>JBAIZL010000010.1:38649091-38734091 GCA_036971475.1 Prosapia bicincta | reverse complement strand
CTTTTGTAATTGCCGTTAACTCCTCCACTATGAGTACAAGGTGACATTCTGTTTGAACGGTAACTCGTCGATAAGCCGAAAACATCCTTAACCCTGAGCGAATGTCTGCAGACAATGGCCTCTTATTATGCAGTTCAGACTTGTGCAAACAATCGAACTGGCAAGACGCGGCGTCTTAATCTCTATCGCCGGTACCCGTCGAGTTTTTAAATTAATTTCGGAATTGTCGTTCGCCTTGTACAAGTAAGTATGCTCAGGGCGCTAATAAATCACGGTGGTTGGGCGTGGAATTACAAACTGATCGCTACAAGGACTACGGTAGTTGTGCGCAAGGCCGTCGTCCATCCAAGGCAGTTTGGACCGTTAACAATTAAACTCGGTTGTCAAAACTGCGGACACTGTGTCCGGTAGTGCTGGGATGAGCTAGGTTGCATAATCTCAAGGCTCTCTATATCCGTCATCGGATCCCTGCTTTTAACTCTTTGAAGCCCAGCCCCTTAGTTGGTGCTCGTCTCTATCTGCGTGGAGGGTTTTAGGTAAAATATAAAACATTCCTGACACATAGTAAATACAATATTTACAATAAATATTGTTTAAAAGCGGACGAAACAAGCTTTCAGGAAGTGTGTGTGTGTGTGTGTGTGTGTGTGTGTGTGTGTGTGTGTGTGTGTGTATGTGTGTGTGTGTGTGTGTGTGGTGTGTGTGTGTGTGTGTGTGTGTGTGTGTGTGTGTGTGTGTGTGTGTGTGTGTGTGTGTGTGTGTGTGTGTTTGTGTGTGTGTGTGTGTGTGTGTGTGTGTGTGTGTGTGTGTGTGTGTGTGTGTGTGTGTGTTTGTGTGTGTGTGTGTGTGTGTGTGTGTGTGTGTGTGTGTGTGTGTGTGTGTGTGTGTGTGTGTGTGTGTGTGTGTGTGTGTGTGTGTGTGTGTGTGTGTGTGTGTGTGTGTGTGTGTGTGTGTGTGTGTGTGTGTGTGTGTGTGTGTGTGTGTGTGTGTGTGTGTGTGTGTGTGTGTGTGTGTGTGTGTGTGTGTGTGTGTGTGTGTGTGTGTGTGTGTGTGTGTGTGTGTGTGTGTGTGTGTGTGTGTGTGTGTGTGTGTGTGTGTGTGTGTGTGTGTGTGTGTGTGTGTGTGTGTGTGTGTGTGTGTGTGTGTGTGTGTGTGTGTGTGTGTGTGTGTGTGTGTGTGTGTGTGTGTGTGTGTGTGTGTGTGTGTGTGTGTGTGTGTGTGTGTGTGTGTGTGTGTGGGTGTGTGTGTGTGTGGGTGGGTGGGTGGGTGGGTGGGTGGGTGTGGGTGTGGGTGTGGGTGTGGGTGTGTGTGTGTGTGTGTGTGTGAATTGGTTACTTACATTTAGATGGTATTGCGTTAAGTTCTTACGTTATGCTCTTTTGATAAATGTATAAAAAAAATAAATAAATAAAATAGGGATACCATATCACTGCACTTCTAACTAAATAAGTTTTTGTTCATAAAATAAACTCCGAATGGGCTAAAGGTAAAGCTATGTAGAGTAAAATAACCAATATAAAGCACGATATATGAAAATACGCGGGAATTACGTTGCTGTGGATACAAATACGGGAACCCGAGCTATACACGAGCGTAGGCAACTAGCGGTAACAAAATGGCCCGATCTATACTTGGGCTTAGTGTTAAATTAAGTATTGACGTAGTTGTTTTGTTTCCTGTTCATTTACGGAACTGGTATAGCTCGTGAGGCAAGTGGTGAAGCCCTTCTTTGTTTGCTGAAGCCCTTGTTAGTTTGCCTAATAGAATTGTTAGTTGCTAAATCAAAGTATAATTGCCTTTAAGTACTATAACTTTGTAAACGAGTTCATTACGAATGCTTTAATATATGCAAGAATTATTCTACCGAATATATTTTTTTTTTAATATATTTTTTGAATGTCAGAAAATTCGGACGTAGGGATCGAACGCGATTTTTGAACACGTCTGAAAAATCGGACGTTGGGATGAAAAGAGTTAAATTTGTGTATGTTAGAGGGTTCATGCATTTGTACAATTACAACAGTTTCTTGTCAGTCAGATTTTTTAGTCGTGTTTTTTCAAGTTGATCTGTTGTCTTAGAGTAGGGTTCCCAACCTGTGGTATGCGGGAAAATTTCAGGTGGTACGCGTCACGTGGCCTTATCACGAAGCTCACCAAATGAGTGGGAACTGCAGGAAAGGTTTATCGATTCAACAGAAGACAGTTCTATAATAAGATGTTTTTAAAGAGAAATCATTAAGACTTCTGGATCTTGTGTAAATCCGAGTATCCAATGCTCTTCCGTAAATCTATTCTGTTTGTTTTTGCAATTTGTCACTAGTTATTTGTGAGAGAGTGGTTTTATTATTTGTTGTATGTGGAAAATTATAGAAACAATCTAACAACTAAGAGTACTGAAGAATATAATTAGGTTAAATTACTCCTGCAATTGACTATTTACTGACAGACAAACTGTAACGAGCTTCGGAATAATCAAAATACATATTCACCTTCAATGGTTTTCGTGGATTTGTACGTTTTTTTAGCTGTTTTTTTAGTACCAATCGTATAACATGTTTTTGTATAAATATTAATAATTAATAAAACTGTAATTTGCATAATTGTTTAAATTTTCTTTTCATATCTTATCATTATTAAAAATTATTGGAAAAGTAAATGAATAATTATAAAGTTTTATTGTACTTTTATAACAACAGTAACATAAATAATGGACTGTTTCTGACTGAAAATGTGTTTCTAAAAAAAATAAGATCAGGCCACACCCAATCTACACCTTCCAAATACCCTGGGGATGGTGGTACGACAAGATCTACAATAACCTTCAGGTGCTGCACAGTTGCTAGAACGTTAGGAACCCCTGCCTTAGAGCATTATAAGATCTGTTTATAAACACGGTAGGCGACCTTACTTTACGTAAGGTATTTTAAGTTGTATGAATGTGCTATTGTCCTCGGCCCGGAGGATGGTGGTACGACAAGATCTACAATAACCTTCAGGTGCTGCACAGTTGCTAGAACGTTAGGAACCCCTGCCTTAGAGCATTATAAGATCTGTTTATAAACACGGTAGGCGACCTTACTTTACGTGTGGTATTTTAAGTTGTATGAATGCGCTATTGTCCTCGGCTCGGCGCCACTTCTTACGTAACACCTGCAAATGCCTCTAGTGTAGAACAACTTCAGCGTTACTACATTATAAAGTTAGAGCGAACGGATTCCGATTTAGTTTAGCCATTAATATTGCTCTAGTTATAGGGACTCGAGCTTTTGACAAGTGACAGGTGATAAACATCTACGCTGCCTGTCCTTAAACTGTTAAACGCAACCTTGAGAGGTACAAAAGTTGGCGTAAGTCAGCTTACACGTAGTAAACTATTTATACTCGTATATGTCAATTCAAGTGTAGTCTAGAAATTTCTTATGTAAAATTCGTGTAATAAATATTTCTTCCTAACACTAAATGTATTCTTGCAAGAGCTTTTCTTCAGTAAACAGGAATGTATAACCTCATGCTTTCCCTTAATTGTCTAACTGTTAAAGCGGGTTAACTTTTATTTAAAAACAGAGATTTTCTCACTGACAACATAAGCGTTACTGCTATTATAGGTGTAATAATTTTGATTTATTTCTTATTTTATTGAAAAAGAATACTGTAGTAAAAAAATGTGTAATTTCACATTCATCGAAGGCTACCCATCCTCAGTTAAGATATGTTCAGATGTTGCTACAAAGTATCCATTTAGGCTAGATTTGGCAGTATAAAACAAGTAATATAAATTTAGATATAAAACTAGTAAATTCCTACTTAGATATCTATACGTGTGCCCTATATACATATATCAGAATAACAATATTAAGTGGCAAAATAAAAGCGAATTTCCTTGCGATTTTCCATTTTCCTTCCTATGTATGGTGCTGGACTATTATTTTTGTTTGTTACTATGTTCTAGTTTCTTTTCGCTTTTCTTTCGCATTGTCCGTTTATGAAGCCAGGTTCGATACGGTTAATCCAGTTTGTTTATTTTATTCTTTCCATTCTTTTGTAATCCTAGAGCACTATTAATGATATTGTGTGGTAACCATGGCAACAATTTAAGGTTCGACGACAACAAGATGGGTTCAAAAGAAAAATTCATATACTTCTTTGAGAAGTACATTTCTAGCTATGGGAAAGTTGGCTCAGTGCCAAAGCGCTAGAGTTTGAACATGAAAATACTCAGTTCAAATCCGACCTAAACCTCTTAAATTTTTATAATTTAATTATTGAATAAATATTTGAAAAAACTGTATTAATATCAATTGTCATCCATTATAGGTTACAAAAAAGTTTTTGTACTTGTTTGGATGAATAAAAATGTATTTTTATTAACGATTGAAAATATGTACAAGGTATATATTAGGAGTGTGTGCGCTAATAGAAGGAATTTAAAGACATGATAATTGGAAAAAATTATGATAATGCATAAAGCCTATGTTTGTCAAGTGAGGTTATGTTTATGTTCTAATATTTAACGAAACATTTAGGACTATTTATGGCTACTGAGGTTTTAAGTAATATTTTTCTTTTTTTAGAATGTATTTTTATCACTTCCCTGAATTTCATACCTAACGTAAAGTGATGAAAACATATTCTACAATATTTATGGTATATTCCTCTGTGAATGGGTGAACTCCGTTTAGTGCGAAAGTACCGAAAAATTGAACAGAAATTCCTGCTTAATATGTTGACATTTGTAACACACTTTAGATGGTTTTACATATTAAAAAAGGAAATTTCAGAAAACGAACGAGAATGTATTCGAAAATGTAACAATATAGAACTATAAATAATATTCGAGCTGGCTTGTGAGTGAAAGTTATAATTAAAGAATAAAAATATGGCACAACTCACAAATATAGAAATTTTTATTTCATACGCGTTTTAACGACTAATTTGTCGTCATCCTCAGTGAAGATACACAAATCAAATTAACTAAAAAAATATTTAAAAAATTTAGAACTAGATCAAAAAATTGTGATTTTTGTTAGAAGTAAATCAAATCTCTGGTTGGTAGTGGCATCTGTAGGAAGAGTTCAAACCTAAAATTAAAGTATGTACGCACATCGATGCGCGGTAGCTAGGACGCCTGCTTGCGACGGATAATTTAACTCTCTCATTACCAAGATGTAGGAAAGGAAGCATGTCTGTGGTGCGAGGAGCGAGGAATGTTTTGTTTTGAAATTTTAATGTGGTAGTCATTTTTTAATTTCTTGTAATCATAATGTAGAGGACAGCGCACGTCGCCAAGAACGAAGATGGAACGCTGAGTTACTGAAGCCTTTTTCAAAATCATGACCGAGCAATATTGCGTGGATTTATCCAATAGAAGGATGCGAGGCTACACCTTGTTAAAACAGCTAAGTGAACAAATTAAAACTTTGGTGAACTATCACAAAATTTAAATGCTCAAACAGTTTAATACAAAATTAATAAACTTTAAATTTTTCAATACGTACATAAATGTAATTTATGCATTATTTGGTGCATTTGTTTTCAGTTTAAATGGTAAGAATTAATTATGAAAAGAGCAAGCAAGCAAACTCGAAAACAGAGTCATTTCAGCCATTAATTTGTTAATATGTAAATTTCCTCATAAGTAAATTGTTAAATGTTCACAAATCAGTAACTAACGAAAGGTTTCAGAAATATGTATTTTGGTTGTAATTTTATAATTTT
This sequence comes from Prosapia bicincta, assembly GCA_036971475.1. Taxonomy (NCBI): domain Eukaryota; kingdom Metazoa; phylum Arthropoda; class Insecta; order Hemiptera; family Cercopidae; genus Prosapia; species Prosapia bicincta. Next base: position 38,728,376 of record JBAIZL010000010.1, on the reverse strand, counting down.
TGCTAAATAAAATATGTTGATTTGCTTTAATTGAAGATTTAAGAGAGCAATTATTTAACGAGCACACAAATCCTATACATCTTAATTTAATAACTCTTTAAACAAGAATTTACTAAGACTCAGCTAGTTTAAATGGTTTAAATTTGTATTTTAAAATATTTAATACTTATTTCACTTAAGTAACTTAGTTCTACAAGATATGAAGAGCGTTACAGACAGACAGTAATTTGCCTGAGCTATAACGTGAGAGCTAGAAGCCCTGGTAAGGACTAGAAACGTTACACATTTATTCCATGTTTTTTTATCTGTAACGTGAAGGGGTAAATAATGAGTCATAAAGGGAACAGGCAAAATGAGTCATAGGATCGAACTCCTATTGCTTAATGGTGGGGTAGGTTTTTCTATAGTAAATAATCTAAATGTAATAAACTGGTTCTTATATTAACAAAAGTAATTGCATAAAAGTGCTGTGCCCCTGTATAAACAAGTGTAAAATTCCCTGACCCTAGACCTTCTCAGACGACCATGTCTACATGTTGTAGTCTAATGTTTTAATAGACGTTTAAGCGTTTCTTACATAAAATGTCTATGAAAGAATTAAACAGTAGTCTACCTGTATCGCTACTATATCACCATGGCTTGAGCCTGTTAGTTGCAAAATGCGAGCGCAAACTACTCAAGTTGCTCCGTTACAGAATTTTACGTTGCCGATTTTTTTTGAAACGTACGTATTTGTTACGATACAACTGCCTCGTTATGCTGTCCCATGTTTACATGAGAGACTGAGACATTTTGGCATGGGAGAGTAATTTCAAGTTACCGATATAATTGAAACGTACTTGGTTGTTATGGTACAACTGCCTCGTTATGCTGTCCTATGTTTGCATGAGAGACTGAGACATTTTGGCATGGGAGAGTAATTTCAAGTTGCCGATATATTTGAAACGTACTTGGTTGTTATGGTACAACTGCCTCGTTATGCTGTCCTATGTTTGCATGGGAGACCGAGACATTTTGGCATGGGAGAGTAATTTCAAGTTGCCGATATAATTGAAACGTACTTGGTTGTTATGGTACAACTGCCTCGTTATGCTGTCCCATGTTTGCATGGGAGACCGAGACATTTTGGCATGGGAGAGTAATTTCAAGTTGCCGATATAATTGAAACGTACTTGGTTGTTATGGTACAACTGCCTCGTTATGCTGTCCCATGTTTGCATGGGAGACCGAGACATTTTGGCATGGGAGAGTAATTTCAAGTTGCCGATATAATTGAAACGTACTTGGTTGTTATGGTACAACTGCCTCGTTATGCTGTCCCATGTTTGCATGGGAGACCGAGACATTTTGGCATGGGAGAGTAATTTCAAGTTGCCGATATATTTGAAACGTACTTGGTTGTTATGGTACAACTGCCTCGTTATGCTGTCCCATGTTTGCATGAGATTGAGACATTTTGGCATGGGAGAGTAATTTCAAGTTACCGATATAATTGAAACGTACTTGGTTGTTATGGTACAACTGCCTCGTTATGCTGTCCTATGTTTGCATGGGAGACCGAGACATTTTGGCATGGGAGAGTAATTTCAAGTTACCGATATATTTGAAACGTACTTGGTTGTTATGGTACAACTGCCTCGTTATGCTGTCCCATGTTTGCATGAGAGACTGAGACATTTTGGCATGGGAGAGTAATTTCAAGTTACCGATATATTTGAAACGTACTTGGTTGTTATGGTACAACTGCCTCGTTATGCTGTCCCATGTTTGCATGAGATTGAGACATTTTGGCACAGGAGAGAAATTTAGCGATGTCGATGTTTTTGAAACTTACGAGTTTGTTATGATACAACTGCCTCATTATGCTGTCCCATGTTTGCATGAGATTGAGACATTTTGGCACAGGAGAGAAATTTAGCGATGTCGATGTTTTTGAAACGTACTTGGTTGTTATGGTACAACTGCCTCGTTATGCTGTCCCATGTTTGCATGAGAGACTGAGACATTTTGGCATGGGAGAGTAATTTCAAGTTACCGATATATTTGAAACGTACTTGGTTGTTATGGTACAACTGCCTCGTTATGCTGTCCCATGTTTGCATGAGATTGAGACATTTTGGCACAGGAGAGAAATTTCACGTTGCCGATGTTTTTGAAACGTACTTGGTTGTTATGGTACAACTGCCTCGTTATGCTGTCCCATGTTTGCATGAGAGACTGAGACATTTTGGCATGGGAGAGTAATTTCAAGTTACCGATATATTTGAAACGTACTTGGTTGTTATGGTACAACTGCCTCGTTATGCTGTCCCATGTTTGCATGAGATTGAGACATTTTGGCACAGGAGAGAAATTTAGCGATGTCGATGTTTTTGAAACTTACGAGTTTGTTATGATACAACTGCCTCATTATGCTGTCGCTGGTTTGCATGAGAAACTGAGACATTTTGGCACTGGAGAGAAATTTCACGTTGCCGATGTTTTTGAAACGTACGAGTTTGTTATGATAAACTGCCTCGTTATGCTGCCCTATGTTTGCATGAGAAACAGACATTTTGTATCGGAGAGAAATTTCACGTTGCCGATGTTTTTGAAAAGGACGTGGTTGTTACGATACAACTGCCTCGTTATGCTGTCCCATGTTTGCATAAGAGACTGAGACATTTTGGCATGGGAGAGTAATTTCAAGTTACCGATATAATTGAAACGTACTTGGTTGTTATGGTACAACTGCCTCGTTATGCTGTCCCATGTTTGCATGGGAGACCGAGACATTTTGGCATGGGAGAGTAATTTCAAGTTGCCGATATATTTGAAACGTACTTGGTTGTTATGGTACAACTGCCTCGTTATGCTGTCCCATGTTTGCATGAGATTGAGACATTTTGGCACAGGAGAGAAATTTAGCGATGTCGATGTTTTTGAAACTTACGAGTTTGTTATGATACAACTGCCTCGTTATGCTGTCCTATGTTTGCATGGGAGACCGAGACATTTTGACAGAAGAGAAATTTCAAGCTGCCGATTTTTTTTGAAACGTACGTGGTTGTTAAGATACAACTGCCTCGTTATGCTGTCCCATGTTTGCATGAGATTGAGACATTTTGGCACAGGAGAGAAATTTAGCGATGTCGATGTTTTTGAAACTTACGAGTTTGTTATGATACAACTGCCTCATTATGCTGTCGCTGGTTTGCATGAGAAACTGAGACATTTTGGCACTGGAGAGAAATTTCACGTTGCCGATGTTTTTGAAACGTACGAGTTTGTTATGATAAACTGCCTCGTTATGCTGCCCTATGTTTGCATGAGAAACAGACATTTTGTATCGGAGAGAAATTTCACGTTGCCGATGTTTTTGAAACTTACGAGTTTGTTATGATACAACTGCCTCATTATGCTGTCGCTGGTTTGCATGAGAAACTGAGACATTTTGTATCGGAGAGAAATTTCACGTTGCCGATGTTTTTGAAAAGGACGTGGTTGTTATGATACAACTGCCTCGTTATGCTGTCCAATGTTTACACGAGAAACTGAGACATTTTGTATTGGAGAGAAATTTCACGTTGCCGATGTTTTTGAAACGTACGAGTTTGTTATGATAAACTGCCTCGTTATGCTGTCCCATGTTTGCATGAGAGACAGAGACATTTTGGCATGGGAGAGTAATTTCAAGTTACCGATATATTTGAAACGTACTTGGTTGTTATGGTACAACTGCCTCGTTATGCTGTCCCATGTTTGCATGAGAGACTGAGACATTTTGGCATGGGAGAGTAATTTCAAGTTACCGATATATTTGAAACGTACTTGGTTGTTATGGTACAACTGCCTCGTTATGCTGTCCCATGTTTGCATGAGAGACTGAGACATTTTGGCATGGGAGAGTAATTTCAAGTTACCGATATATTTGAAACGTACTTGGTTGTTATGGTACAACTGCCTCGTTATGCTGTCCTATGTTTGCATGGGAGACCGAGACATTTTGACATGGGAGAGTAATTTCAAGTTACCGATATATTTGAAACGTACTTGGTTGTTATGGTACAACTGCCTCGTTATGCTGTCCCATGTTTGCATGGGAGACTGAGACATTTTGGCATGGGAGAGTAATTTCAAGTTACCGATATATTTGAAACGTACTTGGTTGTTATGGTACAACTGCCTCGTTATGCTGTCCCATGTTTGCATGGGAGACTGAGACATTTTGGCATGGGAGAGTAATTTCAAGTTACCGATATATTTGAAACGTACTTGGTTGTTATGGTACAACTGCCTCGTTATGCTGTCCTATGTTTGCATGGGAGACCGAGACATTTTGACAGAAGAGAAATTTCAAGCTGCCGATTTTTTTTGAAACGTACGTGGTTGTTAAGATACAACTGCCTCGTTATGCTGTCCCATGTTTGCATGAGATTGAGACATTTTGGCACAGGAGAGAAATTTAGCGATGTCGATGTTTTTGAAACTTACGAGTTTGTTATGATACAACTGCCTCATTATGCTGTCGCTGGTTTGCATGAGAAACTGAGACATTTTGGCACTGGAGAGAAATTTCACGTTGCCGATGTTTTTGAAACGTACGAGTTTGTTATGATAAACTGCCTCGTTATGCTGCCCTATGTTTGCATGAGAAACAGACATTTTGTATCGGAGAGAAATTTCACGTTGCCGATGTTTTTGAAACTTACGAGTTTGTTATGATACAACTGCCTCATTATGCTGTCGCTCGTTTGCATGAGAAACTGAGACATTTTGTATCGGAGAGAAATTTCACGTTGCCGATGTTTTTGAAAAGGACGTGGTTGTTATGATACAACTGCCTCGTTATGCTGTCCAATGTTTACACGAGAAACTGAGACATTTTGTATTGGAGAGAAATTTCACGTTGCCGATGTTTTTGAAACGTACGAGTTTGTTATGATAAACTGCCTCGTTATGCTGCCCCATGTTTGCATGAGAGACAGAGACATTTTGGCATGGGAGAGTAATTTCAAGTTACCGATATATTTGAAACGTACTTGGTTGTTATGGTACAACTGCCTCGTTATGCTGTCCCATGTTTGCATGAGAGACTGAGACATTTTGGCATGGGAGAGTAATTTCAAGTTACCGATATATTTGAAACGTACTTGGTTGTTATGGTACAACTGCCTCGTTATGCTGTCCCATGTTTGCATGAGAGACAGAGACATTTTGGCATGGGAGAGTAATTTCAAGTTACCGATATATTTGAAACGTACTTGGTTGTTATGGTACAACTGCCTCGTTATGCTGTCCCATGTTTGCATGAGAGACTGAGACATTTTGGCATGGGAGAGTAATTTCAAGTTGCCGATATATTTGAAACGTACTTGGTTGTTATGGTACAACTGCCTCGTTATGCTGTCCCATGTTTGCATGAGAGACAGAGACATTTTGGCATGGGAGAGTAATTTCAAGTTACCGATATATTTGAAACGTACTTGGTTGTTATGGTACAACTGCCTCGTTATGCTGTCCTATGTTTGCATGGGAGACCGAGACATTTTGGCATGGGAGAGTAATTTCAAGTTACCGATATATTTGAAACGTACTTGGTTGTTATGGTACAACTGCCTCGTTATGCTGTCCCATGTTTGCATGAGAGACTGAGACATTTTGGCATGGGAGAGTAATTTCAAGTTACCGATATATTTGAAACGTACTTGGTTGTTATGGTACAACTGCCTCGTTATGCTGTCCCATGTTTGCATGAGAGACTGAGACATTTTGGCATGGGAGAGTAATTTCAAGTTACCGATATATTTGAAACGTACTTGGTTGTTATGGTACAACTGCCTCGTTATGCTGTCCCATGTTTGCATGGGAGACTGAGACATTTTGGCATGGGAGAGTAATTTCAAGTTACCGATATATTTGAAACGTACTTGGTTGTTATGGTACAACTGCCTCGTTATGCTGTCCCATGTTTGCATGGGAGACTGAGACATTTTGGCATGGGAGAGTAATTTCAAGTTACCGATATATTTGAAACGTACTTGGTTGTTATGGTACAACTGCCTCGATATGCTGTCCTATGTTTGCATGGGAGACCGAGACATTTTGACAGAAGAGAAATTTCAAGCTGCCGATTTTTTTTGAAACGTACGTGGTTGTTAAGATACAACTGCCTCGTTATGCTGTCCCATGTTTGCATGAGATTGAGACATTTTGGCACAGGAGAGAAATTTAGCGATGTCGATGTTTTTGAAACTTACGAGTTTGTTATGATACAACTGCCTCATTATGCTGTCGCTGGTTTGCATGAGAAACTGAGACATTTTGGCACTGGAGAGAAATTTCACGTTGCCGATGTTTTTGAAACGTACGAGTTTGTTATGATAAACTGCCTCGTTATGCTGCCCTATGTTTGCATGAGAAACAGACATTTTGTATCGGAGAGAAATTTCACGTTGCCGATGTTTTTGAAAAGGACGTGGTTGTTATGATACAACTGCCTCGTTATGCTGTCCCATGTTTGCATGAGAAACAGACATTTTGTATCGGAGAGAAATTTCACGTTGCCGATGTTTTTGAAAAGGACGTGGTTGTTATGATACAACTGCCTCGTTATGCTGCCCCATGTTTGCATGAGAAACAGACATTTTGTATCGGAGAGAAATTTCACGTTGCCGATGTTTTTGAAAAGGACGTGGTTCTTATGATTCAACTGCCTCGTTATGCTGTCCCATGTTTACACGAGAAACTGAGACATTTTGTATTGCAGAGAAATTTCACGATGCCGATGTTTTTGAAACGTACGAGTTTGTTATGATACAACTGCCTAGTTATTCTGTCGCTGGTTCGCATGAGAGACTGAAACATTTTGGCATCGAAATGTGCAGTTTTAAGCTTCATTAATTGCTCCTCTGAAAGTATAAAAGTATTTTATTAGTTTTTCGGCCCGGAGGTTGTATAATAAAATATCGCACCACTCCCGCCTGGGGGATTTACCCTGTCTACATGGGTATTAAAAGTTTTCTAGCTATTCCTTGCTAATTAACGTTTACGGAATTAGGCCGTACCGTCTGTGGGGTTTCTCTAACTATTTGCTGGCAAAATGATGCCTAATGACGCTGTGGAATTCTCAAATTACCGTTAGTAATGTGAATGAACTACTCAGAAAGGACATATTAATTAACATATATATTCAAAATAAATTATTGTTTTATAGAAAATTAAGGTTTTCCACTAGACACTCGTTCGCTCGTACTCGCCCAAACGCATGCTCTTTAAGTTTCAAACCTTTTAAGCTTTAAAGAAAATCTTATTTCATTAAGTACTGGTTAACGAATCCTGTCTTTTCTACTAAAAATAATGAACAAGAAAATTTTTCAACAACTAAACATTTTAAAATAACTTGAAAAGATAATAAATAATTTAAAGACAGTAAGTGCATGCACTTCCGAACGTAGGAAAACATCGTCTGCTTGTGTGGTGACTAATATATATGCCTTGGTCACCAAGTAAAACGTATGTTTCATGGTGCAAATAGTTTAAATATTTTAAGAACTCGGTTTATTATAGTAAAAGTTCACTTCACGCACGCTAATTGGTTACTTCTTGTAATCGGTTACGAAGAAACCCTTAATGGAGAGAATCGTTAAGTGAAGTTGTTTGTATTTGTTGGAGCCGGACTTTGTTCGGATCCATAAACTTCTATACGGATTTGCATACTAGTCTGAGGGCCGCGGGGGTCGTCACGCAGTACCTTTGGCCTCTGTGTCAGCCACAACTTTTCTTAATACATTGAATGTACTAGCATTACTTCTGTATATTTATATATTTTGTAGATTAATAAGATTTCTGTATATTATTGTATAAAAACAATACATTACCATTTAGCTTTTGATATACAGTTTTCTCATTTAAAGAGTAGTAATGTTTGTGTTTATTTTATAGTGATAAAGTTTACTATTATCGATGGATAGGTAAAGGTAGGATATTTAAATAGCATTTAGGTAGAAACACAAAACTATCTGGTTTTTGAAGTAGAGAAGAATAGCTCAAATATATAATACTTACCTGGTTTCGATCCATTCTCCACCTTTTTCATAGGAAGATATCTATAACATGTGTATCAAGGTATGGGAAGAATAAAGGTATAGGTCACATTTTATAAGTTAGCACTTGGCTCTTAGATAGAAACTGTGTATTCGTCGTCTAGAAAACATCAGGCACTGTCGTCATCCCTCATCGGGATTTGCCCGTTTTAACCCCTTAGACAACCCTATTAGCACGCTTCCGTGACGCCCTATTTACGTTGTTATGTATACTATCATTAAAAACTATTAATAAGTAACAGAATAATGAGTCATCCATATGAGTCAGTAGAAGTCCAGGGTCGATGTTTTTGAAAAAGATCTACGAGCACCTCCGCCCTCCCCTTACCCTCGGCCGCTTGGCAGGTCCGCCCCCAAGAGCCTGCTTATAAAATGTTACCTATAGAACCAATCCAAAAAGAGGTAATGAAATGATACCTGGTATGGTGTGCGCCACATAGCTTGGCGCTTAGGGGATAGTTCGAGTCGCTCCCACTATACTTCCCCTACCTTCACTCGTACAGTCAATTGAACTTAATTTGATTTAAAGTAGATTAGGAATGAGTCTGTGGCAGGGTAGGGTTGCGATGTTGTCAGTTCGAACGCATTGACAGTCAACACGCCACTGCCAGCGACCGAAATTGCAAAACGAAGCAAGCTACACCACTAGCAAATCACTCCACCACAGCCACAATGAAACTGAGCGACGAGCCGAAGTTTAAAGTCGAATTGGCAACAAGGCTCACCCACGCAGCAAGATGTGAATTTCCTATTAGCTTAGGCGGCTGTAATCCCCACTCTCTCTGGTCGATTTCACCTACGCAGAATCCTATTCTGTTTCAAATCAAACTATAGTAATACAGGTTGACTAGACTGGTTACTGCGTGTGAGACCAAACTGTATTGTGTCTGCTGGTGGTGGAAGGGCCATTGTACGCATGCTCCATCGAAGCGCCCAGCTATACAGAATTATACTAATAAATACCTGTAGATTTTACTTCTATACAGAATCATAAGTAACTATGGGCTCGGAGCAGCAGATGCTGCTTCTTATATATTACGATAAAATTAAATACTCATGTTTTTTGTGTAACTATTTTCGGTTTTCTATTTGAATCTTAATGTCTCGAGGGTCACGAATAATATTCGTCATTATTTCTACTGCATTTTACACAAACTCGAAGGCTTCCTCTATTACATTCATTTTAACATTTCATTTCAATACAACAATATAAATAAATAAACAAGATTCACATCAGCTGATGTTATCACCATCTGGTATATTTATTAATTACCATCCAAATAATTGGATCTTTCAAGGCCTGTGGGGCGAAGCTCAGGTAATTTTTGACATGTCTAATAATTTTCCCACTGTCTTTAGCCTCAAGCTTTAAAATGAACTTAATTAGATATAATAATGAAGATATCATATCTTGTTCCTCGCTTGAGAAATTTCATGGGGACCGATTTGCTTCTGGAATTAATTATAACTTCCTCCTCGTTTCAATCCTCACCGTCAGTAGAGTTTAGGGATTCTTCATAGATTACCTGCATCTATCCCAGTAGAGCGAGATCTTCTGCTTTGATGTTGCAGATGTATTGAACAGTTTGCTAGGAAGGTCGGCATTTATATCAGTCTCATGTATAAATAAAGGGGGGATATAAAAATATAGCGGATTATGTAGAAAGCCCCCAGGAACACAAATAAACATCAGGAAGCTGGTGCCTAGAAATATTAAAATAACTGAATAACCTCTGCTTACAACATGCACACACGCTTTGGACACATAGCACAAGGTTTTCTTATAAAACAGAACACTATGTAACAGTATATTACACTATAGCTACAAAATATCTTGCAGGATAGCTTTTTCTGAAAATAATAATAATACGTTTCCTACCGTAAGCGAACCGATTTGCAAGTGAAGTAGCCTTGTATGTTAACGTAGCTTTGTTCGGTAATGCACAAGATGGAGGTCATCTCAGCTCACAAATTACGTTGGGATCTTTTATTATTTTAAAAATCCAAACTTATACAAACTCCATACTTTGCATCTACAGTGTAATACAGTATAAGGGAGTGAGTAGGAATGGGCATAGAATAGGACAGCCACCCCTAAACTCGGCCGCTACGTAACCTAGGACTATAGGGGTAGTTTTGGATGATGCTCAAGGTCATCCCGGCCCTGACCCTAGACCAAGGGGTGGTTTCGACCACGTTCAGGGGGTAGGGGGTAGTTTTTCGAAAAAAAAAAAAATTCGGCCGCTACGTAACCTAGGACTATAGGGGTAGTTTTGGATGATGCGGGCGGACGTCGTGACCCTGACCGTAGCTTTGGGGGTGGTTTTGAACACGTCCAGAGGGGTAGGGGGTAGTTTTTCGAAAAAATTTATTTCCAACACACTGACCTAAAAATGGATCTAACCTATGTATAGGGGTGACCTCGGCTACGTTCAGGACCATCACCCGGGGTAGCCCTGGGGGTGGATTGGGGGGTGGGGGGTAGTTTTCCAAAAAATTTTGGAAAATCGTGTCTTGACCGATAGGATGAGTCTAGAGTGTATTATCGCGTCGGTAGGGGTAGTTTCACCTAGGGGCAGTTTTTACAAAAAATACGAAAATGCCGAAAATCGGTCGGTTTGATCGAATGGCTGTATGGGATACGTGCAGAGGCTCTTTTGGACAGTTGCGGGGGCTGTTTCACCTAGGGGTAGTTTTTACAAAAATATGAAATTGCCGAAAATCGACCGGTTGGATCAAATGACCGTATATGGTATGGTTAAATTCTATAATGGACCGTTGTGGGGGCGGGTGCACCTGTTTTCAGATTGTCAAAAATAATCGGGGTCCTAGGTAAAAGTCACCCGGGCATTAGTTAAAGCCGCCAAGGTAGAGCCAATATGGAGCACGCTCTCGGTTAAAGCCAAACCGAGCCCAGCCACCCGGCAGCAAGGCCTTAGGTAAAGCTAACACGGAGCTAGCCCTCGGGTAAAGCCATCACGAGGCCGACCCTTAGGTAAAGTAATCCTGGAATAGCTCCGGTGGTGGGGGTAACTTTTGGAAAGATTTAACGGTTATCTGATGACGTATCAGCGCTTGAGCGAGTCTAGGCAAGTAGTAGGCTCACCCTAACTATAGTGGTCTACCCCTAAATGATGTGGCTGATGCAGGGCAAGGGGCAAACCTGCAGAGTTAACACACTATCTTGGAGGTAGACCCACCCAAACCTCAGGCATAGCATCCCTGCAGCGGGGATTTAGCCAACCCAAGGTAGGCCCTTAAGTAAAGCCCCCTGAAGAAAAGGCTTAAGGTAAAGCTACCTTGGAGCCTGGTCCTAGGTAAAGCCTCTTTGGAGGTAGACTTTAAGTAAAGCTACCCAAGAGTCTGGCCAGGATGGTTGCTATATCAATTACAACCTATCGACCAAGACAAATACCTCCACCAAGTCCCAGGTAAAGCCATCCAGGTGTCAGACCATAGGTAAAGTAACCCCGAGGTAAAGCCACCCAGGCCTTAGGTAAGGATAACATTGAGCAAGGACTCAGGTAAAAGCCATCTCGAAGCCAGCCGATAGGTAAAGTAACCCCGGATTCAGGCATCAAGTGGGGGTGGTTATCAAATGAAATTACCAAAAAATGATCGGTTAGATCAAACGACCAACGACCTACATAGAGTTCAAATAGTTAACAAGTTGAATCGACCAATCACAACGCAGGGGCCCGGTAGGCCTACGTAAACGGTCAATGTAAGACGAGAAGGCCTATATAATGTGTTAAACCAATATATATGACAGCCCACATAATGTGTTAAACAAATATGCAAGCCTACATACATACTATGCTAGGCCGACATACTATGTCGGTAAATCACCGGCCAAAGCCTATATGAACTGAGATAGTTTCACCTCATATATCAGGTAGAACCACGGGCAGGCAACCGTATAATATGGGGAGTACTATAAGGTATAGCTAAACCAATATATACGATAGACCACATAATGTGTTAAACAAATACGCAAGCTTGCATACATACTATGCTAGGCCTACATACATGAATCCCTAAATGCGCCTACTATGTCGGTAAATCACTGGCCACAGCCTATATGAACTGAGATAGTTTCACCTCATATATCAGGTAGAACCTGGCAATCGTATAATATAGGAAGTACTATAAGGTACATCTACCAATGCATAACCTATCAAGCCCACGTAAAGATATAATATATCTGATGACGTACGAGCGACATGCGCACCTATAACCAGAGTGGCCTACCCCTAAATAACATAGAAGAAGTAAGGATATGGACAGATAGGAGAAGCAAAGACCTGGACCGATAAAAAGAGCAAATACCTGGACAGATAGAAGAAGCAAGGACCTGTACCGATGGAAGAAGCAAGTACATGGACTGATAGAAGAAGCAAGGACCTGGACCGATAAAAGAAACAAGCACCTGGGCAGATAGAAGAAGCAGGTACTTGGACAGATAGTAGAAGTAAGCACCTGGACAGACAGAAGAACCCAAGGCCTACATATATAATCAGAAATCAATGTAAATAATCAAATAGCCTCAATGGATATATCCTATAGCTGCAAATGTATCTAGATATAAAAGTATATATAGAGAAACACTAATAAAGAGGCCCATCACAAAACGTGAATAAATATATGTTATAAAACGATCCTAAAACGGTGCTAAACCAACATGCATGCTATCATACATATTCGTATATACCGTGTTAAGCCTACATACGTGATAGTCCACATAATGTGTTAAACAAATATGCATGTAAACCTGCATACATACTATGCTAAGCCGACTTACATGGGCCTACTATGTCGGTAAACCGCCGGCCGAGGCCTATATGATCTAAGCCTGACACACATTTACACCTCGTCTATCAGGTAGAACCTGGCAACCGTATAATAGGGGAAGTACTATATGGTATAGCTAACAATGCATAACCTATCACGCCCATCACGGTCAACAAATATTACAATATAATTTTAAAAAAAAGTCGAGCAACCTATATACATACAGTGCTAAGCCAACACTCAGGCATATATACTATGTTAAAACAGCGTGCAATATACTCTAAATAGCCAAATATACGTTGTTAAACCAATATGCAGGTTAACCTATATACATCCTGTATTAGGCAAATATCCCCGTTACCCACATAGGCCTATATAATATGTTAAGCCAGGATGAATGATAGCGTATATAGTGTGTTGAACAAATATGCTTGTAAACCTACATAAATAATATGCTAAGCCTACATACTGTGCTAAACAGATATGCGTGTAAACCCACATAAATACTATGCTAACCAACATGGATGCTATCCTACATAGGCTTATATACTATGTTAGGCCTGCATACGTAATTACCCTATATAGTGTGCTAAATAAATATGCGTGTAAACCAAATAAATACGCCAAGCCAATATCCGTGCTATCATAGATAGGCGTATATACTATGTTAGGCCTACATACTGCGTTAAACAAACATGTATGTAAGCCGACAAGGGCCTACAAATTATATCCAATGCATAGTTTAGCTAAAGGGCTATCACACACTATCCTAAAAGCGGCCCGCAAATTACCACATAATACCTGATACATAGCTTGGCTAATCATTAACACATAGTATGCCCCAACACATATTATCCGGTGCATAGCCTCGCTAAATAAGCATAAACCCCCCAAAATTGGCTTATCAATTATGTATGGTCTAGATATAGTCACACATGTCATTTCAATAGTCAGCTGGAAAGAAACTCTAGCCCGGTATATACTATGTTAAACCAGCATGCAATATACTCTAAATAGCCATATATACGCTGTTAAACAAATATGCGTGTAAACCTACATAAATACCACGCCAAGCCAATATCCATGCTATCATAGATAGGCGTATATACTATGTTAGGCCTACATACCGCGTTAAACAAACATGTGTGTAAGCCTGTATAGATATTATGCTAAGAAGACATGGGCCTGAACACATTATATTCAATGCATAGTTTAGCTAATGGTTATCACACAGTAGCCTGACTACAACTTGCCCACATAATACCCGACACATAGCTAGACTAATCATTAACACATGGTATCCGATGCATAGCCCGACGATGGGTTAACATATAGTATCCGATAAGTAGCTTGAGAATGCCCCAACACATAATATCCGGTGCATAGCCTCGCTAATGGTTAGCACATAGTAGCCGATGCTGAGCCTGGCTATGGAATATCACATATTATCTGATGTGTAGCCTGACTAATGGTTAACACAGCCAATGCATAGCTAGGCTAATGATTAACATAAAGTATCCAATGCATGGCTTGGGTAATGTATATAGTTAGCCTACATTCTGTGTTACCTGTGTAAACTCACATACTATGCTAAGCCGGTTATCCATAGACACAAATCTATGGTGATGCAAGAGTAACCAGCACCCTGACAACAGATACCTAGCATGATCATAGCCTACATTGCCTGATAACAGATACCTAGCCTGACCATAGCCTACATAGCTAGACAAAAGATACATAACTAGACAATAGATACCTAGCCTGACAACAGACACCAATCCTGGAATCAAATACATAGCCCGACAAACGATGCATAGCCCGACAAGGGCTAGCACATAGTATCCGAGGTATAGAATGACTAACGGTTAACACATGGTATCCAAAGCATAACTAGGCTAGTGAATAACTAATGGTTAGTTTGACTATGGTTAACACACACAGTGTCCGATGCATAGCTTAGCTAATGGATAACACATAGTAACCTATGCCTAGCCTGACTAGGGCTAACACATAGTACCCGATGAATGGCTCGACTAAGGCCAACACACAGTATCCGATGCACAACCTAGGATCGAATATGACGTCATCCAGGTGGAGAACAAGATGGTGGCTATGTTGATACCGTGATGGCCAGTGTAGGCTAGATCAAATAACCAACGTTTCAACCAAACTACTGTCATACTCGTAGTTTAACCAACCAACATACGTGAAGTTCAAACGAACAGCATTGACACCAAGTCCAAATAGGCTATGGCGGCTATGCCCAGATCAACGTATCAGCTAATCAAAATGAAAAACTTACACTAATCAACCAACATCTACACCGAGGTCAAATGGGTTATGGTTAGCGAAGGCACTGGCAAAAGCTTTAAGCCTTAGACATAATTATAGCTATCAACGCATACCAAAATAGCTATGCAGAAACCGTCAAGGCCATTACACATATTGTCCAGGTATGTTCTCCATCAAACCGAGACTTTAGACACCATCTCTGTAAAACAGCTAACAAATTATACTCTACCACAATAGGTATGTCAAAACTGTTACCGGCTCATAATCTAAGACAGTGGTTACGTAACGCCCTTTACCAATTTAAGACCTTAAGAGATATCTTCGTAAAGACAGCTACCAATCCTTACTATATCACAATAGTTACGTTAGAGCTACCGCTGCTCACCCTACCATAATAGCTACGTACAGACGGTTAATATTGTATAACCTATCACAAGACTTATGTAAAAACAGCTAGGCATAACCTGTCACACAATAACTGCGTAAAGGCAGCTAACAAGGCCTACCCCATTAAAATAGCTACGAAAAGATAACATCCAATACATACCCTATCATATTAGCTATGTAAAGACAATAAATGCGTAAAGGCAGCTAACAAGGCCTACCCCATTAAAATAGCTACGAAAAGATAACATCCAATACATACCCTATCATATTAGCTATGTAAAGACAATAAATGCGTAAAGGCAGCTAACAATGCCTACCCCATTAAAATAGCTACGAAAAGATAACGGCCAATACATACCCTATCATAATAGCTGTGTAAAGACAATTAAAGATGCACAGGCTAACTCGTTATTGACTGCTACTAAATAATGAACCATCACACTAGCCTCGTAAAGACAGCCACCAACATTACAATAGCTACGTAAAAACAGTTATCGATCCGTGACCAAGATAATACTTACGTAAGATCTATATCAGTGCTAAGACAATAGCTCCGTAAGGAAAACCTACCACTTCATGAACTACGACAACAACAAGGTGTGGACGGCTACCAATACATTACTTATCACAGCTACCAACACATAACTCGTCACACTAGCTAAGTAAATAGCGCTACGATTGAATAGCCTATCACACAGGCTAATTGAGGGTCACTAACTAAACCATCACAATATCTCTGTACATGGCAGATGGCGTGATGATCCTCATCTTTATCGCACACCTAACAGTAGGTTAGGTTAGAAGCACTCTGGCTAGCTTAGGTTAGTGGGTTGAAAATAATTTTTTCTAAAAACTACCCCTCTAGACGTGGTTGAACATCCAACAGTAGGTTAGGTTAGAAGCACTCTGGCTAGCTTAGGTTAGTGGGTTGAAAATAATTTTTCCTAAAAACTACCCCTCTAGACGTGGTTGAACCCTCCCCAAGGCTACGATCAAGGTCACATCGACCGCCTGCATCATCCAAAACCACCCCTAACTTCTACAACCACAGGTTAGTGATGCCCGTGATGGAGATACGACCAACCTTTGAAAGTTAGGGGTGGTTTTGGATGATGCAGGCGGTCGATGTGACCTTGATCGTAGCCTTGGGGAGGGTTCAACCACGTCTAGAGGGGTAGTTTTTAGGAAAAATTATTTTCAACCCACTAACCTAAGCTAGCCAGAGTGCTTCTAACCTAACCTACTGTTAGGTGTGCGATAAAGATGAGGATCATCACGCCATCTGCCATGTACAGAGATATTGTGATGGTTTAGTTAGTGACCCTCAATTAGCCTGTGTGATAGGCTATTCAATCGTAGCGCTATTTACTTAGCTAGTGTGACGAGTTATGTGTTGGTAGCTGTGATAAGTAATGTATTGGTAGCCGTCCACACCTTGTTGTTGTCGTAGTTCATGAAGTGGTAGGTTTTCCTTACGGAGCTATTGTCTTAGCACTGATATAGATCTTACGTAAGTATTATCTTGGTCACGGATCGATAACTGTTTTTACGTAGCTATTGTAATGTTGGTGGCTGTCTTTACGAGGCTAGTGTGATGGTTCATTATTTAGTAGCAGTCAATAACGAGTTAGCCTGTGCATCTTTAATTGTCTTTACACAGCTATTATGATAGGGTATGTATTGGCCGTTATCTTTTCGTAGCTATTTTAATGGGGTAGGCATTGTTAGCTGCCTTTACGCATTTATTGTCTTTACATAGCTAATATGATAGGGTATGTATTGGATGTTATCTTTTCGTAGCTATTTTAATGGGGTAGGCCTTGTTAGCTGCCTTTACGCAGTTATTGTGTGACAGGTTATGCCTAGCTGTTTTTACATAAGTCTTGTGATAGGTTATACAATATTAACCGTCTGTACGTAGCTATTATGGTAGGGTGAGCAGCGGTAGCTCTAACGTAACTATTGTGATATAGTAAGGATTGGTAGCTGTCTTTACGAAGATATCTCTTAAGGTCTTAAATTGGTAAAGGGCGTTACGTAACCACTGTCTTAGATTATGAGCCGGTAACAGTTTTGACATACCTATTGTGGTAGAGTATAATTTGTTAGCTGTTTTACAGAGATGGTGTCTAAAGTCTCGGTTTGATGGAGAACATACCTGGACAATATGTGTAATGGCCTTGACGGTTTCTGCATAGCTATTTTGGTATGCGTTGATAGCTATAATTATGTCTAAGGCTTAAAGCTTTTGCCAGTGCCTTCGCTAACCATAACCCATTTGACCTCGGTGTAGATGTTGGTTGATTAGTGTAAGTTTTTCATTTTGATTAGCTGATACGTTGATCTGGGCATAGCCGCCATAGCCTATTTGGACTTGGTGTCAATGCTGTTCGTTTGAACTTCACGTATGTTGGTTGGTTAAACTACGAGTATGACAGTAGTTTGGTTGAAACGTTGGTTATTTGATCTAGCCTACACTGGCCATCACGGTATCAACATAGCCACCATCTTGTTCTCCACCTGGATGACGTCATATTCGATCCTAGGTTGTGCATCGGATACTGTGTGTTGGCCTTAGTCGAGCCATTCATCGGGTACTATGTGTTAGCCCTAGTCAGGCTAGGCATAGGTTACTATGTGTTATCCATTAGCTAAGCTATGCATCGGACACTGTGTGTGTTAACCATAGTCAAACTAACCATTAGTTATTCACTAGCCTAGTTATGCTTTGGATACCATGTGTTAACCGTTAGTCATTCTATACCTCGGATACTATGTGCTAGCCCTTGTCGGGCTATGCATCGTTTGTCGGGCTATGTATTTGATTCCAGGATTGGTGTCTGTTGTCAGGCTAGGTATCTATTGTCTAGTTATGTATCTTTTGTCTAGCTATGTAGGCTATGGTCAGGCTAGGTATCTGTTATCAGGCAATGTAGGCTATGATCATGCTAGGTATCTGTTGTCAGGGTGCTGGTTACTCTTGCATCACCATAGATTTGTGTCTATGGATAACCGGCTTAGCATAGTATGTGAGTTTACACAGGTAACACAGAATGTAGGCTAACTATATACATTACCCAAGCCATGCATTGGATACTTTATGTTAATCATTAGCCTAGCTATGCATTGGCTGTGTTAACCATTAGTCAGGCTACACATCAGATAATATGTGATATTCCATAGCCAGGCTCAGCATCGGCTACTATGTGCTAACCATTAGCGAGGCTATGCACCGGATATTATGTGTTGGGGCATTCTCAAGCTACTTATCGGATACTATATGTTAACCCATCGTCGGGCTATGCATCGGATACTATGTGTTAATGATTAGTCTAGCTATGTATCAGGTATTATGTGGGCAAGTTGTAATCAGGCTACTGTGTGATAACCATTAGCTAAACTATGCATTGGATATAATTTGTAGGCTCTTGTCGGCTTAGCATAATATGTATGCAGGCTTACACACATGTTTGTTTAACGCAGTATGTAGGCCTAACATAGTATATACGCCTATCTATGATAGCATGGATATTGGCTTGGCGTGGTATTTATGTAGGTTTACACGCATATTTGTTTAACAGCGTATATATGGCTATTTAGAGTATATTGCATGCTGGTTTAACATAGTATATACCGGGCTAGAGTTTCTTTCCAGCTGACTATTGAAATGACATGTGTGACTATATCTAGACCATACATAATTGATAAGCCAATTTTGGGGGGTTTATGCTTATTTAGCGAGGCTATGCACCGGATAATATGTGTTGGGGCATACTATGTGTTAATGATTAGCCAAGCTATGTATCAGGTATTATGTGGTAATTTGCGGGCCGCTTTTAGGATAGTGTGTGATAGCCCTTTAGCTAAACTATGCATTGGATATAATTTGTAGGCCCTTGTCGGCTTACATACATGTTTGTTTAACGCAGTATGTAGGCCTAACATAGTATATACGCCTATCTATGATAGCACGGATATTGGCTTGGCGTATTTATTTGGTTTACACGCATATTTATTTAGCACACTATATAGGGTAATTACGTATGCAGGCCTAACATAGTATATAAGCCTATGTAGGATAGCATCCATGTTGGTTAGCATAGTATTTATGTGGGTTTACACGCATATCTGTTTAGCACAGTATGTAGGCTTAGCATATTATTTATGTAGGTTTACAAGCATATTTGTTCAACACACTATATACGCTATCATTCATCCTGGCTTAACATATTATATAGGCCTATGTGGGTAACGGGGATATTTGCCTAATACAGGATGTATATAGGTTAACCTGCATATTGGTTTAACAACGTATATTTGGCTATTTAGAGTATATTGCACGCTGTTTTAACATAGTATATATGCCTGAGTGTTGGCTTAGCACTGTATGTATATAGGTTGCTCGACTTTTTTTTAAAATTATATTGTAATATTTGTTGACCGTGATGGGCGTGATAGGTTATGCATTGTTAGCTATACCATATAGTACTTCCCCTATTATACGGTTGCCAGGTTCTACCTGATAGACGAGGTGTAAATGTGTGTCAGGCTTAGATCATATAGGCCTCGGCCGGCGGTTTACCGACATAGTAGGCCCATGTAAGTCGGCTTAGCATAGTATGTATGCAGGTTTACATGCATATTTGTTTAACACATTATGTGGACTATCACGTATGTAGGCTTAACACGGTATATACGAATATGTATGATAGCATGCATGTTGGTTTAGCACCGTTTTAGGATCGTTTTATAACATATATTTATTCACGTTTTGTGATGGGCCTCTTTATTAGTGTTTCTCTATATATACTTTTATATCTAGATACATTTGCAGCTATAGGATATATCCATTGAGGCTATTTGATTATTTACATTGATTTCTGATTATATATGTAGGCCTTGGGTTCTTCTGTCTGTCCAGGTGCTTACTTCTACTATCTGTCCAAGTACCTACTTCTTCTATCTGCCCAGGTGCTTGTTTCTTTTATCGGTCCAGGTCCTTGCTTCTTCTATCAGTCCATGTACTTGCTTCTTCCATCGGTACAGGTCCTTGCTTCTTCTATCTGTCCAGGTATTTGCTCTTTTTATCGGTCCAGGTCTTTGCTTCTCCTATCTGTCCATATCCTTACTTCTTCTATGTTATTTAGGGGTAGGCCACTCTGGTTATAGGTGCGCATGTCGCTCGTACGTCATCAGATATATTATATCTTTACGTGGGCTTGATAGGTTATGCATTGGTAGATGTACCTTATAGTACTTCCTATATTATACGATTGCCAGGTTCTACCTGATATATGAGGTGAAACTATCTCAGTTCATATAGGCTGTGGCCAGTGATTTACCGACATAGTAGGCGCATTTAGGGATTCATGTATGTAGGCCTAGCATAGTATGTATGCAAGCTTGCGTATTTGTTTAACTCATTATGTGGGCTATCGTATATATTGGTTTAGCTATACCTTATAGTACTCCCCATATTATACGGTTGCCTGTCCGTGGTTCTACCTGATATATGAGGTGAAACTATCTCAGTTCATATAGGCCTTGGCCGGTGATTTACCGACATAGTATGTCGGCCTAGCATAGTATGTATGTAGGCTTGCATATTTGTTTAACACATTATGTGGGCTGTCATATATATTGGTTTAACACATTATATAGGCCTTCTCGTCTTACATTGACCGTTTACGTAGGCCTACCGGGCCCCTGCGTTGTGATTGGTCGATTCAACTTGTTAACTATTTGAACTCTATGTAGGTCGTTGGTCGTTTGATCTAACCGATCATTTTTTGGTAATTTCATTTGATAACCACCCCCACTTGATGCCTGAATCCGGGGTTACTTTACCTATCGGCTGGCTTCGAGATGGCTTTTACCTGAGTCCTTGCTCAATGTTATCCTTACCTAAGGCCTGGGTGGCTTTACCTCGGGGTTACTTTACCTATGGTCTGACACCTGGATGGCTTTACCTGGGACTTGGTGGAGGTATTTGTCTTGGTCGATAGGTTGTAATTGATATAGCAACCATCCTGGCCAGACTCTTGGGTAGCTTTACTTAAAGTCTACCTCCAAAGAGGCTTTACCTAGGACCAGGCTCCAAGGTAGCTTTACCTTAAGCCTTTTCTTCAGGGGGCTTTACTTAAGGGCCTACCTTGGGTTGGCTAAATCCCCGCTGCAGGGATGCTATGCCTGAGGTTTGGGTGGGTCTACCTCCAAGATAGTGTGTTAACTCTGCAGGTTTGCCCCTTGCCCTGCATCAGCCACATCATTTAGGGGTAGACCACTATAGTTAGGGTGAGCCTACTACTTGCCTAGACTCGCTCAAGCGCTGATACGTCATCAGATAACCGTTAAATCTTTCCAAAAGTTACCCCCACCACCGGAGCTATTCCAGGATTACTTTACCTAAGGGTCGGCCTCGTGATGGCTTTACCCGAGGGCTAGCTCCGTGTTAGCTTTACCTAAGGCCTTGCTGCCGGGTGGCTGGGCTCGGTTTGGCTTTAACCGAGAGCGTGCTCCATATTGGCTCTACCTTGGCGGCTTTAACTAATGCCCGGGTGACTTTTACCTAGGACCCCGATTATTTTTGACAATCTGAAAACAGGTGCACCCGCCCCCACAACGGTCCATTATAGAATTTAACCATACCATATACGGTCATTTGATCCAACCGGTCGATTTTCGGCAATTTCATATTTTTGTAAAAACTACCCCTAGGTGAAACAGCCCCCGCAACTGTCCAAAAGAGCCTCTGCACGTATCCCATACAGCCATTCGATCAAACCGACCGATTTTCGGCATTTTCGTATTTTTTGTAAAAACTGCCCCTAGGTGAAACTACCCCTACCGACGCGATAATACACTCTAGACTCATCCTATCGGTCAAGACACGATTTTCCAAAATTTTTTGGAAAACTACCCCCCACCCCCCAATCCACCCCCAGGGCTACCCCGGGTGATGGTCCTGAACGTAGCCGAGGTCACCCCTATACATAGGTTAGATCCATTTTTAGGTCAGTGTGTTGGAAATAAATTTTTTCGAAAAACTACCCCCTACCCCTCTGGACGTGTTCAAAACCACCCCCAAAGCTACGGTCAGGGTCACGACGTCCGCCCGCATCATCCAAAACTACCCCTATAGTCCTAGGTTACGTAGCGGCCGAATTTTTTTTTTTTTTCGAAAAACTACCCCCTACCCCCTGAACGTGGTCGAAACCACCCCTTGGTCTAGGGTCAGGGCCGGGATGACCTTGAGCATCATCCAAAACTACCCCTATAGTCCTAGGTTACGTAGCGGCCGAGTTTAGGGGTGGCTGTCCTATTCTATGCCCATTCCTACTGGAGTGTAATTGTGTAAGACAGTGTTTTGCTTTATAATGAAACATAGATATTATAAGTATCGTGTATGTTTTAACTTTAGTTAAACACTTTTAAAATCTAATGCAAATACATTATGTACAATAAATATTGTACAATTATTATGTTTGTACAATACAATATTAAATATTGTTTATTATTTAAAAAAAAAAAAAATGTTTTCTATCCACCCCCTCATATGTTGCATATTTCATTATTCAACTCATTCTATTAGTTCACACTCTCCTTATAAATATCTTGTTCGAATTTTCTGTCAATTATAAAATAATTTTAAATTATTTACTGAAAGTTCAAATAGTTATTTTAAAAATCGTAGTGGATGACACTTGATGTTAATACAGTTTTTCAAATATTAATTCATTTATCAAATTTAATTATGAATTTTAGTTTTTTTTGCGAGAAAACTTTTCACTAAAATGGGAAAAGTATGCAATATAGTTATTTCGTTCCATTTGGCTTAAAATAAGTGATAACATGATTTCATAAAACATCTACTTACTCGTACTTTGCTAGCTTTATTGGAACAGGGGCTAGCGCATATTGGCCCCGCTTAGTGTTCGTTCGACCGTCACATTCTTGTGAATAACAAAGCTAATTACTTAGTTAAAGCTTCCAATAACAAGCTCGGATGGTGGCTGTCTATCGACACCGGTACAAGGTGTTGTCCTTAAGCAAAGTTTTGAAAGCTCCCTAGTACTATATAAGCTTAAGCAAAGTTCTTGAAAGCTCCCTAGTACTATATAAGCCTAAGCAAAGTTCTTGAAAGCTTCCTAATACTATATAAGCTTAAGCAAAGTTCTTGAAAGCTCCCTAGTACTATATAAGCTTAAGCAAAGTTCTTGAAAGCTTCCTAATACTATATAAGCTTAAGCAAAGTTCTTGAAAGCTCCCTAGTACTATATAAGCTTAAGCAAAGTTCTTGAAAGCTTCCTAATACTATATAAGCTTAAGCAAAGTTCTTGAAAGCTCCCTAATACTATATAAGCTTAAGCAAAGTTCTTGAAAGCTCCCTAGTACTATATAAGCTTAAGCAAAGTTCTTGAAAGCTTCCTAATACTATATAAGCTTAAGCAAAGTTCTTGAAAGCTTCCTAATACTATATAAGCTTAAGCAAAGTTCTTGAAAGCTCCCTAGTACTATATAAGCTTAAGCAAAGTTCTTGAAAGCTTCCTAATACTATATAAGCTTAAGCAAAGTTCTTGAAAGCTCCCTAGTACTATATAAGCTTAAGCAAAGTTCTTGAAAGCTTCCTAATACTATATAAGCTTAAGCAAAGTTCTTGAAAGCTCCCTAATACTATATAAGCTTAAGCAAAGTTCTTGAAAGCTCCCTAGTACTATATAAGCTTAAGCAAAGTTCTTGAAAGCTTCCTAATACTATATAAGCTTAAGCAAAGTTCTTGAAAGCTCCCTAGTACTATATAAGCTTAAGCAAAGTTCTTGAAAGCTTCCTAATACTATATAAGCTTAAGCAAAGTTCTTGAAAGCTCCCTAGTACTATATAAGCTTAAGCAAAGTTCTTGAAAGCTCCCTAATACTATATAAGCTTAAGCAAAGTTCTTGAAAGCTCCCTAGTACTATATAAGCTTAAGCAAAGTTCTTGAAAGCTCCCTAGTACTATATAAGCTTAAGCAAAGTTCTTGAAAGCTCCCTAGTACTATATAAGCTTAAGCAAAGTTCTTGAAAGCTCCCTAGTACTATATAAGCTTAAGCAAAGTTCTTGAAAGCTTCCTAATACTATATAAGCTTAAGCAAAGTTCTTGAAAGCCCCCTAGTACTATATAAGCTTAAGCAAAGTTCTTGAAAGCTCCCTAGTACTATATAAGCTTAAGCAAAGTTCTTGAAAGCTCCCTAGTACTATATAAGCTTAAGCAAAGTTCTTGAAAGCTCCCTAATACTATATAAGCTTAAGCAAAGTTCTTGAAAGCTCCCTAGTACTATATAAGCTTAAGCAAAGTTCTTGAAAGCTCCCTAGTACTATATAAGCTTAAGCAAAGTTCTTGAAAGCTCCCTAATACTATATAAGCTTATGCAAAGTTCTTGAAAGCTCCCTAGTACTATATAAGCTTAAGCAAAGTTCTTGAAAGCTCCCTAGTACTATATAAGCTTAAGCAAAGTTCTTGAAAGCTCCCTAGTACTATATAAGCTTAAGCAAAGTTCTTGAAAGCTCCCTAGTACTATATAAGCTTAAGCAAAGTTCTTGAAAGCTCCCTAATACTATATAAGCTTAAGCAAAGTTCTTGAAAGCTCCCTAATACTATATAAGCTTAAGCAAAGTTCTTGAAAGCTCCCTAGTACTATATAAGCTTAAGCAAAGTTCTTGAAAGCTCCCTAGTACTATATAAGCTTAAGCAAAGTTCTTGAAAGCTCCCTAATACTATATAAGCTTAAGCAAAGTTCTTGAAAGCTCCCTAGTACTATATAAGCTTAAGCAAAGTTCTTGAAAGCTCCCTAGTACTATATAAGCTTAAGCAAAGTTCTTGAAAGCTCCCTAGTACTATATAAGCTTAAGCAAAGTTCTTGAAAGCTCCCTAATACTATATAAGCTTAAGCAAAGTTCTTGAAAGCTCCCTAATACTATATAAGCTTAAGCAAAGTTCTTGAAAGCTCCCTAGTACTATATAAGCTTAAGCAAAGTTCTTGAAAGCTCCCTAGTACTATATAAGCTTAAGCAAAGTTCTTGAAAGCTCCCTAGTACTATATAAGCTTAAGCAAAGTTCTTGAAAGCTCCCTAATACTATATAAGCTTAAGCAAAGTTCTTGAAAGCTCCCTAATACTATATAAGCTTAAGCAAAGTTCTTGAAAGCTCCCTAATACTATATAAGCTTAAGACACCCAGTAAATGGTTTATATGTGTAACCTTTAACTACATTACGTATATGCCATGTTAGCTGTAGATAATGTACGAAGCTCCTATATATATATTATAATACGTTGCATTGCTGAATAGTTTGGAATATATTGTTTAATAAATATTCTTGTTAATGAAATGTGTGTACATTAATGCACGTAATGAAATGCCTTAATAGTCTGAAAAGTATAAAATAAAAAAAAAGGATAAAATTATTTATCCTTTAAATTTTGGGGGACCCATGTAAGCAGGGACGAGTATATAAATGTGACAGAACTGGGAAAACCCAGGGACGATGAGCCTTGGTCTTTTCATTATCATGATTGCCCCATCCCCTCCAGACGCGATCTACCCGGGTAGAACTATGGTTATAGGACCAGTGAAATAAGCCACCATTATGGTTTTTCTACCGGCGCCTTGAGTCATTCTTCAGTGAAATGAGGGACTACCACAGGCACCGGAATTCCCAACGCCACCGAGACAGATATATTTGTGAAGTTTTATAGCGTTTTATAATATTAAAAAAAAATTTACTCAAGTTTATAATTATTTCTATACTTTTGTATTTTTCTCTATTTTATGACTATCAAGTCAATCCAGCTTTTGAAGGTAGGAAAAAGTACGGAGACAAGCCTTTATGTCATCATTTTCTGCATATTTCTTTATTGTTTTTCGATACGTTTATCCACTCTCTTATACTTCAGTCGTCTTCGTTTTCCTCTGCAAGTTTAACTGTAATGCCATAAACAAGCGCGCTGACTTTTCAGTTTCGGTCTTCAAACAATGGATAGATTCTTTGATTCTGGGGTGTGCCCTTTGAAACGTGCGATTAAGTTTATTGTTCCAACCTCCCTGTATTAGTGGTCCTATGCCGCCTATTGTAGCAGTTCCATTTTTGTATATCACTGTGCACATTTTCCATATTCAATAAAATAAATAAAAAAAATCTGTTAACTGGTGATTTTCTGGCTTTGAGAACGACAGGAAGTGGAGATTCCCTGGTTGAAGGAACTTTGGCTATAGTAGTGGTAATGGAAGTGTAGCCTGGTCGCTTATTTCGCTCATCTCGGATTCGGTATCCCTTGGTTCAATGCTCTTGGCGTTGGTAGTAGTTGGGTCGCTTTTCTCATACATTCGTAAATCTTGGTAGCAGAGAGAAATCTTGGTATCCATCGAAATGGCAAAATGAATCAAAAACTTAATTGATATTTAAGTACAAATGAGAAATCACTGTTCGAAAGCGATCTCGTTACGTGTTTAAAGTAAGAACTAGTTTTAAAAACTTTTTTTGTCTAGAATGTGTTTTATATTGAATTCCCAAAAAAATAGTTTGGCAACCCATCTTCCCTATAATCGTTCCTAGCATAAAGTAAACATTCGTTTCAAATACGTTATGTTTTACGATAAATACATTTAAAAAAAGTTGTAAATTTTCCAAACTTCATTAGGAAATTTTCTGAAAACACAATTACAGGCACAATGAATGGTTTCCCATGCTTTTCTTTAGAAGTTAAAACATTGTTGGGTCTTTCCTTTAAAATCAATACAGTCTAATTAAACACACCTAGTAAACAATTAAATTGTACACGACAAAACAACATTAAACTGAGCATATGACCTGCCTACATATACAGAAGCTTATCTGTTTCCATGATAACATAATGTCTAGTTTCTCAGAAAGAACTCTTTAACATAGACTGCAAAGTAATTATTGACTTTCTGATCATCAACGCTCCACTAAAATTTGCTTCATTCAACTCTGCTATAAGTTTATGACGTAACGTAGCGCGCCACAATGGTACGATCCAAATCCTTTACATTTGTAACACGAGGGATCAAGGTTTTTGCAGTATCAGATGAAATAGAGTTTCAAGCTTCTTTTGCATTGTTGCACTACAGAAGTTTTATAAGCTCGCCATTACTAATGTTATCCTTACAGTTGTACAGTTTTGTTGCAAATGTATCAAATTGAAAAGGAATGAACATGCATATTAATACACATCAATAAAAGGATTAACTTACCGTGGTATTGTTTACACATTCTCTACTGACATAGCAGACACGAGCTTATCGTGAAGTACAATAATATATATATATATATATATATATATATATATATATATATATATATATATATATATATATATATAGTTGTATAATAATAAATACTCAATGCTCTGGATCGCATTAAAGTGGTCTGGTTTATTTAGGGTGGGGGTGAGACGAATGTGATAATTAAATGAAATGAACACAGTTTTCTGCAGTAAGAATAAATAAATTTGACGAGGGCGACTCGGGGCACCATTTGAATAGGATCCAGGTGCACAGAACTGAAAAACTCCTGTGATTTTTTTGAACAGGATCCAGTTAGCACAGAACAGGAAAGCTCTTGTTCGCCTATTAGAACAGGACAGTTGGTAATGATCAGTGGATCTAGCTCTTGTGCACCTATTAGAACACGACAGTTGGCACAGAACGGGAAAGCTCTTGTGCGCCTATTAGAACAGGACAGTTGGTAATGATCAGTGGATATTGTGCTCTTGTGCACGTATTAAAACAGGATCCAGTTAGCACAGAACAGGAAAGCTCTTGTGCGCCTATTAGAACAGGACAGTTGGTAATGATCAGTGGATCTAGCTCTTGTGCACGTATTAAAACAGGATCCAGTTAGCACAGAACAGGAAAGCTCTTGTTCGCCTATTAGAACAGGACAGTTGGTAATGATCAGTGGATCTAGCTCTTGTGCACCTATTAGAACACGACGGTTGGCACAGAACGGGAAAGCTCTTGTGCGCCTATTAGAACAGGACAGTTGGTAATGATCAGTGGATATTGTGCTCTTGTGCACGTATTAAAACAGGATCCAGTTGGCACAGAAAAGGAAAGGTCTTGTGCGCCTATTAAAACAGGACAGTTGGTAATGATCAGTGGATCTAGCTCTTGTGCACCTATTAGAACACGACGGTTGGCACAGAACGGGAAAGCTCTTGTGCGCCTATTAGAACAGGACAGTTGGTAATGATCAGTGGATATAGCTCTTGTGCACGTATTAAAACAGGATCCAGTTGGCACAGAAAAGGAAAGGTCTTGTGCGCCTATTAGAACAGGACAGTTGGTAATGATCAGTGGATATAGCTCTTGTGCACGTATTAAAACAGGATCCAGTTAGCACAGAACAGGAAAGCTCTTGTTCGCCTATTAGAACAGGACAGTTGGTAATGATCAGTGGATATAGCTCTTGTGCACGTATTAAAACAGGATCCAGTTAGCACAGAACAGGAAAGCTCTTGTTCGCCTATTAGAACAGGACAGTTGGTAATGATCAGTGGATATAGCTCTTGTGCACGTATTAAAACAGGATCCAGTTAGCACAGAACAGGAAAGCTCTTGTTCGCCTATTAGAACAGGACAGTTGGTAATGATCAGTGGATATAGCTCTTGTGCACGTATTAAAACAGGATCCAGTTAGCACAGAACAGGAAAGCTCTTGTTCGCCTATTAGAACAGGACAGTTGGTAATGATCAGTGGATCTAGCTCTTGTGCACGTATTAAAACAGGATCCAGTTAGCACAGAACAGGAAAGCTCTTGTTCGCCTATTAGAACAGGACAGTTGGTAATGATCAGTGGATCTAGCTCTTGTGCACGTATTAAAACAGGATCCAGTTAGCACAGAACAGGAAAGCTCTTGTTCGCCTATTAAAACAGGACAGTTGGTAATGATCAGTGGATCTAGCTCTTGTGCACGTATTAAAACAGGATCCAGTTAGCACAGAACAAGAAAGCTCTTGTTCGCCTATTAGAACAGGACAGTTTGTAATGATCAGTGGAACGAGCTCTTGTGCACTTATTAGAACACGACAGTTGGCGCAGAACAGGAAAGGTCTTGTGCGCCTATTAGAACAGGGCAGTTGGTAATGATCAGTGGATCTAGCTCTGTGCACCTATTAGAACAGGACAATTCCTAATGAACGGGGAAGCTCATTTGCACCTATTAGAACAGAATCCAGTTGCTACAGAACGAGAGAGCTCATGTGAATATCCCTTAGCAGAATCTAGTTGGCACCCAACGAGAGAGCACTTGTGAAACGGAGAAAGTTCTTGTGAACCTATCTGAACAGGATTCAGTTGGCATTGACATTCAACTTTCGTGTCATAAGCAGTAAGGAATGTAGTATTAAACCTTAATATTGAAGTCGCATGCAATTTGAATGTTCAATTATTTTTGAGTACATTTGTTTCTCATGATTTTGTATTTTTTATCGTAATCTGAATATGTAGAAGATATCCCCTATGTATGAAGATATAGCACGAGAATATTCTTGGAACATGGGAACATTGCTCTAAAATTAATATGCTGGAAATTAATCTTAAGTGCAGTGTCATGTTGATAGACATTTCCATCAAGAAAGTTAAATTTACGTTTGCAGTCATTGTAAATATTGTGGTAAATATTGTGCTCTTGTATTTGCAGAATTACTCATCACAGTCGCCAGGAACAAAAGATCATTATGTATACACATGCATGTGTGTTGTTGTTAACTGCTACTGCTAACTCATCAATTGAACGTGGGTGTGGTATAAATATGACGTCATACGACCTTGACATACGTCACTTCCGGGATACCCGGCGTTTGTCTAGGCAGAATAATTAGTCTAACTACACAACAGGCTTGTTTACACCTTGTTTTTGTTTGGACAAACAAGATTTACTCAGATAAAGCTACACAAGTAAAATGAATACATACAGTACTTTGTAAAGCATTTTGTATTTGTGTGTTTTATAGTATTATGTGAAAAATGATTAACATAAACAATATTCGACCTGGCTTGTGAGTTGAGGCTATAAATAGTGTAATACGGAACTCAGAATTATAAAACTTTAATTTCGTACGCGTTTCAATGACTTATTATCAACAGTGATGCTACCACAAACATATAACTTCAACTAAAGAAAATTTTATAATACTATTTTTATCAACAGTGATGCTACCACAAACATATAACTATAACTAAAGAAAATGTTATAATACTATTTTTATCAACAGTGATGCTACCACAAACATATAACTTTAACTAAAGAAAATGTTATAATACTATTTTTATCAACAGTGATGCTACCACAAACATATAACTTTAACTAAAGAAAATGTTATAATACTATTTTGATCAACAGTGATGCTACCACAAACATATAACTTTAACTAAAGAAAATGTTATAATACTATTTTGATCAACAGTGATGCTACCACAAACATATAACTTTAACTAAAGAAAATGTTATAATACTATTTTTATCAACAGTGATGCTACCCCAAACATATAACTTCAACTAAAGAAAATGTTATAATACTATTTTTATCAACAGTGATGCTACCACAAACATATAACTTCAACTAAAGAAAATGTTATAATACTATTTTTATCAACAGTGATGCTACTACAAACATATAACTTCAACTAAAGAAAATGTTATAATACTATTTTTATCAACAGTGATGCTACCACAAACATATAACTTCAACTAAAGAAAATGTTATAATACTATTTTTATCAACAGTGATGCTACCACAAACATAGATGATTGGTACTATGTGCACGTCTTCACAGATGATTTTCTACTCCGTTGATGCTAGATACTAATGTAGGTTTATTTGTGAAATTAAAAAAAGTTTCTAGGACGAATGAGTCAAATTTGCTGTTTGAAATAAATGTATAAAGTAAAATAAAATATATATATTTTTTAAAAGTGTTTATTGAACCATAAACACGCGCGCGCGCTCACACACACACACACATACATACATATGAACTCGCTCACGTACACGCGTGCAAACACACATGTGCGCGCGCGCACACACACGCGCGCGCGCGCACTCACTCTCTCTCTCTCACACACACACACACACACACACATATATATATATATATATATATATATATATATATATATATATATATATATATATTCACACAAACGCAAAATCTTTAAATTAAATTTTAACTGTTCTCTCAAAATAGTTTAATGAACGGTCTTTAGACATTGTGTCCAAAAGCAATATTTTTAATTATTTGACGTCTCATATTAAATTTTAGTAAAATTGTTTTCTTCTCTCTCACTCTTTCTTTCTCCCTCTCTCTTTCCCTCATCTCTCCCTCCCCCTCTCTTTCCCTCACTCTCTCTCCCTATCTCCCTCCCTCTTTCTTTCTATCTCCCTCTTTCTCTTTATCTATCTCCCTCCCTCTTTCCCCCATACAATACAAGGGAACTCGCTTTACAATCAGGATATTGAGTTTCCTTAAACTAAGAGGCAGCGTATTTCACCCACAGAAAAGTAACAAATAATGCTCTCTTAGGCTTGAATATAATAGTATTTAGGAGCAATTTGTTTTCAAAGTCTCTACTCCAATTGTATTTTACTCGAGGCAGCGTGCCTGTGCCAAACCATTGAAAGTAACTCGAAGTAGTATTGCCAAGCAGGTAGAGAGAGAAAGACGCGTGCTTTCTACACGTGCCAATGCGCAACGTGCTGTTTATATTGCACGTGATTAGAACAGTCTGTTGCGAGAGTGATGGTCTCGACTTTACCTCCCTATCTTTAAGCAGCAGTTTTTACTTCAATCACTTGAAGAAGTCTGACGAGGAAAGCGAAACACAATCAGTCGCTCACGGTGAAAGCGGTGGATCTCCCCTAACTCTCTAGTACTCGCCTAAATGAATGTCTATTTTTGTTAAAAGAGAAAAATAATATAATTTTGTAGAAATGCTTTTTTTATTGTTTTTATGAAATTTTTTCTATTGGCTCACTTTTGCCAAATATTATAGGCAACCGGATCCGCCAGTCTATTTTTTAATTCATTATATTAGCTCATACTCTCCTGATATAATATATCTTGTACAAATTTTCAATCGGTAATAAAATTCGTTTTTATTCATTTAATCAAGTTCAAATAGGTTTTTTTAAAAATCTATAGTGGATTGCAATTGATGTTAATCTAGTTTCTTCAAATATTTATTTAATAATTAAATTATAAAAATTTGGGGGTCTAGGTAGGATTCGATGATTCGATCTGAGTATCTATCGTCATGTTCGAAGTCTAGCGCTTTTTGGCACTGAGCCAAATTTCCATAGCCAGAAATTAACTTCTCAGCGATCTTTATGAAAAACCTCCATGTTTGACCTTAAATTGTTGTCATGGTTACCACAGATATCATAAATAATGCTCTAGGAATAATGTAAGAGAAAAGTGAAAAGAAACTACAACTCAGTGCAAGCGACGAAAAAAGAAGGCGTATAAATAATAACAAACAAAAATAAGAGTCCAACACTATACATAGAAAGGGAAATGGAAAATTGCAAGGAAATTCACTTTCTATTTTGCCACTAAATATTGTTATTCTGACCTTTTAATTTCGTTCCATGATTCGGCTACACAGTACACAACCTACTTAAGTATATCTTTCTAGAAAGCCTACAATACTTTCTACTCTTTCAGTCGCTTCCAAGAGAGATTGTATAAGGTAACGCGTGTATTCTGTTGTTACATTCCACAACACCCTGATCCATCGGCTGGACTAGCTCGTATCATTGCGGGTAGAAATAAAGCACGGTTATCTTCGGACCACAGTTGATCTTCATTGGGATGCGACGGTGCGTTGTCTAACAGTTATTAATTCTAATTTTTTTCAAATAGATAAAATAGTCTGAAGTCGAAATAGGCTTGAATTTATCGCAACCTGTATTAATCGAGACTCGGATTTTTGAGACTCTACTGTATAAATTTTCACGACACAGAAATTACGTATTTTTAAGATATGGATTTACACCTAAGAACAAAATTGACTTTTAAAAAAGTAAACTCCAGGACTTTGATTACGTTTAGGCATAACAACGGGACCTTAACTGCGTCTGAACATTTGCTGAAGTAATTAGGGAATTCTTGCAACAAGGAAAACCAGTGAGCAATGTAAACAAAGCAGAATGGAAGCAGAATTCTTATTCGTTGTATCTCCTTAGAGATTAAGCCGGCCTGAAGTTTGATTAGTTTGGAATGTTTGGGCAAGAGACCAATGCGTCGACCTCCTAATATCGCCTATGTTGACTGTGGTAAATCGAATACTTTAGAGCCAAAGGCGGAAACCGATTTGTTCAGAGTAATAAAAATTCCTATATTTTGGTGTTATCGTTTCAGATGTTGAATTTGGCATTTCCCCTCGAAGATATTTAGTCAACGGAATATATACTAGACTATACGGTTTTTAGTTAAGATTAAGTCCAAAAGAGTTTTTAAACATCAAGGCAAAATTATAAAATAGTAGCAGAGTACCCTTTCTTCGTACGGCGGTGACGAATATTTGTATTCATTTAATTTGTATTTGTATTTGGGTTGAATTAAATTTACTGAAATTAAATCTCAATAAATATATCAAAGTATAATTTATAAAGTTACCGATTATTGTCTTGAAAAACCAAGAGAAAGAAAAGCTTCTGCTTGTAACATGACATTTGTAAAGTATAACTAACCTTGAAAGATCACCTATTTAGCTGTGTTAAAAAGTGACTTTTACAGGTGGTTGCAAACACGCTTACTATCAGCTTTTGAGTATTAAATAACCATAAATGTACAGCATGCTCGCCATACACACTCTTGTATAATCTGTCAAGTAGATGGCGTCAGGTAGCCAATGCGCGATAGTTACTACGAGGTAAAGTAACAGACCTGAATTGCCCACGTGGTGGTGGAAGATCAAGCAGTTGTCTACCCCTGTCGAATCTAGGCACACTGAAGAAGCACTGTAGAGCAGCATTTCAAGGAAACCACTGCTCATTGGCTGGCTACATCTCGCGACTTGCACTCAAACATATGAATACAGACAGAAGTCTG
Organism: Prosapia bicincta; assembly: GCA_036971475.1. Taxonomy (NCBI): domain Eukaryota; kingdom Metazoa; phylum Arthropoda; class Insecta; order Hemiptera; family Cercopidae; genus Prosapia; species Prosapia bicincta. The sequence goes on along the minus strand of JBAIZL010000010.1, from coordinate 38,693,709 downwards.
TCTAGCTTTGTACAGTGATGGATGTTTTAAATTCCATAATCCATTCAGCCTATTTAATGGTGCTCAGGATATCTATTACAGGGTGTAGGACAGTGTTACCGTGAACATCCGTTGCTTAGCATTTTGAAGCCGTCGGTTTTAGTAACTAGCTTTTCTTTTTGCAGAAAACAAATTCATTAATACAAACTCAACGAATTGACAACAATAACTAAAAAATTAATGTTAAACAGTACTAAATGTTTACCGTGTGTAAAGAAAACTTTTCTGTCCTTAGTAATTCAGGCTCTTCTTCCCATGGCGGATTTTAACAGTCGTTTGTGCGTTGCTAGTTCAGCTAATCGTCTGTAAAAGAGAATTTGCAAATTGTAATTTTCAAAAGTTCGACTGCAGTTATTTACATTTCGATTTAAGTTGTGATAAATTGTTTTCTTGCTAAATTTGCATTATTCATACTTCATTAAGGAATGTTCCCAATAGTCCTTTGTTTCCGTTTTCTCATGAATAAACATAAAAAATGCTTTCAGTTTGCCTCTTTATCAAGAAAGGTTTTATTTAGAAAAAATATTTTTATACGTTAAGGAAAGCCAATGGTTTGTGTCATGTCCCTACATGTTTAAACTAAGACAGGGTGTCTAGTGACAGGGAAAACCGGGAAAACCTGGAAAAGTCAGGGAATTTTAAGATTCTGGAAAATTCAGGGAAAAGTCAGGGAAAATTTTAAAAAATCGGGAAAATATTTATTTTGATTAGAAACAAAACTAGTGGCCATTGCTCTCGAATATTTGGTATTGTAAGCCAGCGGTTTAGGGGCAGGGCAGTCAGGAAATAACACTTCTTTATTTAGATGCCCATTATTTATTTGATAAGCCCAATGCTATGACTTAGGACTTAAGTCAATAAATATTAAACGTGTCGAGTTGGTACAGCTGGGAGGTTTTAGCCTGGACCGTGGCCTTGGGGTGCGCAGTGGTTCTGTTATCATATGGACAGGTGGGGATAACAGATAACTCAGTCTGTTTCTGACCACACAGAACGCTGTGTAAACATTCGTAGCCAGCTATTTGTCTAGACTCGTGATAGTATGTGTTTTATTTGACGGTGATTATTTGTACACTGTTTATTTCAACATGGAAGGTTCCAGTTTTCATTGCCGTAGCGGGCAAGCGCGTCATGCAGATGTCGTCATTACCTCCCCTCCTTCCTTAGGATAAATATAAACTAGAAGATAAAGTGACTGAAGCAGAGATTATATGGTGCGTGAATTTAGTAATGCAACACTTCTTTACGCAATGCAGAAGGTAGTGTGTGCCTCTTTCCAAGGATGTTCCCTGATAGCACCATTGCACAGAACATGAGATTGGGGAAAGATAACATTTCCTATAGTGTTGTAATCGGTTTATCAAATTATATTAAAGACCTGTTACTGACATAATTTAATTCAAATTCTAACTATGTAATTGGCTTTGATGAAAGTTTAAACAAAATATCACAAAGATCCCAAATGGATTTGAGCGTTAGGTATTGGGATGCAGAGACGGATGAAGTGAAAGCTCGATATTTTGGTTCTGTGTTCCTTACAGACACAAAAGCAAAAGAGTTACTCAATTCGTTCTTCAAAGTCTGGATTTATCCAAGATCCTTCAGATATCAATGTAAACTGGGCTTTCTATAGACATCTAAAAGAGGAAAAGTCAGGGAAAACTCAGGGAATTTCTTCAAGCTATTTTACTAGACACCCTGGAAAAGTCAGGGAAAACTCAGGGAATTTCTTCAAGCTATTTTACTAGACACCCTGTAAGAGTAGAAATTAAAATAATCTAAATTGAAAAAGGTGGGTCACGCAGTAAGGAAAACCCAAGTATAGTTCTAAGGTTAGTTTTTACTGAATTTCGTGATGAATGGACGTTACCGAACTTGCAAAAGCGTTGCTTTCTCGAGGCTGACTAAAGTCATCACTAGGCACGAAGTACTCTGTAAGGAGCATGGTCCCGTCATTCTTCCTAGTGAGTAGCGTGTAGACTAGAGAAAATCCTTAACCTAATCTCGTGCATCAATGCCACGATAATGCTCCCGGATTGCCCTAATTTAATATTTTTAGCAACCAATGTTTCAAAAGATCCTAAAACCATTTTTCTTGGTCCTCAAATTGTTGAATATCAAACTTTGTGATCCAACTACTTTGCAGTAACATTTTAGTTCTTTATGAAACTAAAATTTTATCTAATTGCCTATATTTGTTAGACATATTCAACCAGTAACAGACATGAAATTTTTCATAGTTTTTTGAAATTGTTAAATAATATTGGAAACGTCTGACATAGGTAACTCTTGAATGTCCTTTCAATTCTTCTAACCTAAAAAACAAAATAATTCATCTAAATAACTGTTTATTACATATAGGCCTACGTATATAAAATCTGAAAAATGTACACCAGAAAAATTCCATGTGTCAACCGTGCTGGCAAGACTTAATTTTCACAACGATATTTTCACAAGGGTTCTCAACACTCAAGACAGATTGCTCGGGGCACAACTCAAAGAATCCTTTTTCAATCTTGTACAAATTTTCAATCATTAATAAAATTACTTTTTTATTCATCCAATCATGTTCAAATACAGTTTTTTTAACCTAAAGTGGATGATGTTTGATGTTAATATAGTTTTTTTCAAATACTTAATCAATAATTAAAAATTAAAAATTGGAAGGGTCTAGCGGGGTTCTGAGTATCTTCATGTTCGAAGTCTAGCTTTTAGCACTGAGCCAACTTTCCCATAGCTAGAATCGTATCTTTTAAAAAGGCGTATGAATTTTTATTTTGCCACCATCTGGTTCTGTGAATCTTCCATGTACAACCTTAAATCGATGCCATGGTTACCACACAATATCATAAATAATGCTCTAGGATTAAAAATGAATGACAAGAATAAAATAAACAAACAAACTGGATTAGTATCGAACCTTGCTTCATACAAGGACAATGCGAAAGGAAAGCGAACAAAAACTACAACACAATGCAAGGGACGAAATAAAAGAAAACCAACGCCATACATAGAAAGGAAAATAGAAAATTGCAAGGAAATTCGCTTTCTATTTTGCCATTTAATAATTGCTTTTCTGACATGTGTATAGATCTATACATATATTAATTGTAATTATAATTTTTAAAAAACTAAAACAAATATTTTGTTTGTTGACTTGAGTAGGAATTGACTTTAAAACAAAATTTCATATTCTTTGTTTTGTCGATGTCGATGGAACTTTTCTGTGGCTGTTCATTGACTCTATGTGGCGTATTTTTATTTTGGAAATTTTGGCTTTATAGGTTGTTTTCTAGATACACGAAGATTACTAAGAAAAGTCTGAAGTTGTATTAAAGCTTCATGCGACGTTTTTCTGAAATGTTTCACTGTCTCTGCTAGTACCAAAACATATTAATCTGAATAAAGGTGTTGCAGCCTAGTTGTAATTATTTTTACGATTAAAATAGTGTTTCCATCTTGTTGCGATTAATTTAACCAGAAGAAATCTGTCAGATTTTGTGTTAGTGCCATTTGCTTCAATAATTCCTTCAACTGCACCGCACTCACTTTTACATAGCAAGCCGAAACGATGTGTTTCAAGATCCGCTGTATCACACTTAATTGGAATCTCACATTTGTTTTCCCCCAGGTGTTTCAGGTACAATAATCTCTAACAAGTAAAAAAAAACTAAATTCCTACTGAGTTTAACAAAGAACAATTTTATTTTAGATACCCCAGAGAACTATTTATGATATTTTGAGGTAACCATGGCAACAGGTTAAGGTTGTTTAATAGAGGATTCGACGACAGCCATATGGGGGGGGGGGGATTCATCTTTGAGATAGATAATTCTAGGTAGCCTATTGAAAAGTAGGCGCAGTGCCAAGGCGCACTAGACTTCGAACATAAAGACACTCATTTCGAATCTGACCTAGACCCCACAAATTTTATAATTTAATTATTGAATAAATATTTGGAAAAACTGTATTAACACCAATTGTCAACCACTATAGGTTTAAAAAAATGTATTTGAACTTGATTCGATGAATAAAAACGTATTTTATTGATGATTGAAAATTTGTACAAGATATATATCAGGAGAGTGTAAGTTAATAGAAGGAATTTTACAAATATCGACAAAACCAAAATATACTAAATGAAATTGAGAAATAAAAGTAAATGGAATAATTGAATGTTTATTTTTCAAGGGACCCTATTACGACGAGCAGTTTTTGTTTTTTTAATTACTGATTACTCTGTACCGTGTAGAATTTATTCGCCTCGGATACTCTTTTGGCAACTAAATGTCTTATAGAAGGCGTGAAAGGTTAAGAAACAATAGCCTGGAGCTACTTGTTGATAGCCACGACGCCAGTTCAACTTTAAATTTATTCCATGTTAAGGCGAACTCCTGGTTCCGGTATTCAGTCCTTCACTTTACAAACACGTGTATGTATTTGTTGCAAGTCGGCCGTAAAGTCGTGACGGAGGAAGTATTGGGCAGGCTCGGGCCTTGGGGTAGGACATGGACGCAGATTAAATGCTCCTGTTAGAGTGTTGCGTAATGCGTCAATGAAACCAGTTGATGGGTGTTTAGCATTGTCAGTTAAAGCGGGCCTCACAAAGGTGTCTTGAGACATTGTTGCAGCGAATTTTCAAATGCCACTTTACTCTGATAAAGTTGCGGATGATAATGGTGGCTGTACTTGGAGTTTAAGAAAAAGTTGATCGTTACTCGAAGCTAAAGTTTGTAGTACATAATGAAAATAATTAATGAAAAATAGTTAAAACTTACAGTTTTTGTGTTTTATATCTTAAGGGTTTTCTTATAAATTACACTTTTGGTATTAACTTGGCAAAAAAATCACTACTTTCTGATATTTTCAGTAGACGCGTTTCGCGCTAGGTCAGCGCATTATTCAATGCTGTGAGTCACGGACAAGACTGTTGTTCAGGTGTGTGTTATTGTTCATAGAGTAGAGTAGTTGAACAGTTAATACACCACAGAACACCAATACACCAAAGACTCACACCAACACAACACACCTGAGCAAGTCTTGTCCTTGACTCACAGCATTGAATAATGCTCTGACCTAGCGTGAAACGCGTCTACTGAAAATATCAGTAAGTAGTGGTTTCTTGCCAAGTTAATACGAAAAGGGGAAAATAGTTAATTTTAAAGTGATTTCAATACATACACGAGAAACCTAACAAGACCATCATACCAGTAGTACTTATTTTTCTATGTAGAAGACTAGAAAATGTTGATGAGTTTTTCGGATCCAAAATTAGTTTTTCATATCCTAAATTATTGATTACGAATATTATCAATGCATTACTCAAGGACTATTGAGTATATTAAGAATATTATCAATATCACGCATTACTATTAGGATTTTACAAAATATGCTATCATTAGGTAGCAAATATTCAACGTCCTTGAACCTTGAAGAACGTAAAACCGTAAGTAGCCAACCTTAAAACTATTACTTACGCTGTTATAGAATACTTTACCATGATTTAGAAGTAAAATCCAGCCTATTTTCCATCTCAATTATTCCAAATTTTTTGTGATTTCAAACTTTTAGAAATCAAATTAATTTATCATTATTATTTTTTTATTCCTTCGCTGATATTAATTTTTAGTTAAAAACTGATAATTCTTAAAACGAACCTAAATGAGCTGCGTAAATAATTACTGAGCTGTATGAGGTTATTTTAATACAAAATAATCCGTTGATTGAACGTATATTGATTTATTTTCAGTGAAATATATCATATACTGTACTTACTTTATCCCATGTTCATTCTTGTTCTGGAACCAACGACGACGAGCTTTACTAGTAGCTATTCATGACGTCATCAGCCAGATACGTTGGATCATGGGTCCACGCCCTCTCCTCTTGACTCTATAATAAAATGGTATGGACATATGAAAAAGAATCAAATATTATATATATATATATATATATATATATATATATATATATATATATTAAATTTGGCAATTTGTATAAATTTAGCAACAATTCTATTTCTAAATAAACATATGTTTTAGGCCTATAGCTTACATTATTGTAATTTTCATTCCTGATGATGTTGGTACTGTTTGCCAACGAAAAGCTTTGGATATAAAATATAAATATTCTTGTATTTGAATAACCTGTGTTGTTTTAAATTATTAAACAAGAAAACGTATTTTATATATATATATATATATATATATATATATATATATATATATATATATATATATATATATATATATAATTTATATATTGAAAACAATTTATTTATTCATACGTAGGCCTACTTTCACAAGAAACATTATATACCTTTCAAGTTTTAATGTGTAAGGTAAATTTTAACTGAGAAGAGGAAAATCTGTTGGTGAGATGCTTGAGCTTGCATTTTTTACACTAGCATGCCTATTTGTGGTTGTATTGTAGTAAGGGCACAAGCCAAGTAATTAGCAACAAAGTTTGTTCCTAATTTATTAAATAAATATAACTTATCTTATTACTATCCAACTGGTATTACTTGCCTTCACGCTCTCCAAGAAGGTTTGCGCTCCCCAGTTTGGGGACCCATTTTTGCAAAACTTCTGAAGGAGCAGCGAGATTTTACAGCAGCAAGCGGGGTTGGACTAGCAAGTATAAGCTGGCACTTTGGGGCTGCGCCTTAGTGAGAGGACGAAAGGAGGGTGGAGGTGCTCGCAGTTCATTTTCAAAAACATCGACCCTTCGTCTTCCGCTGACTCATAGAGTTGACTCGTTATTTTGTTACCTAATAATTGTTTTTAGTGTATAGTAAAAATAACAACAAAAGTAAATAGGGCGTTCCTGAAAGCGTGTTAATAGGATTGTCTAAGGGTTGGGACGGGTAGGTTGTGATTTATAGCCCCGATGAGGGGTGACGACAGTGCCTGATGTTTTATACACGACGAATTCACAATTTCTACCTAAGAGCCAAGTGCCAGCTTATAAAATTCGATCTATAGTTATGCTCCATGGCTAAGCGGAAGCGGGGCAGATATCCTAGGATTGGCCCAAGTCTCTCCCACTTACTACTGCTAGGTTAGGTTAGGTGCCCCTATGTATGCGCTGTGGATCTTCAGAGTTTTTGTGTGGCGTTTGCGTTATCAGATTCTCGGCTTTCCTTGGAGTAAGCTGAATAGTCTCAGCTCCTTGTTTGGATTTAATGTCGCAAGGAATCCCTACATGGCAAGGCTTACCCATTCTATGATATCATTCATCCGTAGATATATAATATTAATATTTTATGGTTTATGGAATATAATGAAAATATTTAGTCTTCAAAAATAAGCATCCTTAGCACTGCGTGTTTATGTAAATACCCTTTTAAATCACTAATAGTATACAAGTAAATCCTTGCGTGAATCTCAGGTTTTATATGGTTAGCTTGGGGAAGGAATTTGCTACATATACATTTCGTCATCTCAAGGCCAAATCAAGTAGCATTCCTGGAACCGACGTGACAGTGAGATATGATTTAATCATCCAGTTAGTCACGATTTTATGTCTGTAATATTTAGATGGCATGTTTTGAAAAGAAGATTAAGTTTGATGTAAATTTATATTTACTACAGTGAAATATGAGACTATTGTTGACGAGAGTAGATTCCGCACTCAGGAAATATCGTGTTGTATTTGAGTTCAAGGTCGATGTTGTAAAGGTAATAGGTTTTTTGATGAAGCCTAATACGGTGGTTCGGAAAGTGTCACCATTGTATGCGATAATGTTTCGTACCTACTGATACAAGACTAAACTTTGCTGCCCCGCCGAGCTAATACGGCTGTCACGGCTTTCGTGGGCAGGCTTTTGTTCAACGTAGAGTTATGTATAATTCAATCAATCTGCATTTATGTTTCTTTTGCTACCCATTAAAGCTTCAATTAATTGCCCTATTGCCTTGGTTTTGAATTATTTTTGTTGTCAATGTTTAGATAGTTTTTGTTTTTATTGTATTGAAGTAAGAAGTATAGTGCCGACCACATATAACCATGCACTTAGCCCTGTACTCAACAATTTCCCAAAGTTTCATGATCAGTGGTTTAGTTACGCATTAGGTTCTTACTTACATACATATATAAAAACATTCATTTATATATACAATTTTGAAGCGGGGGCACATCCAAAGGGATGCAGAAACGCCCCAACGGACGCACTAATTTTAATTGCATGCACATTTCAGTTTCGAGTAGGCTGCAGAAGAAGAAGTGCACGCAAACTCCCACACCATAGCCTCACTAACAAGGTATATGTAAGGTATTACCTATCCCTAACCTATAGAATAAGGCAACCTAGCCCCCAGGGTTCCTGCATAATCTATCGCGGGATTTTTCCTGTCAGGGTTATTTCTTGGCAGGTTTTTTCATCCCGCCCTTACGCGACACTTAACGTTCTGTTTCATTTCACTATCTCCTGATTTTCCATGGAAAGAGCTCATCAGCTTGGTACATGGACAGTCTTCCAGAATCCTTCACGCGCGTTAGGGATACTAACCGCATGCGCATGTGAGACGGAGGCAGCAAGCTAGAGGTTGGCTGCCACGAGGGCTGAGCGGGCTTTGGGGGCTCAGACCCGGGGGGAGGGGGAAAAAAATATATATACAGTATATATATTTAAACAAATTATATTTAATAGCCTTAAGGTAAACCTTTGTGTGTTTTTAATTATATTAATTTTATTTTGTGCACGCTTAACATTAAAAAAAATTAGTGTAAAAATAATATACCATATCGTACGTAATGTTTTCAAGTTAATGATAATAGGTTTTATATTTGTTGCTGAAAGTTTTTCTATTATAAAGAGACCGATTGTATAAATAACGATTAAAAACTAATGAATTTTATATTGATTAATTTTCATTCTATGAAAGGAAAAGAATGGATCGTTTGTAGAAGATGAATTGACTGTTGGGGTTTTCAATGCAATAAGTCAATTTTACTGTTATCACTTGAAAAAGGAAAAGAAAGGATTGTGAATAATAGATAAGATTAAGGCAAAAACTCCTCAGTCTGTGATGTAAGGTAGAATTATGGATTCATGTGTATAGGACTGCGTAACACTTTAAGGTTGTACAATAAAGATTCTGACGACAACCAGACGGGGGGAAAGTTCATATACATATTTGAGAAATATATTTCTAGCTATGGGAAAGTTCCAAGGTGCGCTAGACTTCGAACGTAAAGATTCTCAGTTCGAATCCAGCTGGATCCTACAGATTTTATAATTTAATTATTGAATAAATATTTGAAAAAACTGTATTAACATCAATTACCATCCACTATAGGTTGAAAAAAATCTATTTGAACTTGATTGGATGAATAAAAACGTATTTTATTAACGATTGAAAAGTTGTAGAAGGTTTATATCAAGAGAGTGAGCTAAGAGAAGGAATTTAATAAAATTAAATTAAAATCTACGAAAAACTAGACGTGATTTACATATTCGAGTAGCATTTTTTTAAATGATTCCCTACTAGTTTTAAGTGGTTTAAAGCTTTGACATCAATTTAATAAATGTTTTAAAACAGTGTAGGTGCCAGTAAGTGCATTCTTTCGAAAATTAGCATTATTTTATATTTTTTTAAATTACAATTTTGCGTTATAAAATCTCGAAAACAAAACATTTTGAGAGACATTGTCATGGGTATTGCAACAATTTCTCTAATTCTAATTTTAGTTGCTAATATGTTCAAATTAGGCTACAATAGCGTTCTATGAGATATTCCTAAATTCCAAATTTCATCACATTTAGGTCTAAAAAAACCTATTGGAAAAGTAAACATGATAATTTTGTGAATTTTCTAGAATGCCAATTTCCATTACAGTATTCTATTTGAAGGTCTGCCAGGCAGCGATCGTTAGACAATTCAGTGCGGCTGAATAGGCCTAGTGAATATTGAATATACCTTGCACCAGTGAACCGCAATCAGCCCGAACAATCCAGTCAAGCTGAAACACCTGCATTTTACCGATAGCTCCAATAGTAATATTACTTATTGAATCCAAACGTTGTTATTGGATAATCTTTTCTCCCTCCCTTTGTACGTCATAACTCCTGAATTTTCATTGTAATAGTAATTTATTTTAATCGAATAACCTTTAACTTGAAGCGTTTGAAGGTAAGAGAATTTTATTACAGAAAATATGTTGATCGCGATGAATTATTCCAAAAGCTTGTTTCTTTAAAATAGAAAATTTGTAAAATTAAAATGTCATGTAGTCTACAGCCTGTATGTAGGTTTATGAGATACTTGAACCTGTTTTTAAGTTATGGTGAGGCAAGTATAATAGTAATTGATTCAGTGTATTTATAATGGATTCATTATAAAGGCTATTGCAACAGATCGAATCCAACTGAAAATTTTTACCATAGAAACCGCTATATCAAGCGTCAATACCACTTCCTTTGTATACCGCTTTCATTTATATGTACATATCTCCCTCAAGTAAAGGTTACCATTCCTTGTTGTCTTTCCTCTTCACGCTCCACCTATGGGAGACATACACAGAAATATTGAGGGTCTTTCTGTTACAACATCCGACACCGTTGTATGACAACAATGAATGGTAACCTTTACTTGTGGGAGATATGTACATATAAATGAAAGCTGTATACAAAGGAAGTGCTATTGACGATTGATATAGCTTTCTTCCAATCAAGGACTGGCGGTTTCTATGACATCAAGGAATGGTAACCTTTACTTGAGGGAGATATGTACATATAAATGAAAGCTGTATACAAAAGAAGTGCTATTGACGCTTGATATAGCTTTCTTCCAATCAAGGACTGGCGGTTTCTATGACATCAAGGAATGGTAACCTTTACTTGAGGGAGATATGTACATATAAATGAAAGCTGTATACAAAGGAGTGCTATTGACGCTTGATATAGCTTTCTTCCAATGAAGGACTGGGGGTTTCTATGACATCAAGGAATGGTAACCTTTACTTGAGGGAGATATGTACATATAAATGAAAGCTGTATACAATGGAAGTGCTATTGACGCTTGATATAGCTTTCTTCCAATCAAGGACTGGCGGTTTATATGACATCAAGGAATGGTAGCTTTTACTTGTGGGAGATATGTACATATAAATGAAAGCTGTATACAAAGGAAGTGCTATTGACGCTTGATATAGCTTTCTTCCAATCAAGGACTGGCGGTTTATATGACAACAAGGAATGGTAGCCTTTACTTGTGGGAGATATGTACATATAAATGAAAGCGGTATACAAAGGAAGTGGTAAAAAACATAATGAATAAACTATGCTATAAAAATAATGGCTTTATTTATATTAGAGGTAAAGAAAATGTATTAAAAGGGTTGTTCATAAAGTATACAAATATAAAATTTATATATATATATATATATATATATATATATATATATATATAAACAATTTTTTTACACACTCCGACATCCTGGTCATTAAGTTAAGATGCCTAAAAAGAATTCATTCCCCGAAAAACAGGGCCCAAAGGGTAAAACCTCCACGAGTTAGGTTTTTTAAAATAGAGTCCCGTGACTGGTTCTCTGGCAGATTTTGGCAAGCGTTAGCACAGGGTTGACTTCGGTCGGCGATGCTTGTTCAAAATTTTTATCTTTCTGACGGTGGGTAGGGTGGTTAGGTAAGGCTAGGTTATTATAAATATGCTACCATTACTTCACTGTTACGTTAGGAATCGGATGTGGGGAAGTGATAAATAGTGGAACAAGAGGCATCGAAGTACTTAGGTATTATACGGAACCACTATTATACCGCGCGCTGCGGTGGTTAGGTAAGGCTAGGTTATTATAAATATGCTACCATTACTTCACTGTTACGTTAGGAATCGGATGTGGGGAAGTGATAAATAGAGGAACAAGAGGCATCGAAGTACTTAGGTATTATACAGAGGCCACTATTATACCGCGCGCTGCGGTGGTTAGGTAAGGTTAGGTTATTATAAATATGCTACCATTACTTCACTGTTACGTTAGGAATCGGATGTGGGGAAGTGATAAATAGAGGAACAAGAGGCATCGAAGTACTTAGGTATTATACGGAGGCCACTATTATACTGCGCGCTGCGGTGGTTAGGTAAGGCTAGGTTATTATAAATATGCTACCATTACTTCACTGTTACGTTAGGAATCGGATGTGGGGAAGTGATAAATAGAGGAACAAGAGGCATCGAAGTACTTAGGTATTATACAGAGGCCACTATTATACCGCGCGCTGCGGTGGTTAGGTAAGGTTAGGTTATTATAAATATGCTACCATTACTTCACTGTTACGTTAGGAATCGGATGTGGGGAAGTGATAAATAGAGGAACAAGAGGCATCGAAGTACTTAGGTATTATACGGAGGCCACTATTATACTGCGCGCTGCGGTGGTTAGGTAAGGTTAGGTTATTATAAATATGCTACCATTACTTCACAGTTACGTTAGGAATCGGATGTGAAGAAGTGATAAATAGAGGAACAAGAGGCATCGAAGTACTTAGGTATTATACAGAGGCCACTATTATACCGCGCGCTGCGGTGGTTAGGTAAGGCTAGGTTATTATAAATATGCTACCATTACTTCACTGTTACGTTAGGAATCGGATGTGGGGAAGTGATAAATAGAGGAACAAGAGGCATCGAAGTACTTAGGTATTATACAGAGGCCACTATTATACTGCGCGCTGCGGTGGTTAGGTAAGGTTAGGTTATTATAAATATGCTACCATTACTTCACTGTTACGTTAGGAATCGGATGTGGGGAAGTGATAAATAGAGGAACAAGAGGCATCGAAGTACTTAGGTATTATACCGAGGCCACTATTATACCGCGCGCTGCGGTGGTTAGGTAAGGCTAGGTTATTATAAATATGCTACCATTACTTCACTGTTACGTTAGGAATCGGATGTGGGGAAGTGATAAATAGAGGAACAAGAGGCATCGAAGTACTTAGGTATTATACAGAGGCCACTATTATACTGCGCGCTGCGGTGGTTAGGTAAGGTTAGGTTATTATAAATATGCTACCATTACTTCACTGTTACGTTAGGAATCGGATGTGGGGAAGTGATAAATAGAGGAACAAGAGGCATCGAAGTACTTAGGTATTATACAGAGGCCACTATTATACCGCGCGCTGCGGTGGTTAGGTAAGGTTAGGTTATTATAAATATGCTACCATTACTTCACTGTTACGTTAGGAATCGGATGTGGGGAAGTGATAAATAGAGGAACAAGAGGCATCGAAGTACTTAGGTATTAAACGGAGGCCACTATTATACCGCGCGCTGCGGTGGTTAGGTAAGGTTAGGTTATTATAAATATGCTACCATTACTTTACTGTTACGTTAGGAATCGGATGTGGGGAAGTGCTAAATAGAGGAACAAGAGGCATCGAAGTACTTAGGTATTATACAGAGGCCACTATTATACCGCGCGCTGCGGTGGTTAGGTAAGGTCAGGTTATTATAAATATGCTACCATTACTTCACAGTTACGTTAGGAATCGGATGTGGGGAAGTGATAAATAGAGGAACAAGAGGCATCGAAGTACTTAGGTATTAAACGGAGGCCACTATTATACTGCGCGCTGCGGTGGTTAGGTAAGGCTAGGTTATTATAAATATGCTACCATTACTTCACTGTTACGTTAGGAATCGGATGTGGGGAAGTGATAAATAGAGGAACAAGAGGCATCGAAGTACTTAGGTATTATACAGAGGCCACTATTATATCGCGCTGCGGTGGTTAGGTAAGGTTAGGTTATTATAAATATGCTACCATTACTTCACTGTTACGTTAGGAATCGGATGTGGGGAAGTGATAAATAGAGGAACAAGAGGCATCGAAGTACTTAGGTATTAAACGGAGGCCACTATTATACTGCGCGCTGCGGTGGTTAGGTAAGGTTAGGTTATTATAAATATGCTACCATTACTTAACAGTTACGTTAGGAATCGGATGTGGGGAAGTGATAAATAGAGGAACAAGAGGCATCGAAGTACTTAGGTATTATACAGAGGCCACTATTATATCGCGCTGCGGTGGTTAGGTAAGGTTAGGTTATTATAAATATGCTACCATTACTTCACTGTTACGTTAGGAATCGGATGTGGGGAAGTGATAAATAGAGGAACAAGAGGCATCGAAGTACTTAGGTATTATACAGAGGCCACTATTATACCGCGCGCTGCGGTGGTTAGGTAAGGTTAGGTTATTATAAATATGCTACCATTACTTCACTGTTACGTTAGGAATCGGATGTGGGGAAGTGATAAATAGAGGAACAAGAGGCATCGAAGTACTTAGGTATTAAACGGAGGCCACTATTATACCGCGCGCTGCGGTGGTTAGGTAAGGTTAGGTTATTATAAATATGCTACCATTACTTCACTGTTACGTTAGGAATCGGATGTGGGGAAGTGCTAAATAGAGGAACAAGAGGCATCGAAGTACTTAGGTATTATACAGAGGCCACTATTATACCGCGCGCTGCGGTGGTTAGGTAAGGTCAGGTTATTATAAATATGCTACCATTACTTCACAGTTACGTTAGGAATCGGATGTGGGGAAGTGATAAATAGAGGAACTAGAGGCATCGAAGTACTTAGGTATTATACAGAGGCCACTATTATATCGCGCTGCGGTGGTTAGGTAAGGTTAGGTTATTATAAATATGCTACCATTACTTCACTGTTACGTTAGGAATCGGATGTGGGGAAGTGATAAATAGAGGAACAAGAGGCATCGAAGTACTTAGGTATTAAACGGAGGCCACTATTATACTGCGCGCTGCGGTGGTTAGGTAAGGTTAGGTTATTATAAATATGCTACCATTACTTAACAGTTACGTTAGGAATCGGATGTGGGGAAGTGATAAATAGAGGAACAAGAGGCATCGAAGTACTTAGGTATTATACAGAGGCCACTATTATATCGCGCTGCGGTGGTTAGGTTAGGTTAGGTTATTATAAATATGCTACCATTACTTCACAGTTACGTTAGGAATCGGATGTGGGGAAGTGATAAATAGAGGAACAAGAGGCATCGAAGTACTTAAGTATTATACAGAGGCCACTATTATACTGCGCGCTGCGGTGGTTAGGTAAGGTTAGGTTATTATAAATATGCTACCATTACTTCACAGTTACGTTAGGAATCGGATGTGGGGAAGTGATAAATAGAGGAACAAGAGGCATCGAAGTACTTAGGTATTATACAGAGGCCACTATTATACTGCGCGCTGCGGTGGTTAGGTAAGGTTAGGTTATTATAAATATGCTACCATTACTTCACAGTTACGTTAGGAATCGGATGTGGGGAAGTGATAAATAGAGGAACAAGAGGCATCGAAGTACTCGGTATTATACAGAGGCCACTATTATACTGCGCGCTGCGGTGGTTAGGTAAGGTTAGGTTATTATAAATATGCTACCATTACTTCACAGTTACGTTAGGAATCGGATGTGGGGAAGTGATAAATAGAGGAACAAGAGGCATCGAAGTACTTAGGTATTATACAGAGGCCACTATTATACTGCGCGCTGCGGTGGTTAGGTAAGGTTAGGTTATTATAAATATGCTACCATTACTTCACAGTTACGTTAGGAATCGGATGTGGGGAAGTGATAAATAGAGGAACAAGAGGCATCGAAGTACTTAGGTATTATACAGAGGCCACTATTATACTGCGCGCTGCGGTGGTTAGGTAAGGCTAGGTTATTATAAATATGCTACCATTACTTCACAGTTACGTTAGGAATCGGATGTGGGGAAGTGATAAATAGAGGAACAAGAGGCATCGAAGTACTTAGGTATTATACAGAGGCCACTATTATACCGCGCTCTGCGGTGGTTAGGTAAGGTTAGGTTATTATAAATATGCTACCATTACTTCACAGTTACGTTAGGAATCGGATGTGGGGAAGTGATAAATAGAGGAACAAGAGGCATCGAAGTACTTAGGTATTAAACGGAGGCCACTATTATACTGCGCGCTGCGGTGGTTAGGTAAGGTTAGGTTATTATAAATATGCTACCATTACTTCACAGTTACGTTAGGAATCGGATGTGGGGAAGTGATAAATAGAGGAACAAGAGGCATCGAAGTACTTAGGTATTATACAGAGGCCACTATTATACTGCGCGCTGCGGTGGTTAGGTTATTATAAATATGCTACCATTACTTCACAGTTACGTTAGGAATCAGATGTGGGGAAGTGATAAATAGAGGAACAAGAGGCATCGAAGTACTTAGGTATTATACAGAGGCCACTATTATACTTCGCGCTGCGGTGGTTAGGTAAGGTTAGGTTATTATAAATATGCTACCATTACTTCACAGTTATCGGATGTGTTGAAGTGATAAATAGAGGAACAAGAGGCATCGAAGTACTTAGGTATTATACAGAGGCCACTATTATACTGCGCGCTGCGGTGGTTAGGTAAGGTTAGGTTATTATAAATATGCTACCATTACTTCACAGTTATCGGATGTGTTGAAGTGATAAATAGAGGAACAAGAGGCATCGAAGTACTTAGGTATTATACAGAGGCCACTATTATACCGCGCGCTGCGGTGGTTAGGTAAGGCTAGGTTATTATAAATATGCTACCATTACTTCACAGTTACGTTAGGAATCGGATGTGGGGAAGTGATAAATAGAGGAACAAGAGGCATCGAAGTACTTAGGTATTATACAGAGGCCACTATTATACTGCGCGCTGCGGTGGTTAGGTAAGGTTAGGTTATTATAAATATGCTACCATTACTTCACAGTTACGTTAGGAATCAGATGTGGGGAAGTGATAAATAGAGGAACAAGAGGCATTGAAGTACTTAGGTATTATACAGAGGCCACTATTATACTGCGCGCTGCGGTGGTTAGGTAAGGTTAGGTTATTATAAATATGCTACCATTACTTCACAGTTATCGGATGTGTTAAAGTGATAAATAGAGGAACAAGAGGCATCGAAGTACTGAGGTATTATACAGAGGCCACTATTATACTGCGCGCTGCGGTGGTTAGGTAAGGCTAGGTTATTATAAATATGCTACCATTACTTCACAGTTACGTTAGGAATCGGATGTGGGGAAGTGATAAATAGAGGAACAAGAGGCATCGAAGTACTTAGGTATTATACAGAGGCCACTATTATACTGCGCGCTGCGGTGGTTAGGTAAGGTTAGGTTATTATAAATATGCTACCATTACTTCACAGTTACGTTAGGAATCGGATGTGGGGAAGTGATAAATAGAGGAACAAGAGGCATCGAAGTACTTAGGTATTATACAGAGGCCACTATTATACTGCGCGCTGCGGTGGTTAGGTAAGGTTAGGTTATTATAAATATGCTACCATTACTTCACAGTTATCGGATGTGTTGAAGTGATAAATAGAGGAACAAGAGGCATCGAAGTACTTAGGTATTATACAGAGGCCACTATTATACTGCGCGCTGCGGTGGTTAGGTAAGGTCAGGTTATTATAAATATGCTACCATTACTTCACAGTTACGTTAGGAATCGGATGTGGGGAAGTGATAAATAGAGGAACAAGAGGCATCGAAGTACTTAGGTATTATACAGAGGCCACTATTATACCGCGCTCTGCGGTGGTTAGGTAAGGTTAGGTTATTATAAATATGCTACCATTACTTCACTGTTACGTTAGGAATCGGATGTGGGGAAGTGATAAATAGAGGAACAAGAGGCATCGAAGTACTTAGGTATTATTCGGAGGCCACTATTATACTGCGCTCTGCGGTGGTTAGGTAAGGTTAGGTTATTATAAATATGCTACCATTACTTCACAGTTACGTTAGGAATCGGATGTGGGGAAGTGATAAATAGAGGAACAAGAGGCATCGAAGTACTTAGGTATTATACAGAGGCCACTATTATACCGCGCTCTGCGGTGGTTAGGTAAGGTTAGGTTATTATAAATATGCTACCATTACTTCACAGTTACGTTAGGAATCGGATGTGGGGAAGTGATAAATAGAGGAACAAGAGGCATCGAAGTACTTAGGTATTATACAGAGGCCACTATTATACTGCGCGCTGCGGATGTTAGGTAAGGCTAGGTTATTATAAATATGCTACCATTACTTCACTGTTACGTTAGGAATCGGATGTGGGGAAGTGATAAATAGAGGAACAAGAGGCATCGAAGTACTTAGGTATTATACAGAGGCCACTATTATACTGCGCGCTGCGGTGGTTAGGTAAGGCTAGGTTATTATAAATATGCTACCATTACTTCACTGTTACGTTAGGAATCGGATGTGGGGAAGTGATAAATAGAGGAACAAGAGGCATCGAAGTACTTAGGTATTATACAGAGGCCACTATTATACTGCGCGCTGCGGTGGTTAGGTAAGGTTAGGTTATTATAAATATGCTACCATTACTTCACAGTTACGTTAGGAATCGGATGTGGGGAAGTGATAAATAGAGGAACAAGAGGCATCGAAGTACTTAGGTATTATACAGAGGCCACTATTATACTGCGCGCTGCGGTGGTTAGGTAAGGTTAGGTTATTATAAATATGCTACCATTACTTCACAGTTACGTTAGGAATCGGATGTGGTAAAGTGATAAATAGAGGAACAAGAGGCATCGAAGTACTTAGGTATTAAACGGAGGCCACTATTATACTGCGCGCTGCGGTGGTTAGGTAAGGTTAGGTTATTATAAATATGCTACCATTACTTCACTGTTACGTTAGGAATCGGATGTGGGGAAGTGATAAATAGAGGAACAAGAGGCATCGAAGTACTTAGGTATTATACAGAGGCCACTATTATACTGCGTGCTGCGGTGGTTAGGTAAGGCTAGGTTATTATAAATATGCTACCATTACTTCCCTGTTACGTTAGGAATCGGATGTGGGGAAGTGATAAATAGAGGAACAAGAGGCATCGAAGTACTTAGGTGTTATACAGAGGCCACTATTATACTGCGCGCTGCGGTGGTTAGGTAAGGTTAGGTTATTATAAATATGCTACCATTACTTCACAGTTATCGGATGTGTTGAAGTGATAAATAGAGGAACAAGAGGCATCGAAGTACTTAGGTATTATACAGAGGCCACTATTATACTGCGCGCTGCGGTGGTTAGGTAAGGTCAGGTTATTATAAATATGCTACCATTACTTCACAGTTACGTTAGGAATCGGATGTGGGGAAGTGATAAATAGAGGAACAAGAGGCATCGAAGTACTTAGGTATTATACAGAGGCCACTATTATACCGCGCTCTGCGGTGGTTAGGTAAGGTTAGGTTATTATAAATATGCTACCATTACTTCACTGTTACGTTAGGAATCGGATGTGGGGAAGTGATAAATAGAGGAACAAGAGGCATCGAAGTACTTAGGTATTATACGGAGGCCACTATTATACTGCGCTCTGCGGTGGTTAGGTAAGGTTAGGTTATTATAAATATGCTACCATTACTTCACAGTTACGTTAGGAATCGGATGTGGGGAAGTGATAAATAGAGGAACAAGAGGCATCGAAGTACTTAGGTATTATACAGAGGCCACTATTATACCGCGCTCTGCGGTGGTTAGGTAAGGTTAGGTTATTATAAATATGCTACCATTACTTCACAGTTACGTTAGGAATCGGATGTGGGGAAGTGATAAATAGAGGAACAAGAGGCATCGAAGTACTTAGGTATTATACAGAGGCCACTATTATACTGCGCGCTGCGGATGTTAGGTAAGGCTAGGTTATTATAAATATGCTACCATTACTTCACTGTTACGTTAGGAATCGGATGTGGGGAAGTGATAAATAGAGGAACAAGAGGCATCGAAGTACTTAGGTATTATACAGAGGCCACTATTATACTGCGCGCTGCGGTGGTTAGGTAAGGCTAGGTTATTATAAATATGCTACCATTACTTCACTGTTACGTTAGGAATCGGATGTGGGGAAGTGATAAATAGAGGAACAAGAGGCATCGAAGTACTTAGGTATTATACAGAGGCCACTATTATACTGCGCGCTGCGGTGGTTAGGTAAGGTTAGGTTATTATAAATATGCTACCATTACTTCACAGTTACGTTAGGAATCGGATGTGGGGAAGTGATAAATAGAGGAACAAGAGGCATCGAAGTACTTAGGTATTATACAGAGGCCACTATTATACTGCGCGCTGCGGTGGTTAGGTAAGGTTAGGTTATTATAAATATGCTACCATTACTTCACAGTTACGTTAGGAATCGGATGTGGTAAAGTGATAAATAGAGGAACAAGAGGCATCGAAGTACTTAGGTATTAAACGGAGGCCACTATTATACTGCGCGCTGCGGTGGTTAGGTAAGGTTAGGTTATTATAAATATGCTACCATTACTTCACTGTTACGTTAGGAATCGGATGTGGGGAAGTGATAAATAGAGGAACAAGAGGCATCGAAGTACTTAGGTATTATACAGAGGCCACTATTATACTGCGTGCTGCGGTGGTTAGGTAAGGCTAGGTTATTATAAATATGCTACCATTACTTCCCTGTTACGTTAGGAATCGGATGTGGGGAAGTGATAAATAGAGGAACAAGAGGCATCGAAGTACTTAGGTGTTATACAGAGGCCACTATTATACTGCGCGCTGCGGTGGTTAGGTAAGGTTAGGTTATTATAAATATGCTACCATTACTTCACTGTTACGTTAGGAATCGGATGTGGGGAAGTGATAAATAGAGGAACAAGAGGCATCGAAGTACTTAGGTATTAAACGGAGGCCACTATTATACTGCGCGCTGCGGTGGTTAGGTAAGGTTAGGTTATTATAAATATGCTACCATTACTTCACTGTTACGTTAGGAATCGGATGTGGAGAAGTGATAAATAGAGGAGCAAGAGGCATCGAGGTATCTCCCGAATATATCCGAATATATATATTTTTATATTTATATATGTGTGTGTGTGTGTGTGTGTGGCGATTTGGAGTTACCGCGACTGGCGATGCGTTCAACTCAATTCCCACTAACATCGCTTTTTTGGCAGGCAGTAAACCAGAACCGATTGACATAATAAGTAATTTTCATAGTAAGTCAAATAAAGTCTGTCTTGTGTAAATATTTAGTGTTTTTACGTCCCCTGAAAATTATCCTCTAAAAGTAGTGGCTTCCGTATAATTCGAAAGTACCAAACGTTTTAAATGCAATAATGTGTTTAAAATTTTTCGAATTGATTGATAATGTAGGTAGATCGTTCTCTATTGCTAGATTCTAGAACACCATTTGTCCTCTATTGAGGTGAATTATTAATAGTTGTGTTGATTAGAATGTTGAATAGTTTGGGATTTTTCTCTGAAACTCTCCTTTATAGGCTGTATTTCCTCTCTAAATAAAACTGATCAGCTTACGATTTGTCTTGTGTGCTACATTGACAGTTCACAGCCAATGTTTCTATTGAATGCATCTGTGAATGTTTGTTTTACCCTGTGCCCAGTTTCCCGACTTTCGGCCTTCCTGGGGTTGCCAAGCTCTCTTCACTTCTTCAAACGTTATTTCTGTATTCCTGGAAAATGTATTGTAATTCTAATGGCGAGAAAGCCGTTCTGGATCAGAATATCCGCTAATCTCCTTTGTTCCCTTTGTTATGTTTATTATACAAACGTAAGGACATTATTTGGTGCTTTGTGTTTGTACCAGTATTACTCCCAGAAAGCCAGATGGGTCCTAGATGACTCCCACTGCCCACTTGGGTTGGCGCAGTCTTCAGATTATACAGTTCTAGGTAATATATTATAATCAATCTGCACTTTATTTAGCTGTGTCAGACAAGTTCTACAGTTTAATGAGGCACTGTAAGTGTCACCAACAGGACGACCGCATAGCTATTTATACAATAGTTATATAAATCAACATAAGTTAAAAGAATTACACAAGGGGCCTACTATCCCTAGTTTTCCGTTGGACAAGAACTGCTGTGGGAAAATCTCAAATTTTATGCTTATAAACAGAATAGACTCAAGTACAGTTAAGTACAAAATAATATTTTGAAAAATTCACAAATTCAATGAACCCGTTATATGGTCTTAATGGTCTTATTTAAAAATGAGAAAATATAAATGCACTCTTTCACACACACAGCAAGTACCATTTGTTTCTATGCTTTCAAATTTACTATACATAAATACATTAATAAATGTATCGTAATTATTATCAACTGATTTTTCATAAATAAATTAAAAGTGAATATAATATTTTCACGGACATGCTCTCAGTGCCACTTAGCCCTAGTCAAGGCGTGTGTGTGTGTGTGTGTGTGTGTGTGTGTGTGTGTGTGTGTGTGTGTGTGTGCGCGTGTGCGTGTGCGTGTGCGTGTGTTTGTGTGTTTTGCGACCACCCTACCCACAGTCAGAAAGATAAAAATTTTGAACAAGCATCGCCGAACCAAGTCAACCCTGTGCTAACGCTTGCCAAAATCTGCCAGTGGACCAGTCACGGGACTCTATTTAAAAAAACCTAACTCGCGGAGATTTAACCTTTTGGGTACTGTTTTCCGGGGAATGAATTCTTTTTAGGCATCTTAACTTAATGACCAGGATGTCGGAGTGTGTAAAAAAATTGTTTATATATATATATATATATATATATATATAAATTTTATATTTGTATACTTTATGAACAACCCTTTTAATACATTGTCTTTACCTCTAATATAAATAAAGTCATTATTTTTATAGCATAGTTTATTCATTATGTTTTTTACATTTAAAAGAATTACTTGAATTTTCATTTCCCCAAAAATAAGTGAATTTACGAAATTTTAGATTTGAACAAGAAGAAAGCAACTACCTTTTTAATTCGTGCCGCTTACTGGACCCTTGTTACTAATTTCACAGTTTGGCTAGCCAGATTTGGTGGAGTGAAACTTCTTCATTCTTCAAGTCTGCTTAGTCCACCTTCCTTTGTTCCTCATGCGTCGCCTTGAATTTAATTTTCCAAAAAGCTTACCGTTCCTATCCCTGCTTTTCTGATGTTATAATTTTAACACTTTTGACGCATAACAAAGCGGAGCAAGCCCAGCGTAGTCCCTTGTCGACCGCATCTCTAAACTTACTGACTTTTCCCCTCTTCTCTTTCCAGCTCCTTTTTAAAATCTTCCGATAACACCTGATGTCCCTGATCCAATCAGCATCCTTCTTAGAGAGTGACGTAGAAGCATACGATCTACCCCTTAAAATAGTCTGATCCCTATGTCACAATTTCCGGTGTTTGTCAAATTTTATATTTCAGTATTAAAATTTAAATCTGGCCGTAACTATTTAAATCTTGAATTTTGGCGATTTTCTTATTCTTGATTTTCTTCTTAATTCTTCTTTCAGCACATTTTCAAATGTCGATCAACTTTCTACATGAATTTTGACTTTTCTTTCCTTTTTCCTGGTTGCTGCATTTATCTCCTTCAATCCAAAGTAATAGAAAACTCCCCCCCTTTAAGAATGGCTTTGCTTTATAATGTTTGCTTTGAATAGTTGCTTACGGCACTTTATTTATTTTTATATTTGTTTATTTCCAAAAATTAAAATTTTATATTTTTTAACTTTAAAATTTCCATTGTAGCACTGAATTAACCCTTTCCATTGTAGCTTTTCTGTGAACCCTTAATTTAAGCCCGTTACAGAGTTAGTGAGTGAATGTGTGTGTGTGTGTGTGTGTGTGTGTGTGTGTGTGTGTGTGTGTGTGTGTGTGTGTGTGTGCGCGCGTGTGTGTGCGCGCGCGTTTGTGTGTGTGTGCACGCGCGTATGGAGTAATAATGCCCCTGTATTTGGTCTAAAGATAGTTGTATATAACAGAGCGTACGGAGTATAATGAGACGTGGAATAAGTCTGCCAAGAAAGAAACCAATTTAGGGAACATTCGAGATAGCTCAAGCAAGGTCACAAAGGATAGGTTTTTTGAACATTATGTAATTGTAAACTTTTCAATGAGGACTGAGGAGAATAAAATTAGAAAGGAAAGTTGCAGGATGTGATATTGGGCTCTCGGTGTAGCACTTGTTGCAGAAATAAAAACTTGCCGGCGCCCGTCGTTGAATTCAAGGACGATCCACGGGACATATTGCACAAGATTTGTTCCTTTAGACTTGACTGGTATGTTAATACTTTCTCTTAGTTGGCAGCCGATGTTAAATTTTCATCATAGACGTGGTTTATGCATTAACATTACCATGTTGGCAGTTCAAAAAGGTTTATTGAATAATGATTCCAATAATTATATATATAAATCCAATGTCCAGTATTTGTGCCAAACGTTTCTCTACATGTTTATTTATTTTAATAAACGTTTAGCCTTAATGGTAACGTTTATTCTTAATGGTAACGTTTGTCCTTAATGGTAACGTTTATCCTTAATGGTAAAGTTTGTCCTTAATGGTAACGTTTATCCTTAATGGTAACTTTTATCCTTAATGGCAACGTTTGTCCTTAATGGTAACGTTTATCCTTCATGTTAATGTTTATCCTTAATGGTAACGTTTATTTTTAATGGTAACGTTTATCCTTAATGGTAACGTTTGTCCTTAATGGTAACGTTTAACCTTAGTGGTAAAGTTTGTCCTTAATGGTAACGTTTATCCTTAATGGTAACATTTATCCTGAATGGTAACGTTTGTCCTTAATGGTAACGTTTATCCTTCATGGTAACGTTTATCCTTAATGGTAACGTTTGTCCTTAATAGTAACGTTTAACCTTAGTGGTAAAGTTTGTCCTTAATGGTAACGTTTATCCTTAATGGTAACATTTATCCTGAATGGTAACGTTTGTCCTTAATGGTAACGTTTATCCTTCATGGTAACGTTTATCCTTAATGGTAACGTTTATTTTTAATGGTAACGTTTTTCCTTAATGTTAACGTTTATCCTTAATAGTAACGTTTATCCTTAATGTTAACGTTTATCCTTCATGGTAACGTTTATTTTTAATGGTAACGTTTATCCTTAATGGTAACGTTTATCCTTCATGGTAACGTTTATCCTTAATGGTAACGTTTATTTTTAATGGTAACGTTTATCCTTAATGTTAACGTTTATCCTTAATGGTAACGTTTATCCTTAATGTTAACGTTTATCCTTCATGGTAACGTTTATTTTTAATGGTAACGTTTATCCTTAATGGTAACGTTTATCCTTAATTTTAACGTTTGTGCTTAATGGTAACGTTTATCCTTATTGGTAACGTTTATCCTTAATGGTAACATTTATCCTTAATGGTAATGTTTATCCTTCATGGTAACGTTTTTCTAAATCAGAGTTACTAAAATCGAATTAAAATTTAAAAAATACCAGAACAGGTTTTTAAAAAAACGTGTGCGAGAGCGTTGATATTTTATCATTTGAAGGTATTTAGGGTATGACTTATTAAAGGCAACTTATGTACCAAAAGGCCCTGATGTACTACATTTTGTCCATTGTTATTCTAAAATATTGAAAAAGCTTTTATCTTTTCTAATATATCCGGTTTCTTAGAATGAACCCAAAATTAGGAACCGTGGTACAATTACTTAGACGTGCTAAAGATTCTATTACACTAAACGGATTTTTGTTTCACTGCCTTCTTGACTTCATGTTACTTCGTCATAAAGAACCACATTTCCGTTAAAGTCAAGCAGCGTTTCCGTTTTCATATGTTTTCTGCAGCCGCTGGTTGTATAACGACCTTCTGATGATAAATCAAGTTAGCGTCGTAAAATGGGCAATCGTCTATACACGTGTTCTGTACTGAAGATAAAGGAAAGGCCTGTTTCAAATATTATTTTCAAAGTTTGATTTCATTTACCTTATGTGATAGTGTGTATTTTATTGTGTAAAAATAATTTACATTTATTTATTTAGCTCAGCTTTAACACTATTTGCTAGAACTAATAATTTGGTGATAGTAACTATTTTTTTTAATGTTTGTCTGAGAAGAAAAAGGCAATCGAGTCGTCTCGAGTAACTTGGACGAGCGAGTTTTCTCTATGTTAAAGCGTGGGTTTTTGTTACGCGTGATCCACTATATTGTCACCTGTGTTGAGCTATGAATGATGTTCGTAAGAGATGTGATCAGTTTTAATGCTTTAATATGGCTTTATTAGGCCAATGCCGCCTTTAAAGTAGGGAAGGTTGATATTTTCTGTCACGGTGACCTGTCACTGATATTTGTTTGTCGCTGGTGGTACCAGTGACAAAATATGGAAAATACCAGTTTTAGTGACAATTGAACGATCGGAAGTTGTCTCTGTTGTAATTAGTCAAAATGTCGCAGTCACTGGATGAAACGGCTGCCATTGGTTAATTTGTCGCTGTCACTGGCTCTGCTCTTACCGCTCGGCTCACGGTGCCGATAATTGTGCAGTGTTATTGACTGAAGGAAAGGGAGGGGTCTCTGTTGCGATTGGGCAAAATGTCGTCGTAGCTGACTGAAATGGTACTGATATTTTATTACGGCTGTCATTGATTGATTTGTCACTGTCACTGGTTCTACTCATTTACGTCGTGTGTGGGTGGTCGATTTGCCTTACAAAAAAAAGCGAGGTGTGGAATCATTTCACCAGTGTGGTATGCATGCCAGTTATTGGTACATACAGAGCAGTCTCAGTATCCCTTGACACCGGTAAAAGTCATTGATACAAGCCTGGGGTTGTAACTAAAATCACTGATCCGTTAAAGTCACCGGATCGACCATCCCTACTTAAACTATGTAGGGGATAATATGTACAATACGGATTTTTGTCGTTAAGTTTTCTATGCCATCTAAACTAAGTTCATTAAATTTCTAATATGTTTCTTTTGCTAATTAGTATTTTTTACATTTCTTATTTCTCTTTCTGCCACTTTATATTGTGTCTTGGTTTTAACTTTTTGTAATTCCGTCTGTTATTCTTTAAATAACAGTCTATCTTTATATAACAGACTTTCTTTATAGTCTATTTTTATTTGTGAGTTCTGATTGTGATAGTCCACGAGTGTTTAAGGGTTTATGCAAAAATTTCTAATATTTCATTCTGTTTTCAGTACGTTATTTCTTTACTTTTAACAAAAAAATCGCGGAAGTACCTTACACTCTGTTCAACATGAAAATTAGTTTTTAAATGTCATTTTCCAGCTGTATCTGTCTTCCAATATCTAATGTCAGGGGTAAGAAGTTGTATGAGTATGCAAATGGCGAGGGAATACTTTCCCTTACGATAAACGTATATGATTTTATAATGTAAAGGTACTTTAAGTCTCCATTTAAAAGCTTAAATAAGTACTATATATGCCTCTTATAAAGGACGGAAACCCGTCTATAAATAAACTAAATATAATTTTTATTTTTACTAGGGATTTTACAATTTTTAAGAAGGATAGGTGAATTTTTTTACTGTAAAACTACTTATTGTTTAAATTAAACACGACATTTTTAAATTCCTTCTATTAGCTCACACTCTCTTGATATATATCTTGTACAAATTTTCAATCGTTAATAAAATATGTTTTTATTCATCAAATCAAGTTCATATACATTTTTTAACCCATGGCGAATAACAATTGATGCTAATACAGTTTTTCAAATATGTTTTAAATAATTATATTATAAAATTTGGTGGGTCCGGCCGGATTTGAACTGAGAACCTTCACTGTTCGAGAGTCTAGCATGCCTTGGCACTGCGTCAACTTTCCAAATCCTAGAAGTGTTTCTTAAAGATGTATATGAATTTTTTACCCCCATCTGGTTGTCGCCAAAGCCTCCATTTTACAACCTGAAACTGTTGCCATGGTTACCACACAATATCATAAATAGGTGCTTTAGGGTAACTGAAATATAATTTTCTTTGTTAATCTCAGTAGGAATTTACTTAATTTGTTTTTATTGCTTGTTTAAAAAAAAAAAACAATACACATGAAACTTATTGTAAAATATGAAGTTTAAAGAATTAATGGGCATATTTCTTCTACAGCCTGTCCGTTTAATTCGTAATAAATCATCATGGTTGACTGGATTAAAAGACACAATGCCGAGTCAGGCGGTCCACCTTCACGAGGACTGGAGGAGGTGAGTCCGGGAGACATACACAGGTGTAGGTTGTACCGACAAGGCCGCTTTGCAAGTATACTGCATTGTTGATAATTAAGCATCTTTGTTACTTACACGCATGGCCTGAATAGAGAGAGTGAAATAATTAGTGACGTCGTTCTTTTGTCATCAACATTCAGACATTTTCATGGCGTTAAAATTATGTTTCCATAATGGCGGGCGGTAGTTTCCTCTGGGTTTACCTATGATTTACAGTAACGGCTGGGCTGTATAGAGGAATCCTTTAAAATTGCTTATAAGAACACTGCTTACTAAGGTAGTGCAGTAACCATATGTCGTCTGTTTCCCTGGATAGCTGGTAAATGCCTCTCTTTACTCCGGGATCCTTTCCATCTAACCTGCTTTACCCATCCAGTCACTCCTTTACTGCTCTGATAGAGATTAGGTCTAATTTAAGTAACGGCCCTACACACGTAATGTAGAGATCCCCAGGGGGTTATTTCCCCACAACATAAAATGGCTGCTTACAACTCACTCTTATACAGAATGCTAAAACTACCACTAAGAATGAAGATAAATAAAAACAAATAATGTATCGAATAGCCCAAAAAATGGATAAAATAAAATAAACTATAGATAAGTTGGAATTTAAACTAATAACTAAATTAAAACAACCTAAACACGAACCACAAACCACAACAAAATGGGCCGCATTCACATACACAGGATACAACAAAAGGAGTAACTAAAATACTAAAAAATAATAATATTAACATAGCTTATAAAAATACAGGAAACATAATCAATAAAATAAACCGACCGGAAAAATATGTCCCATACTTAATAACGGAATATAAATCGAATGCCCAGACTAACAAATTATGCATCGGCCAAACAAAAGAGAAATTAAAAGACAGATATCAAGATAATGACGATGTTGTGTATAGTTGGTTCTCATTCAGTGTGCTGAAGTTAAGAAGAGATCATTCGTGATATTGAATTATAATCAATATATGGGTTAGATTGTAAGTTAACACACACACACACACACACACACACACACACACAAACAAACACACACACACACACACACACACACACAAATAGGCAATACTAAGGCCTGATTTGTATAGTTTTAAATGAACAAAATGATTCTTTCGTTGAATGAATATAATTGGATAGACTTCATATATTGTACTTTAACTCAGACAATTTAACAACCTGTAACGTAAGTTCATAACAATCACATGAGACATGGCAATACATTTACGTATTTAAATGGCGTAAGATCTCGAAATTGTCACTTGAAGCTCTTACGTGGCATCTGTCAACAAATCGGGCACTTCCCAAGCTTGCCGTAAGAAATTTTACTTGAAACAAATAATTAGAAAATTGTCTAAACCAGCAAGATTCGATGCCGCCAATGCAATAAATTCCGAGTTCCCAATGTCTGAATAGCATCCCATTTCTATTCAGTCTACCAGTCAGATTTCTGTCCGGTTTCTGCTTATACGAATGTTGTGTTTGTTGCTGTAGTTAGAGCCCCTCTCTTTATTCGCGTTTTAATTTATTGCAAACGCAGCCTGCATTGGTGAGTTATGTTGCTAAACCCCTACGCGTAGGTTTATCTGTGTTTC
The DNA here is from genome assembly GCA_036971475.1 of Prosapia bicincta. Taxonomy (NCBI): domain Eukaryota; kingdom Metazoa; phylum Arthropoda; class Insecta; order Hemiptera; family Cercopidae; genus Prosapia; species Prosapia bicincta. The sequence continues at coordinate 38,664,007 of JBAIZL010000010.1, read as the reverse complement.
ACAGAGGTTGCGCGCGTAAGAGACGACCGAGTGACGCCAGTAACCAGTGTACGTTGGTAATACGTGCTGCAATGAAGCTGCAAAATATTCTCGTGATCGGGTTTACAATTCAATTTCAATTTATTTAGTAATACTTTTTGTGTATTAGTTTCAACCCTAAGTATCTTGTCTTTTTAATAACTTTCCTTGAATTGTTTGTAGCGTTTTAGTTTTATTCGTGAGTGTATGTTTTTGTAATCAATTTCTTAGGTTTTCAGTTTTCGAATGACTCATTAAATTTGGAATTATGGATATAAAATAATAATTCAATTTTTGAAGCGACTTGAATGGAAGGGGACAATAAATACTCTGTGATCCACAGTTCTTGCAGAGAAGTATTGCATAGTCACATCTCAGTATTAAAAGTATAATGGGACTATGTAACTGTGCACTTGGCAGTGAGAGATAGTTTCAGAATGTAGAACATATTCAGAATGTTCTATACATAACAACTTCTGCATCCAATACGTCTACACATATTTCAAGATTGTTTGCTATATCACACGAAAGCTAATTTATCATCTAATTTATCTAATTTCGACCTTGTCATGGAATTCAGTGTTTTGACAGTGTTTGTAAGAAAGTATTTATACTGAATCTTTATCTCTCGTCTCGCCTACTGCGATCTCTCAAGACCAGGTGCACGGTTACGTGGTCAGCACTATATACAGTTTGAAAAAATGTTTGTATTGAGCTGCAAAGGAAGAGCAACGGGATATGACAGGTCTCAGAAGTACCACGTGAGGTACCACGTGAAGCCTTCCTACTGCACGTGCTTGTCGCGTAGTCTGTTAATAAAGGGTACGCTTTCTGCATCAGTAGTGTTTTTTAATGCGTAGCACATTCGTGTAAATTCTTCTAAAACAAGTAATATACAAAATGTTTCAAAGCAAATTGCTACTAAAATCAAAGAAAAAATGTATCATTGTTTGCTTATTTCCAATATGTTTGTTTATTTTATTCGTTTCATTCATCTTTAACCATACGGCAATATTTATGATATTTTATGGTAACCATGACAACAGCTTAAGGTTGTATAATTCAGGTTTCGACTACAACCAAAAGGGGGGGGGGAAATTCATATACGTCTTTTAGAAATTCTTTTCTTGGTATTGTAAAGTTGGCGCGGCGCCAAGTTCGAATCCAGATAGACCCCTAAATTTCTATAATTTAATTATTGAATAAATATTTGAAACAAACTTTATTAACATCAATTGTCATCCATTATAGGTTTTAAAAAATGTTTTTGAACTTGTTTGGATGAATAAAAACGTATTTAATGAACGATTGAAAATTTGTACAATATATATATATATATATATATATATATATATATATATATATATATATATATATATATATATATCAAGAGAGTGTGAGCTTATAGACGGAATTTAATAATAAGTTATTTCTGTTATGACAAAATAAAATTTCCAGCTCTGTGTACTAAAATGAGTATATAACCCCCAATAGTGTGTAATTACTACAGTTCGTAGCGTGGATTAAAAACAAGGGCAATTTCCACTTCAGTATTTAATCGTGCTAAGAGGATTTGCTCCGATCACATTATCATAAGTAAGTACGATTTAAGTGGCGCCTTTGGGTCTATGGATTTCTTACGTTATTAAGATTGCGTTTTGTTTGCAGGTAATGGGAAAGCAGTGATGCAACGCTCTGTGGCGTAAGTTTTGTTTACAGTCCTCATTGCTCTCGCACTTTAGAATATTTGCTTGTGTGTGGCTTTATCACATACGTGTGAAACATCGCTAATGCGCAAAGGTAAGTACTGTAAGTTAGTCGACTCCAGAAAAGTTTGTCGTTCGTTTTCTGAAACACATTCCGTGCTTATTTATTGACATTTTTGCAAAGAACGTTTTTAAATGTCTGTTGGTATTTTACTGTCCCGTGGGCTTGCTGTAAAGCCTCAGGTATGACGAAGTAAAATCATAATGTTTTTCTTTATTATAATCGCCAAAACACATTTTATTTTCGCTTACATTTAAGTAAATGATATCACATAAGAATACATCTTTAGCATTTAACACTGCATGTTCGCTTAAGAAGGTCCAACTTTGTAGACAAGAAGGGAAGAGATCAATATAAGGCTATGCAGAGCGCTTAGGGACTTGCAGTACTCCGCTGGCTCAAGGGCAAAGATGGATACAGGGTCCAGATCCTATAACATCCCCTTGAAACTATGAGGCGTTTGTAAAAATTAACAAGTGATTTATCCGTTACATTGGTTTTTCAATCCTTAATTTATTTGTAAGTAATAAAATGTTTTGTATTCATTATAATTGTGTTTTGTTCTTTGAATATTAGGAAGGGATTACGGATAATAGGGTTTCGGTGGGTACCTAAAATCTACTGATTATTCGAATAGTGGGTATTACTATCTACCGTGTCGTGAAGAGGGTCTCTGTCAGTTATATTCTTTCTCTCTCTCTCTAACTATATATATATATATATATATATATATATATATATATATATATATATATATATATATATATATATATATAATTAATAAATTTAAAATATTTCAAAAAGAAGAATACTTTTAATGAATATATTTATTCAAAGCTTTTCGCCGATAAAATAGTACCAGTATCTTCAGGAAAATAATTATCTAATAAAATATTTTTACAAAATTCTTATAAGTATTCTTGTTTTTGAAATATTTTTAATTTATTAACTATATTACAAGAAAACATATCACCATATTTAATATATTTAATATACATATATATATATATATATATATATATATATATATATATATATATACATACACACATACGTTGATACTTTTTTATGGTTTATTGGTTCCCTTGCAAGGCGTATTTATTATTGTGCCAATGCAACTAATATTTATTGCTTACACTATTTCCCTGTGTAGTAAAACCGAAAAATAATGTTTTCAGCGTTATTAAATTCTTTCTATTAGCTCACACTCTCCTGTTAAATATCTTGTAATAAATTTTCAATCGTTAATAAAATAGGATTTTATTCATCCAGACAAGTTCAAATACATTTTTTTTAAACTATAGTGGATGACAATTGATGTTGATAAAGTTTTTTTGAAATATTTTTTTAATAATAAAATTATAAAATTTGTGGGGTCCAGTCGGATTCGAACTGTGAATCTTTATGTTCGAAGTCTAGTGCGCTTTGCCAATACCTTTCTAGACTTTCCAATTCCTAGAAATGAATTTCTTTCCTTCATCTGGTGGTCGAAACCTCCAATATACGACCTTAAACTGTTGTCATGGTTACCACACAATATCATAAACAGTGCTCTATTGTAAATACAATACAAATTGTCTTTGTTAACCTCAGTGGGAATTTACTTGATTTTTTTATATTACTTGTTTAGTTATAAGTGTTTAAAAATATAAAGTTGGAGATGTGAATGTTGTTTCAAAAAATATGGAATAAAATAAATAGTAAATAAGTGGATGCTATTGTTGTAATTTTCAATTCTGTTTTCTGTTCTCGCTCACCCAAAATCTACAACTGTTAGGAACGGTTACTTCGGAACTGTTACATCTGTCTAAATATTGCAAGTAACATAACACGTAGGTCAGCAGGCGAGAGGAGTAAATGTGTAAGTACGCTTGTGAATTTAACTGAACAAAGTGCATCATTAAATGGATTTTCGGTGTATTTTTTACTTTTTCTTAATGTTCGTGATACATTACAGGTTAAAAAGAGAAAATTAACACTTGTTCCAATTCTTACACGAATCTATCTTTTAAAGGTCCAGTTAAATTAAATAAATCTTTAAAATCAATTCATTAATATAATGAAATATTAAATTATATTGAAATATCAAATGAAGAACAAATTTTTAAAAAAAAATCACTTCAGAAATAATATTGAAACAATTAATATAAAAAAATTGTCAAGTAAATTCCTACAGAGGTTAAGAAATTAAAATTGTATTGTTGTTTGCTTATTTCCAGTTTGTTTGTTTATTTTATTTGTTTCGTTCATTTTTTACCTTACAGAAACTATGATATTGTATGGTAACCATGGCAACAGTTTAAGGTTGTACAATGGAGGTTTCGACGACAACCAGAAAGGAGCAAAAGACAAATTCATAAATTTTATTGAGAAATTTATTCTTAGTATTGGAAAGTTGGCGCAGTGCCAAAGTGAGCTAGAATTTGAACATGAAAATCACAATTCGAATCTGGATAGACGCCCAAATTTTTATAATTTTATTATTGAATAAATATTTGAACTTTATTGGATGAATAAAAACGTATTTTATGAATTATTGAAAATTTGTACAAGATATATATATATATATATATATATATATATATATATATATATATATATATATATATCACTTTCACTTATGTACTTAAACAAGAATCTTATTTGGTATTTATGCAATTTCACTTGTTTAAGTACATAAGTGAAAGTGATAAGTGTATACAAGAAAACAGTGTTGCATAACTACAAATACAGTATATATATATATATATATATATATATATATATATATATATATATATATATATATATATATATATATGTATAATAACTTAACTTTTGTTATAATTATATTTTATTTTTAATGTTATTTATTTACCTTACCTATCTAATGTTACACCTTCAGGTTTATAAAGAATTAACAATCTTATACATTTTAAAAATCACTTGCATTTATTTCTTTACCCATTATACCAAATTTATATTAAATATTTTGCAGTGACAGGATTGATATCTTAACTAACATTATAATCATAAAGGTGGACTTTGAGGCTTTAGAATTCTAATAAATAACAACAAAGATAATAAATTCAGTATTAAAATTTTATAGTTGCTCTCGGGTCGCTTATACGGGAACTTTGCTTCTTAAATTAGAAATGGTGAAACTAGATTAACTTTTATAAATGGTAATGAAATTAAATTTGTTCTGAACTAAAATATAGATGTCTGTTGGCTACACTTATATTCAAATAATACTTATTGTTCTGAAGAGTCCCTGGAATCCTTTGTTACCTTCTGCACTTACACTTGACACACAAAAAAAACTTACTTTTATATTTCTAAAAAAAACTTTTACATCGCACTTTTGAAAATTTACTTATAAAAAACTCTTTACTTAATTTAACAATTTATTCTTTTTACAACACTCCCATCCTTGTCCCCACCAATCCGTCTGCCTTCTTTCCGAGTTCCCTTCAAAAACTCCCCAACTTCTCCTGATCATTTAGTTTTTATTGAAAATTCCCAATCTCTCCCACTACCAATGTGTTCTTTGTAAGTTTCCACAGTTTCCATCTAACGGTACACGGTTATTTTCCCAGGCTATATCGATCAGTGGATTTCCCGTCTTAATAAGTTTGGACCCTTCTATTGTCAAATTACGGGCAATAGCTTTCCTGGAAAAGGATAATGGATGGTACCTGTTTTGTCGGCACTTTACAAAACTATTTGTGTCTCTCTTTGCTAATCCTACAGATAATTATTTTAGCAACTAACTGGATTTTCTCTAAAGCCTCGTACTTTATGTTATAATATATAAGGAGAGTGTGCACTAATAGAAGAAATAACACGTATTATAATACACAGCTGAACCATGCTCGCTCTATTGTAATCTCATTGTTAAACATTTTAGTTTTACTAAGATTTGGAAAGTTAACTATTTCAACATACAAATCTCTACTCACTCTACCCTCTAATACGTTTTTAAAGGGTACTCCAATTGAATTGTAATGTCAAACAACATTTAAAGTTTCTAAACAGATTTTACATTTAAATCTGAAATGAAATTTCTTCACTTCAATCATGAAGAATCGTACTATTAGGAAACAAATTTTCCCGTTCGTAATTTTTTCTTTCTTTTAGGAAGCTGAGAATTAATTTCGTCCAAGTATCTGCATTAATATTAGAATATTAAATGCAATATTTACATTTTATTTGAATCTTTTGAATTTCTTATTTAAAACCGTAAAAAAGCTTTTTTATAATCCTAGAATTTAAAGGAATGGACTTTTAAAAAATGAATTTATTATTGCCGTCAACTTTGATGCGAACTTGCACGTCCTATAACTTCTTGCGGATTTGCATTTCATAGTAACGACTTTTTTCATAATGTCCGCCCATATATTTTTGCTCTTGTACTCTAAGAAATAGGGTGTGTGGAAGCGAGTGCGCGCGCACTGTAGACTATTGAAATGATGCTCATTATTTTACTACGTATTTCATACGTTAACTTTATCAATTGAATGTAATAAAACAGCGAATTTACGAACTTATAAATTAAGTAAATTTATAGTAAACCTACTAAAGCAAAACTTAGATCTCGCTAATCGAATGTCATCAAACGATCGAAAACGTTATGATTAGTAGAATTGCCATTAATAAGTTCGGAGAATCGATATTTTATGAAGTTGAAACGTAGGCTTTCTACGAAGGAGAATAAGTTTGCGTTGTGTGGAACCTCGCTTCTGGCGCTACACGGCGCTGTAATGAGAATACATGACCTGGTGTAAGTCTGACTCTGATGTGTAGAAAGCAATAAGACGTCAGTGCTGAGGCAAGTCGCGCCGAGGATGTCCGTGCTCTGAGTACAGAGAAAGTTAGTAGACTGTGTCGAAACTAGAGGGACCCGGCGCGACTCTCTCCAAATCTAACTAGTACTTGAATGTATTTAGTTCCGGGAAGTCGTGTCAAGTATGTTGACGACACTCTCGTCGCATTCCTAATTAATCCCCTATTGTTTTCCCTGCAATTATGAAATATTTACTTGGTTGGGACTAATAGGAGACGGTTGACGAATTTGCATTAAACTTTTATTTTTATTCTTGGCGTACATAATTTGTTGAACAAACCATAACATAGTATTTGTGATGTTTTTGTTTATGAAAAGAATTTGCTTTAGTTTCATACTTTTCAGAAAATGGATATAAATTCACTCTATCCCTAAGGTGTCCTAGTATTAATTTTACATATTAAGAAGCAACACTTTCGTGCTAAATATACCTCAACCTGTAGTCAGTAAGGATCTACGGTAGTCAGTAAGGATCAACGGTAGTCAGTAAGGATCAACGGTAGTCAGTAAGGATCAACTGTAGTCAGTAAGGATCTACGGTAGTCAATAAGGATCAACGGTAGTCAGTAAGGATTAACGGTAGTCATTAAGGATCAACGGTAGTCAGTAACGATCTACGGTAGTAAGTAAGGATTTACGGTAGTCAGTAAGGATCAACGTTAGTCAGTAAGTGTCAACGGTAGTCAGTAAGGATCTACGGTAGTCAGTAAGAATCAACTGTAGTCAGTAAGGATCAACTGTAGTCAGTAAGGATCAACTGTAGTCAGTAAGGACCTAAGGTAGTCAGTAAGGATCTACAGTAGAAAGTAAGGATTAACGGTAGTCAGTAAGGATCTACAGAAGTCAGTAAGGATCAACTGTAGTCAGTAAGGATCTACGATAGTCAGTAATGATCTACGGTGGTCAGTAAGGATCAACGGTAGTCAGTAATGATCTACGGTAGTCAATAAGGATCAACGGTGGTCAGTAAGGATTAACTGTAGTCATTAAGGATCAACGGTAGTCAGTAAGGATTTACGGTAGTCAGTAAGGATTAACGGTAGTCAGTAAGGATCAACGGTAGAAAGTAAGGATTAACGGTAGTCAGTAAGGATCAACTGTAGTCAGTAAGGATCTACGATAGTCAGTAAGGATCAACGGTAGTCAGTAGGGATCAACGGTAGTCATTAAGGATCAACGGTAGTCAGTAAGGATCTACGCTAGTCATTAAGGATCAACGGTAGTCAGTAAGGATCTACGAAATTCAGTAAGGATTAACGGTAGTCAGTAAATATCTACGGTAGACAGTAAGGATCTACGGTAGTCAGTAAGGCTGAACGATAGGCAGTAAGAATCAACTGCGTACCAATTGCATGGTTTACTTATAATATCACATAAGTTTTCGCTTTGTGAAAGTTTTATTGTTGCTTTTCTTTTTGAAATTACCTAAAAATCTGGGTTAGAAGATAACTTTTATGTGAAAATAAATTATAATACCAATGACTTAAAGCCATTTCGAAGGAATTTTGTATTGCAAACCGAGTTATAGCTGGGGCTCTGCCTCAACTCTCTCGCGCTACCGTTAAATAATTAAAACAACGAAGACCTGTATCATTTGTTACGTAACACTTTCAGTTGCGTTTGTAGTGTTGCGGGAAATATACCGCATAGTTAGAGGAAACAAATTTTTATGCATATTTGGTTAGGATCACAGCTAAGGGAGAAAATGTTAGGAATGGAAAATTACTGAAACTGGATAAACTTTACACAGTTTTAAACCTTAACAAAATGTGAGCGGTATAAATTATCTCTTTAGCTGCATAGATGAGAGCTTTTGTATCATGAGATGGAGGATCAAATTTCAGATGATGTTTGGGATAGGTTAGTTCCCTACGGTCATAAAACGTTTTGACTTCTGAATTCTCTTTATCTCCCTCCTCATAAAATGGTGAGTCTGTTGCTAGCACAGTTGGGGAAGGGAAGCTGTATTGAGCCCCCCCCCCCCCCCGGGTACAAAAGTACTTCTCAAGGGAGTATATGAATTTGTCTTTTGCTTCCATCTGGTTGTCGAAACCTCCATTGCACAACCTTAAATTGTTTCCATGGTTACGGATACAATATCATCAACAATGCTCTAGGATTAAAAATTAATCTAGAGAATAAAATAATCAAACAAACTGGATTAACGGTATCGAACCTTGCTTCACAAACAGACAATGTGAAAAGGAACTACAATATAATACAAACAACGAAAAAAAGAGAACGTATAAATAGTAATAAACAAACAAATAGTCTAACACCATACATACAAAGGGAAATGGAAAATTGCAAAGAAGTTCGCTTTCTATTTTGCCACTTAATACTCGTATTGTCATTCTGACATATGTATATACATATTTATATTAGTTGTAATTATAAAAAAAATGAATCTAAAATAATATTTTTCTATGTTGACTTGGGTAGGAATTTACTTAAAAAAATATATATTGTTTACAATATGAATCCACTATATTCTACACGTTTGGCATTAAAGTGTAAATTAAATACACTTTAAATTATAAATGTTGTCATTGAATTATTACTCATTATGTTATTTAACGGTACCATAAATAAAATAAAAACTAACAAAAATGTTTATGTGTTGAAAATTTTACACATACATACGTCAACGTAACAGAGGTAAACTGTAATATCTCGAAAACAGAAACATCTAATGTAATGAACTTGTGATCAAAACAATAGATTTGATCTTCTGCTTAGACTTTTGCAGGTGAAGCTGCAAACGGCAATGCTAGTTTAAAACAGGATTATGACACACTTAAATAAATGAGGAGTATGATGTTCATAAATAAATGAGGAATATGATGCACATAAATAAATAATGAGTATGATGCACAAATAAATAAGGAATATGATGTACATAAATAAATGAGGAGTATGATGTACATAAATAAATAAGGAGTATGATGTACATAAATAAGTAAGGAGTATGATGTACATAAATAAATGAGGAGTATGTTGTACATAAATAAATAAGGAGTATGATGTACATAAATAAGTAAGGAGTATGATGTACATAAATAAATAAGGAATATGATGCATATAAATACATAAGGAATATGATCTACATAAATAAATGAGGAGTATGATGTACATATATAAATAAGGAGTATGATGCACATAAATAAATAAGGAATATGATGCACATAAATAAATAAGGAGTATGATGTACATAAATAAGTAAGGAGTATGATGTACATAATTAAATGAGGAGTATGTTGTACATAAATAAATAAGAAGTATGATGTACATAAATAAGTAAGGAGTATGATGTACATAAATAAATAAGGAATATGATGCATATAAATACATAAGGAATATGATCTACATAAATAAATGAGGAGTATGATGTACATATATAAATAAGGAGTATGATGTACATAAATAAATGAGGAGTACGTTGTACATAAATAAATAAGGAGTATGATGTACATAAATAAGTAAGGAGTATGATGTACATAAATAAATAAGGAATATGATGCATATAAATACATAAGGAATATGATCTACATAAATAAATGAGGAGTATGATGTACATATATAAATAAGGAGTATGATGCACATAAATAAATAAGGAATATGATGCACATAAATAAATAAGGAGTATGATGTACATAAATAAGTAAGGAGTATGATGTACATAAATAAATGAGGAGTATGTTGTACATAAATAAATAAGGAGTATGATGTACATAAATAAGTAAGGAGTATGATGTACATAAATAAATAAGGAATATGATGCATATAAATACATAAGGAATATGATCTACATAAATAAATGAGGAGTATGATGTACATAAATAAATAAGGAGTATGATGCACATAAATAAATAAGGAATATGATGCACATAAATAAATAAGGAGTATGATGCACATAAATAAATAAGGAGTATGATGTACATAATATCGCAAAATGTTAATATTCAAAAAAAAACCCGTAATCCATGAGAAGCCTATAGTAAATAACCTTTGAATAATTCTCGACATTTCTAATTTAAAATATTTCGTAAAATAAAAGCCATGCTTATTTTTAATTTAGTGTCTGTAAATAAGGAGTTTTTGGAATAGGACAATGTAGTGAAATAGTCATTTTGCTGTTTTTGTGAAGAAGGGTCACCACTCGAATTGCACTGAGGTTTAATTTGAAATTGAATGGAATGAGTGGTCGAAGAAAGCTGGTAGTTCGTAAATGGTGGGGAAGAGACCTTGGAAGACGGAAGTACGGGGAATCAGGTCAGCGAGCCCGAGCCGGATCCTCTCTGGTCAGTGTCAGTGTTAGTACAGTGGTGGAAGTGACAGTGTGCTGGTGTCAGGTGTTGTGACAATGTGATACTCCTCCGGACCAACATGAAGGTACGCCGCGCCGTTAAGTATTACTTCAAAAATACAGGCAATTTAAATAACACGTTGTGCAAGCATGCTTTTGTTGCTTAAAGCGAAAATATATTTAGATTCAGAAGTGGTGAAGCATTTTGCAAAACGTGTTTTTTTTTGTTTTTAGCGTTCGAAAAGTATAATGAAATCCCCTTGTTGTGATACTTTACAGAATGCACGTGCATAGTACTCTAGCATACTTCTCTCGCATGCTTCTAAGTACAGAATGGAATATGCGGTCCATACCCCACTAATACGCTCGTATCACGTGTTGTTCATGTTTCCAGATTGTTTACAGTTTCTTTTTTACAATTTTGTGTGCAGATTTACAATTTTTGTAATTGCTGAAAAAGAGAGATTTTCTAGTCATGAGGGAGGGAGAGAGATAGGGAGGTAGAAAAAGACTATTTCTTTTTAAAAAAGTCTCTTTTTGAGATTTACGTTTAATTATTTGTAGGTAATTATTTACTTTATCCACGTAAGCGGTTTCGGCCGAAATATTTTATTGGAAATGCAGACACTTATAACGAATACAAAAACACCTCTCGTCGATGTCGCAAATAATTACAATTTTGGAAAACATTATTCCGCTCACACCTTTATTCTACGGTCATCTAAAAACTTACATTTCGGTCGAAATCGCTTACGTATCAAAAGTAAACAATTACCAATTTTTATTTAAAATTAAAATACTATAGTTTACAATTTAAATTAATTTAAAATTAAAAATAGCTTTGAATTTACATGCAGAATCTTTCGTTTGAAGCTACGTTTGGTAGCTTTCGTTTCAAGCTACATGCAGTATCTTTCGTTTCAAGATACGTGTAGTAGCTTTCGTTTCAAGCTACATGTAGTAGCATTCGTTTAAAGCTACATGCAGTATCTTTCGTTTGAAGCTACGTTTGGTAGCTTTCGTTTCAAGCTACATGCAGTATCTTTCGTTTCAAGATACGTGTAGTAGCTTTCGTTTCAAGCTACATGTAGTAGCATTCGTTTAAAGCTACATGCAGTATCTTTCGTTTGAAGCTACGTTTGGTAGCTTTCGTTTCAAGCTACATGCAGTATCTTTCGTTTGAAGCTACGTTTGGTAGCTTTCGTTTCAAGCTACATGCAGTATCTTTCGTTTCAAGATACGTGTAGTAGCTTTCGTTTCAAGCTACATGTAGTAGCATTCGTTTAAAGCTACATGCAGTATCTTTCGTTTGAAGCTACGTTTGGTAGCTTTCGTTTCAAGCTACATGCAGTATCTTTCGTTTGAAGCTACGTTTGGTAGCTTTCGTTTGAAGCTACATGGAGTATCTTTCGTTTCAAGATACGTGTAGTAGCTTTCGTTTCAAGCTACATGTAGTAGCATTCGTTTAAAGCTACATGCAGTATCTTTCGTTTGAAGCTACGTTTGGTAGCTTTCGTTTCAAGCTACATGCAGTATCTTTCGTTTCAAGATACGTGTAGTAGCTTTCGTTTCAAGCTACATGTAGTAGCATTCGTTTAAAGCTACATGCAGTATCTTTCGTTTGAAGCTACGTTTGGTAGCTTTCGTTTAAAGCTACATGCAGTATCTTTCGTTTCAAGATACGTGTAGTAGCTTTCGTTTCAAGCTACATGTAGTAGCATTGGTTTAAAGCTACATGCAGTATCTTTCGTTTGAAGCTACGTTTGGTAGCTTTCGTTTCAAGCTACATGCAGTATCTTTCGTTTCAAGATACGTGTAGTAGCTTTCGTTTCAAGCTACATGTAGTAGCATTCGTTTAAAGCTACATGTAGTCTCTTTCGTTTGAAGCTACGTTTGGTAGCTTTCGTTTCAAGCTACATGCAGTATCTTTCGTTTCAAGATACGTGTAGTAGCTTTCGTTTCAAGCTACATGTAGTAGCATTCGTTTAAAGCTACATGCAGTATCTTTCGTTTGAAGCTACGTTTGGTAGCTTTCGTTTCAAGCTACATGCAGTATCTTTCGTTTGAAGCTACGTTTGGTAGCTTTCGTTTCAAGCTACATGCAGTATCTTTCGTTTCAAGATACGTGTAGTAGCTTTCGTTTCAAGCTACATGTAGTAGCATTCGTTTAAAGCTACATGCAGTATCTTTCGTTTGAAGCTACGTTTGGTAGCTTTCGTTTCAAGCTACATGCAGTATCTTTCGTTTCAAGATACGTGTAGTGGCTTTCGTTTCAAGCTACATGTAGTAGCATTCGTTTAAAGCTACATGCAGTATCTTTCGTTTGAAGCTACGTTTGGTAGCTTTCGTTTGAAGCTACATACAGTATCTTTCGTTTAAAGCTACATGCAGTATCTTTCGTTTGAAGCTACATGCAGTATCTTTCGTTTAAAGCTACATGCAGTATCTTTCGTTTGAAGCTACATGCAGTATCTTTCGTTTAAAGCTACATGCAGTATCTTTCGTTTAAAGCTACATGCAGTATCTTTCGTTTGAAGCTACATGCAGTATCTTCGTTTGAAGCTACATGCAGTATCTTTCGTTTGTAGATACGTTTGGTAGCTTTCGTTTGAAGCTACATGCAGTATCTTTCGTTTAAAGCTACGTGTAGTAGCTTTCGTTTCCAGCTACATGTAGTTGCTTTCTTTAACAACTTAACTTTTATGATTTCTGGGTAAGAAATCCATCAAAAAAGTGATAAAATTTTTGATCGGTCCTTAACGTTTTTATTTGAGATTAGTTGTTGCGATTCGTATATTGCCCTTGGATTCTTCGGGCTGACTTTATTCTTACACCTATAGAGAAGTAGTGAATCTGTTTTTTTTTTTTACTTTTATTTTCAAAATCTTCTAATTAGGCTTCCATAAATAGGAGCGTAGTCAGTATGAAATTTTCCACTTTGGAAATAGAGTGACTAATTATTTCCTGGGAAATTCAATCTGGCAGATTGGATGCGTTAGAACACTGTGTTTCATTATTTGCTCTTTACTATAATCGTTTCTGCGGGACATCGCTGTTGTCACTAATTCTGAACACCAAAGACCACGAATTTAGGTCAGTTCGTTTAAACTCGCTGTATGAGTTTGTTTATTCTGTAGTTGTCTCTCCATTACTTGGAATAAAAACTATGTTTTCAAGACATTGTGTTCCGAATTGTTTTAGTTTACATTAGATTAAATACACAGTGTTAAATGTACTACAATTGGCTATTTTATTATTATTTTTTTAAATTGAAGATAGAACTACTAATTTTGTGGTTAATTTTATATAATTACTAGAACTGAGTTAATTTTCATAGTTTTAAAAAATGCACAAAAAATTACACTAGAAAATGAAATTTTCTTTTTTTCCAAATTCAGTTATTGTTATTATCTTTGAAAGTACACAATTCTGGTTATACAAAATTTTTATCTTATTGCTTTAAAAGACGTTTCAGTGAAATAACATTTCAGGTTTCAAAATGGCGGCCTTACAAAGATTTAAAATTTTAATAACTAAAAAACTAGACATTTTTTGAAAACTTCGTAGTAACGTAAGCGTTGTAAAAGATGAGATACGTTTATTTATACATTTTCAGTCCACGGACTTCTTTGGTAAACCAAATAATAATAATAGAATAATACAGGCTAATTTTGTGGTGATGGATGTATTTATTGGTTGCACTATTGGTCAGCTTTTAGAAAGGTAAACTGTTAGATCATTATTTTAAATTTATTTAGGTAAATTGACCCTTTTTTATCAGTTTTAATATATATTTATTTATCTTTTAAAACATCCTAAGGAATTTAATATAACTATAATCAAATATATAGTTTGTGGATTAACATAATAGTTGAATGCAATAGCCAGAGACTTTGATTAAATTGTTTTTAGAAAGAGAAAAATTAAGTTATTACTTAAAAATGTTTATTTGTTACAATAAATTGAGATACGTATGAGTTTTTCAATAAGTTGCCAATAA
>JBAIZL010000010.1:38479091-38641591 GCA_036971475.1 Prosapia bicincta | reverse complement strand
ATATCTTGTACAAATTTTCAATCCCTTCTATTAGCTCACACTTTCTTGATATATATCTTGTACAAATTTTCAATCCCTTCTATTAGCTCACACTTTCTTGATATATATCTTGTACAAATTTTCAATCCCTTCTATTAGCTCACACTTTCTTGATATATATCTTGTACAAATTTTCAATCCCTTCTATTAGCTCACACTTTCTTGATATATATCTTGTACAAATTTTCAATCCCTTCTATTAGCTCACACTTTCTTGATATATATCTTGTACAAATTTTCAATCCCTTCTATTAGCTCACACTTTCTTGATATATATCTTGTACAAATTTTCAATCCCTTCTATTAGCTCACACTTTCTTGATATATATCTTGTACAAATTTTCAATCCCTTCTATTAGCTCACACTTTCTTGATATATATCTTGTACAAATTTTCAATCCCTTCTATTAGCTCACACTTTCTTGATATATATCTTGTACAAATTTTCAATCCCTTCTATTAGCTCACACTTTCTTGATATATATCTTGTACAAATTTTCAATCCCTTCTATTAGCTCACACTTTCTTGATATATATCTTGTACAAATTTTCAATCCCTTCTATTAGCTCACACTTTCTTGATATATATCTTGTACAAATTTTCAATCCCTTCTATTAGCTCACACTTTCTTGATATATATCTTGTACAAATTTTCAATCCCTTCTATTAGCTCACACTTTCTTGATATATATCTTGTACAAATTTTCAATCCCTTCTATTAGCTCACACTTTCTTGATATATATCTTGTACAAATTTTCAATCCCTTCTATTAGCTCACACTTTCTTGATATATATCTTGTACAAATTTTCAATCCCTTCTATTAGCTCACACTTTCTTGATATATATCTTGTACAAATTTTCAATCCCTTCTATTAGCTCACACTTTCTTGATATATATCTTGTACAAATTTTCAATCCCTTCTATTAGCTCACACTTTCTTGATATATATCTTGTACAAATTTTCAATCCCTTCTATTAGCTCACACTTTCTTGATATATATCTTGTACAAATTTTCAATCCCTTCTATTAGCTCACACTTTCTTGATATATATCTTGTACAAATTTTCAATCGTTAATAAAATACGTTTTTATTCATCCAATCAAGTTCTAATACATTTCTTGTAACCTATGGTGGATGACAACTGATCTTAATGCAGTTTTTCAAATATTTATTTAATAATTATATTATAAAAACTTAGGGGTCAGTTCGCTTCAAACTGTGAATCTTCATGTTCAAATCTAGGGCGCTTTGGCACTGATCCAACTTTCCAGTACTAAGAAATGAATTTCTTAAAGATGTATGTGAATATCCCCCCCCATCTGGTTGTCGTTGAAACCTCAATTGCACAACCTTAAACTGTTGCCATGGTTACCACAAAATATAAATAGTGATGTAGGGTTAAAAATGAATGAAGCGAATAAAATAAACAAACCAACTGGAAATAGGGAACAATAATAAAATTTTTCTTCCTTGACCTTAAATTGTTTTTCATAATAGTCGTTTAAACTTACTTCTCTTGTGTATACAGTACGACTGAATGATTTAAAATCTCGATGATGAACTCTGAATACTAAACAAACATTAACAACACACAAACACAGTCCTGCATAAATACGTAACAGGCGAATTTCGAATTAATGAACATTTTATACTGATTTTATCTCATCGCCGCTGAACAAGAACGATAAGTTGGTAATTGTCTTCTAGTTTATTTATTTACGTCTACATGTTTTTACATTTAGTGTTCCATCCCTTTGAAAATAACTTTATAGAAACTGGAGGTGTAATTGATTTGTCGTCGTAATCGAGAAATAGAAAAAATCAAAATATTCTTTAAAATTTTATGAAAATAATGTTATAACGTTTATGATAATGTAATGTTTTAAAATTTATCTTACTTGTTATAGTATTAAGCAACGACGTTGTTATTTCCCCGTCGTCCCCCGCAGCGTGAGATATGACCTTATCTGTCGGTTCCAGTACCCGGCACAGGAGAAGAGCCCTGGCTTAAAAAAGTCACGCTCGGTTTTTAGTTCTGCGCATGCGCTGTCGATGTATTCCTGACCTACAAACATACCCCAATAGTACGGTATTTTTGAAGTAGTTATAATATTTTAGTAAATAATAAAAGCATTTACAGATAGGTAAAACTACTAATATAAATAAGAAAGGATCCCTTTTCTTTATATAAATAAATTATATATGGTCCCGTTTCTGGATTATAATTTTCTGTAAATCTGACGTTTTTTGTTAAAAATGTTTTTGGGAATGACCTTTTGATCTCAGCTTTCACACCGATTCTTAGGAATTATTGCCGAAAATACAGATAGCAAAACTGAAACTCAATCGCTCTTTGAAAGTCTTTCAAGTTTTACACTTATATTGGGATCTAAAATTACCATCTAAAATTAAATTTCATATTTACTACTTATTTTTGTACTCAAATTTTGTGAAATTTTTGAAATGGTTTAGAACTTACATATTTTACAACCCCTTCCCAGTTACATTTGGTCTAACTGTTTAAAGTAACGAGTAAAAGCTTATGCATATTTAATAAACTTAATTTTTTACATGATTTATAATTTATTTTATTTGTCCCAGAGCGCGCCCTTTGGGCTGTCGCCTCCCCCGCACTGCGGGGTTATCTATTCCAATGGCATTAAGTAGGCTTAAGTTTTACTCTGCGGTTAATTTATAAATTTTAAAATATTTTCATAAAACAGGTTTCTCGTTTAAATTTATTACATGCAAGTTTTTGAGGGTTCGTCAAGTATTACATTTTGCCGCAAAATAACGTATGCTGATGTTTCTTAGTGATGAAAATCTATTCATACGTTACATCGCGAGCCAAATGGTCTTAGAGTTTTATATTTACAAAGCTCCTCCGGTATGACAGTGCTTCTATGTTTTTCTCTACATGTCCCCTTGCCTCCCCTTGACGTTCTTCTGTAGTAGAGTGACAACGACTCGCTCAACCGTTTCCTTACACCTCCAAATCCTCTCTAATTTCAATTCGATTAACGCTATCTCCTATGCTTTCACACCTTAGCAGTAACGAACGGGTTTACTGCCACGAATTTTAAAATGTTTCACGGTTCCACATTCTGGCTAAATGTCCATCCAGTGAATGTCCATCCCCACGGTTCCACATTCTGGCTAAATGTCCATCCAGTGAATGTCCATCCCCACGGTTCCACATTCTGGCTAAATGTCCATCCATTGAATGTCTATCCTTACGGTTCCACATTCTGGCTAAATGTCCATCCAGTGAATGTCTATCCTTACGGTTCCACATTCTGGCTAAATGTCCATCCAGTGAATGTCTATCCTTACGGTTCCACATTCTGGCTAAATGTCCATCCAGTGAATGTCTATCCTTACGGTTCCACATTCTGGCTAAATGTCCATCCAGTGAATGTCTATCCTTACGGTTCCACATTCTGGCTAAATGTCCATCCAGTGAATGTCTATCCTTACGGTTCCACATTCTGGCTAAATGTCCATCCAGTGAATGTCCATCCCCACGGTTCCACATTCTGGCTAAATGTCCATCCAGTGAATGTCTATCCTTACGGTTCCACGTTCTGGCTAAATGTCCATCCAGTGAATGTCTATCCTTACGGTTCCACATTCTGGCTAAATGTCCATCCAGTGAATGTCTATCCTTACGGTTCCACATTCTGGCTAAATGTCCATCCAGTGAATGTCTATCCTTACGGTTCCACATTCTGGCTAAATGTCCATCCAGTGAATGTCTATCCTTACGGTTCCACATTCTGGCTAAATGTCCATCCAGTGAATGTCTATCCTTACGGTTCCACATTCTGGCTAAATGTCCATCCAGTGAATGTCCATCCCCACGGTTCCACATTCTGGGTAAATGTCCATCCCCACTGTTCCACATTCTGGGTAAATGTCCATCCCCACGGTTCCACTTTCTGGCTAAATGTCCATCCTCATGGTTCCACATTCTGGCTAAATGTCCATCCACTGGATGTCCATTCCCAGGGTACCACATTCTGGCTAACTGTCCATCCAATGGATGTCCATCCCCACGGTTCCACATTGTGGCTAAATGTCCATCCACTGGATGTCCATCCCCAGGGTACCACATTCTGGCTAAATGTCCATCCCCACGGTTCCACATTGTGGCTAAATGTCCATCCAGTGGATATCCATCCCCACGGTTCCACATTCTGGCTAAATGTCCATCCAGTGAATGTCTATCCTTACGGTTCCACATTCTGGCTAAATGTCCATCCAGTGAATGTCCATCCCCACGGTTCCACATTCTGGCTAAATGTCCATCCAGTGAATGTCCATCCCCACGGTTCCACATTCTGGCTAAATGTCCATCCAGTGAATGTCTATCCTTACGGTTCCACATTCTGGCTAAATGTCCATCCAGTGAATGTCTATCCTTACGGTTCCACATTCTGGCTAAATGTCCATCCAGTGAATGTCTATCCTTACGGTTCCACATTCTGGCTAAATGTCCATCCAGTGAATGTCTATCCTTACGGTTCCACATTCTGGCTAAATGTCCATCCAGTGAATGTCTATCCTTACGGTTCCACATTCTGGCTAAATGTCCATCCAGTGAATGTCTATCCTTACGGTTCCACATTCTGGCTAAATGTCCATCCAGTGAATGTCCATCCCCACGGTTCCACATTCTGGGTAAATGTCCATCCCCACGGTTCCACTTTCTGGCTAAATGTCCATCCTCATGATTCCACATTCTGGCTAAATGTCCATCCACTGGATGTCCATCCCCAGGGTACCACATTCTGGCTAACTGTCCATCCAATGGATGTCCATCCCCACGGTTCCACATTGTGGCTAAATGTCCATCCCCACGGTTCCACATTCTGGCTAAATGTCCATCCAGTGAATGTCCATCCCCACGGTTCCACATTCTGGCTAAATGTCCATCCAGTGAATGTCCATCCCCACGGTTCCACATTCTGGCTAAATGTCCATCCAGTGAATGTCTATCCTTACGGTTCCACATTCTGGCTAAATGTCCATCCAGTGAATGTCTATCCTTACGGTTCCACATTCTGGCTAAATGTCCATCCAGTGAATGTCTATCCTTACGGTTCCACATTCTGGCTAAATGTCCATCCAGTGAATGTCTATCCTTACGGTTCCACATTCTGGCTAAATGTCCATCCAGTGAATGTCTATCCTTACGGTTCCACATTCTGGCTAAATGTCCATCCAGTGAATGTCTATCCTTACGGTTCCACATTCTGGCTAAATGTCCATCCAGTGAATGTCCATCCCCACGGTTCCACATTCTGGGTAAATGTCCATCCCCACGGTTCCACTTTCTGGCTAAATGTCCATCCTCATGATTCCACATTCTGGCTAAATGTCCATCCACTGGATGTCCATCCCCAGGGTACCACATTCTGGCTAACTGTCCATCCAATGGATGTCCATCCCCACGGTTCCACATTGTGGCTAAATGTCCATCCTCATGATTCCACATTCTGGCTAAATGTCCATCCACTGGATGTCCATCCCCAGGGTACCACATTCTGGCTAACTGTCCATCCACTGGATGTCCATCCCCAGGGTACCACATTCTGGCTAAATGTCCATCCCCACTGTTCCACATTGTGGCTAAATGTCCATCCAGTGGATATCCATCCCCACGGTTCCACATTGTGGCTAAATGTCTATCCCCACGGTTCCTCATTTTGGCTAAATGTCCATTTAGTGGATGTCCATCCCCACGGTTCCACACTCTGGTTAAATGTCCATCCACTGGATGTCCATCCCCACGGTTCCACATTGTGGCTAAATGTCCATCCACTGGATGTCTATCCCCACGGTTCCACACTCTGGCTAAATGTCTATCCAGATATGAGAGGTTTTACTGTCTTTGGAACTGCTGAACTAAGACGCTGCAGTAGCAAAAACCCCAGAGAAGAAACTGGTTTTGTAGTAGGGATGTTTCTTTGTTGTATAATTTCACTAATTACTCTCGCACATCACACAAATAGTTGCTGACAGCCGAGTTTCAACAAATCTACCCTCAGAATATAGACTTACTTTTGTGTAAGTTCTAATGACGTATTGTCGTATATCGCAATATGAATATAAGGATGGTTGGTGTATTGCAAGTCTTGAGTGACGTTTGGCAGGCAGCTGTCAGTGTATGACGTACTTTACTAACAATCGTTGCGCAAAGGCAGTATATTTACATTTTATTGGCTTCATTGAACGTGACTATGGTGAAAGTAAAGTTTTCCGTGGAGTATATGTGCGTTGCAATCTATTACGTTGCATTTCATTTCGACTAGAAGGATGCGAATAGAGGCTCTCCAGTTGAGGCGGGCGATGTAACAAGTTTAACGTTTTATACTTATTAATATGTCAAATGTTCAAACACGTGTTTTAATCTGTTTTCAAATCAATCGTTTTCGATCTTTTATTTTGTAGTGACTAATATGAATTTAATAACATTTTTTACATAACGTATAATGCGTAGCATTATTTTCCGTATCATGAAGTTATACATTGGTTATACACGTTCTAGAACAGGATTTCTCAAACTTACTTTTGTCGAGGATTACTAATGTTGCCATTGCCCCCCCCCCCTAAAAAATTACCCTTTACAATTTTTATTAATTTAGCCGTAATAACCACTTGGAAGATATTCATTTAAAATAGAGACATGATATTTAGGATGGAAGAAATCTTCCGTTTTTATACATATTTTTTATGTATTTCTTAGATTGAATTCAATTCGTATAAAGATTCAAATATTTTCCGCCCGTGGACTCCCAGGGGTCCGTGGACCACACTTTGAGGAACGCTGTTCTAAAACACAATAAGCACTGGCGCTGGAATATGTTTTAATTTGTGAAAAGATGAAATTATTTGGTTGAAAGTTTGTATGTGAAACTTATCTATAAATGTCTTGGCAAAGTCAAGAGGTGATTCTTATCAGGGGCATAGCCAGGATGATGTTTAGGGGGGGGGCGACACCTAGAAATCATATATTATGCTATTTTGACATCTAAAATTACACAATTGTTGGGTCATCGGGAAATTGTTCTGCTAAATCCCTAGTGTTGTTTTATACGTTAATATTTTACTGCGAAAATTAATTAGTTTGGGGGGGGGCAAGTGCCCCCTGTGTCTCTCCTGGCTACGCCCCAGATTCTTGTATGTTTTAAATTAAAAAGAAATGAGTTTTCATGAGAAATAAAGAAGAAAAATAATACACACTAGAGAAGCAAGAGGAGCATAAATTAAGTTTTTTAAACAAAAGTGCTAAATAATGCCTTATTTAGCGGCGAATGAGATTAATAGTAGGGAAACATGGTCTATTAATTGGCGGAACACAGTTTTAAATTTAAAAAAAACGTTAAAAATAACGCAATTGAAAAATAAACTAGATGCCAGTTTCCAAAAGATTCTACTGCAAATCAGTTCAAAATTACTATTAAAAAGATCTTTAAATCATGTTACTCTCAAAAGCAATAAGAGCAATATGATTTATCTTATAAAAAGTAATTATTTGTATTTACAATGAAAACATATATTATGTAACAAAGTCACCTTAGATTAGTTGGTAAGTCATGAAAATGATACAGAAAAATAAAGACAAAAGAGCTGACCCTACAACTGATAGAAAACGAGGGGTATAACTTCTACTGATGTTCGGAATTATATATAACTTGCACATTTATTTGGAATCAAGGAAACACGAAACCATACAAGATGTTTCATTTACTTACGATCAGCTGTTCTCTCAATATACATATTCAAAAGATTAGACAGCAAGTAGCTCCAATAAAAGCACACCTACTGCAGTAAGGAACAAAGATCGGTTTTACAGTTGTTGCAGGGATAGTTGCAAAACCTTACTCCGCCGAAAGAAGTTATAGTGTCGATAACTTAACGCATAACAATTTCAATTTCATAAAATTGTTTCCCTAGCTTTATCGGGGGAATTTTTTATCTCAATTAAAAAGGCCCAAGATGTTGAATCCTTATTTACGTGTAAGAAGACATTATGTCGGACAGTCTGTAAATAAACAATTATGTGCTCAGGAATGTCACGATGGCTGCCATTATCGTGCACGTAATTGAGAAGGCGCCGATCCTTCAACATGCAGTGACGGCGCTGCCTTCATGATTACGTTTAACATAATGTTGTCCCAATACACATGTTGCGTTATGACTGCTTTCCTTTTGTGTGTGTGTGTGTTTGATGAAAAATTTCTCGGATTTACTTTTATGCTCGTAATATTTTATGCTAAGGTAAATTTGACTAAAAGAATGTAATTTTAACGGGGTAAAATGATTGTTGTGTATTAAGGTTGGAATTAGTTTTAATTGATGCCAAAACATTGTTAACCTAAGCAATGCATGTAAGCATTGCTTGGTATACAAGATTCATAAATCAAAAAGGTCCCTATTTATAACACGATATCTATATACAATCATATAAACTGGATGTTTTAAAAAAAATTTCTAAACTTTCAAAAAAATGTATTTCTTTCGTTTACTATATTGTGAGGAAATGTTGCGAGCGTCTTGATATAGACGTGTTAGGGTTTCACTGAATGTCATTTGTCCTTTCAAGGAATTTTAAGAGAGATCATTTAACGCGTTCACTAGGCGAGATTAGCAGCAGCAAACAAAAGAATGCAATTAAGAGATTTTTGTGTAGGATTGAAAATCCCTGTTTCCATTATAAACGTTTTGTCCGGAATATTAAAACAAACTATGATTATAAGGTTTTGATTTTAAAGCGCTAAAGATGTCAAAGCTTATAATAATGATGTTCCTGGTTTGTAGGACTGCGACAGCGGGAAGGGGATTGTGTTAGCTACACGATTTAGCATGTCTTCGTGATGCGAGACAACAGTCATTATTTAGAATTATGAAGAAGCATCTTATTTATATTAGTTACTGTCTTTGGTTTAAATGGATCTTGTTGTATGGAGTGCTCTGTGTACTTCTGAACTTCTGAATAACCCGAGAAGTTCTTGGACATATCTACACTGCTGCGCAGTTCCAGAAACCTCCACTCGCAGCGTCTTATTCTGCTACACACAGATGCATTATAGATACTTGCTGTGTTACCTGCGACTATCATCTTATAAATGAAATTTAAAACTTAAAGCAATGTAAAACTTCGCTATTTAATAACAATAAGAAAATTAAAAAGTCTGAAGTTACCTCTCAATTATTTAACGCTTAGTGAGGTTGGAAATATTTTTGTCTCAGTCAGTTAAAATGTTTACTTTAAATGCAGTATAGGTTCCTACCATTGTTAACATAAAGGTTGACGTCATGGACGACAATCCTTACCTCTTACCAAATAGATAAAATAAGTCAGTGACACTGGCCTACAGACGTGAATACTTCAATCGGAAGAATGTACTTACTGATGTTTTAATAGAATCTGTTTAACGTTGTTAATAATAAATAAGTAATACAAACAAAAAAACTTGTAAAGTTAATTATTACTTAGGCCAAAAAGAATGTTATTCATCTACTTTTTATTGAATAATTACAATTAATATAAATAAAGTAACATAACATATACGTTATAACAGCTGTTCTACCAAAATCAGCTGTTTTCTTGACATCATATGTTATCACTTATTTTAAGCCAAATATAATGAAATAACTATATTGCATACCTTGCCCCTTTTGTGAAACGGTTTTTCCCATATAAAACTAAAATTATTAATTAAATTTAATTAATGCAATAATATTTGAAAAAAAAAACTGTACTAACATTAAGTGTCACCCACTACAAGTTTACAAAAATGTATTTGAACTTGAGTGTATAACGTATTTTATTAACGATTGGTAAGATTTGAACAAGATGTTTATAAGGAATGTGTGAACTAAAAGAAGGAATTGAAAGACTGTAGTTAGAATCTGTATTTAGATGTAATTTAACGAATTTAATTGAAATCTGTTCTTAAAAAGTGTTAGACGCACCTAAGAAAGTTTTCACTTCAATAACTTCAATTGGATTTAAAATATATAAATTATTATTATCATTATATTGATTAACTATAACAAGAGTTATCAAAATATAAATAAACATAACCTACGTGTTAAAACAGTTGTTCTATAACATAACCTGTATGAAATAGTATGTTATCTCTTAATTAAATTCCTTTTATTAGCGCACACTCTCCTGATATAGCCTATATCTTGTACTCTACACATTTTCAATCGTTAATAAAATACTGTATGTTTTTATTCGTCCAATCAAGTTTTAAAATATTTTTTAACCTATAGTGGATGACAATTGATGTAAATACAGTTCTTTCAAATATTTATTCAATAATTAAGTTATAAAAATACTTTGGGTCTGAGCCAACTTCCCATAGTTAGAAGTACATACTTCTCAATTAACTATAAAAATGATTTTGCCCCCATCTGGTTGCCGTCGAAACCTCGATTGCACAACCTTAAATTGTTGCCATGGTTACCACACAATATCATAAATTATGCTCTAGGATTAAAAATGAATGAAAAGAATAACATAAACAAACAAATTGGAATAACGGTATCGAATTTTGTTTCACAAACGGACAATGCGAAAGAAAGCGAAGAGAAACTGCAACACAATGCAAACGACATTATTGATTTAATTAAATCTGGAATGTAATCTTTATACACGGAATATCTGGTTTTTTACATAAAAACGTATTTCCCGCTTGAGTATTTTCCTTTTATCAGACTATTTCTACGATATTTGAAGGAAGTTAGCATCATATTCTACGAAACCCAAATAGGCTATAACAATAGCACTGTGAGTGACGCGTTGCCTTCACCTCGTATTGGAGCGAGTGACTCAGTCGAGAAAATATTCGTATCCTGGTGTACAATACGTTCGCTAGCGACACTAACTTGAGGCTTCAAGGCTTATTACGTTCTGCTCAAATATATAGAGTTATTTATATAAAACTCTTGCTTTTTATTTTATGTTTATTTTAAGAAGAAAAATACAAATATGGTGTTATTGTGTCTTACATCTACAGAATATATGGAAGAATATTTGGTCGTAAAAGGTTGTGTTAAAAATGTCTTCTTTCGCCTGTAGGCACAGCTAAATACGTTGCTTCAGTTCACTGTAGCGTTGCTTTGTCAATACCGTTGATTTCGTGTGTAATATTGTCCATCAGATCATGCAATGGACAGAATGCCAGGATTTCGTGTGTAATATTGTCCATCAGATCATGCAATGGACAGAATGCCAGGATTTTGAACCAACGACAGTATTCCATCTGCTTATTCTTATCTGACACAATCAGCTCATAAACAGACGTTACCCTATACAGCCTTCTTCGCAGTTCTCCGGCACATCGTGTATGAGTACCCTATATAGCCTTCTACTCAGCTCTCCGACACATCGTGTATGAGTACCCTATATAGCCTTCTACTCAGCTCTCCGACACATCGTGTATGAGTATCCTATACAGCCTTCTTCGCAGCTCTCAGACACATCTTGTATGAGTACCCTATACAGCCTTCTTCGCAGCTCTCAGACACATCTTGTATGAGTACCCTATACAGCCTTCTTCGCAGCTCTCCGACACATCGTGTATGAGTACCCTATACAGCCTTCTTCGCAGCTCTCCGACACATCGTGTATGAGTACCCGGTCTCCTGTAACAGACGCTTTAAAGACTTATTGGGTGACTGCTGTAGTCACCTTTGATCATCCACAGCAACCATTGGAAGTCGAGGCGAACGATTTCTTGCCCGTTTCACTCACAAGATGTCCTGTTGTTTCCAACTAGTGTACCATTTGCAGTATTGTGCTCCTGTCTGGACGATTGGTGTGACCATCTGTTGACGAATGTGCGACATGCAATAAAAACCCCAAGGCCTCCGGTGTCAAATGAAACCTTTCGGGGGCGTTTGTATTCAAATAATGGGGTAATGAAAATAACGAGTTGTATATGAATAACTGTATAGTTTGCAAGGAATAACTTGCTTCTAGGTATATCTCGTCTAAAATGTACTCCACTTTACTGTCAAGTAAAAGCTTGTTCCCACTCATTAATATTTTAGAACAAGCTCTGGTGAATTTATAATGAAAAACACAAAAGACTCTTCAACCACAATAATATCTTACTAACCTTATGTAAATTTCAGCTAAGGATGGTCGCGATGCAACCGAAATGTACTGGAAGAGGGTGTTTTCTGTTAGCCGTCTTCCTTTTGTATGTATGTCAAATTGCTTACCGAGGCGACACAATTTATGGTAAAAGATTTTGGAAAATATAGTTTTTACTATTTACTATAAAGCTTAGTTGTTGTGTTAACAGAAACATTATAGTATTTCTTTAGAGAAATCTACGTTTTTATAAATTTAAATTTTATTTATATTTCGGTTCGACAAAACTCTTTTAGGTCGCTTAGCTGCAGATAAAAATTCACATATGATCAGGTGAAGGCCATACGAGCGTATAAGAATAAGTACACATACCGACTTAGAGTCTGTTAGATTAAGCATCTAAGCCTTTATAAAGCTACGCATACAATGGCATTTGAACTGGCTTTGAAAATTGAAACGTATTTATAAAAATATAAACATTTGTTTTTATAATTAATAGTTTCGTAAGATAGTAAGTCAGAAAGAATTTAAATCTTATTTACTCAAAAAATAAATGACTCCGTAGTCTTAACGTTTTTAGGTCCTAAAATAGTGACGTAATTTTTTAAAATACAAAGTATTAATAGAATTAGAAATAGTGCAAATAATAACTTAGGTGTCCTTGTGTTATACAGTTGGATGTTTTTGCCGTTTTAACACTTATAGACACTGTCATTTGGTATTTTCCTTTCCATACATAAAGAAACATTATTTGTTATGGGTTTCTTTGGCTAGTTTTTGTACACATCATTCAAACTACGTTGTGTACACCCTTATTCTTTATTCAATTCCTTCTATTCGCTCACACTCTCTTTTTTTAAATCTTGTACACATTTTTAGTCGTTAATAAAATACGTTTTTATTCATCCAATTAAGTTCAAATACATTTTTTCAACGTATAGTAGATGATAATTGATGTTAATATAGTTTTTCCAATATTTATTCATTAATATAAATTTAAAACAATTGATGTCCCGATCGGATTCGAACTGAAGAACTATATGATTGAAATCCAGTACTTTGGCACTGAGCTAACTATCCCATAGCTAGAAATCAATTACTTGAAGATGAATATGAAATTTTGAGAGAAGGTTCCTTGCTATAATGAAGCAATACATGAGGCGGATAAAATGAGAAGTTATAGACCACCATTAGCTTCATGAATTTAGAAACAAAAAAAGTGAATAAACAGTAACAAACAAAAATAATACTCCAACACCATATGCTGTATAGAGAGGGAAATGGAAAATTGCAAGGAAATTCGCTTTCTATTTTGCCACTTAATATTTTGATTCTGTCGTGTATATACATATTTATACTGATTGTTAGTATAAAATAAAAAGTAACTAAAACATTGTTTCTACCTAAGTAGGAATTGACTTTAAATATTGTTTCCGGTTATAGTTTATGTACTGCTTGAGAGTTTTAAGAAGTCATTGTAGATCCGAGGTTGTTACTTTAAGCTATCAAGTGAGCCTAGTCGTGCCTCTTTAATAAAGAATTCTGATACTATAAAACCAGAGCCGTAATCAATCCAGTTGTAAGGGTTTATACCTGAAGGTCCTCAAGTTCTTCTTCAAGTTGTAGCTGTTATCACCAGACTACAAGAATCGCAACAAATTTTATTTTCAAAGAAAACCTTTTCAGAAAGTTTGTGGGTTTTGTGAAGTGAGATTTTTGGGGCGCTGTTGACAAAAATTACTTCACATTGTCAGCTAATTTTTTGCCAATGTTATTTATGTAAGAAAACTAAACAACAGGCAAATAGTGAATAACTGGGCGTCAAAACGAGTAAGTAAACTATCTAAAATTTTAAATCGCCACATTTCGACGGGTGCACCAGTTTTCAGTATTTGCACGCGCCCACGTTGCGGCAGAACATAACAGGATGCAAGTTCTGGATCCTTGTATAGCGTCCATAACTTTCACCGTCGCCAATATTACTGTAATTAATATTGACCTGCAACTAGGATGCCGTTAGCGGGGAAGTAGAGCGTCCTTGACACTGGAGATGCGCCTAGAACTGACA
The DNA here is from genome assembly GCA_036971475.1 of Prosapia bicincta. NCBI lineage: Eukaryota > Metazoa > Arthropoda > Insecta > Hemiptera > Cercopidae > Prosapia > Prosapia bicincta. The sequence goes on along the minus strand of JBAIZL010000010.1, from coordinate 38,627,363 downwards.
GCTGAGAGGGTAACCGGATATAACCTGTACTCACTACAACTAACTGTAGTCCCACTTCGGCAAATAAGGTCACTGTTTGTGCCACTGTGACGTGAGCCCTGTGTTGGCATACGGACGGACTAGTTATCATTGGAGAAATGTATTTCTTTTATATTGGGAAAGTGGTAAATATAATTGGCATGCATTGTTTTGCCCACCTTATTAACGACTCCCTGCAGATGGTTGACGCTCCGTTCTCGATTGGTTTTGTGTTACAAAATGTTGAGATTAGCTGTCGGGAAAGGTAATTATTAAACAAGTAATATAAAGTACAAGTATATTTACTTTTTTTAAAGTAAATTCGTACTGAGGTAAGAAAGAAACAAAATTATCATGGTTTGCTTATTTCCAGTTTGTTTGTTTATTTTATTCGTTTCATTCATTTTTCACCCTACAGCACTATTTATGATATTTATTGGTTACCATGGCAACAATTTAAGATTTTACAATGGAGGTTTTGACGACAACCAGATGGGGGGGGGGGAATACATATACGTCTTTGAGAAATTCATTTCTTGGTATTGGAAAGTTGGCGGAGTGCCAAGGTGCGCTAGACTTTAAACATGAAGATTCATAGTTCGAATCCGGATAGACCCAAAATTTTTATAATTTAATTATTGAATAAATATTTGAAAAAACTTTATTAACATCAATTGCCATCCACTATAGATTTAATAAAATGTATTTGAACTTGATTCCATGAATAAAGATGTATTTCATTAACGATTGAAACTTTGTACAATATATATATAAAAGGAGAGTGTGAACTAATAAAAGGGATGTAATAATAATAGTAATAGCGTAAACCAATCAATCGATTGCGAGTTAGTGTATGTTGTTTTTAATTATGACCTTGTAATGTTATATATATATATATATATATATATATATATATATATATATATATATATATGACATACCTACATACATATCAAAGTACATACACAAATACAAGAATTATTTATTGTTTTATACACTCAAAACAAAGTTTGTGCAAAGTATTAAAACAAACTAGGCGTTGTGTTAGAGACAGATGCGTTTTTCTCGCACTTGGCAAATACAGTACTGTAAACGTTTAATGGAGGCTACTGTTGAACGGTCTGGTAATGTGCAGTTAAACGCTTCCACCAAAAGAGTTATGGTTCAGCGAGTGTCGTGTCAACATGTTATGTCATTGAGAATATTTTAATAGTTTTACGGAATGAAGAGGGCGAGGGAATGGAATGCAAAGAATTCAGTCGTCCACTTCATCAGTTAGTTAATAACACATTATAATGTAATCATCTCACCACACACCTTGAGCGGAACTCAAGACGAACCTATTCTAGAAGCTCAAATCCATTACGTCATGAACAGTATATTAATCCTCTCTATTGAAGCGGATTTCCATTTCTTGCATTGTTAAACGAATAAGAGTTTACGGATCTGGTCGCTTGAAATGGGTATAGAACTGGAACAGCATTATCTATGTATCATATATTCATCTATATTGATGTATATATAGTTTACAAACCTGCTTTTTACCGAGATCATAGCAAGGAGGGAGGGAAAAGGACAAGGACTGACCGTTCCGATATAGTTTTGGATACAGAAAGAACTAGCAACTAATATAGCGTGGAAGATTAAATGGAACTCCATTTACCGGAGAAAAACCTATTCTTTGTCGAGATCATAGGGAGATCTCTGCAAGCTACACTTCGTGCAGGGGGGATAAGGCTAAAGAAGGTTTGGAGGAGTACAGGAGGGACGTGGTCCTTCTCTTGAATGTGGCAATTAGATACTAAATGGGCGTTGTGGTGTAGGTAAACTTTTATAAGCTGGCACTTGGCTACATGGCTTTGGGAGAGGCTGAGGACGAGGGGAGGGTCGAGGTGATTTTGAAAAACATTGACCCTTGGAGGTCCGCTGACTAATAGAGTTGACTCATTATTTTGTAACTTATTATTACTTTTTAATGTTTAGTGAACTTAACACTAAATGTAAATAGAGCGTTCACGGAAGCGTTCCAATAGGGTTGCTAAGGCTTGAGACGGGTAGGCCGCGATTTATGGCCCCGATGAGGGATTAACTACTCTCACCGGCGCACGAGAAGAGCCCTGGCCCAAGGCAGGTCTGATAGAGCGTTCACGGAAGCGTGCTAATAGGGTTGCCTAAGGCTTGAGACGGGTAGGCCGCGATTTATGGCCCCGATGAGGGATTAACTACTCTCACCGGCGCACGAGAAGAACCCTGGCCCAAGGCAGGTCTGATAGAGCGTTCACGGAAGCGTGCTAATAGGGTTGCTAAGGCTTGAGACGGGTAGGCCGCGATTTATGGCCCCGATGAGGGATTAACTACTCTCACCGGCGCCCGAGAAGAGCCCTGGCCCAAGGCAGGTCTGATAGAGCGTTCACGGAAGCGTGCTAATAGGGTTACCTAAGGCTTGAGACGGGTAGGCCGCGATTTATGGCCCCGATGAGGGATTAACTACTCTCACCGGCGCACGAGAAGAGCCCTGGCCCAAGGCAGGTCTGATAGAGCGTTCACGGAAGCGTGCTAATAGGGTTGCCTAAGGCTTGAGACGGGTAGGCCGCGATTTATGGCCCCCATGAGGGATTAACTACTCTCACCGGCGCACGAGAAGAGCCCTGGCCCAAGGCAGGTCTGATAGAGCGTTCACGGAAGCGTGCTAATAGGGTTGCCTAAGGCTTGAGACGGGTAGGCCGCGATTTATGGCCCCGATGAGGGATTAACTACTCTCACCTGGCCCGAGAAGAGCCCTGGCCCAAGGCAGGTCTGATAGAGCGTTCACGGAAGCGTGCTAATAGGGTTGCCTAAGGCTTGAGACGGGTAGGCCGCGATTTATGGCCCCGATGAGGGATTAACTACTCTCACCGGCGCCCGAGAAGAGCCCTGGCCCAAGGCAGGTCAGATAGAGCGTTCACGGAAGCGTGCTAATAGGGTTGCCTAAGGCTTGAGACGGGTAGGCTGCGATTTATGGCCCCGATGAGGGATTAACTACTCTCACCGGCGCACGAGAAGAGCCCTGGCCCAAGGCAGGTCAGATAGAGCGTTCACGGAAGCGTGCTAATAGGGTTGCCTAAGGCTTGAGACGGGTAGGCTGCGATTTATGGCCCCGATGAGGGATTAACTACTCTCACCGGCGCACGAGAAGAGCCCTGGCCCAAGGCAGGTCAGATAGAGCGTTCACGGAAGCGTGCTAATAGGGTTGCTAAGGCTTGAGACGGGTAGGCCGCGATTTATGGCCCCGATGAGGGATTAACTACTCTCACCGGCGCCCGAGAAGAGCCCTGGCCCAAGGCAGGTCAGATAGAGCGTTCACGGAAGCGCGCTAATAGGGTTGCCTAAGGCTTGAGACGGGTAGGCCGCGATTTATGGCCCCGATGAGGGATTAACTACTCTCACCGGCGCACGAGAAGAACCCTGGCCCAAGGCAGGTCTGATAGAGCGTTCACGGAAGCGTGCTAATAGGGTTGCTAAGGCTTGAGACGGGTAGGCCGCGATTTTGTGGCCCCGATGAGGGATTAACTACTCTCACCGGCGCACGAGAAGAGCCCTGGCCCAAGGCAGGTCAGATAGAGCGTTCACGGAAGCGTGCTAATAGGGTTGCCTAAGGCTTGAGACGGGTAGGCCGCGATTTATGTCCCCGATGAGGGATTAACTACTCTCACCGGCGCCCGAGAAGAGCCCTGGCCCAAGGCAGGTCAGATAGAGCGTTTACGGAAGCGTGCTAATAGGGTTGCCTAAGGCTTGAGACGGGTAGGCCGCGATTTATGTCCCCGATGAGGTATTAACTACTCTCACCGGCGCCCGAGAAGAGCCCTGGCCCAAGGCAGGTCAGATAGAGCGTTCACGGAAGCGTGCTAATAGGGTTGCCTAAGGCTTGAGACGGGTAGGCTGCGATTTATGGCCCCGATGAGGTATTAACTACTCTCACCGGCGCCCGAGTAGAGCCCTGGCCCAAGGCAGGTCAGATAGAGCGTTCACGGAAGCGTGCTAATAGGGTTGCCTAAGGCTTGAGACGGGTAGGCCGCGATTTATGTCCCCGATGAGGTATTAACTACTCTCACCGGCGCCCGAGAAGAGCCCTGGCCCAAGGCAGGTCTGATAGAGCGTTCACGGAAGCGTGCTAATAGGGTTGCCTAAGGCTTGAGACGGGTAGGCCGCGATTTATGGCCCCGATGAGGGATTAACTACTCTCACCGGCGCCCGAGAAGAGCCCTGGCCCAAGGCAGGTCTGATAGAGCGTTCACGGAAGCGTGCTAATAGGGTTGCCTAAGGCTTGAGACGGGTAGGCCGCGATTTATGGCCCCGATGAGGGATTAACTACTCTCACCGGCGCACGAGAAGAGCCCTGGCCCAAGGCAGGTCAGATAGAGCGTTTACGGAAGCGTGCTAATAGGGTTGCCTAAGGCTTGAGACGGGTAGGCCGCGATTTATGTCCCCGATGAGGGATTATCTACTCTCACCGGCGCCTGAGAAGAGCCCTGGCCCAAGGCAGGTCAGATAGAGCGTTTACGGAAGCGTGCTAATAGGGTTGCCTAAGGCTTGAGACGGGTAGGCCGCGATTTATGTCCCCGATGAGGGATTATCTACTCTCACCGGCGCACGAGAAGAGCCCTGGCCCAAGGCAGGTCTGATAGAGCGTTCACGGAAGCGTGCTAATAGGGTTGCTAAGGCTTGAGACGGGTAGGCCGCGATTTATGGCCCCGATGAGGGATTATCTACTCTCACCGGCGCACGAGAAGAGCCCTGGCCCAAGGCAGGTCAGATAGAGCGTTCACGGAAGCGTGCTAATAGGGTTGCCTAAGGCTTGAGACGGGTAGGCCGCGATTTATGGCCCCGATGAGGGATTAACTACTCTCACCGGCGCCTGAGAAGAGCTCTGGCCTAAGGCAGGTCAGATAGAGCGTTCACGGAAGCGTGCTAATAGGGTTGCCTAAGGCTTGAGACGGGTAGGCCGCGATTTATGGCCCCGATGAGGGATTAACTACTCTCACCGGCGCACGAGAAGAGCCCTGGCCCAAGGCAGGTCTGATAGAGCGTTCACGGAAGCGTGCTAATAGGGTTGCTAAGGCTTGAGACGGGTAGGCCGCGATTTATGGCCCCGATGAGGGATTAACTACTCTCACCGGCGCACGAGAAGAGCCCTGGCCCAAGGCAGGTCTGATAGAGCGTTCACGGAAGCGTGCTAATAGGGTTGCTAAGGCTTGAGACGGGTAGGCCGCGATTTATGGCCCCGATGAGGGATTAACTACTCTCACCGGCGCACGAGAAGAGCCCTGGCCCAAGGCAGGTCAGATAGAGCGTTCACGGAAGCGTGCTAATAGGGTTGCTAAGGCTTGAGACGGGTAGGCCGCGATTTATGGCCCCGATGAGGGATTAACTACTCTCACCGGCGCACGAGAAGAGCCCTGGCCCAAGGCAGGTCAGATAGAGCGTTCACGGAAGCGTGCTAATAGGGTTGCCTAAGGCTTGAGACGGGTAGGCTGCGATTTATGGCCCCGATGAGGGATTAACTACTCTCACCGGCGCACGAGAAGAGCCCTGGCCCAAGGCAGGTCAGATAGAGCGTTCACGGAAGCGTGCTAATAGGGTTGCCTAAGGCTTGAGACGGGTAGGCCGCGATTTATGGCCCCGATGAGGGATTAACTACTCTCACCGGCGCCTGAGAAGAGCTCTGGCCTAAGGCAGGTCAGATAGAGCGTTCACGGAAGCGTGCTAATAGGGTTGCCTAAGGCTTGAGACGGGTAGGCCGCGATTTATGGCCCCGATGAGGGATTAACTACTCTCACCGGCGCACGAGAAGAGCCCTGGCCCAAGGCAGGTCTGATAGAGCGTTCACGGAAGCGTGCTAATAGGGTTGCTAAGGCTTGAGACGGGTAGGCCGCGATTTATGGCCCCGATGAGGGATTAACTACTCTCACCGGCGCACGAGAAGAGCCCTGGCCCAAGGCAGGTCTGATAGAGCGTTCACGGAAGCGTGCTAATAGGGTTGCTAAGGCTTGAGACGGGTAGGCCGCGATTTATGGCCCCGATGAGGGATTAACTACTCTCACCGGCGCACGAGAAGAGCCCTGGCCCAAGGCAGGTCAGATAGAGCGTTCACGGAAGCGTGCTAATAGGGTTGCTAAGGCTTGAGACGGGTAGGCCGCGATTTATGGCCCCGATGAGGGATTAACTACTCTCACCGGCGCACGAGAAGAGCCCTGGCCCAAGGCAGGTCAGATAGAGCGTTCACGGAAGCGTGCTAATAGGGTTGCCTAAGGCTTGAGACGGGTAGGCTGCGATTTATGGCCCCGATGAGGGATTAACTACTCTCACCGGCGCACGAGAAGAGCCCTGGCCCAAGGCAGGTCAGATAGAGCGTTCACGGAAGCGTGCTAATAGGGTTGCCTAAGGCTTGAGACGGGTAGGCCGCGATTTATGGCCCCGATGAGGGATTAACTACTCTCACCGGCGCCCGAGAAGAGCCCTGGCCCAAGGCATTTCAGAACGATAAGGTCATTCCCAAAAACATTTCTAACACGAACCTTCAGGTTTATAGAATATTACAATGCAGAAACGGGATCATATATAATTTATTTTGTACGCCCCTTTGTTATTAAAATATATATAGTACTTTTACCTATATGTAAATACTTATAGGCTATTTCTTACTAAAATATAACTACTAAAAACTACTGTAGCTTTAGGTTATGTTTGTAAGTCAGGAATACATCGACAGCGCATGCGCAGAACTGAAAACCGAGCGTGAGATATTTCTATGCCAGGGCTCTTCTCGTGTGGCGGTAACAGTATTTCTAGTTGTAAGCTCCTTTCTTACTCTACCTTTATTTCAACCATCCTTTCAAACCTTTCGCCGCGTGTTGAGGTTACAAGTAGGCACCTCCCAAGTCCTCTCTGGTAGTAACAGATATACAACCCAAATTACAAGGGATACATATTGCAGCAGGCAAATGTAAGTCCTTACATTAATCCTATCTAAAATTTGCAGTATTTTTTATATCCTTTGTGTACGATGCTAAACCTAAACAAATAGATTGTGAGAACTTTGAAGTTTTTACAAACCATTAAATGATCTCTCCCAATAGTAAAAGGTTTCCGTGGTTAGTAGTAGTTGCCTACTTCTGGCAGTCCATAACAAACAACACAAATACGATCATTTTAAAATAGGTTAGTAACACTCGCTTAGAATTTGAGGTTAGGTTGTGTTTAATTAGGTTAGTACAGTAGTAATTGTTGTTAAAGCTAGACTATTCAGCAGAGTAAGTATTATAACAGCTTACATTTTAATAAGAGACAATCGTAAAACACGTCATTGACTTCCTATATTACAGGCACGTATGTACTGCAAGCAACTATATGTCCAAGAGATAAAGGCGTGAGGTCGTAAAGTTACGTAGGTAAAGACGAGGATTGGAAAGTGAGAGCTTTGCATTGTACGCTTCACTAGACTAGAGATAGCATCATGGCTCACAATTCCAGCTGTTTTTGCTGACATTTGGGAAAACAGCTGTTATTTCGGTCTGCGAGGGAAATTTCTGTCTGTAATGTAACATTTAAGCCTAACTGTGTATCCCTCACACTCGCTTTATCTTCAAGGTCTGGTTCATCAAATTCAAACACATTTGGACTTCATAGAGTTTGTACAATCAGTAGTATATGGTCAGAAGTAAAGCTTTCTACAAGAAGTTTAAATTCTGTGATTGTAATTTCACATTGTCGGTAGTTTCGGTAGGTTCTAGATATGCCAGTACATGTTATTTTGTCACTACCTTGCCATTTGCAACACACCTCGTTCCACCCTCTCTTAGAGTTCCTCACGGCGTTTGGCATAAAATTTACATCGCATACTTTCCTTAACGGCTTTAATAGCAATCTTTGAGGATATGTTGCCGTTTCTGAAGTCTAACTTTTCGGATAATTCTCAAAACTTTGAGCAAAAAGTTACAAAACATTTATTACATTTTCAAACATGGCATTTCCATCTGTAACTTTGAATTCTGAGCTTTTGGTTTTAACAATGATTTTTGGCGAAAACAATTTTTTAAATAACATTGTATAATTTTTTTAAGAGTAGGGTTAATATATTTTAAGAATAAATTCCTTAACTCAGTGTGGTCAGCGGTAAAAAATCGGTTCTAATTTGATCACAATATGCCATTTTTTGTAGATAGAGTACTATTTGTATATAATTACATGAACTCGTGTTGATTGAAAATTAAAAGTGTAGTAAAAATACTGGTTTGGTACTTTAATTTAAAACAGTTACATCCAATAATATATTACGTGCGCGCTCACAATACAGTCACACAGGCGCGCGCACGCACGCTCTCTCTCTCTGTCTCTCTCTCTCCCTCTCTCTCAGTTAGACCTATTATTATGAAGGGCGACAACTTATAAAATTAATTGTTTAAATAGAGAGCAATAAGAAATTATTAAATGACATAGTAACTGGTTTTAAGCTGTTCCTACGTGTTCGATTTTAGCAAAAAAAAAAAAACAATTACGAAAACAACCGGGCGACGCAGAAAGTCATCAGGGATACGAAAAAATTATAAAAACTCTCGTTAACGCCCCAAAAATTACAAATTTTATAAAATAGAATTTCTCCCTTCCCCAGCTCACGTGAAACGATACTAATTTAACTTGTTGACCTTATTATATTGACGTAATAACTCGCAAAGTGCCTCAAAATGTATTTAAATTTGCTGTTGTCTCCATAAAGTTACAACGGTAATAAAGCACTTACCACCACTGCACACAAACCTTATAGACTTATAAAACTCGCAAACATCTTATTTTTTTGGCAACAATAAGGCAAAACTATTCAAAAGTTCAATACAAACACTTACAGAGCCTATAACACGCACAAAACAGGAAATATTGCATTGAAGATTTACACATCTTATAATTCTATCGCCAAAAAACGATAGAACTTACACTGCACAAAGAGTGTTGAATAGATGTGTTAAAGTTGATATTTTCAAATTTGTAATTTTTTGTGTCATCAGCAAGTTTAATTACATTTCGAGGCATTTTGCGATTTACTAAAAAAAACAAAAGCCAAAATATTGAATTTGTAACGTTAGATGTGCCGTGGAGGGGAGAAGGAATTGATATTTTCCAAAACTTTCGATTTTTGGGACGTGAGCGAAAGTTTTTATAATTTTTCTCGTAGTCCTAATGACTTTTTGGATCGCCGGTATATATATATATATATAAATATGTGTGTGTGTGTGTGTGTGTTTTTACTCAAATCGAACACGTGGGAAATAAATAACCTTTGTTCTTTAGGACATATTTACGCATTCAAATCTAAGTGTATGACGTGTTGCACGTGATGTATTCAAGCACTATATTTAGAAACAAAACTGCTATTATTAGATTTCGCTCACATAGGAGGGGGGCACAGGTAGTGACGTGAGAGAAAGAGAAAGCAGGAGCTCTCTGTGCGAGAGTTAGTCTACTAAAACTTGCCCGACATCCTCTTTGCTTCTGGTGCCGTTTTAAAGTCATCCTTAAATCCTTTAAATTGGAATTAATACATTCAGATTTGGCTCTTAAGTTCGAGTACATACATTCTTCATGGATGTGGATTAGGAAAACGTTCATATAGCCTCCTAATTCATTTAAGCGTTTGCAAATAAACAAATAATTTTAATTAATTTATTTTTAAGTGTACATTTTAAATAGTAATATTCACAACAGCTAATAATTTATCAAACGAAGAATTACTGATACGAAAATAAGAAGGTTTCTTTCTTCGTCGTTTCTCAGAAAGCATATTAAGCACTTCACAGAGTTCATAAGGTGGATACCAAATCTCTTCCCATTTTATTACAAATAATATCAGCAAGACCGATTAAGACATTGTCGACAGTCAACGGAAACGTTTGTGAGGTTGTTGAATATTTTTCCTAAATTTTTTAATGTAAAGAATGTTTTTATTTCAATAAAAGATTTGCAAAAATTGGAAATCATATCGAGATGCTTTTGTAAGGGAAATGAAAAACATGGCTAGCCAAAACATGAAAAAGAAGTATGTTTACTTCGATCGGATATTGTTTCTTATCAGCTATTTTTTCTTAGTGACTGGGTACACATTGAAAACGGATTGCCTTTTGCCTTAACAACTCAATTGAAGTGAACTTTGCAATCATCTGCAATTAAAAAAACTTTAAAAAATGAAATATAAATAGACGTCTATAGTGAAGAAACTGATTTGAATTTTCTAATTATTTTGCTTGGAAATATTTTTTTTCAAATTCACTGTCGTGGCTTTTAGAGTTAAAAGCAGTGCACTACGTATCTGCCACGATTAATGTAAGCGTACTATTTTGTCATTTAAATTGTCTTCATTTAACCACCTCGGAATTCCTGTCTACATTTTGTCGAGCCTTAATTTTTAGATGTATTCCTATCCAGCATCTGCTTTTTTGTACGTAGTATTTGTATGCTGACAGCTGGCGCTAACGGAACTGTCCTGAGGAGCAACACGGTTGAGCGATACCGCAGGCTACTGCAGTTAAAAAATGCAGTGTTGCCACATGGGCGAGAGACGAGTCACGGACATGCTATAGACCGGCAACCTGACGCTTGAACTGGCAACACTGTTCGCACAGGGTTGTCAATTAGTGCTCAAGGGTTAGCGACTTTCGACCATACTTCGCGAGTCCGGTTCAATACGTGGCAACAGCCATAAGCAAGCCACCTGCCCGATTTCGCAGTGGATTATAACGGAACTCTCCTGAGGAGCAACACGGTTGAGCGAAACCGCAGGCTACGTGTCCAATGAATTATTCGTGAAAAGTCGTCATTTTTTTATTAGGATTTATTGTGGTTTTATTTGCAAGACATTATAACTGCGTCAGTAAGTACAAGCATCGAATGTATTGTCAAAGTATTGTATAATGCTGAACCACTTAGGGTGTTTGGTTTAGTTTAGGTTCATATTCTTATAATTTTTCTATAAAAATTCAACCTCCATTCAATTTACCTTTTACCGAATTGTTACACTGTCGTATTCCTGAAAGTTTACACCAAAGGATTCTACCTCTCGAATTCGGACGAAATCACACAGTATTCCTGAAAGTTTATACCATAGGATTCTACCTTTCGAATTCGGACGAAATCCCACAGTATTCCTGAAAGTTTACACCAAAGGATTCTACCTCTCGAATTCGGACGAAATCACACAGTATTCCTGAAAGTTTACACCAAAGGATTCTACCTCTCGAATTCGGACGAAATCACACAGTATTCCTGAAAATTTACACCAAAGGATTCTACCTCTTGAATTCGGACGAAATCACACAGTATTCCTGAAAATTTACACCAAAGGATTCTACCTCTCGAATTCGGATGAAACCACACAGTAATCTTAAAAGTTTACACCAAAGGATTATACCTCTCAAATTCCGACGAAATCACACAGTATTCCTGAAAGTTTACACCAAAGGATTCTACCTCTCAAATTCCGACGAAATCACACAGTATTCCTGAAAGTTTACACCATAGGATTCTACCTCTCGAATTCCGACGAAATCTCACAGTATTCTTGGAAGTTTACACCAAAGGATTCTACCTCTCAAATTCCGACGAAATCTCACAGTTTTCCTGAACGTTTACACCAAAGGATTCTACCTCTCAAATTCTGACGAAATCACACAGTTTTCCTGAAAGTTTACACCAAAGGATTTTACCTCTCAAATTCGGACGAAATCACACAGTATTCCTGAAAGTTTACACCAAAGGATTTTACCTCTTGAATTCGGACGAAATCACATAGTATTCCTGAAAGTTTACACCAAAGGATTCAACCTCTCAAATTCCGACGAAATCTCACAGTATTCCTGAAAATTTACACCAAAGGATTCTACCTCTCAAATTCTGACGAAATCACACAGTTTTCCTGAAAGTTTACACCAAAGGATTCTACCTCTCAAATTCTGACGAAATCACACAGTTTTCCTGAAAGTTTACACCAAAGGATTCTACCTCTTGAATTCGGACGAAATCACACAGTATTCCTGAAAATTTACACCAAAGGATTCTACCTCTCGAATTCGGATGAAACCACACAGTAATCTTAAAAGTTTACACCAAAGGATTATACCTCTCAAATTCCGACGAAATCACACAGTATTCCTGAAAGTTTACACCAAAGGATTCTACCTCTCAAATTCCGACGAAATCACACAGTATTCCTGAAAGTTTACACCATAGGATTCTACCTCTCGAATTCCGACGAAATCTCACAGTATTCTTGGAAGTTTACACCAAAGGATTCTACCTCTCAAATTCCGACGAAATCTCACAGTTTTCCTGAACGTTTACACCAAAGGATTCTACCTCTCAAATTCTGACGAAATCACACAGTTTTCCTGAAAGTTTACACCAAAGGATTTTACCTCTCAAATTCGGACGAAATCACACAGTATTCCTGAAAGTTTACACCAAAGGATTTTACCTCTTGAATTCGGACGAAATCACATAGTATTCCTGAAAGTTTACACCAAAGGATTCAACCTCTCAAATTCCGACGAAATCTCACAGTATTCCTGAAAATTTACACCAAAGGATTCTACCTCTCAAATTCTGACGAAATCACACAGTTTTCCTGAAAGTTTACACCAAAGGATTTTACCTCTCAAATTCGGACGAAATCACACAGTATTCCTGAAAGTTTACACCAAAGGATTCTACCTCTCGAATTCGGACGAAATCACATAGTATTTCTGAAAGTTTACACCAAAGGATTCAACCTCTCAAATTCCGACGAAATCACACAGTATTCTTGGAAATTTACACCAAAGGATTTTACCTCTCGAATTCGGACGAAATCGCACAGACTTTTAAAGAACAATAAGACACAAGATCCGAAAGAAATAAAACAACGCCCTATAACTTAAACCCATATTGGAAAGTCACTTTATTGAATGTATATGAGCAAAAATCGTGTTTCTTTGTTGCTTTCAAAATACAGGGAGGCCCACATAAAAGTATTCCCATAACTTAGCCGAGATTGTATAATGTTTATATCGATGTCTACATGGAGATTTTCGATCAAATTATTAATCAACTTGCACCACACGAAATTACGAATTGTTTTTACCAACAAGGCTTGTCACACACCTCGTGGATCACTGGCTCCGATTGGAGGACTATCTCTTCAGATTTATGGCCGCCGCGATCACCGGATTTGTCTCCGTGTGATTATTACTTGTAAGGAAATTTAAAAAATAAAATGTATGCCAACAATCCAAAAACAATTGAAGATAAAAATATCGATCACGAACGTCATGCGCGCCATTATAGCTCCTGAGCTTAGAATATGCTACCCCGCCCTATCTTATGTGTACAAGCTGGCGGTGTACACTTCCAACATACGTAATAACGTAATAATATTAGAATATCGAATGAATTATTAAATGATATTTGTAAATTGTTACAATAATCCAAGATATGTCGCAAATAAACAGATTTCATTTCAATTGTGTAACATTTTATTTACGGGGCTACTTTTATGTGCGCCAATCTGTATAAACCTTCTGCTGAAATTTGCAACTGCCGAACAAGAAAGTAATTTTGTTAATGTGATATAATAAATGACGGCCATTTTTGTTTCCTTTTTATATATCTAACATTGATGTAGTTTTCATTTCTCTCAGTTTTGAGCGAAAGAAAATGTGATCAAAGATTTAAAAGCAATGTTAAATTTAATTATAAATTCTAAATTACGTTTTTAATTAAGTAAACTAATAATTGTATACAATAATTATATTCCGCATTATCAGCGTATCCGGTATAAAGTTGTCCAATAATTAATGTATTTTATCGAATTTATATTTTACTTTAAATGGAGATTTCATGAAGGAAATAAGAGCTTAGTTCAAAATGGAGTGCTGGTTTTATAAGATTGTGAAGAAGAGTGAAAGAAACAGCGATTCGAAACGAGAATCTACATCCGGCACCCTTGACCCACAGGTCGTCCCGGACTTGGCTTTCACAAGATGTGGGAGAGATTCGTGCCTTGACACCTTTTGGAATAATAGGCCGGCTTATGTAAGGTGTTCCGGCAAGTCTCTTGAACCTGGCTGTGCACTAAAGGCCGAATGTTGCCATCGTGTTTAAACTATTGTGTGTTATTACATGATAGAGGTTTAGTTTACTTGTTTGGAACATGGCCCGCCGAGTCCAAATCTTTACTTCTCAACTTTCAATATCCTTTGTAAGGATATTTATATTTTATATTCTTACAAATCCGAAATTTTGTCAACTAATTCATGATATTTGTGCACCATGTAAAAAATGTGACTTTTAAAGTTTATCAAACGTTGCCTGTTTTGAACTAATATAAAGCGAAAGAAAATTACATTTGACCTTAAAGCCAATAAAAAAAGTTTAGGTTAAAATTTTTTAAAACGAACGAATTAATATTACTATTGAGTTTGTATTCAAATGTGTTCGAAAATAATACGAATCGACTATAAATATTGACGGAAATTCTATCCATCTTGAAAACTTACAAGTTTTGTATGACATAAGAATCATATTTGTAAAATAGCGTTAATAACAGCCACAAAGCCTTACTTATTAATGTTAACAAGTAATTATAAATTTTAAGTAAATTCCTTCATAAGTCAACAAAGAAAAATTTTATTTTAGTTTTATAATTATAATTAATATAAATATGTACATACATATCTCCGAATAACAATATTAAACGGCAAAATAGAAAGCAAATTTCCTAGCAATTTTCCTTTCTATGTATAGTGTTGGACTATTAGCCCCTATTTTTGCTTGTTACTATTTATACGATTTCTTTTTTTTTTTGGCCCTTGTGTTGTAGTTTCTTTTCGCTTTCTTTCGCATTGTTCATTTGTGAAGCAAGGTTCGATACCGTTAATCCAGTTTGTTTATTTTATTCCTTTCATTCATTTTTATTTCTTGAGGATTATTTATGATATTGTTAGTAACCATGGCAACAATTTAAGGTTTTATAATGGAGGTTTCTACGACAACCAGATGGGGTGGGGGAAATTCATATACATATTTGAATTATATATTTACAGCTTAGGGAAAGTTGGCACAGTTCCAAAGCGCTAGACTTCGAACATAAAGATACAAGACTTTTACCCCCAAATTTTTATAATTCATCCAGTGACCCCGTTTCATCCAGTGACTGCGACGTTTTGCCCAAACACAACAGAAGTAACTTCCGATCGATCCATTGTCACTGGAACTGGTGTTTTCCATATTTTGTCACTGGTACCACCAGCGACAAACAAATATCAGTCACAAGTCACCCTAACAGAAAATATCGACCATCCGCACAGCTAACATCTCAGTAACCATTAACTAAACAATTGGAGCTGATTTAAATTGTTTATTTGACGTGTATTCTGGCTATTTTTGCTGATTTTTGTAACTAAAACTGGGATACATTGTTCACAAAAAATGCTGTTGAGCCAAATTCAATAATAGCAGCAAAGAAAAATTTTTTTATCAATATTATTTAAAATTTAAAGTCTTACAACATTCTCTCTTTAGTAAATCCAGAATCTGTGTTCACTAATGCCTTGATACCTTTCTGTACAGTGCTCAAGGGTATAAATATATTTATTTGTTGTTAAAATAGAATGAGGTCACATTGATATTTTAATGAAAATATGTTATTAAATTTATGGTCATATTGATGAAGAAACGAAAACCCTTCATTATTACACATTAAAACCTGAATTTCAAATAAAGTGAATTTAATATAATGATAATGCATTACAGTATATATTCTATGTTTTATACTTATAATTTGAATGTATAGAATACATTGCTTTGAGAAAGCTGAGAATTAGGTTAATATATGTACACTTAAATCTTAAGAATACTGATTAAGGCTTTTAGAAAGTTAAAAATTAGGTAATTTATAATAAATTAAGGTAGGTGTGCGTGTGCTTGTGTGTTTGTGTGTGTTGTGTGTGGTGTCTGCGTGTGTTTGTGTGTGTGTGCATGTGTGTTGTGTGTGGTTGGTGCGTGTGTGTTGTGTGTGGTGTCTGCGTGTGTTTGTGTGTGTGCATGTGTGTTGTGTGTGGTTGGTGCGTGTGTGTTGTGTGTGGTGTCTGCGTGTGTTTGTGTGTGTGTGTGCATGTGTGTTGTGTGTGGTTGGTGCATGTGTGTTGTGTGTGGAGTCTGCGTGTGTGTGCATGTGTGTTGTGTGTGGTTGGTGCGTGTGTGTGTGGGTGGGTTCAGTAAATTGCAATACACTACAGTTGACATTAAAGGTACATGCCATTAATATCATCTATCGATAAACGAAGCAGCCGGGTATTAGCTAGTTTATCATATAAAGAGATATTAACGTAGTAAAATAATTAATGTTTTTGTTGACAGAGTTATGTGGACTCGCTATGCAGTGCAGAATTGGAATTAGGTGACGGTGATGGAGAGGATTCAAGCTACGATTCTGACGTGGAAGCAGATATAGGAGCACCCCATCATCATGATGTGTCTCGCACAGCATCTGATACGTTGGCTGCAGAATACGCAGAATATGTATCATCGCCGCCTCAAGGATATACAGCTCGTGTCGAGTTTGGTCTTAAACTGGGATATACAGAAAGACATGTACAGGCTGCACTTCATAAATTAGGGCCTAATCCTGGGCAAAATGAGCTACTTGCAGTAAGTAATATTATCTTCGATTTCCTTGTTCAGATAAGTTATTAATGTGTAAGGTCATTTAAATATATTTCAAACGCTCCCAAAATTAGGCTACTTTGTCAACATATGGTTGGCATCATTGGTTGGATCTCTTTTATGAATTGAAGTTTAACTTGATATCAGTTTTTCTGACTGTGGATTTGATGTTGTTAAAATGACTTTTCCACTGGCGCAGCATGTTCCAGACACACCACCGGAACACACACACACACACACACACACACACACACACATATATATATATATATATATATATATATATATATATATATAAATATCGCAATATGTTTTCTTGTGTATTAATAAAGAACAAAAGTCAAAATACAAATACAAGAATTATAAATTGTAAATTCAAATATAATTCTTGTATTTGTATTTTGACTTTTGTTCTTTATATATATATATATATATATATATATATATATATATATATATATATATATATATATGAAGTTGATATACTATTGTAAATACTTTTATCCACCAATAAGAGCAATAATTTTACCTTGTTGTGATGAGGCACCTTTCGGTCACTTGACCATTATCGAATCCTTTTGGTGTTATATTAAGTGTTAAGCATTTTTTATTAAAATTTATTTTGTTGATGCAATTCTGGAGTTTGATTTTGAGGTTAAGATATTTCCGGTACAGTTGTTTACCTTGGTAGGTGTTAAATTCTTGATATTTTATGTTATCCATTGTTTTTTCGTTGCACTGACTTTGTCACGGAAAAACAATGGATAACGTAAAATATCAAGAATATATATATATATAAGGTTTTTATACGTAATTGTGTTTGTATTCATCCAATCAAGTTCAAATACAGTTTTTTTACTTGTAGTGGATGTTAATATAGTGTTTTTAATATTTATTCAATAATTTGATTATAAAATTTTCGGGGTATAGGTCAGATTCAAACTGAGTATCTTCAGGTTCGAAGTCTAGAGCTTTGGAACTTTGTCAACTTTCCTATAGCTGTAAGTGTATTATTCATATATGTATATGAATTTTCTTTTGCCTCCATCTGGTTGTCGTTGAAACCTCCATTGTACAACCTTAAATTTTTTCTATGGTTACCTCACAATATTTTTAAAAATATGCTCTAGGGTAAAAAATGATAGAAAAGGATAAAATAAGCAAACAAATTGGATTAACGATATCGAACCTTGCTTCACAAACGGACAATGAGAAAGGGAAACGAAAAGAAACTACAATGCAAGCGCCAAAAAAAAAAGCTTATAAATAGTAACAAACAAAAATAATAGTCCAAGTCCAGACACAGAAAGGAAAATTTAAAATCGCAAGGAAATTCGCTTTCTATTTTGCCACTTAATATTGTTATTAATTGTAATTATGAAATAAAAAGAAACTAAAATAAAATTTTACTTTTTTTATACTTTAAATGCATCAGACTTCCTGTAGTACTTTATGCCATTACAATTTTCTATTAGCCATACCAATAACCAGGATAGATACTAAAAAAATACCTATTTTCTAATTATGCATCGGGGTTTATCCAAAATAATAAAAAATGGTGATTGAAAGATGGTTCAGGTAAAATCTAATGTTATTAACATCAAGAGATATATTATTAATAACGGTAATTAGATTAACTGAATCCGTATGTGTATGTGTTGTTGTCTATAAAAAATATTTTTTTATAATAGAATATAGCATAGCTAATATATCCTATTTTAACTGGATTAAAACTTAATTTGTTTGCAGGAACTAATAAAACTGGGAGCTCAAACTCCTCCACGTTTAGGCTCTGAATCTAGTGTTGAATCAGAAGAACTTGACTGTACCCCTGGAGTATCTGCAACTGAACCACCTTCAGTTGAAGATACGTTTAGACTACGTCCTGTAGTCATAGATGGCAGCAATGTTGCTATGAGGTAAATTGTTATAGCATTATTATTTCATTAGTTCTGACCTAAAATCTCACTTCAGCAGAACAAACACAAATTGCTCCACATCACTTCCATTTCTCACAGATTTTGTTTCATTTTATTAGCACAAGTCGATATCTTAGTTAGCTCTTGACACTGAAAGATTACACAGATATTACTGCAAACATGTCGGTATCTAGACCATTGGCTTTATCTTGGTACTTTGTGGTGCTTGGTGTTTTGAGGGATGTATTTCTCTAGCTTGTTGCAAATTTGTTCTCATAGGCTTTAAGAGTGATTAAATCATCATCAAGTGTTTGATAAATAGCTAAGAGAGACAACGATCTGTTGAATAGAATACTTTATAGTCGTTGTGAAAGTGAAAATTCCAGTGAAGAGGTGTCACTGTTGACAATTCTATAGCAAACTATATACATTCTTAAGTGAGTTAACAATACAAACGAAAGTTTCTAATGTCAATAGAATTTTTAAAAAATGCACAAACCTTACTATCACAAACCTTCTTTGAGATGTCAAGATTGTGATTAAGAATACACTAGGCGAGAAAGCTAAAAACTAAAGTATAATATACCAATATGGCAAAGTGAAAACTTGCAAAACTTCTCGCAATTGAGGGTATGACATATGATGTTGAAGCTCAATCAGCTTGATGTAACTGGGAGTTGAATATAGATCATACTAAATAAATATGATTTGATTAGCAACACGTGCCTGATCTGATATGGCCCTTGGAGCAACATATTCTTGAAAGGCTTTTACACGTTTTCTTTTTTCTTAATTTTTTTAAGTGGAGTAATATTTGTTAATATTGTTTTTATTAACATATTTTGTCATGTAACCAAACCTTCTCTTATGTTTACCGACAATATCTTTGCTAAAAATTATCTGTTAATCTTTTTTTTGTAAAAATACCTACTCATTGCAAAATACCACACAAACGTCACAACGATCTGAAAATACATGTAAATACCCATAGACACAAAAGACTGGTGACCTACGTAGTCTGTGTAGTGTTTACTGTTCAGATAGTTGGAAATATTTAACCTATAATACAGCACAATACACATAAAAACAAATCGTAAATGTACGGCAATGCTAATCTGAGAGAAATGGTAGAACATACATATACGGGAATGCTCCCGCTGGCCATTGCACGATCTCACATAATGGTCTGTGAATGCTAATCAAAGGGTTAAGGTATTTTTATCATACTGTGTTACTTTTGTCATAGTTGAAAACATTTTAATTTTATGTACGATTGTTCTAAATAAATTTTATAATTTAATGTTATGCCTGATCTACTTTTTATAAATTAATTGTCAATAATTGCTTAAATATGTATTGAGTATTTTGCCTTTAAGATTATTGTATGATCTTTGAAACAGAGATATTCTTATAACAACCATTGCTAATATAATTTGTTCCAGCAATATTATTGTTATTTTGGTTTGCCAATTCAAAGATAGATGAAACTTTTAAGCAAATTTTCCTTTATAAAGAATAAAATCAAATTCAAACATTTTTCCAATGTTAATGTGACACATGGGTTTGGTAGAAAAGTTGTAAGCTTTAACGTTAATACAATATTTACTTTTTGTGTATTATACTACATGTATTGACAAGATATATCTGTTTCAGTCATGGGAATAAAGAAGTTTTCTCATGCAGGGGCATCAAAATATGTGTAGATTGGTTTCGAGCTAGAGGACATAAAGAAATTACTGTGTTTGTTCCTAAGTGGAGGAAGGAAGCCTCACGACCTGATAATCCAATCACAGGTATATTTTACTAATCTTTAGGTAGTAGTACCTCACTTTTAACAACTTTGTAAAAAAATATTGTAATTTTTTAATTGTGAAAAATTGTTAAATTTTTTGTTGAATTTAAAACTATATGATTAATTCTGCAAGCATAGATACAAAAATATACATTTTAATATTGACGGGGCTGATAAATATTTTTATAGTTTTATACAAGTATAAAATATCTATTCCCAAAACAATCCGTTTAACATCTTAGACTATTTAAAAAGACAAAGGACTAATGAACTGAACACGGCAGTTACTCAATAACTTGGCAGATATGGGTCCAAAGCACGGCCAGTTTACCAAGACATTAATCCTAGAGCTAATATGAGTCGCAAAATACAACTCTTACCAATAAAATTGTAATTTATTTGTAGTTTTATTTCTTGGTAACCACTAAACATAATGATACTATAATTTAATCAGATTAATCCTCTGATTAACATAAATCAATGATCTACATATCTATACACGGTGAAGTCCATTTATTATCTCCTGATTACGGATGAATACACATGCATCGACTGCCTTTCTTGTGTGGATTATGTATTGTTGGGATACTAACCTAAATTGAATGCCTCTTATTGATTTTTATGATATGTGAGAAGGGTATTAAAAACATTTATGATGTTACCGCAGAGATAGTTTAGTTTAGATGAAGAAACAGATTTAAGTAGTAACCTATTTAGTGCTAGATATGCTTTCTGTGACCAGCACTAAATGAAACACTGTTATACAGGGTTGATCAATTACATAATCACATAGGGTAATAATGTATGTTAGATAGAACTGTTATTTGTTTCTTACTTGTTTCTCTTTTTTTCTAATCTGGTTTAAATATGCTTCTAAACACCTTAAAACTTGTAATTTCACGTCTAAACTGATAGTCTTCTTTAGTTTCAATGTTGAAACTGACGCTTAACCTTTAGCGCTCGGATTTTTTTAACATGCTTTGCTACCCCACTTGTAATTAAATTGAGACAAATTCCTCACCTGCAAGTTACATTATTGTTTATGGAAAACTTTGTTTTCTCTTACATGATTTTAGTAAACTAAGCTATTTTTATTCACTAATACTGTATGTACATGATTTTATTATCTTATTTGTAGTTTTGCAGAGTATGATATCTTTGAAAACAATCTTCTGGATGAAGTCCTGATTTTCTGCTGCATGTTTTGCAGTGAAAAAATGTTTCCCTTCTATCTTCTTTTATCTTCCTGTTACTGCAAACTACACAATCCTTAGAACTACTTTTATCATTGGAAAAGATTAAATGTAATTTCCCATTAAGTCTATCTTTTTTGTCAGTAGTTGATGGCCGACCCCTCTTACTATACTGGTTATTCCTGATATCACCAATGCGTTCCCTCACCAAGTTTTGGCGAAACTATTTTTGTTAAACAGGATTTTCTCTAATTTCGTTTTTTTGTTATAATAGATATTAAAACTGTTTACTACAGCCACCAATGCGTTCCCTCACCAAGTTTTGGCGAAACTATTTTTGTTAAACAGGATTTTCTCTAATTTCGTTTTTTTGTTATAATAGATATTAAAACTGTTTACTACAGCCACATCTAATAGCCAGAAAAACATTTCCCTCCACCATTCATTTGTTCGTCTTGTAAAACTGCATGGTTCATTATATTGAACAGCTAAATCTACACCACAAATAAACTGGCTATATTTACAAATACCTGTTGGTTTAATTATTTTGTTTATGAAACTAAACTACATTCTAATAAACCAGGATCAAGTATAAGATCGGAATTTCAGAATCAATAATTGCACATGAAGCCACGGCAAACTACGAGTAAACAAATAACCTGCAAAACTGTGACCTACTTGCAGCTTACAACGTAGCGGCAAACTAGATTTTGTGATGACTCACATATACCTAGACATTTTAAACTTAGTTCACGTTATTGTCAATAGATTGTAGCACCAAACGGTAAAAGATTGAAAGTCGTGGGCTTCGCCGCAGATGAGTTATAGGCATTTGAAAATCGTATCGGGTGACCCCGACATACGAGTAAACTGCAATATACGCTTGGCGGGGCTCCCCCGACAGTCGAGTGCTAAGGGTTAATAAACTTGAATGAAACAACAGATGGTAGAGAACATTAACCCTGTAGGAAATGTAGTCTACATATTGTAATGATTAACAGGTAATATGAACAGATAATGGAACGGTAATGCCATTGAGGGAGATACATGACGCTAGATGCCCCATGTTACGTTAGGTAAACAGAGAAAAGTTTTATTTTAGTTACTTTTTATTAAATAATTACAATTATTTTAAAAAATTAACATAACCTAAGCGTTCTACCACATAACCTATAACAAAATCATCTGTTTTAGGAAACATATGTAATCACTTCTTGTAAGCTAAATGGATCAAAATAACTTTATTACCTTGTAATTTTTGTGAAAATATTTTCTTCCATATAAAATTAAAATTAATTATTAAATTTAATTCATGAAATAATATTTGAAAAAAGCGTATCAACATCTAGTTTCACCCATTACAAGTTTTAAAATTTGTATTTGAGCTTGAGTGGATAATAAAAAGTATTTTATTAATGACTTAAAAATTTGACAAGATGTATATATATATATATATATATATATATATATATATATATAGATTTTTTGGACTAGGAGACTGACAGACTTACCTTGGTAAGAGTCCACACTGTAGTCTTGAAATAGAAACACATAAAAGCACTTAAACAATGATATATTTCAACCACACAGTGGTCTTTATCAATCGAAGAGAAAACACAAAAAGAAATATGAGAGAATGAAATATATATATATATATATTTTTTTTTTTTTAAACAACATAGGTTATTCAAATACAAGAATATTTATTATTTTATATCCAAAGCTTTTTGTTGGCAAACAGTACCAACATCATCAGGAATGAAAATTACTAGGTAATATATATATATATATATATATATATATTTTTAAGATCAAATAATATACACAAATACAGGAATATTTAATTTATTGAACAATAAACTCAAAGCTTTTCGTTGGTTCACATTACCAACATCTTCAGGAGTTACAATAGTAAGAATGATAAAAATAGTCTTTAAGAATGATAAATGATAGTCTTTTATCATTGTTACTATTGTAACTCCTGAAGATGTTGGTAATGTGAACCAACGAAAAGCTTTGAGTTTATTGTTCAATAAATTAAATATTCCTGTATTTGTGTATATTATTTGATCTTAAAAATATTCTAACAGGAAAACACATTTGATATTCTATATATATATTCTTGATATTTAACGTTATCCATTGTTTTTTTTTCCGTTGCACTGACTTTATGAAGTTAATATATTACTATTGTAAGTAATTTTATCCACCATTAAGTGCAATAATTTTACCTTGAGTGATGAGGCGCCTTTCGGTCACTTGACCATTGTCGAAATAACAAATTACGAAAATAACCTAACCATACTTGAAATAAATATCAACCCAATAGAACTAAACTCACTAGAAAAATACCACATTTATAAAAACATACACAACAATTTAATGAATCTACAAACAACATATACAGAAGACATACTATATAAAAACGTCATACACACAGATCAAGAGAAAGTGCGTGTAACGTCAACAAATACCAATATCACGGACCGAACATCTACAACAGAAAAACATCAGTGATTCGACAATGGTCAAGTGACCGAAAGGTGCCTCATCACTCAAGGTAAAATTATTGCACTTAATGGTGGATAAAATTACTTACAATAGTAATATATTAACTTCATATATATATATATATATATATATATATATATATATATATATATATATAAGGAGAGTGTGAACTTAACAAAAGAATTAAAAAATAATAGACAGGAAATTTATTTATATGGGGTAGCAACTGAAAGTGTAGCAAAATGATGACTTTGATATTCGAGTCGTCTAAAAAGCAATGAGTGGATACAAATCACTACTGACCTTGAAGGCAAATCTTAGAAGCATTTAAATGGATCAGTGCTAGTCGAGGAAGCATTGAACGAGGCATTACTGTTGAATAAATGATAAACCGATTGCATATGAAGTTCATTGCCCTTATCAAGCCTCAAAACAATATTAAATTGCTTATAAATACACATATAAAATACAAGTACACTCACTACAATAATTTAAAACCTTTTTAAAAATATCTATGAAGTTTTAGTCAAAAATTTACTAAAATAAGCCATCAATCTAGTGAAAGTCATAAATTCATCTAATAAAAATAATTAAAAACCGTAACAACACTGTGAGAACAACAGTATTAACATATAAAACAAAATTTACATCCAAAGAACAAAATAAAACAAACAAAAAGATTTAACATACATATTAACACTAACTAATTCTTGTATGTTTTTTTATTTATACAACAATGACATATACATACTACATAACTATCAAAATAATTTTTAATGTTGATACTATTGTTTTATAAGTTACTATGGATATCTTCAGAATAAGTCCTCGTCCTCCAGTTGGACTCATTATCCAGTATAACAACATATTCAAACTCAAATATATGCCGAAACGTTTTACAATGTTTAAAGAAAACATGAGATGAAGAGTGTTTATTCTTCTTACTATTATTTTCATGTTTGTGTATGTGGTGTTATAAGCAGTGCTATATTTTTCCAGGCTTAATAAGGGCAAAAATCCATCTCCCGAAATGTTGCATTAATTAAATAAACTTTGACTCTATATTCAACGGGTAATCATTTATTCAATATTTATTTCGAGTGTTCAAATAAGCATGAAGCATTACTATATTTGGAGAGGACAGGTTATGTTATTTACAATGATTTATTTATCTTAAAACTGATTGTTAGATACAAATTAAATAATAATAGTCAAAAGTGGCCTACACGCTAGTAAATAATTGGCTATTAATAAATATATCAAGTTGGGAAATAAAGAAAAGCAGTTATAAGTAAGTAGACTAAGAAAACAGCCTGTTCAAGACTTGCATAATGGTTTGTTACTCACACTTTTCAAAAATGCATTTATTTTATGTCATTGCACAGACTCTGTACTTTTGCCCGAGTGTAAACCAACTTTTTCCCCGAAATTATTAATATACTCATCTTCATTTCTGTTAGGAATATCTATATGTTTGAGGACAGTTTTCTGCCATTCCTAATGATTCACTACTCTCAGACTCTGTTGACGCGTTTCAGAGTAACTCCATTTTCAAAACTTAAATCGTACTCTAAACTCCAATCTTTTAACTATCATTGTTCGGCTGACTAAGTTGACATTTTGCAGTTTGTATTTATAAAAAATTTCTGGGCCGCATAGAATTTAAATGCAGTATTCATCTGTGATAAATACACTAAGCTGTGGTAAATAAAGTGAGACAGAATGTAGTGTTGATGTGAACATGTATTTTAACAGATTTAGGGGCATATTTATTCATAGTCTAAATAGGAACTTATATATCTCCTAACAAGAATGGAGAAAACATTTTTACAGGGTAAAATTAAATTATTTCTTATGCCTATATTTAATTTTACTTGAACATAAAAATGTATTGTTATACACTATATTACAGAGCAAGAAATTCTTGGTGAATTAGAAAGGGAACGTTTACTTGTTTTTACACCATCAAGACTTGTTGGCGGAAAACGTATGGTGTGTTATGATGATCGATACATTCTTCGATTAGCTGCAGAAGTTGATGGTATAGTCGTATCCAATGATAATTACAGGGATTTGGCTCAGGAGACTCCTGAATTTAGAAAGGTTGTTGAAGAGAGGATACTCATGTACTCGTTCGTCAATGACAGGTTAGCAAGTATTTAAGTCAAATACTTTTTGTTTAAACCACAAAAGTAAAATAGTTTAAAATTTAGAACATGTAACTAAAAACTTTCATGAAAAATTTGTATATTTACAGTAGAACTTGGATAATTCGAAGCTGGAGGGACCAGTGAAAACATTAAAAATAACCAAAAATTTGAATTATAGAAGGTGAAGTCAGAATACCTTTCAGTCAAAATACCTCAATTTTTTTTTTCTTTTGTTAACATACCGTTTTGGCTGATTTTAAGTATCGTGTCACTGATAAGTTAATCACTATAATTTGAATAAGCAATTAACTTAGCCATAGGGGATATATAATACTTATAATTAATTAATAGCAAGTAATCCATTGCGGATCTAATTATATGCGCGACGTATACTAGCGAGTATAAATTAATTTCTCGTATCAATTAAGTTGTGTTTAACTACTAAAATATTCTCACTTATAAAGAACTAAATATTTTATTTTTTATATGGGTGAAATTTTTTCGAACACGTTTGACATTAAAGTTTTTATATTTATGAGTTGTATATAATTTGTTGTGTTTATAATATGTTCTTTAGTCATTTTTGTTTATTTTGACTTTTTTTTATTATTTACAGAATTTCTTTACTAAATTTACACTTTCTTTGATAATTTACACATACGTACGTACTTTTTTACATTTATTTTTAGTAATTTAATAATCATTGTGTAAAATTTTAGGCTTTACTTTTTCCCATATTTCATTTACGTATTATAAAAATTATTTGCAATCCAAAAATAAACAGGAGTGATAGAATATTATATGTATTTTACAAACTTCTATAGTTGAAAATTTTCAATTATTATTTATAACAAAAGTTTTAGAAAATAAAAGGTAATTGTTTCCTTTTGATGAAATTTTTATATTAAAAGTCCAAAGAGATTGTTTTCATGTATTTTATCTACTTTTTCAATTATTTTTGTCTGCTTTGGCTTGAAATATTATTTGTTGTTATAGTTTAAAATACACCAAAGTAATATTTATAACATTAGTTCCCACAATTTTAAATTTCTTGTAGGATTCTGTACGTTTACTAATTGTTATCATAACTGCTATGGGAAGTTAAAACAATAATTTAACAAAATCCTATGGTGGCTTTAGATTTATGCCTCCTGATGATCCTTTGGGAAGGTCAGGACCGACGTTAGATAAATTTCTTCGGATACAGCCTCGAAGAGGTGATCCACCTCCACCATGTCCCTATGCAAAGAAATGTACATATGGAAACAAGTGTAAATTTCATCACCCAGAACGAGGTCCATTGCCACACAAGTCTGTTACTGAACGTCTAGTAGAACATGCACAGAGACATTTACAGGCTCGAGGTCGGGATGCTAGTCCAGGTAAATATTCTAAAGGTGTAAATATTTCAATGGAAGGTGTTAAATTGTAATGTTTGAATATTGGACAATGGCTGAGTCATCTGTAATAGAATATGTTTGTTGATGTTGAAGTACTGCATTATGTTGAGGGACAGGCCAACTTATCAAAAATTATAACCCGTAATTGTTTACATTTCTAAAGCAGCAAGATATTTAATAATAAATACACAAAAACCTCTTAACCACAAACTTTCTTTAATTTACCCTAATGTACATTTCAGTTACAAAGTAACCATCCTCAGAGGGATAACATACAAAGACTCAACATACAAAGGGTAGTCTTTGTATGTTATCCCTCTGAGGATGGTTACTTTGTAACTGAAATGTACATTAGGGTAAATTAAAGAAAGTTTGTGGTTAAGAGGTTTTTGTGTATTTATTATTAAATTCAACCACAGTATATTCCTAATAAATAGTAGCAAGATATTTGTATAGAACATTCTAAAACATGTCCTAAGGCTATTTTCATTGATATTTTTTAAATTTTTTGTGTCTGAACATTATTTTTTTATCAAATTAAATTTGGGTAGAAAATTCAGTGTGTAGTAGTAAGTTGTGCAACGTCCATGGAGTGATACAGTGACATCACAACTGTAGTTGGTGTTTTAGGAATCTAAACTTTAGTAATATGCAGATTGCCCACTCCCAATGGAATGGGTGTAAAATGAATAAAAAATCTTATATATCTGTATTGAAATATACCTATGAATTACCCAGTCAGCATAGATTTGTTTGTAATTTTATACATTTAACTAAGGTAATGTATACATAAGGTCATGTATAAAATTACAACCAAATCTATCCTGACTGGACACTTTATAGGTATATTTTAATATAGATAAATGTTAATATTTAAAATTAGAACAAAATCTATCCTAACTGAAAACTTTATAGGTTTTATATAAAAACCATAAAAATTAAGCCAAAACGTTGTTCTTCAAATATCAACATAACATATGTAAGATAACGTAAGGTATGAATAGAGATAGCGTGACATCACTGTATCTCTCCGTGAAGCAGGCGGCCATTGCACAACTTACTACTGTGCACTGAATTTTTTACCCAATTTAAATTTGATAAAAAATAACGTAACACAAAAATATTAATGAAAATAGCCTTAGGACATGTTTTGGAATGTTCCATACAAATATGTAGTTCTTTTAAAAATGCAAACAATTATCTTAAAACCTATTTTTAAGTGTACAATTTAAAATCAGGAACTATTTTAGTACATAACTTTGTAAATATATTTTAGCTACGATACATGAGAAAATGTATATATCATTGTAAAAAGTGCCTTGTTTGTAAGCATTGATACGTAAAATCTGTATATAATGCATGTTTTATTACTGTTTCAGCCAAATAATATTCTTAGTTCTATTATTAAATGAGATTTTTTGAAAGTTTTAATATTTTTTGTAAAATGTTGCATAAATTATAACCACTAAATTAGATGTATTTATTGTTTAGGAAATCAGTTGAAAGGAAAGTCTTTAAGTTTGCCACTACAATCTAGTGATGGAGAAAGCAAACCTTTGTCCAGAAAACTTCCTCTTGCAAGAACAAAATCTAATGTTCCAAATCCAAGTTTAGAGCAAAATGACTGTCAATCTTCCGAGAATGTTGAAAGTAGTTGTTTTAGGTCTCCACCGCCTGGTTACACAGCCCCACCACCAATGTGGGGACCAGCTCCTTGGTCAGAATCTGTAGAAAGCAACAATCTACATCGTAAACTGCAACGTCAGTTAACTCTAAACCCTGTGTGTGATCCTAGATTGTATCAAATGAGAAGACAACATCAGACATTAGGCCGTGTTATGAGTTGTGAACTGCCACCCTCTTCATTTCCTTCTCACCAACATGTCACTAGAATCGCGTCAGCTCCTCCTGCCCATCCTCCAGCTCCTCTTTGTCCTCGGCCATTGTCTTCTGCGTCAGATCCGCAACTCAATTTATCTGCTCCACCTCCTCCTCTTCCACCTTCATGGCCTGTTCCTCCACCACTTCCTCATTCTACTCAGTTCCCTCCACCAACTAACCCTGAAGAAGCGAGAAGAAGACTTCATTACCACTTGGCATCGATATTCCCTGAAGACCAGGTTCAAGCAGCTATGCGACTTTACCCAAGTGAAACTAACCCTCAAAAAATTTGTGCTGCAATTTTGACTATGTTTCCGGCTAAACCTTAAACCTACACGTAAATAAAAATAGAAAATCACTACATGTACTTAATATTTTCTGTTTAATGACGACAGTTAGTATTGATTGTGTCATTAATTTATAGAAATGTGTAATTGATACAGGTTTGTTTTAATGTAATGTATTCAAAATGGAATCTAAGTTCTTTTAATTTATAAACGTTATTTACGACATGTATAAGTGCACATAATTGTATTATATTTCTTACAGTAATTGTTGTAAGTTATTGTTTACTAGAGAACAGTCTTTGATTGAGCTCGTTTGGTGCGCCACTAATGTGGATCAGACATAATTTATTTCAATGTTTTTAACTAATGTTAATGTGATAACTATTGGATTTAAGTTTAGTTTTAGTTGGACTCATGACAGCAAATGTATATTACTTTATTTAATATAAAATATAATTGTTGAAGTAATGTAACACAGTGTGTACCAGTATCTTAACACGATTCTTTGCCAGGATTAATATATGCACAATGTTTCATTGTCGTAAAACTCATGTGAGTAATTAATGATTATTGACATTGATGTTGTAAAATACTTGTTTTGTTTCGCTTTAATTACACATGTCAAAACAGTAAGTGTATAATTTAAGTTTGAATAGTTGACAGTAATTGTTGAAATGTTTAAATTGTAGTATAAAATATGTATTTACTTCTTGTTTTAAGTTCTTTGCAGTAAAATAGACATTCAAATATATTTAACAAGTTTAAAGACAAATAAAGTTTTTTTTTTCAAGTTTGCTTTACTTTTGTCATATTTAAGTGTAGTTCTGACACTTATATTTCTTATAAAATTATCCTAATTAATTTAACTAAGTTAAAAAGTAATTGTCTAAATAATTTTTGTCTATTAATTTTTTTAAAGTTTCTTGAAAAGTGAAGAATCGTGGAAGTTGAAGTTCTATAGGCTCGGGTCTTCCATAGAGAATAAGTAATTCATTGTTGACTATACGAAACTAATTTATGCATATGGTTAAAAACATGAAGTTTTTATTTCCTTTTAGTTTTAGTGTTATTGGAGAAATTGTTCCAGTGGAAAACTGGAAAGGTTGGTAATGTTCTTACTTACATATATCATTTGGGCTCATCTAAATATGTATTACTGATATTGTTTGAATTTGACTTATAAAGCTTTAAATTAAATATTTTGTCAGAATAAAACACTTTTTAAAAACCGGCAATTTACACTTATTCATGGTGTAGATTCTTAATAGAAGCATGGCTGTAGGTGATTTTGATAAAAAGGTGATTTTAATGCATTTTTATCTCAAAAGGTTTTATTTTTTCTTTCACAGAACAGTTGCCAGTGACACGATAAAACATTTATTAAACAAATCACCTAAAAATAGGGTTTTCAGAATTTTTTCTCATGGAATTTGTCTTTTTTTATATAATTTTTACATTGTTAAAATAAAATATTAAACGATGTTTCTTGTACAGAAAATGAGAAAACCATAAATTTGGCTGTCACCAAACCTTGAGTTTGGTAATAATATGTTTATCAATTATCTCTATGAAATAAATATAATAGTAAATAAGTTCTCTAAAATAAGACCTTAAACATCTTCATATTGAAGAATAATATTTAATTTCTTATACATATGTATCTATAAGAACCTGTTTAGTTTTTTACTTTAATTAAATGATGTATAATGTAAAGAACAAAAGACCTATTAAATTTCATGGCTGTCTTGATACCATGTATCATATTAAAAAAAATATTTTTGTATACTTTATTAATTGTACTTAACATATTTAGTGTTCCACTTTTATAATATTAAGTCATATGTTGCAACAATTATGTAGATATAAGTTAATGTATTTTAGTAAGTAGTAACTAAAAATGTATGCACAAGGTTTTAGAAATTTGTTTTAATTTTAAATGTTTATGTGTCTTTTTTTCATATAAATAAACCCAAAACTAACTCTGTTGAGTAATTAGGAGAATGTAAAATCTGATAATGAATGGTTTATGAGCAGAGCTTATTCTTAAACATGAATTCTGTAGAATTTTACTCTTTATGTTCAAATGCCTTTTATAAAAACTTTCATCAATCATTATCCAGCTACCATATTCAGAAGTAGTTGGTAGCTTGTGATCAAGTAATTACAGTAGAGTCTCGAAAATCCGAGTCTCAATTTTTTGGGTCTTCCGTTAAATTTGAGCCTATTTTATCTATTTGAAAAGAAATGAGTTGGGTGTCCAAGATATGTTTATAGCCATAAAGAAAATGAGTCGGGCTTCCAAGAAATGTTTTTATCAGTACGGTATATTGCTTCCTTCCCATTCTGTTGTATCATTCATTTCATTAGTGTTGTACAAATTGGTGTATTACCCAACTCCATCAGTTATGTTGATGTCTGCCAGAAGGTCAACGGGCCATAAATATCTTTCTTGATTTACCCTGCAAGTTTTGACAGTCGACAAATATCCCTTAGAAAGCACAAATGTCTAGTATCGTGCATAACATATCAGAAAGTAAACTCTCTTTAAACAAACAAATCAAACAATGACGACACTCATGATTAGTTGGACTGGTCTTTATTCCAACTCGTAATAAATCTGGATTGACCTGTCACCACACTGATTTGGATATGAGGGGTTTTACTGTATAAGGGTTCATTAGAAGTCCTATTTTTTCTAATGCACAGGAACTTATTTCCGTGTAATATGAGTTTTTGATAATCCGAGGGAGTCTCAGTCCCATTCACCTCGAATTATCGAGACTCTACTATATTATTTATTGAATTTTTGTTTCTGTTTGGGCAAGTAAATGTTCAAAGAGGATCTAAGTTCAGGAATAGTGTAGTAGATATAAATAGGCTTAAATTATACCTTCTCAATTTTTTAAAAAAATATAATTATAATATACTCTTCTTAAACTTATAAAAAATCATTAAAGTAGCCAATTTTATTAAAATAAAATAAACATGAATATGAATACTCAGTGGCTCCCAACCTTCTTCACGTCCCCCTAAAAAAGTTTTTCTAATGAAAAGTGCCCCTCTATTCCCTGACGTGGTTAAGACAAAGAGTGGTTGCCTGACTGCCTTGTAAGTAATAGGTGGAATGGGACAACCGGCTGTGTATACGATATTTTTGTGTGGGCAACATTACAGGTGGTTCCCTGAAAGTTTCCAATCATCAAATTGTAGACCAAATCCTGCATTTGTATTGTTCACCTAAATCAGGAATAGATGTTTCACAACGCTATTATATTCTTTGCTTTCAATCGCGCACAAACATACAAGCTCGACGCAATTTCCGATCAACAACACATCAACTATCTTGTCCAATTACTAGTTTAACCTCGTATTTGTTTCACATCTAAAGTGTGAAATATTGATGTCCGCCATTACTGGTATTATTTTCACGTGCACCCTACAGGGTTCTATGTACCTAGGGTACACGCATCACAGGTTGGGAACTACTGCTCTAGTATTATGTTGCCATCATGCTCCGTACTTATTTAAACAGATTAGACTACCACAATTCTTAGTAATAATATACTAAAATATTCTCCTTTTTATGAATTTTTTAATCAAATGTTCGTGCTACTAATACTTTGTTATAGAAACAGATATTTGTATGTATAGTTATTTATTTATTTCTACTGTCCATATTTTCTAGAAATAGGCCATATAAAAATTATAATAGCCACCTGAAAAAATATTGCAGTTGTAAATGATCCATCACTTACATACATTGTTTTAAAAGCACGTCTACTTAGGTAAACATTCTTTTATAAATGTAAGAAAACGCAAAGATTTACTGATGCCTCCTGTTTGATTATTGAAAAATAATTTTTTTCTATAACAGTCTCGTAGCTCATGATAAACATGGTTTGGCTATTAGTGACCTCTGAGTTTTTAGTCTTTCTTTTTGTAAGAATATTTATTGTTAGTTTTTCATTGGAAAAAAGATAATAAATTTGTCTTTGTTTTGTTCAAATATTGCATTATAATCTAAAATGAAATACAGTATAAAAAGATAAGGCAGTCAGATAATACAGTATAAAAAGATAAGGCAGTCAGATAATACAGTATAAAAGGATAAGACAGTCAAATAATACAGTATAAAAAGATAAGACAGTCAGATAATACAGTATAAAAAGATAAGGCAGTCAGATAATACAGTATAAAAAGATAAGGCAGTCAGATAACAGTAAAAAAGATAAGGCAGTCAGATAATACAATTTTTAAAAAAACAACTACATTTGTGGAATTTGCAGTCCATGATCTTAGGTGAAACTGTTATATTTAAACCTAGTAATATTATGATTTGCTGAATAGGTAAAGAAAATTTTAAAAAATCTACAAAACATTTTTAAGAGCACTAGGATGTTTTATGTGAATAACTTTTTTGTAAATTTGCTTTAATTATAAGTTTGTCAAGTTGTAATATTACCAGGTAAATGCTAACACGTTTGCCTGGGAAAAGATTTATTACAGTCTGTTCAAATCGTTCTTGTTTTCCAAAACCTATGTAATAAATAAACACATGCAAAAAGAAAACAAACCTTCATTGTTTTATATATATATACATATATATGAAAAAATAAGAGAAATACAAATACAAGAATATTTTTTTTGAATCATAGAATTCACAGCTTTATGTTGGCAAACGGTACCAACATCATCAGGAATAATAAAGAATGCCATTCATACAAGTGTTAGATCTAACAACGTTGTCAAATCTAATAAAATGTCAAATTTATTAATTTTATTATTCCTGATGATGTTGGTACTGTTTGCCAACAAAAACCTTTGAATTGAATGATTCAATAAATTAATCTTTTATTTGTATTTCTCTTATTTTTACAATATTTATTATATATATTTGGTGTTCTATTTCTGAATGATTGATATTAAAAGTACCTTTTTAAAATTCAAATTCAGATAAGTTGATAGATAATAATTAGTTGCACATTAATTTTAAATAAATTGCTTATGGTAGCTGGTACCCTAATTTTAAGGGCAATTGTTAGTGTACAATACTGTGTATTGGTGGTTGATTGTAAAGTGACATTCATATCCATCTCAACTATGGAACATTATAGCTATGTTCTTTAAAAAGTGTAGTTTCCATTTTTTTTTTTTTTATTTAAAGTTTTATGTTCTTTGTACAGTCATATAGGTTATATTAAGTGTTTTGTTGTCAATGTTAAGCATGATAGTCTTTTAATAATAACAAACTGAAAAACAATATAAATTAGTATTTTTATTATGATGCCAATCCTCTTCATATTCCCATTTTTAAAATTAATAGTTTATATTTCCCTATGTTTTATTATATTGTATTATAAAAACAACTTAGGTTACGGTAACAGTATAACAATTATAGGCAGTGATGCTAGTGGTGATACTTTAGACAAACTGTTTTTGTGCCAACTGTTATAGATAACCGAGTTATAAATCTTCAAAATAGATTTCACAAAAATCTTGAGTTTCTTTCTTGCTATTGAGATCCTTTTACCTAAATTTGTGATCTGAAGACAAAATATCTGAGCCCGTCCTGAATTCAAAATAGATTTTGTGGTGTCAAAAGTGGCATCCCTTCAGATTGTCCAACAGAAATGAAAAAAAAAGTTGCACAGTTGTAAGAAGTTGTTCTACCCGAAAAACAAACATTGTAGGGTTGGTTTGGTCAGTGAAACGTTTGTTTCTAAACATGTCAGCAAGTAAGTTAATAGTTTTCAATTAGTTGCTCAAATAATTACTTATGATTTATTCAGTGAATTAAAGATGATTACAAGCAACTTTAAACAAATATTTATTGTATGTTCTAGCAGCATTGCCAGTTTCTACATGTGAAGTGAAGAAGTCTTTCCCGACTTTAAGGGTAAAATTTTCTGTAGAACAGAATGGGCAAAGACCGTCTAGCAGAACTTGATTTTATGTTAAATCATTAACCTGTTCCTTTTATAGCAGGGGATGTTTTGGATGTAATAATAAAAAGTAAAAAGAGACAGATGGCGCTGTAGCGCTCTTTGTTTTATTTGAATGTATACAATTCCCAGTGTTTCTATATAATAATAATTTTATAGAAAACTGAACTTTTATATTTTTTTCAACCTTATATAAGAAAAATAAGAACAAATGTTCTTTGTCAGAATAAAAGGAAGCATTATAAAATATTGGGGATCATAAAACGGCTTGTGTACCAAGAACTCGTTCAGTTCCAATATGAAGGTTTTAAACAATTATTTCTTTTAAAAAAACTTGTGATGGATTTGTAGATTTTGATAATATTTGTATTTTTTACTGAATACTTAAATAATGTAATTATTTTAAATTGTTGAACACCAACACACTGAAACCATACAATTTAATATACTCGTAAACCTACTAATATAAAATGAAAGTAATATAAAAATTGTTTTTAAAGTCAATTCCTACTTAAGTCAACAACGAAAAATTTTATTTTAGTTTCTTTTTATTTCATAATTACAACTAATATAAATATGTATATACATATCTCAAAACAACAATATTAAGTGGCAAAATAGAAAGCGAATTTCCTTGGAATTTTCCTTTCTATGTATAGTGTTGGAATATTATTTTTATTTGTTACTATTTATATGCTTTCTTTATTTTGTTGCTTGCATTGTGTTGTAGTTTCTTTTCGCATTGTCTGTTTGCAAAGCAAGGTTTTATCCAGTTTGTGTTTTAATCTTTTCATTCATTTTTAATCCTAGAGCATTATTTATGATATTGTGCGGTAACCATAGTAACAATTTAAGGTTGTACAATGGAGGTTTCTACGACAACCAAATAGGAGGAAGAGAAAGATTCATATACATCTTTGAGAAGTTCATCACTAGCTATGGGAAAGTTGGCTGAGTGCCGAATCACTCTAGTCTTCGAACATGAAGATTCTTGGTTCGAATCCAACCAAAACTCCCTATGTTTTTATAGTTTAATTATTGAATAAATATTTAAAAAATCTCTATTAACATCAATTGTCATCCAATATAAGTTGAAAAAAAAATTTAACTTGATAGGATGAATAAAAATGTATTTTATTAACAATTGAAAATGTGTACAAGATATATATCAGGAGAGTGTGAGCTAATAGAAGGAACTTGTACAAGATATATATCAGGAGAGTGTGTCCTAATACAAGGAATTTAATAAGAACCCCTGAACCACCTTATTGGGAGGCATTTTATTCTAGGTTGAACCCCCTCTTCCCAAAATCCTGGCAGTGTATTCAATCTACTTCCCTATCCAATACTTCTTACCATTAGATTAAAATTAATCCTCTTACTGCATATACTGGACATGTTCATAGAACCTATATGTTTGTATAATCCTCGAAATGTATGAACACTATATTATAGGTCAATAATCGATACTCCTAAATGTGCATGTGGACGTAAGGGTATAAATAAGCATTCAAAAACATTTTATGGTTTTCTTCATTATTATTATTAATGAAAAACTCTGTTAATTAAAAAAATAAGCTATTGAAATAAACATCAAGTATGGGTTTCTTTTTTCTTCTTTTTTCTTTTAAATGCTTTTATAGGGTTACTTTTAGTAACCTTTATTTTTGTTGGTTGATAAGGCATATTTAATAAATGTCTAATGTGTTTTCTCTTCTTTTCTACAGGATGTACGTTATCTTCGTCCCAACTTGATTTCAATAAATTATTAGGCTTTGTGTCAATTTGAAAAATTTCCTCACAATCAACATCATCTTCACTCTCCTCATCATTTGCCATATTAACATTAATTTGGTTTTTGCTACCTGATGTAACATTTCTGTCAGATTCACCTTGATCTATGGGTATAAATGCGAGGTTAGAGGTAGGCGAAGTATTGTGATTATGCTGTTCTCTTGGTGGCACAAAAATTCTAGGTCCGTTTTGAGATGTTAAAAACAGGTGATAGTTACAGTTGCTCTTAGTTTTTTCCATAGCTTCTTTGGGTCTTGAAGGTTCACTGATTACACTATCATGACTATTTGCAGGGCTGGTTTGTGGGTTATTTTCCTCTGCAAGCGGGAATTTCTTACACAGCTCTAAAACGCACTTAAATATAGGGTTGAATAAGCAATTTGGTTCTTTTTCCACAGTAATCTGAAAAATAATTACAAAATTAAATTGTCTAAGCCCAAAGTAAATAGTTTTATAACTGAATGCTTTCAGGTAACACAAGTGCACGCACACACACACACCCGTACACAACGCATGCACATGCACACAAAGACAAACGCGTTCATGAGCACACACATATTGTATTTAACATATGAACTTTCAACAAATGTAAATAAGGTTTTCCTTATTAACTTCAACGAAAATAAATTAGTTACAAATGTTAATAAGACATTTCACTTTGTTTCAAATTTTACTAACAAAGTTAGCATTATTAGAAGGTTAGTAATATCTATTTAAGGTTTTGTAACACCTGTATTTATTTTACAGTAAGAGAATTTTTTGTAAAAAATTAACTACTTTCAATTCAGGCTGGATATGGTGAGAAGGCGCGTAGAAGAAAAGGAAATGAAGATGACCTCTTGTCATCTGCTCAGCAAAAGAGATGACAATGATAACACACTGCTGTATATATACAAACTATCTGTTAAGGACTATAAATATTTTAAGGTTCATGAATATGTTAACTACATAAAGTCTTAACCTTTGAGATGTAGAATTTTTAATAAAACTGACCATATCAGAATGTGTATAGATCATTTCTAATTACTAATGTGCAATAGAAGTTAAATGGTTATTGTAAAGCTATGAATTTAATAACATTTATAATAAAATAACTGACATCTTTCTCAAGAATGAAAATAAAGACACTTTATGATCAGTTGCTTCAGTATCAGACAGACCTGGGAAATTTGAAATACCCGATCACTTATCAAAATTAAATTTCCAAAGCATGAAGCACTTGTGCTGATTTTTGGATTTCTATTGACAAAAGAGATTTCTAATATAATAAAGAAAGCAACTTTTACTATTTTCAAAATTATATATTTATTTTAATAAGCCTAAATAGCTATACAGTTAAAACAAAATCCAAAGGCAATAAATGACCGCCACAAGGATGAAACCTGCATGAGTCTTTATAAACAGCTAACACCTGATACCAAAACATTTGTTACTGTAAACTTACAAGACTCACATTAAAACACTGCAAACAGAATGCATTACTGGTCTTTTTTTAATATAGCTTCAAGAGTAATAATACTGTGATTTTCAGTTGTATTGAGATTATGTTACAATTGTTGATAGATAGGTTTTACACTGTGGTTCAACAAATACACACCTTACTTGAACGATGACAGAGAGTGACATACTTCAGATATAAGCCATAGTCCTTATAAACCAGATGGTCTGAATTACATAAGCAAAACGAAGAAATTGAACAATTTGACATTTCAAGACAGAGGTGCTAAACCAACAAACATATACAGCAGTCTCGATAATTCGAGGTGAATGGGATAGAGACCCCCTCGGATTACACTGTAAAAGTTCCTGAGTACTTCTAATGAACCCTAATATAGTAAAACCCCTCATATCCAGATCAATGTGGCAACAGCCTGAACCGGATTTATTAATAGCAGGAATAAAAAAAACAGTTCAGCTAATCAGGAGTGTCATCATTGTTTGATTGATTTTTTTGCTTCAAGAGAGTTTATTTTCTGATATGTCATGCACAAGACTAGAAATTTGTGGAGGGATATTTGTTGACTGTCAAAACTTACAGTGAAAATAAAGAAAGATATTTATAGCCCATTGATCTTCTGTCATCAAAACATAACTGATACGGACATTCAAATATATCAACGAGCATGAACGACAGAATAACAACAGTATGGAGAAAAGAAAAATACCATATTGATACAAACATTTCTTGAAAGCCTGACTCATTTCCTTTGCATGACTTAATGATATAAATTTTTCTTGAACCCCCAATTCATTTTCTTTATGGCTATAAACACTTCTTGGATGCCCGACTCATTTACTTTCAAATAGATAAAATAAGCTCGAATTATGTGGAAGCTTGAAATATTGGGACTCGGATTTTCGAGACTCTACTGTACTCTGTTTCAGTATTATGAATATTAACTGACTAAATAATGTGAATAATAAATTTACTTTTGGGCATCCCATTCGGTCCTATTATCAATGAAGCATGTTAGAGTATTAGATTACCTTGAATCCAATGGCCATTGCACTAAAACCAAGTGATTTCTGCAGTACTGATTTAAGAGGTGAAATTACTACAACAGGCACTTTTTTATTCTGAGCCAACGAAACAATATTCTTAATTAAAATCGGAGGTTTCACTTCGTCTGCTAAAATACAGCAACATATTTCTCCTCTTTCTAATCCTCGAGTGACAGCAGAATAACCTGGTAAAATCAACTGTCTGCAACACAACATAACTTTTGATCAAAATAAAAATCCAGTTACTATATTAAATATGTATTTTAAATTTATTATATTTTCAAACGGAAAAAAATGGTTTAAGTAACAGGAATGAGATTTATTATTTCAAAAAACAAAACATAATCTTGCAGTTTTTGTGTTGTACATCTGGAAATTTTTATAAAAATTACATTTGTTTGTATTATTTTGGTAAAAAAAAATACTTGCTCAAACAACAGTCTTGTCAGTATTTCACAGCATTGATAAACGCGCTGACCTAGCGTGAAATGCCTCTGCTTAATAAATCAGAAAGTAGTGGGTTTGACAAAGAATGGTAAGGTTTTATATTGCTATTTAACGGTTTTGGAAATAATTTCTAAAAAATAACTTCACTGTGTGAAATCTGAGATCAAAACTAACGAAGTGTCTTTGTAAGAATTAACAAATTCTATAATGGTATTAGTGTCTCCTACACACCAAATTCAACAATGATGTAGAATTGTAGGTATACAAATAAATATGGGTAGGTGAGCCAACATTAAAATCTGCAGCAACGCTTTTTAGTACAGCCCCACTATCGATGCGTCTTACTGATTTGAGTTTGTCTTTTATTTCCACAACTTTACATTTTCTTTTCAAAGACATGGCACAAAAATGAAGTTTTGTGCTGTAATACAACAGTCCTTAGAAATTCAATCAAGCTATCTGAACTGACATTAATAGTACCTAATGTCTCAATCAACACTACACTATTTAACTACCGTACACGCTATGAACAGTATCTTGAGTAAATGACTAATAGACAAAATAGCAACAATCTCCCCCTTCCCTCTGCCCAGGACGTTTACTGCTTTGGCATATGAATTATTACAGGACAGGGCGATTTGGACGGACGGGTCATCTGGCGTATTTATGGAAATTTTCCATATTTGGCCAAGAGGAGTTCGGATAAGAGGGGTTTTACTGTATAAATAAAATGACTATATCATACAACCATTAAATCAAAACCTTTTGATTGAGAAATATTAGTAATTTAATCTACAATATTGGTGTTTTATAGTAGTAAATTTAAAAGGTACAATTTAGCAGTTTTCTTAAACACATTTTGGTAATGTGTAAAACATTTTTTCTAAAAAATTTAATAAAATTAAATTGATGATTAAAAATACTTACTCTCTACAGTGATTGATCATTTCTATTGGTCTAATTTTAATAATGATTACCTGTAAATGTTTTGATCACTTATCTTCATTTGCCTTTCTTTTTGTTGCTTCCTTTCACTTCTAGACAGATTACACATATCTTTCCAAAGTGGTTTTGAATAACTTAATTTTGCTTTTGGCAATA
The DNA here is from genome assembly GCA_036971475.1 of Prosapia bicincta. Taxonomy (NCBI): domain Eukaryota; kingdom Metazoa; phylum Arthropoda; class Insecta; order Hemiptera; family Cercopidae; genus Prosapia; species Prosapia bicincta. The sequence continues at coordinate 38,585,704 of JBAIZL010000010.1, read as the reverse complement.
GTCTGCAAATACAGGATGACCACTTTAAATTTACAACTTATATACAATGGAATGTCAATATTCCACGTATTAAAAGCAGCAATTGTTCTGAATCTAAAAATCTAAGTCAAGTATTTACCTCTTATTAACAAAATCATTACTTGTTGATTCTATCATCACGTGAGCTACTAGTTTTCACTAAAACACTTCTAAATATTTTACGTAAAATATTTAGAAGTGTTTTAGTAAAATCATGAACATATGGTGTGTCTAAGTGGTGTTAAAAATGAAAATTGTGTTATTTTCAGAGTTGATTACGGTCCCATTGTGAGTTACGGTCTGAGTTGACAATGGGACACATCTCCCGAAACAGCCGTCCTCAACAAATATAAGCAAGTGCTACTATAGGCAAGTTTGTAATTATTTACAAGTGTTTTAGTAAAAATATTTTATAATTAATATAACATTAAGCAAGAACCTTAAATGGTTTTTATGTGAGCCAGCCTTTTTTTTATAAAACGGAAAGACCTTACTAACAAAAGTCAGCTTGGAAAAATTCGAAACTCTTGCTAAATGTACAATTAATGGGTAAGTTATAAGTGAAACAGTGTTATTAATTACAATATCTGTGATTAGACATATTTTTCTAACATAAACACAATCATATAATTTGTCAAAATTTGATTTTTCAAGTATTATCAATAACAGTAAGTTAATTTTAAATTAAATTAAAGTTGTTATGAATCATTATAAATTTTCATTTTAAAATTATTCTTCCATCTGCCATTTTAGTTAATTTTAATAACTTGTTTCTATCTTGAATTTGAGGTCTATCTGCCATTTTAGTTAATTTTAATAACTTGTTTCTATCTTGAACTTGAGCTACTACCTTACATTTTAACATTTATTAATTTATAAACACTTGACCAAAATTTATAACATTTTTGATCAAAAGTAATTATTTAAAGAACTAAGCGAACACTCACTATGCTAATATGTTTTGAAATTGTTGTTTTATACACAAAACTTAACCTGCTACTCTGTTAACTATTCTTCCGAATACTGACAAGTAGCAGATCCTTCATTAATGAAATGACCATTTTAAACGTGTGAGCATAGTAAGTTAATAGTTTCAACCGAGTTATTTAAATAATTACTTATGATTTAATCAGTGAGTCCAAGATATTACAACAACCACTTACTTTTGTCTACATGTGGATGGCCATTTTAGGAAATGTATATCATTCTCACTAGTAAAATAGAACATCTCTCTTACAAAAAAAAAAAAATACCCAAAAGTAAGTGTTTTTAGGGGCAAGTGTTTACATATATTATTATGTGCAACTAGTTAATTTTATAATCTATACTTACTCTTCAAGTAAAATGGTTAAATCTTTTGCATCTGTTAGGTTCACTGCAGGCCTAAAACCAATTGGCAAAATCCAAATTAACATATAATGAGGAATTGTTTAGAATAATAATATAAAGCATATTAATCTACTGAAATAAAAAAATCAGTAAGAAGTTAGTTTTGCTGGTGATCAACGATTAGTCCATTTGTAATCCAGTGCTGAAACAATGAGTTTATAAATAACAGTTGAATATGAATGCTCGCGTAAGTTTTGTGCTTGGTAGGTATGTCACTTTTGGTAGGTTTCCTTACACTCTTTAATGGTCAGTTCTTAGTCTGACTACGGTTTTTGTTATGAGTCGATCCTCATTCATGATTTTAATTTAGCCACACCATTTGTGTCCAACTGGGTCATGTTGATAGTGATTGGTATGACCTCTAGATTCTATTCCCAGTTAAGCTGAGAGGGATTTGTACATATCCAGTGCCTTTGACACTGCTAAAAGTTCACAAGTAAATTTCAATCATCTGCCAGTACTCTATATATCTTGGATTAGTCAGGTGCACTCAGGAACTTCCATTAGTTATTCAACTTCAGAAGAACCATCTGGATATGTACGCAAAAAGTCCTCTCTTGGATTGGGCCCAATTGTTCTTAGCCCTTTTGTCTTGATGTCAGTCGACTTTTTCTTACTATATGGTTCTAGGAGGACCATCACTATTTTATGGTTCACAAGAAGATTAAAAGTGAATATTGGTTACTGGTAGGTAAATAAACTTGTGCTGAAGGCCAAGAGTTTCTCTAGTATCCTTGCCAAATTGTACAGGAGATGACCTTTTCAGTGTTGTGTAACTATTCTGTATGTAAGACTACATGCATGGTGCAACCACTATTCATGTGTAAGAATGCTGGTTAGAGTGATCAGTCTATAGTTCTCTGTAGCTGGTATATTTGGTTTTCAAATATGCACAAGGATAGAGGTTTTCTGAGCCACCTGCTATCTCCCAGATATATTGGAGTTTGATCTTGCTTTTTCGCACAGTTGTTTCACCATTTCCCCAAAGATCAGAACAATTTTCGAGATGATTTATTTCCTTTCAATATTTTTGTGCAATATCAAATTCTTCCGGGGCCACTTCAAATAACCGAACTTCATCTAACCAAAATGTACACACGCAATTTATGCAACTCTCAACTAACCAAATACGTGACATTCAAATAATCGTAATGCACAGACTTCAACTAACCAAATTGCACAGATTTTAGCTAACCAAATACACGGACTTCAACTGAAAGATATGTTGGGGGTTATCGTTTTGCCGTTCTGCTGGCGCTCAACACACAACTGGCAGTTATATATGGGAAGTAATATTTCTATAAATATCTAAAGTTAGTAGTTATTAATACTACTTTAAAATTATTTGTCAAAATGCTAGGGTTTAACTTTATTGTTATTAAAGTAAATGTAATGTAGGAATATTATTCAGTTAGATTAATGGGGAAGTTGTAGTTCCTTGGTGATAGGCTGTTTACCTTTGACTAGTTTACTTTAATATTAAGGTCTCAGTATGCTGTTTACATCTAGAAACATTTTTAAAAACTTTTGAAAAATAATCAATTTACCATATTACTTATCGTTTTGTAACTACACTTTTATTTAACACGTTGTTTAAATATTTATTACATTAATTATTTATGTTTCAATATGTTGCTAAATCTACAATTGTTTACAAAAATAATCACTGTATCATATTTCCCATAGTTTTGTAATTACATTTAATGTTCAAAAAAATGTTTAAGTAGACTATTTACAATTATAATAAGATACTTTACGGTCTATGGTCTAACCAAATCAAATAATATTCCTGCATTACATTTACTTTAATAATGATAAAGGTAAACCATAGCATTTTGAGAAATAATTTAAAGGTAGCAATAAAAATTACTAAGTTTAGATATTTACAGAAATATTGCTTACTATTTATTAACCTCATGTTGTGCGTTTAACGCCTGTGGAACCGCAAAACGATAATCCACAACATTTCTTTCAGTTGAAGTCCGTGTATTTGGTTAGTTAAAGTAAATTCAACTTCAACACACGTTGTGCAGTGTAAGTTCAATTGTTTGTTGGCAATAAAAATAAAAGGTGTGTAAATGTTTAATGCAATATTTTCTGTTTTATTTGTGGAATAGGGTTTGTGTTTGTTTTGTTCTTTTAAGTCATTTTGCAACTTATTATTGCCAAAAAAATAAGATGTGTGCGAGTTTTATAATTCTATAAGGTTTGTGTGTTGGGTAAAAACGTGGTGTCGATGTGGTAATAGTGCTTTGTAAGAGTTGATTTTTTAAAAATTTTAATCTTATGAGGCGACAGCAAATTGAATTATGTTTTGAGGCACTTTGCGAGTTATTAAACACCAACATGTTAAATTAGTAACATTAAATTTAAAACTTTTGGGGTGTTAGTGAGAGTTTTTATAATTTATTTCATATCCCTGATGACTTTCAGCGTCACCCGGTATAATTTTTTTCGCTAAAATCGAACACGTGCGAACGGGAAATAAATACAAGAATTTTTTGTTTAGGTTAAATATTATCAAAACACTTTTTAATATTAAGAAATAGTCTGAATTGAGACCTTAAGCGAATAAATTGTTAGCATACAATGTTGTTGTTTTTTTCAAAACGTTATACTTTATAATTATTACAGTTTTACACAAATACTATATATTAAATAATTCTACTTTACATTGATAACTTACCATACTTGTATGAAAGGGAATGCTAATGAATTTCTGAATAATTTAACCTTACGTTTTTTCTCAATATTTCCTACAGTTTGTTGAATTTGTTTATCAGATAGTGTTGGAGCTTCTTTAGGCATTTTACTCATAATCTCTATACAATATATATGTTATTGTATTGTCTTACTAATACCAAACATGTTTGAGACACAACCTTAACACTATTACAGGTTATGTTATAATGTTATTTTATTCACAGAGTCAGCAAAACAGAACTAATCTTCTAAATTACATCATGTTTGGAATTTGTGGTATTATGATACGTTTTCTTATTTTGTTAATTATGCCGTTCGTTTGCTAAATTTTATTATATTGATTTTCAAACTATATGTTCGATTTCGCCTTATCCTTATCATTCTCTCAACTCACTTACATTTTCTAATATGTTTCTCTAATTGTTGTTTTCTGATATATGCTAATGTTTAATTCTATACTTTTTTATAATCCCTACCTATTATTATTAAACTACCTTAGCCAATCAAAGTAGCGAAACCAGTAAGTTCTCCTTTCGAGAATAATGTTATAAGAACTGTAAATTAGTTTCTATTCGAAGTCCACAAACTCACCGAAAAAACTATAGCCACTTAACTTTGACTAGGCATTTTGTTTTATATTATTCAACCCTACCTTATTTGATTGTTATAAAAAATTGCTACCGTATTGAATTTGTTACCTAGGTAAAATTGCGTCTCCTTCCGAATAGAATTTATCAATTTTTTGAAAACTTCAAACCTTTTTTTAAACTAAATCATACATCACGACCATTTTATTCTTCAAAAATATTCAGAATATTATGAATGATATATTATTGTAAGTTATAGTAGAACGTTCTGTAAAATATGAATTTCAAAAAGGAAGATTCCAACTTCAACTTTCTGTAGACAATATAAGTGCATTCTTGAGTGGATGCTCCTCTGTTACATGGCGCATGTACTGTGAGAAAGCAAAAGGTATTAACAATACTGCAAAATCTTCAGCATGAAACGGACATAGGTTTGATAAGACTTGAGGTGTACATAGTATTCTTATGAAATTGATTTTAGGATGAATTGTTCTACTTAGCATACCTTTAATAATTAATCTTTTTACATTAGCAACAATGTGTAACATTAGTTTCTCTAGAAAATTAAAATTCTTAGCAAATTCATTTGAATTTTGTATACATATAATATTTTACTATCTACTACATGTTATCAATTATTATAATTACAATAGGCATCAGGATTATTAGGGATAATACCTAAGTGTACAATATCTCAGGTATAATACTAAATTATCTAGATAATTGAATAAAGAAGTGCATTATACAATTATTACGTTGAGGATTTTGGAATAATTTAACGACTTATCTGTTTATAAAATAAAAAGGTTGCAGCGTAATTACATTATTAGAACATTTCCAAAGGTTTAAGGGATCTGTGTTCAGCTAGTGCTCTGTGAATTGAGGCGGTTAATTAAGTTTGGTAATTGTCCTTGAATATATATTGTATGATTATAGAGTAAAGAATGTACAGAAAGTCTTGTGTTTAGAAAGATATAGATATATAAGTGTTACAAGTATGTTTAAATACTTTTATTATAATTTAAAATTAACCATCCTTTGTAACAGATAAACCTCTTAGTTTTATGTCTAGGTATAGCGTCAGTGATAAAATATGCGTATTTTTGAAATATTTGATTTACAAATTTTTAAAATTTATTTTTATAAAGGATATTAACCAGCAAACTATTCTGTAACCTATTCTTGTTACTTTTGTATTAGTTGCTATAATGACCATGTAGGTTTATTTGATATAGCTTTTCTATAACAAGTTAATCTCGTGAATAATGAAACCACCTAGATGCAATTTATAAAACGTCTGTGTAAAAGGTTTTGGTCTATTTGTATATCTTTTTTTAACAATATAAAATTTTAATTTTTTTATAGTTGTAGATGATTTGTGATTTACAATCAAATTGGTCTACTATAAAAAGTGTTCTAGTGTTAGATAGAAATGGTCATGTCCAGTATTTTATTTAATGTTTTTTTAATGGATTGGGTAAAATTTCAGTATTTATCACATTTGCGATTCTCCTATTCCAAATAAAAATTATATAATTCTGTGTTTGTCAACCCTGAATTTTACTTTTTCCTTTTTGATACAAAAAAATAAATTGTTAACACTAAAGCTGCAAAGTATCCAGTTAGGTATTGTAAAAAAAATATAATACAGTTCCTTAAGTTATATTAGCAGTAGCTCCATTAATCAAATGTTTTATTTCCCAACAACAAATGGTAAATATTTAGTTTCGTAATACACTTACATATTGGTATGGAATTTCCCCATAGTATAGCACCTAAAGGTATATCAGTGATTGTTTCTCTTAGCCACATAATCGATTTCAAAGCGTTTATATTTTTGTATATATTCGTACATACAGGTTGTGTTTAAAATTTTAATAACTATATATTTATATATGTATGGTTTATGACGTTTTAAAATAACTTGTTTCTAGAATATATCCTTGAGTAATCTAAGTAATGCTGTCTCCACCATGTTTTGTTATTTTCTTACAATCTTGAGGATTTTTTACATTGCTAGGTATAATTTTTTTTTACAATATCTATAACCTCCATAATAGTTATAAATACCACAATAATGTATGTAGAACTCTCTTACTATCTTAACATTATTATTATATTATTTATGGTTAAGAAGTTCAATAAAGCAATTATTGCTATTCAGAAGTAAAGAAGAATCATGATAGTATAATAGGTCGAATTAAGATAAGGAAATGAAACACCATTGATTTTGGACATTATAGAGAAATAGGACTTATATGTGCAGTGACCTATACCTGAAGTAGATTTTATCTATTCCAATCAATATTACTAATCTTTTTTAAAGTTTTTATTGAATGGATTGTGGAACTCAATCATATATTAGGTGGTAATTCTAACAATTTTATACCCACTAGACTTCGTAATACAAATTTTAGCTTGCCATGTAAAAAGTCCTTGGATTACAGGAAAAATAATAAAACTCATTTCTTGCTCCTCAAAACTTACAAATTTTGAAAAATTTAACATAACTAGAAAGTAACATGAATTTTTAAACACTTTTAAATGTTTCTAAACTTGCCTGTAGTAGCACTTACTTTGTTTGTTGAGGACAGCCGTTTCAGGAGATGTGTCCCATTGTCAACTCAGACCGTAACTGATCTCAATGTTTATGTAGCTTAGGGTGGGGGTGGGATATTATGGTGGTGTGGGTGTATTTTGTGTGTATTAGGAGTTATGATGTCAAAAAGTACGTGTGAGTTGTAATGTAATTGTGTATTGAGTATGTGTGTAGGGTGTAGTTTGAAGTGTATATTTCGTATTGTTCGGTTGTGTAGCGTTGGTTATTTCTGTGCTGTTTATGAAGAATTTGTAGGTTAGATGTTATGTCTATGTAGTCATGTTTTGTGGAGTTGAGATGATCGGCGAAGTTTGATTGGTAGTTATTGTTTGTTAGTGCTTTTATATGTTCTTGGTAACGTGTGTAGAAGGACCTCCCTGTCTGGTCTTTGTAATAACTGGGGCATGAACTGCAAGTTAGTTTGTAAACTCCAGTGGTGTTGTAAATGTCGTCGATTTTGTTGTTGGGTTTAAATTGTTGTGTGTAGAGTAAGCTATTTTGTAGTTGTATTTTCGTAGTGTGTTGGTCAGTACACACATACTCAATACACAATTACATTACAACTCACATGCACATTTTGACATCATAACTCCTAATACACACAAAATACATCCACACCACCATAATATCCCACTCCCACCCTAACCTACAAAAACCTTGAGATCAGTTACGGTCTGAGTTGACAATGGGACACATCTCCCGAAACGGCCGTCCTCAACAAAGTAAGTGCTACTAGAGGCAAGTTTAGAAAGATTTAAAAGTGTTTAGTGATAACTAGTAGCTTACGTGAAGTTGGAATCAACAAATATGAATTTGTAAACTTCAGGTTTCCTTATTAAATAGGGTATAATGTTGGCTGCAATCAAAATGTAACTTTAGTACAATTAAAGTTGTTTCTTGTAAACATCTTGAATTCACTGAATAAACTATAAGTAATTATTGCATAACTAACTGAATACTTTAAAGCGTGCCGATACGTTTTAAAACAATCGTGCCATTGGTGTATAGGTAGCTTTTGAATTTAACTCTTGGTGTGTGTGTGTATGTGTTTGTTTGTACTAGTGTGTTGTTCTGACACAAGGTGACACCATGTTACACATCAACCATGTATCTTATAGTATGAATAATATGAAAACATAGATAAATCGTATTTATTTTTTTTATGGTTGAAGTATTCTAGTAGAATACATTTAGCTTAATTTTTTAATAGTAATACATAGAGCATCTCTGTTTTCTTAAGGATGTAAAGGTTTGTGAGTGATTCTAGAGTAATATAATTTTGTTAATATTTTCCAAAATTTTTCAATTTTGTTATGTCCAATAAAATTTATTATTTTCCTGCCTTCTACCTGATTATTATATGGTTACTAATATAACGACAAAGTATTATAGAATATTTACTATTTATCTAAGCAAAATTTTAATATGTTGTTTTTCTTATATTTGTTGAATATTTTACTAGTTAGCAGTAGTTTTTAAATAACTATTTGAATCTAGATCTCAATCAGATTAAAATTATTTAAACAGTTTAGTTTTTAATTTCTGATACTTTTTGAACAGACCAGTATAAAACCCAAACCTGATCTTGAATATTTCATTAATATGGTATTGTTTGGAAGCAGTAAGTGCCTTTGTACACTATTCAACTTTGGAAATCCTCATTCAAGAAGTATAATAGGACTAAAAAATTGTTTTAGACCCAAGTTGTCGAGCTTGTCTACCATGGTTAAGCCTAAAATATTTGTTACAAGATCAGATTTTCCAAAGAATGGCATGGACCTTTTACAGGAAAAGTAAGTTTAATTTTGAATGTTCTATGTAATAACTTTGGTAATGCTTGACCGAATGGTACTCAGCGTCAGTTTTTTCCTCTTTTATCTATGTTACTATAAAATATTTTCTAAACAAGAATCAAGTGACCTAAACTAAAAGTCACCTAAATGATATAGCTATGTCTTAGAAATAACCACACTTGTATACATTCTGTAATAAAGAATTCATTAAATATAACTGCACTCTATAGATATAACATCGCTATATTACTACATATCTGTATTAAAATGTAAGTATAAAGTATCTGGTTATCAAATACATATTATTTTTATATGGTTTACAAAAAAAAATAAATAATAAATTCAAGGGTGAACTTTCTGAACATAAAATTATTATTTTTAAAGTGTAACAGGTTCCTATTTGTAACCCATTGGGGATTAAATGATTTGTGTTTCTAGCGACCCAGCAGAAACGGATTAGTTCCAAATTCATTGGCAGTGTGAGTATGAGTGTGTGTTTTGATTTCTAAATCAGTCAAAACAGATAGGATTTCATCTCAAGATTCCCTAACGCTTTCGCACAAGCATCGTATATGACTGGCCTTTAATTACCGGTACATGATAGTTTATTTAGTGTTTTGCTGTGCCGATTTTGAACATCAATATTTCTCATTTTTTTGAAAGCTATAAAAACGAATACAAATGTCTTTAAGTAACTAAAAATAACAAGCAACACTACAAGATTTAGCTGCCAAGAAAGGGTCAAATTTCTGCAAATAATGTTCCAAAAGCTTGTAGGAAATTTTCAATTAATTTTAGCTAACATGAACTCATTTGCAAAGTCATCAACTGTAATTTGGTAGCTATTGACAAACATTTGAATAACTGCTTAGATATTGTCTTTAGTTTTAAAAAATTCAAATAAATAAAACCTCATAAAAAATTAGTTGTTTTTGTAATAACTTCTTATGAAAATGATTGCTTTGCAAATGAAATGTAGATAAGGATTTTTTTAAACTCTTATTTGTGGTCAAGAGGTTTTATATAATTTTTTTTTTTAATGTCACAGTTGCTTCAAGTTGTTGTCATTAGTCTTTGAAGTGGAAGGTCTAATTGTTTGCCATTTATTCATCACACAGTGAAATCTACTACTTTTAAACCAATTAATCTTTTTGTAGATTTTGCTTACACTCAAACAACTTTCTTCACATTGCTGCTACACTCAATGAATAATCTCTGATAGTTTCTTACCTACTGAATAGAGGATGAGTTTGATTGCTTGGATATTTTCCTTTTTCAAGTAGAATAAACTTATTCTTAACATACGTATTAACAAAATCAGAAATAACTAACAATTAAACAATATTTTCAATGGACAGGTGATTAGTTATAACTGTACAGGCAGTGCTGCCATAAATGATGTAAATTACACTTTTTTGTATGAGCATGACAAAAAACCACTACTTACTGATCTATTCAGCAGACGTGTTTCGCGCTAGATTAGTGCATTATTCAATCCATATTTTTCAGTCTTTAAAAGCCCTTCTGGGGAAATATACAAAAATTTAGTTTACAACTTCAAATTTTTCAATCATACATTTGTAATAAATTAAAATTTCACTGTTTATAATGTTATTTTTTGTTGTTACAATGTTTCCACAGTGAAAAAATTTATCGACAAAATATTTTTGAACTGTTTGAAAGGTTTAATATTTACTAAATTCTTTTAAATGTTTTAAACTTGCCTATAGTAGCACTTACTTTGTTTGTTGAGGACGGCCGTTTCGGGAGATGTGTCCCTTTGTCAACTCAGACCGTAACTGATCTCAAGGTTTACGTAGGTTAGGGTGGGGGTGGGATATTTTGGTGGTGTGGGTGTATTTTGTTATGTACATAACATCTAACCTACAAATTCTTCATAAACAACACAGAAATAACCAACGCTACACAACCGAACAATACGAAATATATAGGCACTTCAAACCCCTACACACATACTCAATACACAATTACATTACAACTCACACACACTTTTTGACATCATAACTCCTAATACACACAAAATACACCCACACCACCAAAATATCCCACCCCCACTCTAACCTACGTAAACCTTGAGATCAGTTACGGTCTGAGTTGACAAAGGGACACATCTCCCGAAACGGCCGTCCTCAACAAACAAAGTAAGTGCTACTATAGGCAAGTTTAAAACATTTAAAAGTGTTTAGTGATTACTAGTAGATCACGCGAAGTTGGAATCAACAAATGTTTAATATTTATTAAATTAAACCTGTATTTCTATTTGTGATATTATTTCAGATTTATTGTAATGTTCAGCACTTACTAACCATCCTTTCAAAGAGTTTTAAAAGACAATTTTTAATGCTGAATTTTGTATGATTGCATAAAATGATTGAATAATGCATTGACCTAGCACAAAACGCATCTGCTGAATAAATCAGTAACTAGTTTTTTTGCCAAGTTAATACAAATAAGTGTAATTTTTACAAAGAACCTCAAGGTGTACAACACAAAAACTGCAAGGTATAAATAATGTATTTAATTTCTTCTGTGTAATAGTTTTAGCTACATCAAGGTTACATTTAACATTTTGCAAATATTACGGAGTATTTAGGTTTTGAGGCACTTGGAATCTTTTTTTTTCTATTTGGAAAATGCTGTCGAGTAATATATATATATATATATATATATATATATATATATATATATATATATATATATATATGTATGTATATATATATATATATATATATATATATATATATATATATATATATATATTTATAGGTTAGTTTTGGTTGGTAAAGATTATTTAGATTTTTTGGACTAGGAGACTGACAGACTTACCTTGGTAAGAGTCCACTCTGTAGTCTTGAAATAGAAACATATGTTTCTATTTCAAGACTACAGAGTGGACTTTTACCAAGGTAAGTCTGTCAGTCTCCTAGTCCAAAAAATCTATATATATATATATATATATATAAGTCAAAATACTATATATATATATATATATATATATATATATATATATATATATATATATATATATATAACTAAGTCAAAATACAAATACAAGAATTATAATTGAATTTATTAAATTCAATTATAATTCTTGTATTTGTATTTTGACTTAGTTCTTTATTAATACACAAGAATACATATTGCGATATATATATATATATATATATATATATATATATATATATATATATATATATATATATATTAACTATTGTAAGTACTTTTATCCACCACTAAGTGTAATAATTTTACCTTGTGTGATAAGCCACCTTTCGGTCATTTGATCATTGTCCAAACGTGTGTGAAAGGTGCCTCATCACACAAGATAAAATTATTGCACTTAGTGGTGGATAAAAGCATTTACCATAAAGTTAGTGCAACGGAAAAATAATGGACAACGTAAAATATCAATATATATATATTTGATATTTATATGATATTATATATATTATATGATATTATATATATATGATATTTTACGTTATCCATTGTATATATATATATATATATATATATATATATATATATATATATATATATATATATATATATATATAGATTTTTTGGACTAGGAGACTGACAGACTTACCTTGGTAAGAGTCCACACTGTAGTCTTGAAATAGAAACACATAAAAGCACTTAAACAATGATATATTTCAACCACACAGTGGTCTTTGTCAATCGAAGAGAAAAACAAAACCAATGTTTCTATTTCAAGACTACAGTGTGGACTCTTACCAAAGTATATCTGTCAGTCTCCTAGTCCAAAAAATCTAAATAATCTTTACCAACCAAAACTAACCTAATATATATATATATATATATATATATATATATATATATATATATATATATATATATATATATATATATATATTAAAAACAACATAGGTTATTCAAATACAAGAATATTTATTATTTTATATCCAAAACCTTTCGTTGGCAAACAGTACCAACATCATCAGGAATGAAAATTACAATAATGTTGTAATTTTATTATTGTAATTTTCATTCCTGATGATGTTGGTACTGTTTGCCAACGAAAAGCTTTGGATATAAAATAATAAATATTCTTGCATTTGAATAACCTATGTTGTTTTAAATTATTAAACAAGAAAATGTATTTTATATTTATATAAAATTAACCTTACAGGGTTATATAAAAAGTGTTGTGCAATCAATGTAAGTGTTATAATTGTAGGTTAGATTTGAGACTTGATTATTAATTCAAAAACATTTTGATAACATATTCAATATTTAACATACTGATTAATCGATCAAATATCTAGAACTGTGTGTATTATTACATATATTTGAAAAAGATATTTTAAACAACTCAAGATATATAATTATTATCATTTCTAAAGTAATTATACTGAAGATTTTCATCTTTACAAGTTGATACTGGATCAAACAAATATTTTATAATATACAACTAGAAGCAAATACTTCCAATATAATACAGTCTATTTTATACTAATATATTTTAAAATGATTTCTATTAATAATTGTAATGTTGCCTTAACAAAAGACATTAATTTATTTGAAAAACGTAAAATTCAACTAATGAATACAAACTGTAATATATACTTTAATAAACAATGTATTATAAATAATATAATTCCAAAATACGCAAAAATTACAATAAAAAACAAAAATAATATAGCTCAAAAAACATGTAAACAAGCTGAAAAATTATGGGTTAAGAATGAAATTAAAAACTTGTATCAAAAGAAAAATACTTTAACGATTGAAATATATAAGCTACATATAAAATTAGCTTCTATTATGCATAACATAAAATGGGAAGAAAAATATAATAAAATCAATTTATTTATAAATAAAATTAAAAATATAAAAATAAATAGAATAAACAAAAAACTTAAAAATTTGAAGTTAGAAAAACAAATAAAAGATGTACCTGAAATTAAATATCATAATTTTCACCCTAATGTAGTTAATCTATCAAATACTGGATTTAATAATAATGAAATAAAACTACTTGAAAACAATAAAACCAATATAAAAACAGACATAAATAATAATATTAATAATATTATAATAGATACAGAACTAGCTATTAGTAAACTAAATACAAGCTTACAAGAAAATAAAGACATTATTGTAATTTTCATTCCTGATGAAGTTGGTACTGTTTGCCAACGAAAAGCTTTGGATATAAAATAATAAATATTCTTGTATTTGAATAACCTATGTTGCTTTAAATTATTAAACAAGAAAACGTATTTTATATATATATATATATATATATATATATATATATATATATATATATTCTTGATATTTTACGTTATCCATTGTTTTTCCGTTGCACTGACTTTATGAAGTTAATATATTACTATTGTAAGTAATTTTATCCACCATTAAGTGCAATAATTTTACCTTGAGTGATGAGGCACCTTTCGCTCACTTGACCATTGTCGAATCACTCTCCATTGAGTGATTCGACAATGGTCAAGTGACCGAAAGGTGCCTCATCACTCAAGGTAAAATTATTGCACTTAATGGTGGATAAAATTACTTACAATAGTAATATATTAACTTCATATATATATATATATGTATAAAGGTCCAAGTTCAATTCAATATGGCCAAGTGTTACCAATATTTTACCTCTAAAATTTAAAATTGGGTAATATTTGACAATGTGTAACACAAATCTGATATTTCCTTTTCATGTATGTTGTACAAAGATACATTTACTTGCAGTTTTCATGTTGTACATCTCGTGGTTTTTTAAAGTATCACTTGGAAAAAACCATTACTGATATTTTTCAGCTGACTATTTTTACTTTGGACACATTACCACATGATACAAGGAACACATAAAAAATATTAAAAACACACATACATAATTTGCCATTTACATACAGAATACAATACACATTTACACCAATATAAACACTAATCTAAAAGTTCTTCAGTACTTAAAACACAACAGAAAACTGCGAGACATATTAACGCCACAAAAACCAACTACAGTACATTGTAAATGACAAAACACACTCACAATCGAATACTATATTAGAACACATAATTAACAACTACCCTATGAACAATAACACACCACAGACTCACTAATATAACACACCTGAGCAACAGTCTTCTCCATGACTGACGTAGTGTGAAATGTGTCTTGTTGAAAAATATCATTAGATAGTGGCTTTTTTCCAAGTGATACCAATAGAACTTTGTAGTCTAAATAGTCAATACGGTCCAAACAATATATCTTAAAATTTTTACTGGACATTGTAATGTTACATTATTTAGATTATAGTTTAATTTGTGTATAATCAATTATTAATATACAACGAACTCTATTTTGAAGATCGTGCATCGCTTACAACGAATTATATTTTGAAGATAGATCACATCATCCACCAGCCATGTATACAGAGGTCCACACAGACCATGTGTTTAAAGCTATCTTGGCTAGCTATTGCGTCATTTATAGTGTCTGTCAAATGGCTCCATAAAAATGATGTAAAAGTATACCTGTTAAGGGGTTACCCCTGTGAGCTGCCCCACCTCTGTGGAGCAAGTCAGGGACTTTTTTTAGTCAGAAGACAGATTCAACAAGCGTTATTTGTGAGTATGAAACAACTGAAGAATAAAGATGGTGAAAGTGAAGAGGGGCTCGACCCCTGACAAAACACGCAGACTTGCCCGTTCAGGAAATCCTTCTCCAGCTATGAAACCTCTACTCCATACAAATCCAACCTCAAACTCATGATTCCCGTTCCGGGTGACTAGTGTCAGTCCTGAAACAGGGGACTTGGTGCCATGACCCGTGGTATCAGTATGCAAGAGTCTTTCGACCTCGCTATAAGACATAACCCGGTTGCCGGCCTGCCACTGAGACAAGACGAACTCCTCCAGTGACATCGGTTTGACCACTGTTCCAGAACTACTGAACATCCAGGTTTCCGTATCCCTATACCCTGTCAGGTTAGTTAGGTCCAGGTAGTGCAATCAGACCTTTATTCACTTTCGGATGGCTTTACCTAAGATGTAAAAGTACAGTAAATAGTATAGAACTATCATTAATATTTATAATACTGTCTTACCAGGTATTGACAAATGTTCTGTAAATAAATATATACATTTCCATAATCAAAGCGTCACTGGCTTGGTGTGACTTCTGTTTCTTAAAATAATAACAAAATAATATTTCAATATCAATCTCAAGAGTTCCTAACTAAATGTAAGAATTTTTTTTCATTGTTACTAAATTTTCCTATAGCACCCAGAGTGAGTATGATTTTAGTTGATGTAATTAAAAGTTACTCATGTTTTAAATCAGTTTATTTCTCTTTATTAACCTTTTATAGTCTTTTGTCTGTTTTATTTGAATTTTAACCACTTTATGATAATATTTCACTTAATAATTTTCTTAAAAACGGACAACCCCCAAACCTCAATTAGTCTGTTATAATATGATTCTACTTTATTAAATTCCTTCTATTAGCTCACATTCTCCCGATGTATATCTTGCACAAATTTTCAATTGTTAATAAAATATGTTTTTATTCATCCAATCAAGTTCAAATACATTTTTTTAAACCTATAGTGGATGACAATTGGTGTTAATACAGTTTTTTCAAGTATTTATTCAATAATTAAATTATAAAGTTCGTGGGGTCCAGCCGGATTTGAAATGAAAATATTCATGTTCGAAGTCTAGCGCTCCTTGGCACAGCAACAACTTTCCAATACCTAGAACTGTATTTCTCAAAGATGTATATAAATTTTTTTCTCCCCATCTGGTTTTTATCGAAACCCCCACTGTAGAACCTTAAACTGTTACCATGGTTACCACACATTATCATAAATAGTGCTCTAAGGCAAATAAAATAAAACTTTTCTTTGTTAACCTCAGTAGAAGTTTATTTTAAAAATTATTTTTGTATTACTTGTTTAAAAAAAAAACAGATTTACATTTTTGAGTCTCTTCTTTTGACATGCTCAGTTAATGCTAATTTTTTTCATTTTAATAAACCAAAGTAGGATGGTTAATATTTTTTATTTTAGTAAGCAATATGACTGTGTAAAATTATTCAATCTTTCAAAATAACTTCAAGATAAAAACACAGTACAAGATTTGATAATTACTTTTACATTGGTTTTTATAAAATCATGGTTACAGTGTCTTCTAAAATCAGTCATTTCCTTTCATTGAATCCTGAAATTTTTCATTTTGTTTTTTTCATTAAGGTCTTTTCTATTGATTACGAGAACCTTACTGCATGTAGAAGGTTTGGAAGATAGTTACCTGGTTATCAGGTAATTGTGAAATGATGTCTTTGTTCGATATTATGGAAGCGAGTTTAATGTTGAGAATGCTTCCAGTCATTTAATCTTATGACATGATTGATTAGTCGACTGTGCATACATATTGTCCAGGTTTGGCTGTAAGTAATGATGCTCTTTTTCCCGAGGTGCAACAATAAAGTAAAATAACAATGTAATGACTGTTATAAGAAAAAATATCACATGCATTATCAATTATTTTTAGTATAATCTCTTCTGTTTGCTCAAATTTACTCCAGCGCTTCTGCCACCGTTTGTAACATTTCCGGAATCCTCCAAGACCACTATTGCAGCTTTTTGGATATATTCCGGTGGCTATGGTAATACTGATTTGCCTTTTGAAGTTTAAAGTTTCTGTTCAGACATGAAGTATAAGATGGTGTAATTTCTTGATAAAGAATCCAATTATCAGCACAGATGTAGAACTCATTTTTAAATTCTTTTTAAAATTTATTTTCTAGAAATATTGGATAAATTTTGCCAGATACACATTTTTTTTTAATGAACAACGCCATTAGAATTGAAGACACACTTAAGCATTCATTTCACTTTTGTCTTTAACGTGATGCAGTAGAGCGTCGAAAATCCGAACTAATTGGGACTGGGGGGGGGGAGTTTGGATTTTTTGAATTTTTGAACATAACTTAGAAATTCTTAGTTACCCTAGAAATGTTAAGATAAAAATGAAAATATACACTTTATGTACTTTCATATGTACCTAACTATTGCACTTTGATTTACTTGTATCCTTTAAATCCAGAGGAATGCACTTATTTTACAAAAAGAATTCAGTACATATTTACAAATGTATGTAACTATGCACAGAAAAACTAACACAACTGTACGAAATAACTAAAATATTTTATATGGAAAACTCACTAATTTTGAGTTGTGTGAGTTTTGAAACTTGTTTTTTGCTGGCTAGATCCTGCATTCTCTGTTACACACATAGAAAAAGTAACACGGTTACATGCATGACAGGGATTCCCTCACATGGCTCAATAAATCTGGATTAAATTTCCAATTGTTGTAAGAAGTTTGTATGCAACCTTTTCTATTCTTTCTTACTGTTGTATATGAAATTTTTTGGAACCATATTTTCACAAATATTCGTCATACCCAGATCTTCAGTTATATTTAATAAACAGTTTACAGATTGCTGTTTTAATTTTGCAATAATTTTCATAGATAATCTTTAGTCAGAATTCACACACTCTGGCCATGTTGACATGGATCCATGAGGTAGATAGTCATCCACTGTGGTTTTTATCTTCAACATGTAAGCTCTACTCAAGTGTTTACATATAACCTCGAACCTCACACTAAACTGAAATTTCCCTTTAAATATTTCTTTTTAAATTTTCTACATAGTTAATGTCAACCCACTTTGATTACCATGTCCATAATAGAAGATTCATTTTTAACTGTACTTTGATTTTAATACTATGTTACCTAGGTCGGTTAGACAACTCAGAGGGGGGGGGGGTCTTCACCTAGTTTTCTGGTAAAATTAAAAGGTAAATTTTCAAATTTAGAACTTCCCAAATTTTTGAGAATTTCAGTTCCTTAGAACTGTGAAAGAAACTTTATCATTAAACATTTTCAATATTCCATGATTAGGCATGAGGAATCATATATTTTATGAAGATTTGTTTAAAAAATATGCATTTATTATCCCTAGCTAGATTATAAGTGACAGATAAGAATAGGTTTTCCTGGCATCATCGCATCATAGTAGTTCAACAGCTCTAATTATTCAATAGGAGTGTGGTCAAACTGACAAATCTAGGTCTTTGTATGATGACAAATAGATTTCATCAATAACTGTCATGCAACATACAACAAACAAATCAATTGATTAACCTAATTAGTCAATTGATTATTTTTAATGAACTAGGAACCATTAAATCTAAGTAAATAGATAAGAAGGTATTAGCTGGACTTGACTAAACATATCACAAATAAACAACAAAAAAAATGTTTTAATAACACTTATTGGTAAATTTTGGTAGTTAAATTTATACCCAGTGCATGCATACTATACGTTTTCCAGTGAAGGATGACACAGATAATTTCGTTATCTTTATAGGGATGGCCTGGGTCCTCCCTTCAGTGACACACACACAAACACAACAGAAAAGAGTAACTTATTGGAATCTAAATATATGATTTCAGATATGATGTTCAGATTTGGGAATCAAAAGGAAACTTATTACAAAAAGGAGAACTCATTAAAATTATACCTGGAATATCTGGATTATTTTGTTCTTTAAATGATCAGATCGATAAAGAAATACTTCTGTCTGCAGGTAGTATTTAATTTTTGTATGACTGCTATGCAATTAAAATAATACAATAATGGAAATGTTAATTTTTTAATATACATTAGAGCCTCAATAATTCGAGGTAGATGGGTATGAGATCCCCCTCGGATTAACGAAAACTTGGATTACGTTCCTGAACATTAGAAAAAATAGGGGTTCTAATGGACCCTAATACTATAATTAAGAATGCACAAAATAAGTTTATAAAACATTGTTTTGATCAATAGTAGTTACATAAATTATTGTTGCTTTGGAATACATTGTTCATCACGGTTGCTACATTTTTTTGAAAAATTTATGAAGTGTCTTTCTTCTGTGTCTGCTTATCAGATAATTTTTGTGCTACGGCATCGCGTAGACGTCTTAGCAGAAGCACATTTGTTGGTGTGGTATCTGTTTGTTGTTCAATGTAGCACCATGAATGTAGATCCAATGAATGTAGATTGAAGATCCCTTCTCTGAACTACAATATATTAACATTTTCAAATGTAAAAAATTTAAGGAAGAATGATTTATTTCATTTGATTTGTTCTATATCTACTAGTTTTTGTATCTGAACTACCTTGTGTGTGTGGGTATATATATATATATATATATATATATATATATATATATATATATATATATATATATATATTTATTTATAGGTTAGTTTTGGTTGGTAAAGATTATTTAGATTTTTTGGACTAGGAGACTGACAGACTTACCTTGGTAAGAGTCCACACTGTAGTCTTGAAATAGAAACACATAAAAGCACTTAAACAATGATATATTTCAAGCACACAGTGGTCTTTGTCAATCGAAGAGAAAACACAAAGAGAAATATGAGAGAATGAAATAAAATAAATAGATATTTATTTTATTTCATTCTCTCATATTTCTTTTTGTGTTTTCTCTTCGATTGACAAAGACCACTGTGTGGTTGAAATATATCATTGTTTAAGTGCTTTTATGTGTTTCTATTTCAAGACTACAGTGTGGACTCTTACCAAGGTAAGTCTGTCAGTCTCCTAGTCCAAAAAATCTATATATATATATATATATATATATATATATATATATATATATATATATATATATATATATATATATATAAAACACAGTTTACTTGTATTGACTTATCATTTACACTTTTATGTACTTAAACAAGAACCTTACTTGGTATATTTGTGAGTAATAATCTAAAAATAAGCTTGAAAATGAGCGCATGTAATTATTAGTTCTCAAAAGTCTATTTCTTGGAAGCCTGACTCATTTCTTTTGCATGACGTATTGATATAAACATTTCTTGGAAGCCTGACTCATTTCTTTTGCATGACGTATTGATATAAATATTTCTTGAACACCCCGATTCATTTTCTTTATGACTATAAACATTTCTTGAACACCCGGCTCAATTCCTTTTAAATTGATAAAATAGGCTGAAATAGAAATAGACTCAAATTATTCGGAAGCTCGTAATATCAGGACTCAGACCTTCTAGACTATACTGTTCATTGAAACTAAAATCTGACATATGTGCTAATATGTTCAGATTTTGTTACAAATATGGTACTGTATTTAAGAATAATGCTGTTCATGAAATTAAATTACTGATAACTGTTGTTAATTAAGTGATTAACATTGAGCCAATTTAGATTGAAAACAAGTGGTCAGTCTGTTTAAGTTAGGTGTTGTGATGTTGTCCTTGCTACAACCTATTAAACATATTCTTTGATTTTTAAGATTACCTGCTTCTCAGCAAACAAAGGCTGATTTCAAATGAGAAAAAAGTATTTTGAATTTTTTGTTAGTGAGACTGGTTTGGTTCAGTAATATAATTTAGTAACTAAAACTTAATTGAACACAAGGAGTGATTGAATCAATGATTTGACAGTTTTTACAAATTTCTTCCATGAAAATAAAAACATAAGAATTGAACTAATGATTACTAAATTTCGAAATCTTGTTGTTTTTCATGATAAGCTGGTTGTTAATCACTTATTACACTTTGAAATCACTTGCTACTAGACATTCTGTTAACTATAAGTTATTTAATTGTTAACTTACACTTGGAGGAAACGTTTTCATCTTATGACTTCTTCCTCTTCATATTTCTGCCGCTAGGATTGCTGCATTTTTCTTTTTGGTGCTAATTTTTTCGGTACACATCACTTCTAACTTTCAAAAAAATTGGCACCGAAAAGCACAACTGTAGCAATCCTAGTGGAAAAAATATGAGGCTGAAGAAGTCATATAACAAAAATGTTTCCTCCAAGTGTAAGTTAACAATTTAACAACTTATAGTTAACAGAATATCTGGTCGCAAGTACTTTCATAGTGTAATAATGATCTCTTGTTTTCTAAATTGATATCATGTAATGAAAACAACAAAATTTTTTCGGTAAATTTTCAACAGAGTTTCATACTACTATTTCCAAATTCCGTTGAACCAAATTTTTTGAAATCAGATCTCAATTGTAATTACTTTGAACACCTCTATAAATATTCTTATACCTGGTTTGGTGCATATTGAATTGCAGGAATAATGACATGAGATTTTTGCAAAATATTTGAATTTTTTATCGCTCTCTGCGATTTAACATAATGAATTTCCTTTTAACTGATATAATCACAGATATGTATAGGCTGTGAGTTATATTTTTGTTTTGTGTCTGTCATTATTAAATTAAAGTTTGTGGGAAATAATTTTGTGTTTAAAGCATTAGGCTTATCCTAGCTCTCCAAGGGAGTTATGATAACACTTGTAACTTGTAATTCAGTCAAGATAAGATAAAAAACTATTACGTTATTTCTTTATTGTTATTTGTAATTTAATATATTTTTAATTAGATCCTAACTTATGCAACTATACTATAAATAGAAATTGGATAAGCTACTAATTTTTTTAAAATTTCAACAAATGGATACATTTTAGATACAATATTTAAATTTAAAATGTTATTTTTTCAGGCCCTAATTTAAAAGTAGTGTCTACAATGTCTGTTGGGGTGGATCACATAGACGTAGCTGAATGTAGAAAACTAGGAATCAAAGTAGGATTTACTCCTAAAGTCCTAACTGAAGCTACTGCGGAACTTACAATCGCTCTTCTGTTAGCGACGTCCAGAAGATTGTTTGAAGCACATCAGCAACTAATAACGTAAATAATTTTGTTTTCTCCCATAACCATGGAGTTTCTTTATATGTCATGAAAATCTGTTTTCGGCTTTCTGTAAAACAAGTAATTTTAGTATTAATTTCCCAATAATATTTTATCTATTGATCAAAATATTTTAATCAAACTCTTGAATTTTGTAGTCCTTTACATTCTGTGAAACTTAATTAATCACTTTTACGTTAGTTTATGACTATCTGAACTTTAATTTTGTAAATTTGTAAAAGCTTACTGAGACAGAACGTTTTCGATCGCTTTGTGGCGATCTTCATCAGTGTCTAAATTTTCTGCTTAGAGTTGTTGTTAGCAACACAGCATTCTACAATCAGCTAAAAGAAACAGGACACAAATAAATACACAGAGATTTACCATAACCTAGAAATCTTACACAACAAAAAAAGACCACATCTCAACACAATAGAACAATATGAAATTTATAAACACACAAAAACACAAAATGCAAACATATTAAACAAACAAACCCAATACAAATCACACCTACTCTTTGACACTTTCGAAAACCAGCTTTTAAAACCATCATCTCTTAACTTAACAACTCCAAGCAGAAAATTTAGACAGTGATGAAGATCGCCACAGAGCGATCGAAAATGTTCTGTCTCATTAAGTTTTTACAAAGTTAAAGTTCGAATAGTCATAAACTAATGTAAATGTGATTAATTTTAATCAAAGTACTGTATAGTGAAATATATAGATAACATAACCCAAGCAATATTTTGTTGCTTTTTTATAAATTCCTATATTTTTCAGAAATTCTTTAATGGAATGTGACTGATTCACACAAGCATATCTACCATAATTTTCTTATAAGATATATTTATTAGCCACATAAAAGATTCGTCCAACTAAAATACGAATTATAATGACTGAAGTTATTACAAATTAATTATCATAAAAGTATATATTTAGTGTTTTTTTTGAAAACTAAACACTTAAAATATTAAAATGATATACATACAGTATATATTAAATTTTAAAATTTGCAAATAAACAAATTTTAAATTTATATTAAGCAAAGGTCAGTGTAAGATACACCTTTTAAAATTATTGATTACTTTAAAAAACTAAAATAAACTTTCTTCTTCAGCTGTTCACACAAAAGACACATTTTTACTGTCATAGATCTGATCAAGTTCCACCTCTGTTTCTTTTTCTTTGTTAGATGAAGTCATAGCTAATAGTTAATTATTGTTATCTCTAACATAGTTATCTATATTTATTCATCATATTTTTAAACAGATATAAAAATTTAAACCTTGTCTTCTGGGTAAAACAATATTTGTTGAAAAAACTCAAAACAGTTTTAATGGTTATTATTTGAGCTACCGGCTATTAACCGATTATTTGGTATATTTAAAAGATTTACTTTCCTTCTAATCAATCATTAAATTGCCATAGCTTCAACCTGTTCATAAGTTCCTTAAACTGTTGGTTGTAATTTTGCTGCAGCGTTGACTAAATGATTCAGTTTTTTTTAATTGAGATTTTTAAATGATTAATAATTATTAATCATTAAAAAATATTGTAGTTTTTTTAAAGTTCAAAGTACTTTTTATGAGTTTCAATTTTAAAAATTTCAAAAGTGATTCATATGCATAGAAGTGTGAATTAATTGCATCATTAAGTAAAATATTTTATCATTCTTAAAACAATGGTGATCTTATTTTCTGACACAGAAGTTATTTTTTGTGCTTAGGTCATATGGAAATTTTTGATTTTTCGCCAACAAAATTATTCTAAAACCAAATTTGAAAGAAAACAGCATTCAAAACAAAAATATCGAAAACTTGTTGCTGATCATGATGAGCTGTTTGTTAATTACTTATTACACTTTGATATTACTTGCAAACAGACTTTTTGTTAACTAAAGGTTGTTAAACTGTTAACTTACACTTGGAAGAAACGTTTCCTCCAAATGTAAGTTGACAATTTAACAAAAATTCTGGTCGCAAGTGATATCAAAGTGTAATAAGCAAAACAAAAAGGGTAATTTGTAATAAAATAAATAACACAAAACAAAATAGCCTTCAAAAAAATGATATTTATAAATTTAAATGGAATGATTGTAATAAATTTTACACAGGCAAAACCAATAAAGAATTTGATGAAAGATACAGAGAATAACTCAGTTATACATAAAACTAGAATTATACAAACCGTCATCTTGCATGAAATAAGTGAACATTATAAATCCCAAACATTAATGAATTTAAATCAATTAAACAGAAACTAGAAGGAATATAAATGAATATATTGAAAAGTATGGATATACAACACAAATTTATAGATAAAATAATAAAAGAACAAGTTTAAACCTAGTCAAAATAACCCCTTTTCAAATAATAGACAACCTGATTGTGGCGTTTATCCCTTAAGTTTGACAGAGAAATAAAGAATAATAGTTCCGGAGGACCACACAGACAAATTTAAAAACAGCAACTCTGTGAGTTGCCTTAAAGCTAGGCAACAAAGAGGTTATGAACAAAATTTGAATAAAATTTGTAAACACTAACCTTACGTTGAGTAAGATGTTCCACGCAGGTGTAGTTGAAATCGTTTGGTGTGCACATCACTTTTTCAATGTAACTGTTCACTAAAAACTATTAATTAAGTTCGTTTAAATGTTCAGAAACAAAAAAGTTATAAAATCGTTTCATTTTTACCACGTGCTAACTCTCTTGTGGTTGAAAAAGTTTAATGAGAAAATTACACCACTCTTTGTTTTGAGATTGATCTCAACACTTATTTGTGAAAGATTTATAAAATTTAAAAAGATGAAAAACATGTAAGAAATGAGTCCAAAATGGCGAAGAACAGGAAACGCGGAAATGCGATGCGACTAACGCTTTCAGGAGTTAAGTACAGACTGCTGAACAATGGCGAGAGTATTACGCGTAGAGTAAGGGCCGTGGATTGTGTGCCACAGAACGAACGTGCACAGTGGTTTGACAGAAAGCTATGCCATATGGATTTTGAGAACTGCATCAAACGCTGATAACAATGCAACAGCCTCATCCTATTGGAAGAGAAAATTCTTCTATTAGGAAAGAATAGAACTTGCTTCAGCCAAACTTTACATCTTGTACCATCTTGTTTTATTTTCGTACCAACAGTAAACGAAAGTATTCAATAAAAGGTAAGTCTTCAAATAGTTTTGTGAAAGAACTTATTAGTAAATATATGTATTCCTAAGTAAGTAAATATCTATAAATGTAATTATGTATAAATTCATTCTTATTTATGTTAGATTCTTGTACATGTATATTTAATGTGCAAGTAATAAGACTATATAAAAAAAATGCTGCTGTTAGTGGTGCTACCAAGGTTTAAGTATGTTAAATTAAAGTGTAACTGTTCTGGTAACAAAACCTACTCTGGCAGCAGCCTAAAAGGTGATGAATGAATACATAAAAAGTTACCAAACTTGTGAGCGAGATATATTGTAATTTCGAGAGGACCATCCTATTTGTTTTATATAAAGATATATCTATATATAGTAAACTTGGCTAATTCGAAGCTATAGGGACCAATGAAAACATTCATATTAACAAAAAATTCAAACTATCAAAGCTGGAGAATATCCTTTCTGTCAAAACAGTCCAGATTTTTGTGTGTGTCTACAACGATCATTTCGACTGTTCAAGGTATTGTGTCACTGGTCAATGTTAAACACTATAGTTAGAATTAGCAATAAATTTAGAAGTAGTGGATTTTTAAAACTTATAATTATTAGCAGTTAACCCATTGCGGATCTAATTACATGGATGTCACAGACACTAGTGGGTACAAATTAATTCCTAACGTCAATTTAGTTGTATTTCACGTCAAAAGAAAACATATTCTCACTTATAAAGCATTAATTATTATATTTTTTTTACGGCTGCAATTTTTGTATTCGTTATTTTGTACCTTAGTTAGTTTATTACTTGTTAATTAATTGTTATGTGTAATCTAATTAGTAAAATAGGTTTGAAGTTTGCTTTAGATTCTAGGCTCCACCATTATTGTTCATTTCGTATTCACACAAGAATACACTAATTATAAAAATATTTACACTACTGACAAACACTGAGTAAAATCTCCACTGAACTTCTCACTCCAGTTCACATAAAAACTGCTAAAGCAATCTATTATACTTAGACGTCTGACAGAAGGTCAATGAGCTATAAATATCTTTCTTTATGTATGGTGTAAGTATCGAGAGTTGATAAATATCCGTTATAAAGCAGTCTTGTGCATGACAAATCAGAAAATAGAACTATCTTACCAATAACAACAAACTGATGACTGAGCACATAACTGATTCTCTCGATATTGCTTACACACCAAATCCTATGGTGGACAAATATATACAACAAAGAATACTACACTCCAACTTACAAACCAAACAACAAAATAATAAAATATCTTAATAACACAAACCACAAAACAAATTCAGAAAAACATAACCTATCAGGAATTT
Source organism: Prosapia bicincta (assembly GCA_036971475.1). NCBI lineage: Eukaryota > Metazoa > Arthropoda > Insecta > Hemiptera > Cercopidae > Prosapia > Prosapia bicincta. Next base: position 38,558,302 of record JBAIZL010000010.1, on the reverse strand, counting down.
ACAAAATCACATGCAACAACTGTAACGCTTTTTACATAGGAAAAACAACCAGAACATTTAAAATAAGATTTGAAGAACATTATAGAGCATTCAAAAACAAAAATTCTAAAGTATCAAATGTTGCAGCACACCTAATATCCCATAAACACGAAATAACAAATTACGAAAATAACCTAACCATACTTGAAATAAATAACAACCCAATAGAACTAAACTCACTAGAAAAATACCACATTTATAAAAACATACACAACAATTTAATGAATCTACAAACAACATATACAGAAGACATACTATATAGAAACATCATACACACAGATCAAGAAAAAGTGCGCGTAACGTCAACAAACACCTATATCACAGACCGAACATCTACAACAAAAAAACATCAGTGATTTGACAATGGTCAATTGACCGAAAGGTGCCTCATCACTCAAGGTAAAATTATTGCACTTAATGGTGGATAAAATTACTTACAATAGTAATATATTAACTTCATATATATATATATATATATATATATATATAGATTTTTTGGACTAGGAGACTGACAGACTTACCTTGGTAAGAGTCCACTCTCACTTATGTACTTAAACAAGAATCTTACTTGGTATTTATGCGAGCTAACTTTCAATGGCTGGTCGTGCCGACATCCTCGGGCATACTCGAGGATGCCCGAGGATGACGGCACGACCAGCCATTGAAAGTTAGCTCGCATAAATACCAAGTAAGATTCTTCTTTAAGTACATAAGTGAAAGTGATAAGTGTATACAAGAAAACAGTGTTGCATAACTACAAATATATATATATATCGCAATATGTATTCTTGTGTATTAATAAAGAAGTCAAAATAGAAATACAAGAATTATAATTTTTGTATTTGTATTTTGATTTAGTTCTTTATATATATATAATAAATAAATATCAACATCAACTTATAAACCATATGTTGTGGTTGAAACCATCAAATAACAATATATTGCACACAAGCTGTTCTGTTACCAGACTGAGATTGTCTCCAGCTACTGGTTTACTATGCCAGAGGTAGACCAAAAAAAGTGAGTATATCTTCCTGAATCACCAGGAAACTGTACAGAAATGACAGTTAAATTAAACTTTCCAGCAAAAATGATGACGCCTGACCCAACAGATCTATATTCTTGAAATTCCATCCAGGAATACTTAAAATTAGGAGGTATAATAGGCGTGTGAAATTCCTAAAGTTTAAATCTATTGATTTAAGCAGTTTGAAGTCGTAAAATAAACAACTAGAGTCATAAAACAAGCATTTTATATTGTTTGGTCGCTTTTGAAATTAGGCCAATGAAGATGAGTTAAATACATTTAAAAAGTACTACCCACACACAAATGAAGCTTTCAGATTAACACAAAACAATTGTATCAGATAAACTTATGCTCTGCCTAAAATATTCCAAAAACTTATGGATGAGGTTTAATCATTTCAACATTTTCGAACTTAATACCAAAATAATTATAAATAATATAAATATCAAATTTTAAAATTGTGTTGTTCATGACAAGCTGGTTGTTAACCACTTATCACATTTTGAAATTACTCTCGACCAGAGATTCTATTAATATAAGTTGTTAACTTACACTTGAAGCAAACGTTTTCGTCTTATGACTGGGAGGCTGAAGAAGTTGTAAGACAAAAACGTTTCCTCCAAGTGTAAGTTAACAATTTAACAACTTATATTAATAGAATGTCTGGTCACAAGTAATTTCAAAGTGTAATGAATAAATATCAAAATGCTAGAACAGTGATGAGAAAATTCCTCTACTGTTTTCCATTAAAGCAACAAATGTATGAGTTAAACAATTTTATTTAAATCTATAAAATTTTAGCTCGGTTATAATTTTATTAAATATCAAAATGCTAGAACAGTGATGAGAAAATTCCTCTACTGTTTTCCATTAAGGCAACAAATGTATGAGTTAAACAATTTTATTTAAATCTATAAAATTTTAGCTCGGTTATATTTTTATTATATAATCATATAAATCATTGACATTTTTAAAAAAATATTTTTATTTTTACTTTCTTATTTACAAGTTAATTTGATAAATTGGAATACAGTATTTGCTTTTGGGACAAGGTTAAGTAATTTGTTGTACCATGTATATATTTTGAATGTAATAGTAGCTAGTAATGAAAGTGAAAATAGACTTTAAAATGTCATTGCTATGAAAGCACTGGAAGCAAAAGCAATATACTACCACTTCTAACATTATTATAATCATTAAAGACATCAAAGCTGTGCTACATGTTCATTCAAAACGTAGAATTTTAAGAATAGAATGCCTGGCTTTATAGATATTTTTATTCTCATATCAGAAGATTTTTTTTGTAGTTTTTTTGTGATTGAAGAATTTGAATTTTTTTCATTTATAGAGGAGGTTGGTCATCTTGGTCGCCTTTATGGATGTGTGGTCCAGCACTTAAAGGGTCCACTGTTGGAATTGTAGGCTTTGGCCATATTGGACGAGAGGTTGCTAGAAAATTAAAAGCTTTTAACGTGGGGCGAATAATTTATACTAGTCGAACTGAGAAAAAAGAAGGCAAGTTTCTTTTGGAATTAGTTATAGTTGTTTTTTACTTTATTTGTAATTTATGTAAGGGCAGTTTTTAATTAATTTTCTGATATTTTTCGAAGTTGATATTAGTAATGTTGAATAACATTTTATTACTAAGGTTAATATTCAGTCTAGCTTTGCCTAATATAATACTTAGCTTAACAGACATTCAATCAACCTATTCCTAGGTCACCTTGGATGCAAGTTTCATATCCAAAGATACAAATGTAGATTATAGAATAATAACCCATATGATATAAAAATGAAGAAGGGACATTGTAATGCAGTTATTGCTAGTACACAGATTAAATAGAAAATCACCTGGTGAAAAAAGCTACAATTTTTACCAACTTAACGTTTATCAGCAACTTGTTTCATCAGAGAAGTTGCTAAAAAAATTCAACAAGCTTTATTAAAAGCTTGTTTAGTAAAAAAACACACTTGAGTAAACAGATGTAAGGCAGGTTTTCTAAATATAAACTGTTGTCATGCTAGCTCTAACTTTTATGTAGCACTAGCAGAATACTCGTCCTTTACAAGGTTGAGGAATATTTCGGTTGATTTAATTTGTGTTTGTATTTGAGTTGAACTTAATTTACTGAAATCAAATCCCAATAAATATATCAAACTATAGTTTAAAAACTTAACTATTATTTTCTTGAAAAACTAAGAGGAGAAAATCTGAAAGCAATTTGAATAATCAGTGATTTAGATTGTCGGGGTTCAGATAAATGAGGTTCTGTATAAGTTTGTACTATCATAAGTCCACTAAAGTAAATCCGTACATTCATCTGCAAAATAACCAAATAACTGCAAGAGAAAGAATTTATTTGTTATAGATTAAAATAAATTTACAACTCGGTCTTCTTTTAATACACATTCATTGCCTTATTTGTGTACCTGACAAAAATTCGTTTTTTTAAAATTTTTGGATCACTTACTTTAGGAAATTTTTTCTTTAACCCATTGCACGCCACAGGGAAAACATTCACATCCATACAAAATGTTGTTAGCAGAGATAAAGACCAGGGTTTTACATTGATTTCCATTGTTGCTTCAAGGAACTGTCATTTTTGTTGTTGTCGAATGTTTAGTCTGCTTGACTTTTGTTCATGTGATATAGTCTCCATGCTTTAGAGAAAGATGTTCAACACATTTCTTATTACTGTACCCCGGCTTCAGGAGGATTACAACTCTTCCTCCAAAGGCCTTGGGGGGGGGGGGGGGCGGCACAATTCTTAATATTGAAATTGACCAGTATTATTAATCAAGAGATTTTTCTAAAATCTACAGAGTTTGAGTTGTTAACATTTTCCGTCTAGGCCAGGGGTTCCTACACTTTTTGGTACCACGCCCCCTCTTCTTGAAATCAAAACCTCACACGCCCCCTCCATTTTACACTATTAATAAATGGGATGGGCATATTAAAAAGAAACAAATCATTTATGTAGATACATATATATATATATATATATATATATATATATATATATATATATATATATATATATATTCTTGATATTTAACGTTATCCATTGTTTTTCCGTTGCACTGACGTTATGAAGTTAATATATTACTATGTAAGTAATTTTATCCACCATTAAGTGCAATAATTTTACCTTGAGTGATGAGGCACCTTTCGGTCAATTGACCATTGTCGAATCACTGATGTTTTTCTGTTGTAGATGTTCGGTCTGTGAGGTTGGTGTTTGTTGACGTTACGCGCACTTTTTCTTGATCTGTGTGTATGATATTTCTATATAGTATGTCTTCTGTATATGTTGTTTGTAGATTCATTAAATTGTTGTGTATGTTTTTATAAATGTGGTATTTTTCTAGTGAGTTTAGTTCTATTGGGTTGTTATTTATTTCAAGTATGGTTAGGTTATTTTCGTAATCCCATAAACACGAAATAACAAATTACGAAAATAACCTAACCATACTTGAAATAAATAACAACCCAATAGAACTAAACTCACTAGAAAAATACCACATTTATGAAAACATACACAACAATTTAATGAATCTACAAACAACATATACAGAAGACATACTATATAGAAATATCATACACACAGATCAAGAAAAAGTGCGCGTAACGTCAACAAACACCAACTTCACAGACCGAACATCTACAACAGAAAAACATCAGTGATTCGACAATGGTCAATTGACCGAAAGGTGCCTCATCACTCAAGGTAAAATTATTGCACTTAATGGTGGATAAAATTACTTACAATAGTAATATATTAACTTCATATATATATATATATATATATATATATATATATATATATATAACTATTTATTTATACATACTTTCACAAGAAACATTAAAACATTTCAAGTTTTCATTCGTGAGCTATATTTTAACGGATAAGAGGAGAATCAGGTAGTGAGATGGAGGAGCTTGAATTTTTTTCACTAGCATGTCTGTTTGAGGTTGTATTTTAGTAAAGGCACAGCGCAAGTCATTAGCAATATAAAGTTTTGTTACTTTATTTTGTTTTTATTTCAACAAATACTGAAAATTTTTTTTGCACAAGTAGGTACTTGAAAAAAACAAATATAATGAAAGAGCTGCCTATGATACACTTCTAAGTGTTTTATCCAAAATGAAAATTTGTCCATTAACATTTATTTCGCTACACTTTTGCACTATTATTCTGTTCAAGCTGCCATGTTGATTTAATTTCAGGTTTACAAAATTTGCACAACCTTTACTTATATTTCTTTTATAAATGCATACATTTCATTTAAATTTTCTGAACATAATGCACAATAAAATTACCTATTTAAAAGAAATCTGCTGTATTAATTTAGTATTAAATTTTGATAAATTGTGTACTTCAATTTTAACTAAATGAGAATTTATCTTACTATTTTCCAACTGGTCTCACGCTCCCCCTGACTTGCCTTCACACCCCCCAGTTTGGGAACCTATGCTCTAGGTAGTCAGTGTATGTATTGGTTTATTTCCCACTCAAACACATGATTTCTGCATTAAGTAATGGAAAATTGTTTAAAATGTATTTTTTTATTCCAATCAGTTGTTTAAGTGATTTAATTACTCACTTTTAATTAATAAGAATATATGTAACATTTACGCTAATAATAAAAAAATAATTTCCCCCCCTCCAGGTCAGAGTAGTTTGGTAAGATGGAGGAAAGCCTCTGAAAAATCTTGCTATGTTTGTGGTGAGGCAATAGGTACAGCCAGACACTTATTGGTGCCTCTGTAGGTGCCTCTTGACAGGGACATTACTCTTGTTGCCATGATAGGGTACTTCAAATCCTACGTGAAGTTGTAAGTCTCTCGGTTGCTAGAGCTCAAAAAGGATTGACCAAAAGCAGAACAGAAATCCGCTTTGATAAAGCGGGCTCAACTGTAAACTCTAAGACCAAGTCCTTAATCTCCTAACCTCAACATCATATAACTCCATTTACCTTCTCCCTATATTCTACCATTTTTAACAACTCCATTTACCTTCCTTCTGTCAGACTATTAATATATGAGTTAAATTAATCAATATTTATACAAATAATATATAGTACTACATCATAAACTATAAATATGTGAATCTGTGACATTTGGATATTTAATCTTTTATACACATCTGTGGTTCTTTTCAGTCTTTTCTTCCTCTTTATTTATTGAAAAAAAAAAAACATTTTATGATCAAAATATTTCAATAATGTTTTTTTGTATGTGCCTATTTATTTCCAAGAGATTGCAGTTTTGGACTATTGCCACTAGATAAGTCTGTCAGTCTCCTATCTAGTCAAAAGATTCCTAAATAAGCTTTAAGCTCTACTAGAACTAACCTAAATACAGATAACTAATACACACAAACACACACATACAACACACACACACAAATATATATGAAGTTGATATATTACTATTGTAAATACTTTTATCCACCACTAAGTGCAATAATTTTACCTTGTTGTGATGAGGCACCTTTCGGTCACTTGACCATTGTCGAATCAGAATATTTAAATTTTTTTCTTTGTGTGTATATTTAATACCAGATATTATAAAACTATAATGTTTTTTAAACAGCTGCAGAGATAGGTGCATCCAAGTATGTTTTGGAGGATTTATTACAAACTAGTGACTTTGTGATTGTAACTTGTAGTCTTACGCCTCAAACCAAGAACTTGTTTACTGCTGAGCGATTCGCCCTAATGAAGCCAACTGCAATTTTCATCAATACTTCACGTGGCGGTTAGTATCTCTTTTAATAGTAACAGATTACATTTATTTAACTGTAAACAGTAATCTTACGAAATGGCCGTTATCTCTCAGTTAACTGTTTTATGAACTTTTTAAAATCAAATAATTAAAAATTTTACAATGTCCAATCTATGTTGATTGAACTTTATGATCAGTTGTATGTTTATTAAATTCCTTGTCTTAACGCACACTCTTGATATATTTCTTGATCAAAATTATAAACGTTAATATAATACGTTTTTATTCATTCAATCATGTTCTTTCCTATTCATCCAATACATTTCTTTTAACCTATAGTGGATGAGAATTGACACCATACATAGAAACAAAAATTGGAAATTTCAAGGATATTTCCTTCCTATTTCTGCACCTAATATTGTTATTCTGACATATGTTATACATATTTATATTAATTGTTAATTATAAATAGAAAAGACACTAAAATAAAATTTTTCCTTGTTGATTGAAGTAGGAATTGACTTTAAAAACAAAATTTGTATATTACTTGTTTTTATTTGTATTTTTATAGAATAACTGATGTTCTAATTATTCTCTATAGCTGTCGTTGACCACAATGCACTATACAAAGCATTGAAAGAGGGGAAAATATGGGCTGCAGGATTAGATGTGATGGTTCCTGAACCTTTACCAACTAATCATCCTCTTCTACAACTTAACAATTGTGGTAAAATTAATTTATCTTTAAAAGTCTATATTTAAATTTATATTGTTTATTATAGATTTATTTCTATATTACAAATGTTTAAATCTAGTGTATTTTAATATATGCCTACATGCACTTGTTTTAGGAAAAAATTACTACTGTGTAAATATATAATCTCAACACACACACAACAGCATTAGTAAAAGTTAGATCACAAAAAACTTTTCAAACCATTTTCGTTGATGAAATTAAAGGTAAACAATTATAGGTTTTGAAGGTAAAACATGTAGATGCTATTATATTGTGTATTTATAAAAAATCTGAAAGTTGTTCTTAATTGTATGGCAAGCAAACCTACAAGGTAGTCAAAAATAACTAAACAGAATTGGTTACACATGTTTCTCCTGTAATGTGGAAGTTTAATTATACAATGTAAGTAATATGTCAGATGGTGTCAATTAGGAGGGTTGTAATTAGCAGCTGCAAGTTTTTCATGCAACTTTTTTTCATGGATTTTTTAAAATTGCATAATGTTTGAGAACATCGTGTATCATTTTTGAAACTGTTAGACATAAATTTGAAAACAAAGAGTCTTTCATATCTGCTTTTTTGATGACTCACTCAAAACTATACAATTTGTTATCCATCCACTGCTGGCATCTATTGTCAATACAGAAATTATGGATCTCTGACTTTGAGGTCTAACTACAAGCGAACCATTCATGTTAGAATAAAACTATTCCCACCATTAATTAGAGTGTTTAATTCTGCGTTTATGTATATAACCAAAACAAATTTAGCACGATTTTTGTTAAACTTAGCTTATGGTATTGGAAAAAAGTACGATTTTATCACTCTTTTTTTCATTTGTTGATTTCATCTTCGCATGAGCTACTAGTAATCACTTCCACTTTTAAAATGTTTTAAACTTGCCTATAGTAGCACTTACTTTGCTTGTTGAGGACAGCCGTTTCGGGAGATGTGTCCCTTTGTCAACTCAGACCTTTGTTACGGTCTGAGTTGACAAAGGGACACATCTCCCGAAACGGCCGTCCTCAATAAGCAAAGTAAGTGCTGCTATAGGCAAGTTTAAAACATTTTAAAAGTGTAAACTCTTTTTTTATTGAAGTATATATTTAAAGCATATCTGCATTAAAACCACTGGTCCAATCTTTGTGAAACCATTATACCATATTATATGACTCATTAGTAACCTAAAAATGGAATTGGAAAATTTTATCTCATATATATTATATATTATTAATAAATATATTCATTAAACGTATTCTTGTGTTTGAAATATTTTAAATTCATTAAATATATATATATATATATATATATATATATATATATATATATATATATATATATATATATATATAGATTTTTTGGACTAGGGGACTGACAGACTTACCTTGGTAAGAGTCCACACTGTAGTCTTGAAATAGAAACACATAAAAGCACTTAAACAATGATATATTTCAACCACACAGTGGTCTTTGTCAATCGAAGAGAAAACACAAAAAGAAAGCATATTTCTTTTTGTGTTTTCTCTTCGATTGGCAAAGACCACTGTGTGGTTGAAATATATCATTGTTTAAGTGCTTTTATGTGTTTCTATTTCAAGACTACAGTGTGGACTCTTACCAAGGTAAGTCTGTCAGTCTCCTAGTCCAAAAAATCTAAATAATCTTTACCAACCAAAACTAACCTAAATATATATATATATATATATATATCGATATTTTATGTTGTCCATTTCGGTTCACCATAAACCACAAACAGAACAAAATAAACTGTCTTTAATAACAGACTACCATCCTGGTCTACATAAACTCAACAAGATATTGAGAGATGGCTTCAAAATTCTTCAAGCTTCCGTCCACACCAAAAATCTTTTCACCGATCCACCGCAAATTTGGTACAAGCAACCTCCCAACTTGAAAAACATCCTAGTACATCCTAAACTACCAGACCCTGATGCAGAGAAACCATACAAACTTCCTCATGGCTCCTTCCCATGCAATAGACCTAGATGCAAGACGTGTCCAATACTCCCCTCAGCAAATAGTTTCAACAGCCAAACAACAAAAATGGTCTTCAAAATACAGGATCATCATAATTGTACATCGAAAAATGTCATATACCAGCTACAATGTAAACTTTGCTCAGCACAGTACATAGGCCTGACCACGGATGGTCTGAATATCAGAATGAATGGCCACAGACATGATGTTAAAATTATGAATATGGATAGACCAACAGCTCAACATGCTGCGAGTCACAACATCACAACTTTTGATGACTGCTATACCACAAAAGTAATTAAATCACTCCCCCCTGATTGCAATCCTTCAGAACTGAGAAGGTGGGAACTATCATACCAGTGGTATACCAAGTCCAGAGAATCCCCTAACCTCAACATCAGATTTTTTTTTTTTTTTTTTTTTTTTTTTTTTTTTTTTTTTTATCCTAATAGCCTTATCTCTTTCCCCTGACAGACTTATATAAACTATATGCTCATGGAGCTCATATGCTCATGGAAACAATATATATATCTTTAATCTGTGCATCTGTGACATCTGATTTCTACTCTACACAATCTGTGATTACAATTATTTTATTTTATTTCATTCTCTCATATTTCTTTTTGTGTTTTCTCTTCGATTGACAAAGACCACTGTGTGGTTGAAATATATCATTGTTTACCAAGGTAAGTCTGTCAGTCTCCTAGTCCAAAAAATCTATATATATATATATATATATATATATATATATATATATATATATATATATATATATACATATATATATATATATATATATATATATATATATATATACATATATATATATATATATATATATATATATATATATATATATATATATATATATATATACATATATATATATATATATATATATATATATATATATATATATATATAATAGCTTTAGTTTTTTAGGGAAAAAACCTAGACATAAATTTTCTTTCATCCAGTTTTTTCAAGGTGAACATTTACAAAAAAATTTAGGCCTGTTAATTTGTATTACTATTCAACATTTATAGACAACTTTGCTAGGGTATTTGACATCTCATAAAACATTTTCTTCAGTATATGAAATAATAATTTTTGCAACTAATCCTGTGAGTGATTCGACAATGGTCAAGTGACCGAAAGGTGCCTCATCACATAAGGTAATTATTGCACTTAGTGGTGGAAAAAAGTATTTACAAGTAATAATAATAATTTCATATATATGTTATATATATTTTAGGTTAGTTATAGTAGAGCTTAAAGCTTATTTAGGAATTTTTGGACTAGATAGAAGACTGACAGACTTACTTATTGGCAATAGTCCAAAACTGCAATCTCTTGGAAATAAATAAATAGATACATATAAAAACTTATCACACTATTGAAATATTTCGATCACACAATGATCTTTATAAATTAAAAAAGAGAAAAAGAGGAAAAAGAAAAGACTGAAGTCTTTGAAGACTTGAAGTAATAACTAAAATAATTTCAAAAAAATATTCAAGCATATTTTTAAATGTTCATATTGAAAAAAAACAGTTTTACTTTTGAATAACAACAATATATTTTTTAAATAACGACTTAAGAAGGCAAAAGTACAGATCTAGAGCCTATTATGGGGATAGTTTCAAGCCTCAAAAACAATTTCTTATACAGGATAAAGGAGATGCTTGTGCTTATTTGAAGGATGGAGACAATAATACATTAACACACGTTGAGTTCGGCGGGTGTGCATGAACGCTTGTGCTCTACTGGCACCCGTGGCGGTAAGTGTTTGTGGTCCCTGCTCCCCTTCTCAATTCATTGGTTCATTGTGAGGTTAGCCCTTTACAGAAAGTTTTGTGTTCCTTGTAAGTTATTGTGCCAACCTTCGTAAACATTTTGGTGTATTTCTATTTTCATCCCACCATTACTGACAGATTAGGGACTGTGTTATCGTATTATTGTTACTTGAAGTGTGTTTTAGTAGTGTTTAATATTTTTTTACAATAAATATAGATAACGAAGATGAATTATTGGAGAATGTCTACTTAGACAAATGTTGTTATAATACACATTCTCTAATAATTCATCCTCGTTATCCATATTCATTATAAAAAAACTAATAAACACTATTATAACACAGTCCCCTGTCCGATAGCAATGGTGGGAAAAAAACAAAATGCACCAAAATGTTCTCAAAGACTTACACAATAACAGACAAACGATTCAACGTTTTCTGGCATCAACTAACCTCACAATGGACCAATGAATTGAGAGTGAGACCGAGACATACATGAACACATACTGTCGCGGGTGCCAATAGAGCACGGGCATTCATCCACATCCTCCGCACTTAACGTGTTAACAAGGGTCTAGCAGACTAAACATTCAACAACAACAAAACTACTAACTTAGTGAAACAACAACAAAATATATACCAATACACATTCCATTGGTTTGTATAATGAAATTAATGTTACACAATAGTTTCTTTTAATTGTTTTTTAATGTTATTTCAGTTCTCTTACCTCATATTGGAAGCGCTACTTACCAGGCTCGAATGGCGATGTCTGAATTAACTGCTAAAAACATCATTGCTGCCATTAATGGCAGTCCATTGCCAGCTGAATTCATTTTTTAAGAAGACTGTGATACTTTATGTGATAGGTATATTATTAAAGCATTTATAGAATTATAATTTATTTTATTGTTGAAGTGTGGAACTGAAATTTGTCAAATGCTTCTATGTTTTGTACTGTTATGGAAAATAAAGTCTTAAAATAGAATTAAGCATTGTTTAGTCAAATAACATATCCTTAAATTTAAATTTGTATACTTTTTATGTTATAAATAATAATAATAGGATTTTTCTAATACACAATTTGAGTTCACGATACAAAATTGTAATGTGTGAAGTACAAACTAATATAGCCAAATCATTCATATTTTTTAATGTTAAATTTATATTTGTTGATCCCATCTTCACATGCGCTACTAGTTTTCACTAAAACACTTGTAAATATTTTTCAAAACTTGCCTATAGTAGTATTTACTTATATTTGCTAAGGACGGCCGTTTCGGGAGATGTGTCACATTAACTACTCAGACCGTAACTGATCTCAAGGTTTTCATAGGTTAGGGTATTACAGTGGCATGGGATATTATGGTGGGGGTATGGGTCTACTTTGTAAGTATTAGGAGTTATCATGTCAAAAAGTTTGTGCGAGTTATAATGTAATTGTGTGTTGAGTATGTGTGTAGGGTGTAGTTAGGAATGTCTGTATATTTCTTATTGTTCAGTTGTGTAACGCTGTTTATTTCTGTGTTGTTTATGAAGAATTTGTAGGTTGAATGCTATGTCTATATAGTCAAATTTTTTTGTGGAGTTGAGATAATCGGCGAAGTTTGATTGGTAATTATTGTTTGTTAGTGTGTTTATATGTTCTTGGTAGTGTGTGTAAAAAGACCTCCCTGTCTGGCCTATGTAAAAACTGGGGCACAACCTGCAAGTTAGTTTGTAACCTCCAGCGGCATTGTAATTGCGGTTGATTTTGTTGCTGGGTTTTAATTGTTTATTGAGAGTGTTGTCTGTGGAGTAGGGTATTTTGTAGTTGTATTTTTGTAGTGTGTTGGTTAGATTGTGGGTTTTGGATGATCTGTATGGTATTGATAAGTATTTTATGGGATTTTTGTGTTGTGTGTTTGTATTATTCATATACCATATTGATCAAAACCACATTTTACACAACAATAAATACTCGGATAATTTACTGGTATAGATACGTTGACGATATAATATTATACAAAGGTAACACACGCCGAGCACACATATTTTTAAAACGCCTTAATTCAATACACCCAAAACTAACATACACTATCGAAACAGAACAACAAAACTCTCTTAACTTCCTAGACCTTACAATTAAACATACAGACAAACAAACACATAAATTCAACATATACCGAAAACCCACCAATACCAATACTACCTTTCACATCTCCTCAAACCACCCACACCAACATAAACTAGCCGCTTACAACACCATGATGTATCGCCTGCTTAAAACACCTTTAGACAAAGAAGAACACTGCCAAGGGTTAAACACCCTAAAACATCTAGCACAAACTAACGGATACAACACAACAATGATTGACAAATTATACAACCACCTAAAAAACAAACTCAATAACCGAAATACAATCCTATAAAATACCTAACAATACAATCCAAAACCCACTATCTGACCAACACACTACAAAAATACAATTACAAAATACCCTACTCCACACATAACACCCTCAATAAACTATTTAAACCCAACAACAAAATCAACCGCAATTACAATGCCGCTGGAGTTTACAAACTAACTTGCAGGTTGTGTCCCAGTTTTTACATAGGCCAGACAGGGAGGTTTTTTTACACACACTACCAAGAACATATAAACACACTAACAAACAATTATTACCAATCAAACTTCGCCGATCATCTCAACTCCACAAAAAAATTTGACTATATAGACATAGCATTCAACCTACAAATTCTTCATAAACAACACAGAAATAAACAGCATTACACAACTGAACAATACGAAATATACAGACATTCCTAACTACACCCTACACACATACTCAACACACAATTACATTATAACTCACACAAACTTTTTGACATGATAACTCCTAATACTCACAAAGTAGACCCACACCCCCACCATAATATCCCATGCCACTGTAATACCCTAACCTACGAAAACCTTGAGACCAGTTACGGTCTGAGTTGACAATGTGACACATCTCCCGAAACGGCCGTCCTTAGCAAATATAAGTAAGTACTACTATAGGCAAGTTTTGTAAAATATTTACAAGTGTTTTAGTAAAATTAGTTAAATGATACTTAGTTTGTTACACAACCTGAATTTGTCTGTGCCTTAAGACCTTAACCTAATATACCACCTAAGGTTATTTAATGAGGAAACTGTGGGTGACGACTGGTACTCATCACTTCATTTCTTTGTCGTGTTTCCCTCCCACACTAAAATTGAAGTTTAAGTAATGGTTTTTGATTTGTGTTATTTGATCAAATTAAGCCTGGAAATTATTTCATTATTTATTTGATTTCCATTTTGGTTGATTATATTAAAGGAAAGCTACACACGTATTATTATTTCTGTTTTGAACCATTAGAAAAATGTAGTTTTTCAGATATAAGTACATAAATAACTAATAAATATTAACTTTAATTATTGGAGAAAATTATACTTAGATTAAATTTTCCATTACTGGTAAGGAACGGTAAAGTTTTTGTCTTGTTGGAGATGCTACTTCTTTGCTTGTGCAAACATTTTTTAAAGTTGACTTCATTGTATGAAAGCTGAGATTATAATGAACAAAAGGAGCTCTAACAGGAATTTCACAAACTGTATTAGTGTTTGAGTTGGGTTGTTCTATATTTTTGCGTTTGTGTCTTGCAATTCCTTGTACAGCAGATATATAACTTGAAACAGTGAAGATATTATGTAGCAGATTAGTATGAAAAATTAAGGTTAATTATAATTCAGTCATACATAAATAAATAAAATGCCTTATAAATAAAATTGTTTATATTTTCTACTGCCAAATACCATCAGTAATTGGAATATTTTTTGTTTGTGGAACGAACAGAAGAAACTATCTTTTGAGGGTTTTAGGAGAACAAAATATTATTCACTGTAATGATAAATTATAAGTAGACGAATTTCCAAATTGAAACTTGCAGCCTGCTGTGGTTTACTGCCCGATTTAATGCCAATTTTAATCTATCACTACTACTTACCCCAGTAGTGTACACTCATGTAACTTTGTTTATTTACACTACAACAGAGTAGTTTTCCAAGGATATGTGTGGACAATCCAGAAAATAATAGATGTTTTGAAAAAAAAATAAAGTGAAAGAAAAAACGTGTATTATATACATTTTGAAGCTACACTCTAGGCGGTCTCCAACATAATCCATATTTAAATTTAAGCACTTATGATAGCTTGATACAAGTTTTTTTTATTACAACTTTGAAGAAATCGGATGCAAGAGATCTTAAGCACTATTTAACGCTGGCATGAAGTTTGGTAACATCTATTGAAGTGCTGCATTGCGTCAGGACTTTATTGCTAGAAAGAGATGGTATTTGGTTGGCACTAAATTTGTGTTGTATGGAGGATGATCTAACACCTCTAATTCAAAATGAAAACAAGAACTTTCAGGAATGATTGGCTGTATGTGGATGTGCACGCTGTATGTGTATGTGTTTGTATCGCCTACTGTTGTTTCTGTAGTGACTCACAATACATATTTCTGAGCTTATAGTCAAGCCTTGTTCAAGGAAATCAACGAGAATCACACACTCTGTCCCAGAAAACGGTTACCATGATTTCGGTTGCTGACAGTTTGGAGACCTTTTTCATCAACAAGTCTTCAGTATCCAAGGTAGGCCGACCACTGCATTCCTCGTAAACATTAGCATGGCCAATTGAGAAGTGGAAAGAGCGGCAGTTTTCGATTGCATCACACATTGTAACTAGTTGCAGTGAGAAAAGTAGAAGAGATAGTCTTCTCATTACCACAGCTGAGAGAACAAATATACTTCTCAAATGCTGAGTGAACGAATATTTCTACACCAAGATGCTTTACTTTAGCACAATGTCATGCTAGTCCCAAATGTCTCTAACTTTCTGGATTCACCTTGTAATTACCTTTTTTGGTAAATTTTTAGTATGAGTTAATTTTAGTCTTGTGTTAGTAAATTTAGTATTGTATTTTTTGTAAATTTTAACACAATGTATAATAATCTACTGACATCAGGTGAAGTTGATTTAATTTAGAGCACTCTGAATCGGTCGCCAGTTTCCGTCTACTCACTGGCACGAATACCTGCAGGAGCACCTGCACTGCATCGGCCTAGCAGATGACCGCACCTGCCCTCTCTGCTTGAATGGCACAATGAACGCCGAACACCAAGTCCTGCGCAGATCTCTCCGTCTACCCTGAAGACCCCGCTAGCCATTACTGGGAGGCGTGACGTCGAATGGTTGAAAAGCCAATTACGGGCGTTGGCTAAAGTAAAGTAAGTAAGGTAAAGTTGATAACCTATTTTGAATTTCTTTGTAGCCTACAGTAATACAGTATATACATTTTGCAATATATTTTTGTTACATGTTTTGTAGTTGATACAACTTGCAAACTGTCTTTCAATTGAAAGTACTTTTTTAAATGTTACTAATACTATTAAGATGAATCAATAAAATGTATCGTAGTGTACAATTTGGTATGTTTTTATTAACCCCAAAACAGTGTTAGTGTACATTATATCCAACCTCTACAAATCTAATTTGCTAATAATGATCTTGTAAATACATACATACCTCTAATCATTCCTGAAATTAAAGAATGCTATTTTCATACTAGCATGGTTTACATTTATTAAGATGACTTACTTATGTTCAAAGATCTTTTCAAATTAGTACAATCATCGATTTCTTGCCATGATTCCACTATCTTGCCTACCTCCATTTAAAACAATCCTGAATACTACAAATATCTATTTAATAATTATTTTCCACTAAAACACTTGTAAATATTTTACAAACTTGCCTGTAGTAGCACTTACTTAAATTTATTGAGGACGGCCGTTTTGGGAGATGTGTCACATTGTCAACTCAGACCGTAACTGATCTCAAGGTTTTCGTAGGTTAGAGTAACTCGTGAGTTACGGTCTGAGTTGACAATGGGGCACATTTCCCGAAACAGTGTCCTCAACAAATATAACTAAGTGCTAGTACAGGTAAGTTTGTAAAATATTTACAAGTGTTTTAGTGAAAGGTAGTAGCTCACGTAAAGATGGAATCAACAAATATGATTTTTTTTTTCTTATAAAGGTGTTATAAACGTGTAACTTTGGTGCTGATGTTGCTGTAAATATTTAGAAAACAATAAGTTATTCTTAAACCAATTTTCAATTCCGGACACCATACTTATCTATTGAGTATGTTAATTAAACTAGTGAAAGGGAGATGATACGTTGATAGAAGATAATCTCTTGAGTTTGGTAGTCCATTACGTTCGGCGAAATTTAATTAATATATTTACATTAGTTTACGATTATCTGGACTTCAATTTTTTTTTTTTTTGTAAAAACTTACTGAGACAACGTTTTCAATCACTCATGGCGATTTTAATCAGTGTCTTCAATGAGATACTAATGAAAATCACCATGAACGATTGAAAATTTCGTCTCAGTTCGTTCTTTCAAACTAATTTAAGTTAAAATAGTCGTAAACATTTTGTAAAATCATTAAACAAAATAATCTGTCACATTTTAAAAATGCCTATATCCAGTGGGACTATCTGTATAATCAAATTCTATTTATTATTCATTGGAATAAAGCATTTGTATGACTTCGCCTGTGTGTTGAGTATTTTGATATCAGAATATGAGAATCTATAAATAATCCGAAGTAAATGTAAACATATTTCTACCGTAGTAAATAATAATGTACGGCATTTACACATTACATTTTTAAATTTCAGTTAAGTCATAGATACCACACTTTTCTCTCAATCGAATAGTTCAACTCTTGAATTTTGTAGTCCATTACGTATAGCTTAATAATCTGTGTTAGGATCTCAATTCATTCCGTTTCCGGTTTTGTTCTCTACGTTTTCGACATGGCGGTGAGTTAATTAGGAATTATTTTAGAACAATTAATCTATTTTCATCGTTATATTTACTTTTCTTTGAATACGTATATCGTGATACATAATTTAACAGCTTATTTAAGCTTTTTTTTTTAACCACAATTTCATTCTTTCAAATGACTTTTATTATGCAAAATGACTTGTTTAGGCATGATGATTACTTTAAACGCTATTCAGTTTGAATTACTTGAAGTTGCACTTAATTTGTGATTAGTATTAGCAGTAATCATTACACTTATACTGTAACAACTTTTATGGTTACGGTTTGCTTTGACTACTGATGTTGATGTTAAAAGTCAGACCTACATTCCTATTGTCAACTAGGATCCCAGTTGATCGATATAGAATCAAAGTCGTTATCTACACATATTTAGAATATTGTAATTATTATAACTTTTAACTTTTTATTGTTATAATTTTATCTTTCGTACTTGAGTCACAGTGTATAACATGGCGATATATTTAACTATCTTGCATATTTATTTTACTAAGGTTTACATGTAAACATTGTTTGCTACTGAAATTCTGCTGAAGTGTTCACTTGGCTGCATGCAAGCCTAATAGGTTTTAGTCAATAACGATTGGCCCAACTTCAGTTATATACTTGAACAAATTCTGTTATTTAAGTTTTCACATTTATTTCTCAAAAATAATTTTTGTAAAAGTTTGGATTCCTGAAATACCTAGAAATGAGTATAAATTCATTTCTAAACATGTCCTAAAGCTATTTTCATTATTAATTTTGGGGTAATTGTGGAGATTCCTAAACAGGCCCTATATTTTCATGAAACATTCAGAAACATGTAAAAAGGCTATTTTCATTGAAATTATTTTTTTATTTGCCTAGGAACATTATTTTTTCTTAAATTAAAGCTGGGTAAAATTTTCAGTGCGGATGTAGTAGTTGTGAATAGGCTGCCTGCCTCGCGGAGGGATACACGACATCACAAATGTACTAACTGTTACACTTGGATAATGTGTAGCATTATGTTTTGGTATAATTTTAATGAATTTAACAAAATAAAAGTATAAAATATGAAGTATCCAGTCAGGATAGATTTGGTTCTAATTCTATAAATGTAACCATTTAGGTAATGTATAAAATTAAAACCAAATCTAACCTGACTGGACACTTTTTAGGTATATTTTAATATAGGTATACAGTAATGTATAAATTTAAAACCAAATCTATCCTAACTGGAGACTTTATAAGTATATTTAAATATATGTATAAAAATTAAACCAAAATGTTGTTTCTCAAATATCTACACACGTAAGTTTGCGTGACGTACCGTGGCCTATCCGTATAACCCTATGCATAGCACTGACGTAAAAAAACATTTACAACCTCTACATCCGCGCTGAAAATCTTACCCAACTTTAATTTAAGAAAAAATCTTGTTTCTAGGCAAAAAAATTTCGATGAAAATAGCCTTTTTAGATGTTTCTAAATGTTTCATGGAAATATAGGCCCGGTTTAGGAATCTAAACAATTACCAAATATAGTGTTATTGACGTTGGTTTTGTTCAATTTTTTTGTTTTTTAATTACTTGTTTCAATATATATAACACAAATATCAACTTTTTGGTTGTTGTTTATAAGATAGGCCGCCTACGATATTTTGGAAAATTATTCAAAACCAAATATTACGATATCTACAAGATTTATTATTTTTTTTACTGAGGAAAGTTACTTTTTTAAAATTTAAAGTAGGGTAAGAAATTCTCAGTAGAGGCATAAGTTGTGAACGGGTGTAGAGTGATACAAATGATTTTATTTTTACGTCCTAGACAATAATCCAACATTAATTTTTGTCGTCTACGTTGTATCGTCATTATTATTTTATTATTAAACGTCTAGATTTGGTTATAATTTTATATTACTATATATTTACCTACATAAAAATATACCTACGAAGTATCCAGTCAGGATAGATTTGGTTATAATTATATTCAGTTTTACTATCTACCTATATTGAAATATACCTACGAAGTATTCAGTCAGGATAGATTTGGTTATTGTTTTATACAACATTACTATAGCTACATTAAAATATACCTATGAAGTATCAAGTCAGGATAGATTTGGTTATAATTTTATTCAACATTAACATATACCTGTGACGTAGGTATATTTTAATGTTGGAATATAGTAATGTTGTATAAAATTATAACCAAATCTATCCTAACTGGATACTCTGTAGCTAAATGTTACTATATATAGCCCATATTGTAATGTTGAATACAGTTATAACCAAATCTATATCCTGACTGGATACTTTGTAGCTAAATTTTAGCCCATATTGTATATAGCCCATATTGTAATGTTGAATAATGTTATAACCAAATCTATCCTGACGGGATACTTTGTAGCTAAATTTTACTATATATAGCACATATTGTAATGTTAAATAAAGTTATAACCAAATCTAGACGTTTAATAAGAAAATAAAAAATCCGTAGTCATTGGTAAGTGTCTAAGACGTAAAAATACATAAGAAAAGTAAAAACATTTCACGAAAATAGCGGTAGTCGCACGTCGAAAAATCTGTAGTCGTACGTCAATAAAAGTTAGTTTTGGTTATGTTTTTTTTAAAGTATATTTTAAAAAAACGTCAGCGACAAAAAATAATGTTGCATTTGTGTCTAGGAGGTAAAAATACATAAGAAAAGTAAAAACTTTTCACGAAAATAGCGGTAGTCGCACGTCGAAACAATTTTTTACATTAAAAATATAGAACTGAGGAATTGCAGTAGCTGCCACTTATTGTAATCATATTTCTCAGAAGCATATATGATACCAATATCTGAATAATAGCAGTAACCAACCAAGTAATCATGATGTACAGAAGTACCAATTTGTACTCAATGTATCACGATCACTGTTTATGTACGGTATCACGGTTTACTGAATGATATATAGGCCTAGCATTAAGTCATTTTAATTCTAAAACACTACAAGCATAATGTAATTCAGGCACATGGAATCATGGGTGGTTACTTGCCATATTTTGCAACTCCAGACTATTTTATGTACTGTAGTAAAATTTTGTGACTAGGTCTTCTACTTATATTTTGTGGCAACACTTCACACCTGATTATTTTATTCCATTGTAGATTTTTTTTAATACTAATTTAACCTAGCATAATTTAAAAAAAAAATTTGAACTACGTAAAAAACTTCATAGAACACATTAAAACCTCATCATAAAACACTTCGATCTTATTTACATTTTTAGTCTAACAGGATATGAATGACATCGATAATCAATCATATCGATAGCAGGACTGATAGATAGGATGTGAGTTACCATATAGCTCAACTGATTTCTCAGATTTTACGATACTTATAAACATTTGTTAGGTCTGTACTAGAAATACACATAGATTATTGCATGAGAAATTAAATGATAACAATAAAGGAAGAGGTGATTACAATGAGCAACTCAATTTTATTTATATGGTTCCATGTCTGTATTTAGATGAAACAATCGAATGACAACAATAACAGTAACTGAATGGTAACATTAAGCGTGATGTGGCGGTTACTGCATGATAATTTATTATAAACAAAAAATAGTAGCTCTTTATTTTAGATGTAATTTATACTAATAAGATGATATAGTTTTTCCTAATGATTACAATTTCCTTTTGTAAAATACTTTATAGTATAAATTAAAAAAAAAAATTTTTTTACCAGGAAAAGAAAAAAACAGGAACACCAGTTAAAAAAACTCTGAAGAAGGAAGTTAAAGACAAGTCAAAAAATGTGATGAGAGATGTTCGTATTCGTAAATTGTGTTTAAATATCTGTGTTGGTGAATCTGGTGACAGATTGACTCGAGCTGCCAAGGTAAAACTTTTTTAAAGATTGGTTATTTAATAGTGGTTTGTTTCAACCTTCATTATGTTCAAAATGTAATATGAAAATAATAAATATGAAAATCGAATATAATAAAGTATTTTAGTGATATTAAAAGTCATTTATAATTTCTCAAATATTATCTTAACATTTACCTTGACAGGTTTACCATAACCTGTGGATAGGTTTTCAGTACTTTATTTTTGTAAAATGTTGCTGCTATTGAATTTAAATTAGTCTTGATAGCAAATTTAAATAATTTTCTACATTCCTGAACTAAATTATATATCCATAGTTTTATAAAAATTAAATTCATTTAAACTTTGCTTAGTGTTAATAACTATTTAATGTGTTTAAGGTTAATGACATATCACAGATCAATTCATGCTACTACAAATACACTCCACACTCCAAAGCATTTTATTACTTAAAGTTATATATAATTTTTATTTTTTTTGTTTTATTTTCTTAGAAATGAGAAGCATGTTGCAAATGCTTATCTGAAGCATGAAGATGATAAAACACTAACAAATCAGCAGAATGAAAATTCAACAAAAAACAACATAGTTTCTTAAAACAATGACAAACATCAATGACGAAAATCCCTTTCTGTATGCCTGCTAAACAGATTTTGTAAGGACAAGTAGTTTCTCCATGGTACACTAATTGTGCTTTTTAAAAATAGCGTCTGTGAAAAATATCAATACAATTTTTAAAAAACAATTTGTATCTACAATTTTTGTTTTAAAAAACAAAATTATGGTTTTGATGAGAAAAATAAACTGAATAACTTGTTTAATTGTAGGTGTTGGAGCAGTTAACGGGGCAACAACCAGTTTTCTCTAAGGCTCGTTATACTGTAAGATCTTTTGGTATACGTCGTAATGAAAAAATTGCTGTCCATTGCACAGTTAGGGGTGCCAAAGCAGAAGAAATTCTTGAGCGAGGTTTAAAGGTAAGTAAGGATGAATTTAATTAATAAATAAATCAAGGTGATTTTACAATTTTATAATGTAAATATTGTTACTTTTAGGAATATGTTTTCGGTGTGTAATTTATTAAGGTTTATTAACACTTTAAAGCCTAGCCCCTTAATAGGCTAGACGTAAATATTCATACTACAAGGCATCGCGTCGGCCACATTGTCTAGCTTCCTACCCATTCCTTGTTCAAGGTTGATCTTCGAATGAATTTAAAATGTTAAAATTTTTATTGTATTTTTTCAATACAAATTCAAGAATAAACGTATACTGTAATGCATTTTCACAATATTATAGATTTTTTAAACAATAAATATAGCTACTAGAGTTTTCTCACGTATTTTATAAATACACAATTGTAATTTTCAGCATAACTTTTTTTGTTTAAAAATATTTTTTCTCAAATAATTAAAATATGTAAATTTAATCTGAACATTATTCTTACATTTATATTTGTATTGTTTCAATACAACTATGTTTTAAATTGAGGTGGTTTTACAAATTTTATATGATTATACAAATTGTAGGTAGATGTTTTAAATTGAAGTTTTTATTTTCTAGTTTTCGAATTGTTCAATTTTTTAGGTCAATTTTTAAAAAATAAAATCAAATGTAACACTTTTAAAATTTAATGTAGCTCTACAAACAAGTGAAAATAAAAATTATTTAGTTCTAATATAACCTTGTAATTCTGAACTTCCAGTTTCCCAATAATTAGTGTTGTAAGAAAAACAAAATATTTTTTTCTGAACACGAAGTTGCAGGAACTCACAGAGCCCATGTTAGACACCTCTTATGGTTAAATACAACATTGATGTGCCTGATAGACCTAAAATTAGGCTTACATTGTCGGTCATGTGTGACTGCCGTGGGCCTATGCAACAATAGTGTCGGTCACTGGTGACTGTCATGGCAGTCAATGTGTTAACAAACATAGCACTTAAATATAAAACTTAGTGTCTTATAGGCGTTAAGTCCAAGATTTCGCCGAAACGTGAAATGAGACTTCCAGAAAACATCTCAAGAAGTGTGTGCAGTAGTACCAATTCTCTGGAAATAAACATTGTTTTTGTTGATTAAATGGAGCTCTTTAAATAAAAATGAAATTTCACATTTCTTTACTAAAAAAATCAACCAGCACTTGCATACGAACAGCAAAACCGTCTTGGGTATAATTTTGTTCTTTCAACATCTGGAGTCATGCACATCTTGTATGGATGAAATAATAAGTCTGTTTGCAAAATTGTTCACAGTGTTTCAAGAGTTAGGCCTAATTCATGCACGTGTCTTCTTGCCAACCGACTTAAGATTGTAAATCTGTTTGCCTAACCATTTCAATATTTTGCAATGCCCTAACAAACTCATTTCAACCAAGAAACTTCTTTTTTAAAATACTTTCCGTTATTCTCAAGTTATTAACCTACATGAGAATCTTATTCCTGCTAGAAACAATATCATAGAGTCAAAGTCGAAAGTGAACGCTAAAGATAGCAGCTGTGATAGACTCACTATTTCGCACATATATTTTGTAACCAAACATAGGGTGTTGTACCATCCATTGCTCTACGAATAAGGAAATGACAGCATATGTAGAAGGTAGCGGTCACAGTCCCTCCCAAACAATGAATGCAATGCTTGTACTAGCCATTTTAAGAACGTCCTTTCTTTTTTGTTCACCCTGTACTGCAATCTGCAATGTTCATATATCGTTCATAATACACTGGACTGGGATCCATTTCTGGGTTTATTTTTGGATTAGTGACAATATGTACTTTAATTTCAGAATTTCATTTAAAAATTAATTTTTAATTTTGAAATTTCTGAAAATAGGTTCGAGAATATGAGCTGAGAAGAGATAACTTTTCAGACACAGGAAATTTTGGTTTTGGAATCCAAGAACACATTGATTTGGGTATCAAGTACGACCCCAGCATAGGAATTTATGGATTAGACTTCTATGTTGTTCTAGGACGCCCAGGTATATATAATAAATTATTGTTACAATCCTATTAATTTTGTTATATTTGAGCAATAACTTATTTAGAGCTAATGGATTACAATAGAACAGCTGGGTGTTTTGGGTGTTCTATTGGTATTGTTTTAGAGGGTTTTTTAAAGGCATATTTCAACTCTATATATTATTATAGACTATGTATAAATAAACCCTCATACCATAAGTGTTTGTATAAAATTTTATACAAATGGTTTTATAAAATTTCTTCTGTTATCCCACAATTTCCTGATGTGTATCTTGTACACATTTTCAATCCTTAATAAAATACTTTGTATTCATCCAATCAAGTTCAAAAACACTTTTTATCTTATAGTGGATGACAATTGTTTTTAATAGTTTAAAAAAAATGTTTATTCAATAATTGAATTTTTAAAATTTGGAAGGTGGCTAGGTTGGATTCAAACTGAGTATCTTCGTATTCAAAGTATAGGACGCTTTGGTACTGTGGTAACTTTCCCATAGCTAGAAATATATTTTTCAAAGATATATATGATTTTTTTTTTTGCCTCTGATCTCAAAATCTCCATTTTACAACCTTGGATTGTTGCCATGGTTACTACACAATATCATGAATAACACAGTAGGATTAAAATGAAATGAAAAGAAAAAAATAGACAAACAAACTGGATTAACGGTATTGAACCTGGCTTCACATGGCCACTGCAAAAGGAAAGCAAAAAGAAACTACAACACAATACAAGAGACAAAAAAAAATCGCATAAATTTTATCAATTAAAAACAATAGTCCAGCGTTATATGTAGAAAAGAAAATGGAAAATTATAAGGAAATTCACTTCTTATTTTGCCACATAGTATTCTTATTCTCCCACATGTATATAATATTTATATTGCAGTTATAAAATAAAAAAAAACTAAAATGACAATTTTCTTTGTTGATTAAGTAGGAATTAACTTATAAAAAAATTTTTATATCAACTTCTTGTTTCCCTAGACTCTAGGAGCTCGTATTACATTCGGTTCCTTATTACTCGTAAACCTGTCAGTGACACAAATACACTCATTCTTTAACATTTCAAGTCTGTTAAACATCAGTTGACATTTTATTATTAACTGTGTTATGCAAAAAAAAAGAATGATTAAGCTTTGTAGAACTTCAGTCTAGATACAGTACAACCGTCAAAACAAGCGAGCTGGAAGGAATGCGGTGACGAACCCCCTCCTTTGGCCCGGCTGTTAGTGTACTATCCTCTGCAGAATTGTAAAAACATCACCCCTCCCGCCTGTTCATTGTTAGACCGTGCCGTGACACTCAATTAATTCATCTTGAACTCAATTAAATTGTCTAAAAGATTATATCACATAATATCACGATATAAATTTCAACCAAAGGCTGTATTTTTACTTTCTCACATATATTATAATATAGAGAAAGTATTGTGATCGATTTTGAGATGTTAGTGTTGATATCCATTTTGAGGTCCCCTGAGCCAAAAAATGTGGTATGTATGTCTGTCTGTCTGTGCGTCCGTATCTTGTATATTTATGTACATTGACCTCTTATAGAGGTCAAAAACCACAAAAAACGTTTTTATCGTATTTTACTACGTTTTTATTTTTTGTCATAATAATAATAATATCATTTTTGAGAAAAGTGTAAAAAATACATAAAAAGGGATATTTAATTTTTTTAAATAGATTCTTGCAACATTTACTAAATGCAGAAACTTTATTTACATGTATTTCTTATGTGTCTAATTTATGACTTTTTGTGATATAAGGTTATTACTTTCTCACAACACGGGTAAAAACTAATTAACACAGCCATAATATAAACTAAACAGCTCCGGGGAATGTTTGTGACTGGGCTAGTACTAAACGGCACATGCGAGCGACAATGCTTTGGGAGTGGAAGGTATGTTTGGTAGATTGGATTTTCCGAGACTACCTCCCCGCACCCCTCATATGTCGCCTCGGTTCTCCTGGTAGACGGACAGTAAGAGTTTTACTGTGTGAAGTGTGCAAAGGCAGAGTTTTTTATTTTATAAAATTTTTCCAAGCACTGCAGCAACAGCCATTGGAAAAAGTTACACATGAACAGGCCTAAGACTGATGAAACTGTTCACACATGACTGCAGCAATAGTTGTTAGAGATTGACCAATTCATCGCTAAACAAAGAACTTATGTAAACTTGAGAATTTAAAAGGAAATTTGAATGTTACACAGATTTCTTTAAGTTATTTTGTAGTTGTTATGTTATTTTTCCCCCTCATGGTCTTTAATAATAATGGTTTGAAGCGTGTAGAGCCATTTACTTTTAATACAGCATACAAATAGCAGTGACACTTTTTAGTTGCAAGATTTGAGTTGTAATTTAATTTCACAAATCTCTTATACATATACATAATTATTTTCATCCTATTTACTTATTATCCTATTTTCAAATACATAATTAAACACTATTGAATTCTGTGAGATAGTATTTATTTATGTTGGACATAATTTATCTCATTGTCCATTTTAGTTTTGTGAAATCAGTAAATTTTAAAGACGGTATATTTGCCTTTCTTTTGTAATTCAAAATTTTATACAGTACGTAATTAACATAGCTTTACTCACGAAAATTGATTATTTAAAAAATTGTACGTACAAATGTAATATACAAATATTTAACCTTTGGTCAAACTTCATCGTTTATATAAATATATTTGTAGTGAATTGTTATAATGCGTTGTTCAATTTGCAATATTTGCCAAAATGTTATTCATGCATATAGGTTAGAACTTCGAAGTGATTGTACAAAGAACAATGTGACATATGTTCACAAATATTGTTTTTTTTTTAATGTAGCTTGACAGTAACACGATGAATTTCTCACTTTCACACTCCTAAAAAAATTTAATTCATTTTCACACAAAAATACACACTAAATTTTTATACTTTCATCAATAAATATCTATATAAATGTACACAAAACGTGTAAAAATGGTTTCATATATTTGAGAGAGTATGGTGAATATTGAAACATGTTGTAACACATTGTGCTACATCACAGTCAGGTCAGAATATCTGCTTTCTCTCCTTATTTATTTGCCATATGCATGAGGCATACAGGCACAAACTCTACATTGTTTAGTTGGATTAGTTTTTTTTGGCAGTTTGTGGGAGTGTCTATGGAAAGTGACACTCTGTTACCTAAGTGAGACCCTGTTAGGACACAGGCTTAAAGAATATGAAACAAATTTGGAAACACGGCACAATATCTGATAAAAACAAAACACAAAAATAAATTAAGCATTGTGAACTAACGTAGGTAGTAACGATAACTGTTAATAACAGCAAATGAACTGACTATGGTAAATAAAAGTCTATGACAAAATACATGATGTCCAAAAAAGTAGTAAGTCATAATATTGTAAACAGTTATCACATCGTATGCTCACAGTCCGTGATTGTTTTCTAATTCACATCTTTGAACAACTAACCTGCTTCACGAAACGTTTTCACAAACTAAAATCGGAAAACAAAATTATATACCAATTTAGAAATTGTTGGTAATAATACTAAATAAGTTGCAAGATATACTTATAATAAATAATTACACAATGCGAAAAGAAAATGTGCACATGATCAACGTAATACACAACAGATCAACAAAAATCAAATAGCGCAAGTTGTGGTAATGATTCTTAGAGCTGTCTAAATATCGTAATTGTTTATGCCGTATCTCTTGAAATATGTAAAAAAAAAACATTTTTTTTTGAAATGGAACAAGTTTTCTTTTAGTAGTAATTACATGATCTCTTAATTTTAAGGAGAACTACAACAGTTTGAAGTTCCAAGCCAATATATCTGAGTGTTTTTTTTTTCTATTACAAATCACATAGCTGATATATCGGCACATTGCCAAAAAAGGTTGATTTGTTTTAACTTTTTCGTATAATTAGTATTAATATTTACTCTTAGCAATCTAGATAATTACTTAGGTTTTAGTAGTAGCTTAAACTTAGATATGCAAAAATGTTAAGTTAATTCGGCAATGATAACCTTCTTGGTTCATTACAAAAAAAACATTTACTTACATTTTCTGAGTAAATTACTAAAGTATAAATATAATAGATGTAAATAGTGTTTTCATATAGTCATAAAATTTAAAATGAGTGCTAATAATGATATGCAAATTTACACTGTGGTAATGATATTTATAATAAGTAAATAATTAGTGTGCAAATTTTATTGTCATTTATGCACATTGCTGGTACCAGGTTTAGGTAAGACTTTAGACCTAGCCTTAGTCTTATGTGCTATATCAAATTTTATACTATTGCAACCTTTGCTCACGTTTTACTGAGGAAATTACTAAAGTATAAATACAGTAAACGTAAATATTACTATTCCGTTGTCATAAAATTTAAAATGAGTCTAGATAGTTGGAATGCAAATATCTGTCATTGGTAATAAGTTGTAACATGAGTGTAGATAGTGGGTATGCAAATTTTTGTCAGTGGTAATAAATAATGAAATGAGTTTAGATAATTGGAATGTAAATTGTTGTCTGCTGTACTGAATTTTAAAACGAATATAGATGATTGGTATACAAATTTTTGCCTAGTAATAATTGTTCAAACGAGTGTAGATAATTGGTATGCAAATTTTTGTTTGTGATATTAAATGTTAAAATGAGTGTAGATAATTGGTATGTAAACTTGTGGTATTAAATGTTGAAATGAGTGTAGATAATTGGTATGCAAATTTGTGATATTAAATGTTGAAATGAGTGTAGATAATGGGTATGTAAAATTTTTGTCTATGGTAATATAATTTAAAATGAGTTTAAAAAGTTGGTATGGAAAATTATTGACGTTTATGCACATTGCTGGTACCAAGTTTAGGTCAAACTATAGACCTAGCCTTAGTCTTATGTGCTATATCAAATTTTATACTATTGCAACCTTTGCTCATGTTTTACTGAGTAAATTACTAAAGTGTAAATACAGTAGACGTAAATATTAATATTCCGTTGTCATAAAATTTAAAATGAAAGTAGATAGTTGGAATGCAAATATCTGTCATTGGTAATAAGTTGTGTAACATGAGTGTAGATAGTGGGTAAGCAAATTTTTGTCAGTGGTAATAAATAATGAAATGAGTTTAGATAATAGGAATGTAAATTTTTATCTGCGGTAATGAATTTTTAAAATGAGTATAGATAATTGGTGTGCAAATTTTTGTCTGTGGTGATAAATGTTAAAATGAGTAAGATAATTGGTATTAAAATTTTTGTTTGTGGTATTAAATGTTAAAGTGAGTGTAGATTATGGGTATGCAAATTTTTGTCTATGGTAATTAAAATTTAAAATGACTGTAAAAAGTTGGTATGGAAAATATTGACGTTTATGCACATTGCTGGTACCAAGTTTAGGTCAAACTATAGACCTAGCCTTAGTCTTATGTGCTATATCAAATTTTATACTATTGCAACCTTTGCTCACGTTTTACTGAGTAAATTACTAAAGTATAAATACAGTAGACGTAAATATTACTATTCCGTTGTCATAAAATTTAAAATGAGTGTAGATAGTTGGAATGTAAATATCTGTCATTGGTAATAAGTTGTAACATGAGTGTAGATAGTGGGTATGCAAATTTTTGTCAGTGGTAATAAATAATGAAATGAGTTTAGATAATAGGAATGTAAATTTTTGTCTATGGTAATATAATTTAAAATGAGTTTAAAAAGTTGGTATGGAAAATTATTGACGTTTATGCACATTGCTGGTACCAAGTTTAGGTCAAACTATAGACCTAGCCTTAGTCTTATGTGCTATATCAAATTTTATACTATTGCAACCTTTGCTCACGTTTTACTGAGGAAATTACTAAATTATAAATACAGTAGACGTAAATATTACTATTCCATGGTCATAAAATTTAAAATGAGTGTAGATAGTTGGAATGCAAATATCTGTCATTGGTAATAAGTTGTAGCATGAGTGTAGATAGTGGGTATGCAAAATTTTGTCAGTGGTAATAAATAATGAAATGAGTTTAGATAAAAGGAATGTAAATTGTTGTCTGCTGTAATGAATTTTAAAACGAATATAGATGATTGGTATACAAATGTTTGTCTAGTAATAATTGTTCAAACGAGTGTAGGTAATTGGTATGTAAATTTTTGTTTGTAGTATTAAATGTTAAAATGAGTGTAGATAATTGGTATGCAAAATTGTGGTATTAAATGTTGAAATGAGTGTAGATAACGGGTATGTAAAATTTTGTCTATGGTAATATAATTTAAAATGAGTTTAAAAAGTTGGTATGGAAAATTATTGACGTTTATGCACATTGCTGGTACCAAGTTTAGGTCAAACTATAGACCTAGCCTTAGTCTTATGTGCTATATCAAATTTTATACTATTGCAACCTTTGCTCACGTTTTGCTGAGGAAATTACTAAAGTATAAATACAGTAGATGTAAATATTACTATTCCGTTGTCATAAAATTTAAAATGAGTGTAGATAGTTGGAATGCAAATATCTGTCATTGGTAATAAGTTGTAGCATGAGTGTAGATAGTGGGTATGCAAAATTTTGTCAGTGGTAATAAATAATGAAATGAGTTTAGATAAAAGGAATGTAAATTGTTGTCTGCTGTAATGAATTTTAAAACGAATATAGATGATTGGTATACAAAATTTTGTCTAGTAATAATTGTTCAAACGAGTGTAGATAATTGGTATGCAAATTTTTGTTTGTGATATTAAATGTTAAAATGAGTGTAGATAATGGGTATGTAAATTTGTGGTATTAAATGTTGAAATGAGTGTAGATAATGGGTATGTAAATTTGTGGTATTAAATGTTGAAATGAGTGTAGATAATGGGTATGTAAAATTTTGTCTTTGGCAATATAATTTAAAATGAGTTTAAAAAGTTGGTATGGAAAATTATTGACGTTTATGCACATTGCTGGTACCAAGTTTAGGTCAAACTATAGACCTAGCCTTAGTCTTATGTGCTATATCAAATTTTATACTATTGCAACCTTTGCTCACGTTTTACTGAGGAAATTACTAAAGTGTAAATACAGTAGACGTAAATATTAATATTCCGTTGTCATAAAATTTAAAATAGTAGTTAGTTGGAATAAATTTACACGATTTACTGACTAAATTACTAGAGTGTAAATATAATATGCATAAATGTTGTTATCCTATGGTAATGAAATTTAAAATGAGTAGATACAATAATAATGGTAATATTAGAATGTCATTTTATTATTTTTGTATGATAACCATTATGGGCTATTTTTTTTACATGATGGTAGAATGCTGGATGAAGTCAATTTCCTAGTACTCTATAGAAAACTGACTTTTTTGAGTATAGTCCTTTGTATAGAGTAGTCTTAGAAGTAGGTCTACATAGTTGTTTTATTTTATAGGCATTCTATAATGCTTATATTTAAATGTATACATTTATGGTATAAGTTTTATGCTCATTATATAATCTGACTTTACAAATTGACGACATGTATACAAATTAACTAGGTATAAATGTATGGGGTCTTTTCTATTATATGACCGCATGGCTCAAAATATTTTCAATGGAAATTAGAACACTAATTATTGCCACATATTGCTTTGTACATAAAATAAATATCTAATAAACCATTTAAGACCATATAAATAAAGCAGCAAGATTCCTTATCTTATCAGTTACTCTAGTTGAGTGGAGTGTATCCTCAACAATGGGTGTTTGGTGGGATCTGTAGGGAGGATAACAAGTGCTTCCTGTACGCTGTACCAAACAGATCAACTGAAATGCTACTTACAACTATAAAAGACTATATTGAGCCGGGAACTACTATCATTTCAGATATATGGAAATCTTACAGTTAATTATTCTGAAAACTTTGTTGACTCCATAAGCAAAGCTCATACCCAAAGAACAGAATCATTGTGGTCATCTGCCAAAAGGCGTAACCCTAAACTTAATCGACTCTTACTTGTCTGAGTTTCTTTGGTGAAAACATAACCAAGGAAATGATCTCTTCGAACAAATTATCGAGGATATTAAAGTATTTTGGCCACCAGAAGCCTGAATATCGTATCAATGTTTAATTTTAATAAATTCAAGAAATAAATTTGTGTGCTAAAAGTTCTTTGTTTATGTATTTTGAGAACTAAAGTGTATTACAGTTTTTGGTAAAAAACCTGTCTAAAACCTTTCATTTTATAGATAATGTTATCAGTTGAGGCAAGAAAAAAAGCTTTTATATTACTATGTTTTCATAGAAAATATTTTGAGCCATGCGGTCGTATAATAGAAAATACCCAATCTATGTAATACATACAATTTACAGTTATATATTTTTTCTAGGTTTCAATGTAGCTCACAGAAGGAGGAAAACAGGAGTTGTTGGATTCCAACATAGGCTTACAAAGGAAGATGCCATGAAATGGTTTCAACAGAAGGTAGAGTCTTTTGAAATTGGTTTCGTAATTATTTTTTAATAGTTTTTAGAAAAATAAATTGCAAATGACACTAAATACCTTTTCACATCAAATCTACTAGATTTGAATTTTTTTAAAATTAGAAATAACTTGTCTAATTCTAAATTTTTTACTTTGTTGTTAGTTTTAATAGTCTTGTAGAATATAAATTTGAAATAAACTTACACAGTCTTGCAATAAAAATACTTACTCTAATTAAAAAACGTTTTCTTCAACAAAAAATGTGTCACACTAACAGAACGTTTGACAAAAATCTCAGTCGTACATATACTGGTTTCTCTGAGATGTACAGTTACTGTAAAAAAGTTCTCAGGCTAAATTTAAATATATTTATGAAAAAGGTGAAAAGTTATAAACGGGTTTTCCTCTGCAAAGGTAATCAGTGTTAAGTGACATTCATGAAAACATTTGTGCCATTTATAAACTAGATCTTCTTCATTACTTAATCACTGTAGCTTCGAATTAACAACTGAAGAGTTTCACAGGGCAACTTTTAAAGCAACACACAAAATGTAATGTTTAATAGCTTTTTAATAAATGGCATTTGAAAAAACTGACAACGTAAGCACACGGACATACTAAAAAATGTACATACGCAAATGAACAATGGCAGCTGAGTGATAACCTCTACTATATTCCTTCCAGGAGTAGTATCAACTGCTGCACAACAAAATTCTCAGCAGTAATCTAGCTGGGTGACTATGGACCGATCAATTCTAGGGAGTTTTTACTCTACCATAAATACTGTGAGACCGTGTTAATTTCTATCTTACACTTTATACTGGATTTATCTCTGAAGCAAGTTGAAAACTTTTTTAAAAATTGCTTTCTGTATTAATAAAATATATATGTATATTCATAATTCTGTAATTTAAATAAGTAATTTAAAGTAGATGATAATTAAAAATGTATTAATGCTTTGTCATTTTTTGTTTTGTTTTACAGTACGATGGCATCATTTTACCTGGGAAAAAGTAAAGTGTTTGTATCCTCGGTGTTAAAAAAAATAAATGTTTTTAAGTAACAATGAATTTTTCCTTGCTTTGTTTCCAGTCCTGGTATTTATATATAATTTATTTTCATTGATAAATTTTTTTGCTTAAATAGGTTTATTTTCTGCACAATTTGACATGTTTAACTGAAAATATATTAAATTATTTTATTGAAATCATGAGGTAATCACTTTACTTAACTCATTCGTACCCAAGGTATTTGTATTCATCCTAGTATAATACTTTTTTATCTTATTTTGCACTTATTTTTATTAGCATGTAATAATCAACATAAGATAAATATGATATATTTTGATATTCATTTATGACTATACCTAACCTTTAACTAAAACACCATTTTTACAAAATTCATAAAATAGAAAAACATTTACTATAGATGATTTAAATTTAGTAGCTGACTTTTGGTGTTACTGTTTTTAATCATTAATTATAAAATTGCTACATCAGTAGCAACAACTTAAAATATTTTTAAAGTAAAGTGTAATCACTAAAGAAACTAACCAAACAAGACTTTTAAACCTCACTAGAAATGTTTTCACTGCCTGACACTTTCCTTGGCAGGTGTGGTGTTATAGTTGTTTACACGTAAGCTGGCATTTGACCGATCGTCTGTACTAGCTTAAATATTAAAAAAAATTGTCTGTAATCATGTGGGTTACGTCAATTGTCCTCATGAAGGCGCTTCAGAAGATGAAATACGAAATGCTGTAAGTGATGTAAGTCTACATACGCGGAAATGTTTGCAGAATGGTCTTTGCCTAATCTCCCCCCCCCCCCAAGGCCAAGTGCCAGCTATGTGTCAAGATCTATACTTATACTTACCTTCATGCTCGTGAAAGATAAAATAGAAAAAAGAAATGGAACCTTAGCAATTCTATTATGTTAGTTGTAAAGAAGAAATCTATCAAGCTTCTGAAAGTACTTGATTATGTGTACTTTTTCCTTAAAAACAAAACTTTATGCCCTCACAACCAGGAATGTTCTGGACAAGATCGACAATTTCTTTCATACAAAGTTTCTAACAAGGTTTTCCTTGTAACTGCGATATAGATATCACAGTTTAACCGCTTTTGTCACTATGTATATTGTAGATTACAAATTCTGGGTAAAATAACTAAATAAATTACCTAATTACATAAAATCCTGTAGAATATATGTAAACTAAATGATATGGAGACTCCAAACACAATTGGCTGAGTCAGGAAACACCAAAGAGCCACCTGCTAGCACCAGAGAATTGGACCAACTTCAAGGTGCTTTGCAGAATAAAGACGCTTACTTTAATTTTGTTATGTCCGGATTGAAGAGGTTTTACTGTACTGTAGAACCTTGATAATTCCACTAACAGGGACTGGAGCTGACCCGGATTAACCAGAGAATGCCTAAAAAATTGGGAAATAAAACGTACAGAAAATCATTTTTATGTAGTAGGAATGAAGTTGAACATAAACACTCACATGTGTGTGTGTGTATATATATATATATATATATATATATATATATATATATATATATATATATATATATATTAGGTTAGTTCTAGTGGAGCTTAAAGCTTATTTAGGAATTTTGGGACTACATAGGAGAATAACAGTCGCCTCATGGCAATAGTCTAATAGTAAGTTTTGGACTATTGCTACAAGGTAAGTGTCAGTCTTTCTAGTCCAAAAATTCCTAAATATATATATATATATATGTATATGAAGTTAATATATTACTATTGTAAGTAATTTTATCCACCATTAAGTGCAATGATTTTGTGTGATGAGGGGCCTATTCGGTCACTTGACCATTGTCGAATCACTGATTACTTACTACGAGAAAGTAATCAGAGATTCGACAATGGTCAAGTGACCGAAAGGCGCCTCATCACACAAGGTAAAATCATTGCACTTAATGGTGGATAAAATTACTTACAATAGTAATATATTAACTTCATGAAGTCAGTGCAACGGGAAAACAATGGATAACGTAAAATATCAATATGTATATATATATATATATAAATATTGTAGTATGTATTCTTGTGTATTAATAAAGAACTAAGTCAAAATACAAATACAAGAATTATAATTGAATTTACAATTCAAAGCTTTTTGTTGGCTAACAGTACCAACATCATCAGGAATATTTCTGGTGATGTTGGTACTGTTAGCCAACGAAAAGCTTTGAATTTTAAATTCAATTATAATTCTTGTATTTTGACTTGGTTCTTTATATATATATATATATATATATATATATATATATATATATATATATATATATATATATATATATATGTAGGAATTTTTTGGACTTGATAGGAGACTGACAGACTTACCTAAAGGCAATAGTCCAAAACTGCCATCTCTTGGAAATAAGCACATATAAAACACTTAATACACTTTTATTTGAAATATTTCGATCAACATGATTTTTTTTTTTTTTTCTCTTTCTTGACTGAAGAAGATCATGTTAATCGAAATATTTCAAATAAAAGTGTATTAAGTGTTTTATATGTGCTTATTTCCAAGAGATGGCAGTTTTGGACTATTGCCTTTAGGTAAGTCTGTCAGTCTCCTATCAAGTCCAAAAAATTCCTAAATAAGCTTTAAGCTCTACTAGAACTAACCTATATATATATATATATATATATATATATATATATATATATATATATGAAGTTAATATATTACTATAGTAAGTAATTTTACAATAGTAATATATTAACTTCATAAAGTCAGTGCAATGGAAAAACAATGGATAACGTAAAATATCAGGAATATATATACATACATACATATATATATATATATATATATATATATATATATATATATACGCATATATATACAGACACACATACAAATGTGTATATGTATATGTATATATATATATATATATATATATATATATATATATATATATATATATATATATATATATATATACACACACACATTTTTTTCAACTTTGCAATACTTGTTTTGTATTCACTTATTTTCACTTATACTATAATGTACTTAAACAAGAATCTTCCTTGGTATATGTGCGAGTTAACTTTCAAACGTTGATTGCGGTATCTACATTATCGAACATCAACTGTTTTAAAAATTATAATGACTATTGTTTTATGTTTATAGATTTGAAGGATTGAAAAGTGCCACCTGAAATGTGACCGAAGTGTTGCTTGTATATATAATAAATAATAAACTCGGCAATGATCATCGTTTTAGTTCAATATATTGTCATAAGTAAAGCTTTTCGCTGATTTGCAGTATCAGCATTCTTAATCTTGCAAGTAACACAAGAGTTTCAAGATTACATCCTGACTTCATATAATTGTACTATGGTCAAATGATATCAGCCAATGCTTATCTTGTTGATTATACAACTGCTAATGGTTTCTATTTAATTTAGATTTTAATTTATCAATTTGCTAAAAATAATGTTTTGATTTTATTTGTTATTAAATAAATGTATAATTAAAAATATATTTCTAAATTTTCATTGGTATTTCATTTTAACCCTTTTTCTGCTTCTTTAATTAATTTCATATTATTTATTTCCAGAAAATCGTGATTATTTTCAATATAATGTGCCGCCTAATTAGACTTATATATATTTCCCTTATATTCTATTGTACTTAAACAAGAATCTTACTTGGTATATATGCGAGTTACATTATCGAACATCAACTGTTTTTTAAATTATAATGAATATTGTTTTATGTTTATAGATTTGAAAGCTTGAATAGTGACACCTGAAATGTGACCGAAATTTTGCTTGTATATATAATATTGAAATAATAAACTCTGCAATGATCATCGTTTTAGTTCAATATATTGTCATAAGTGAAGCTTTTCACTGATTTGCAGTATCAGCATTCTAAATCTTGCAAGTAACACAAGAGTTTCACGATTACATCCTGACTTCATATAGTTGTACTGTGGTCAAAGGATCAGCCAATGCTTATCTTATCTGGTTGATTATACAACTGCTAATGCTTTGTATTTAATTTAGATTTTAATTTTAAATTTATGTATATATATATATATATAGGATTTTTGTATGCATTTAAATGTTCTTTATTTTATTTTATTTTTAGTTTATCCTACATAGTATTTTTTGACACAAGGTACATTTTTTACTATATATACCACTCATATCCAATTTATTAATTTTAATATTTGTATCCATTTTTTTTGCTATTTGGTATATAATATTTAATTCTTTTAACTTATTTATATGATTTAATGGAATTTTATTCATTCTATATAATAAACTAAATAAATATGCCATACATAGCTAGGTAGATAAATTAGAGTAGTTAAGTATTATTTGATCAGTTTGAGTAGGTTCCCTGTAAATTACAAAATTTAATTTATTATTTTCCTTTTAAAAAGTAATTTCATTGTTTTCTATTGCATTAGTAAACTATTTTATTGTGTATTATTATTTATGTCATTAAATATTATTAGGTTTAGATTTACAACATTGTTTGTGGAAAAATATAATCCATCAATATAATCCATCTGTACCATAATCCATTGCTGCATTTTTTAAAAAATAACTACATATTTCTTTGTCAATATATTGGAAAATTATTTCGGACATGATATGCGCCAGTAGTGAACCAAATACCAAACCATTTTCTTGTCTGTAAATTTTAATTTATCCTTTATATGTTTCATTTAAAGTTATATTTGTTTACATATCCTTTGTATAAAATGCTAATAATTTCATTTCATTGTTTATTTTTATGTTTTAAATTTTGTCTATTAGGTGATGTGTTTTTACAGCGGGATTATTTTTTAATTTCATACTTTTCAATTTTAAAGCTATTATCTTGTATATTTAATAAGAAGGTGCACTTTAAACATTAATAAGAGGTCTAATTGGATTATTTTCCATTTAGTGCTGGTATTTTCGGATTGTTATAATATCATTGTTGATTATTGGATTAAATAATACGTATGAGTTTTTTATAATATTTTTAATTCATTTTGATATTTTTAGTAGGGCCTTTTTTAGTTCTATAAAGCTGTTATCATCAATATATTTCTAATTTTTATCTTGTGTATTCTTGTTTATTAATTACCACTACTGCATTACGTTTGTCAGCTTTTATTGTGCATAAGTTATTATATTCTAATTTCTTTTTCAGGTTACAAAATTGTCTATATTGATTCTTATTTAAAAAATTTTTTAATTTATATTCTATATGTTTTATTATTAATTTATCTATTTTATTAGTTGCCAAAATTGTTATTTTTTCTTGTTCATTTTCTTTTTTAATATAGTTATAGGGATTTCCTTATCTACTGTAATATTATCTATATCTTTATTAACTTTTTTCTGAGTATTTACTGTATTTATATCTTCTAAATTTTTTCTTCATTTTTAGTAAATTCTATATTTAGATAAATTATATAAACTTGGATGAAATTTATGAATTTTATGTTTTTCTTTCTTTATTTTTAAATGATATATTTTAAAATTTATATTACCCATTTAAATTTCTTTAAGCTTCCTAATTTTTATATTAATTTTCGGATATATATCTCCCCCATTTTAATATATGTAAATAATGAGCTAATTCCAAATTCAATTTATTTATCTTGTATGTTAATTTACTGTGTTTGTTATATAGTTCATTAATTTTACTTTTTATCCACAATTTTTCAGCTTGTATATTAGTTTTTTGTACTGCTTTACTTGTGTTATGCTAAAATTAATTTTCTTGGGGGGGGGGGTCACGTGCTCTTTGTGCTCCCCTAAGACTATATATATATATACACGCAGTTTTATAGATTAATATTTTTCTGGAAAAATAATTTGGTTTTTGCGGGTCACATTTTTATTTATATTATCCATTTAAATTTCATTAAGTTTCCTAATTTTTATATTAATTATCTGATTATATATATATATATATATATATATATATATATATATATATATATATATATGAAGTTAATATATTACTATTGTAAGTAATTTTTCCACCATTAAGTGCAGTGATTTTACCTTGAGTGATGAGGAGCCTTTCGGTCACTAGACCATTGTCGAATCACTGATTATTTTTTCTTAATTTTTCTGATGCCGATGTTCGGTCCTTCGTGTTGGTAATTGTTGACGTCATATACGTTTCCTCTTGAGTCTTGTGTATTATGTTTTTGAATAGTATGTCTTCTGTATATGTTGTTTGTAGATTCATTAAATTGTTGTGTATGTTTTTATAAATGTGGTATTTTTCTAGTGAGTTTAGTTCTAATGGGTTATTATTTATTTCAAGTATGGTTAGGTTATTTTTATTATCATGGCAAGACCATCTTCCTGTTTGTAAATTTTATTATTATATGAAAAATAATTTTGATTTAATATTATTTTTAATGTATTTATAATTTATAATATTAATTTTCTGTCTTACGTTCTTATTTATGATTACTTACGTGCTTTACTTTAAAGTTGGCTTTGAATGTAATATAAATTAATACTTATAGGCGATGATTTTTTAACTATAATTAAATGATACTCAACAAAATGAATACGCAAGGGCTTACTTGCTGACATGTTTTGAAACAATTGTTCCTTTTATGAAGCAAAGCCTAGAGTCTTTGCCCAGTAGGTTATCATTCCCTTTCCAATTTCATTGGCTACATTTTGCTGCTATTTTTCTTTCTGGCCTATCAATGTTTCTGTCTAAGCTTTCTCTTTGGGTGGAAATTTCACAGGCTACAGGTGGTCATGCTCTTTGTGCATTTTTAGAGATTTTTTTCCATAAACCTACATGGTTCCCTCAATGTCTAATTAAGCTTAGATCCCAGTGGTCGGGGTCACGTAGTGCTTCTCATACAACGTAGCCTCTCGAGGTATATGGTAAACCAGAAGGTATGCGGTGCCCCTACTTGCCGAAAGATTTACAATTGAATGGCCTTTGATATTCAGCAACAGTACGCTAGTGTCATAGAGTTTTAAGTTTTTACAAATATTTCTTCTAACAAAAGAAGTTGAGTTATAGATAATGATAAACTTCCATTTTAAAAAAATTCTATAGAGGAAGATGCAATTTTATAAAAAGTATTAATTTCGTTTCTTTTCAAAAGATTTGAACTCCTTAGAAAGGTGTGTAATACCTTAGAATAGAAAGTTTTCTTATTAAAAACATCTAATAACTAAAGAAGAAACTTGATGAATTATTGCTCCTATAGTTTAGAATAAAATTTAAATTTGTTATTAATTAATAGAAAGTATTTGTAGCCTATATAAAACTGTTAGGGGGATTCACATGTTCTTCAAATTTAATGTTGATATGTCTTCTGTGGGGTTAATTCATAAAAGTTATAGTTCTGTATATTCATTTCCAAGATTTACAATCTGTGGTGTTCTGATTTAATAGTCTTTATTAAGAAGTAATATACATTTTTTTTTAAAGTCAATTCCTACTTGAATCAACAAAGAAAAATTTTATTTAAGTTTTTTAAATTTTATAATTACAGTTAAAATAAACATATATATACATATGACAGAATAACAATATTAAGTGGCAAAATAGAAAGTGAATTTCTATGTACTTTTCCATTTTCCTTTCTATGTATGGTGATGGACTATTATTTTTATTTGTGACTGTTTATACGCTTCTTTTTACGTCTCTTGCATCGTTTTGTAGTTTTATTCTCATTTTTCATTTGTGAAGCAAGGTTTGATATACCGGTAATCCAGTTTGTTTATTTTATTCTTTTCATTAATTTTTAATCCTAGAGCATTATTTATGATATTGGGGGTAACCATGGCAACAATTTAAGGTTATACAATAAAGGTTTTTATGTAGATCTTTAAGAAATTCATTTCTAGTAATAGAAACTTGGTTTAGTGCCAACAAACTAGATTTTGAACATGAAGGAACGCAGTTTGAATCCGACCTAGGACCCCAAATTTTTATATTTTAATTACTGAATACAAATTTGAAAAAAACTGCATTAACATCAATTGTCATCCGCTATAGAAAAAAAATGTATTAGAACTTGATTGGATGAATAAAAACCTATTTGGTTAACTATTTAAAATTATGGGCTAATAGAAGAAATTTAAAAAATCTTTGGTATTCAAATTTTTAAATATAGTATTTGGTAAAATTTAGAACATTATGAATGATAAAAACAACAGAAAAATTCTGATTTGCAGACAAAGCTTATACAACATCAATCTCTCTAGCTCCATTTTCCTTGATATTATAAAGATCAATCGTAGATGTCTTTGTAATTTCTGTTTTAAAAACCTTCATAATTTAACTTCAATGTCCACATCCTGTTGCTGTTAGTAGTTTCTGTGGTATTCATTGCCAATAAAAAAATATCAATCTCTGAGGGCTTTGCCTTCTTATGACTTTTAAATAAATGTTAGGCGTAACTAGGGTCGGTCTATCTAGTTACTTTAATGGATCAGTGGTTTTAGTGATAGCGCCAGGTTTGGATCAGTGTATTTTACTGGTGTATTTTAAGGGATACTGAGACAGCTCTGTATGTGTCAATAACAGGCAAGCATACCACACTGGTGAAATGGTTCCACACCTAGCTTTTTCCTTTTTTGGAAGGCTCATTTTATTTAATAATGAACTCCTATGAAATTAAGAAGAAACTATCATGTGCGAAATAGCGTCTACTGTACACAACACTATCACTATCTTGAAACCCGACACAAATCAACCACCCACACGTTACGTAAATGAGTAGATCCAGTGACAGCGACAAATGAACGATTGACAACCGTTTAATCCAGTGACAGCCACAAATCGACAAATGATAGCTGTTTTATCCAGTGACTGCAACTTTTTGCCCAATCATAACAGAGGCAT
Organism: Prosapia bicincta; assembly: GCA_036971475.1. Classification (NCBI taxonomy): domain Eukaryota; kingdom Metazoa; phylum Arthropoda; class Insecta; order Hemiptera; family Cercopidae; genus Prosapia; species Prosapia bicincta. The sequence continues at coordinate 38,514,871 of JBAIZL010000010.1, read as the reverse complement.
CTTTCGATTGATCCATTGTCACTGGAACTGGCATTTTCCGTATTTTGTCACTGGTACCTACCAGTGACAAATGAATATCGGTGACAAGTCACAGTGACAGAAAATATCGTCCATCCCTAGGCGTAACTAGCACAATCAAGCCTCAGTTTAAAATAAAATAGTGCAGTAATCTGAAAAAAGTATCTAATTAGTATAAATTAAAAAATATAATGAGCAAAAAATTGAGCAAGACCATTTCAATAAATAAAACTCAAAAACCTCTAATCACAAATATTTTAATTTTAACCTGATGTACATTTCGATTACCAAGTAACCATTTTCAGACAAGACGGATTAACTTATATAGTTTCTTTTTTATAATCTAACAATCCACTCAAAATGGCATAGCCACTACTTTTATAAATCACGGCCATGCCTCACAAGTGAAAGCAAGAAGTCACATCATCTTTTTTTAAAACTTATAAATAACATTAAAACTAATACTTCTACACTAGTTCCTAATAAAAAAAGGAAGGAAAAATAGCAACTAACCTAAAATTTTATATAAAAATCATAATCTTACTTTAAAAGTGAATAGAAAATAAAATTTAGAATAGGACTTCTTACAGACTTTAATAAAATTTCAGGATCATATTTACTGATGTATAAACTTTCAAAACTATAACAATTTATTGATCCTGACATTCTTAATTAATTTGGCGTTATTAACAACTAAATTATGACTAGCCTTTACAATATGAGCAGCAATACTTGACTTGTCTAACCTTTGGCATTTTATATCTATATATTTTTTATAAATCTTGTTAAAACGTTTCTATTAGTCTGTCCTTATTTATCTAATGTTTTTACCTTATCCTTAGTATTTTACCTACTAAACTTTTTAAGTGTTATGATTTTAATTATGAAACTTCTATCTTAACATTCTTAAAAATTCGTACTAACTCTTTAGTTAAAACTTCATCAAAAGCTAAAGTAATAAATTGGAAAAGAAAACTGAAAAATCAGATTTACTTAATGATGAAACATTACTGGATTTGAAGGATTTATTAAAAAGAATTATGCTAATAATAACACATTTAAAAAGTAATTTTATACAACTAATTATTTTTCAAAAGTGTTTCAGAAAAAATAAAACTGCAAATAATGTTATTTTTAAATTATATAGAAATATACTATACAGTGGTATAATAGCATTAGTATCAAAATAACAGTAAAATACTAATGTAGTATATACCATGTTTTAAAATATGGAACTGATGTTATTTTTGTTGCAATTTTTGAAAATATCTTTTAGTTCTATTTAATCTTTGTACAGTGCTGCTTTCTGTAGCCAAAATGAACAACTACGTTTACTTTACAAATAAATCCACTAATCTTACAAAAACACTGAAGCTTTAAAAACTTATCAGAAAATAACTAGTAATACAAAATTGTGATAGAGTAGCTTACACTACATGCCAATATATTAGTTACATATGTAATTTTTTTCAAACAACATAATCTACGTAAAGGTAAAAAAAGGAAAGTATTATTTCTAAATTTAAGAGAATCAAAAAGTAAAAATAAATAAACTAATGATTAATAATAACCACGTTTCCTATTAAACTGACAAGAAATAATATAAAAAAAAATTAAGTAAATTTCTACTAAGGTTAACAAAAACATTTTTTCTAGTTATTCTAGAGCACTATATGAAGTATGATATTGTGTAGTAACCATGGCAACATTTTAAGGTTGTACAATTGGTGTTTCGATGACAAACAGATAGGAGAGAAAAAATTCATATACATCTTTGAGATATATATTTTTGGATTTGAAAAGTTGGCGCAGTGCAAAGGGGCTCTCGACTTCGAACATGAATATTCTCGGTTCGAATCCGGCTAGACCTCACAAATTTTTATAATTTAATTATTCAAAAAATATTTGAAAAACTATATTAACATCCATTGCCATCCACTATAGGTTACAAAAAATATATTTGAATTTGATTGGATGAATAAAAACGTATTTTATTAATGATTGAAAATTTGCACAAAATATACACCAGGAAAGTGTGAGCTAATAGAAGGAATTTTAAAAAATGTTAAAAACCAGTTTCTTTATATGTTAACAAAGAATAAAAAGCAGACTTAGCAAAAACGTATCATTAAGAGTTTGCAAATGCCGCTAAATACTATTCATATTTGTATACAATTAAAGCACTTCAATATGCGTTAAATCTGAAAATTATAGTATCTGGTGTTTAAGGACAGTGTTGTGAAATTATTTACAATTATTTAGCAAATTTAGAAATTTAGCAAATTATTTATTAAACATATCATTATTGCTTAGCAAAAATCTAAGGAACAATTTAAAAAAATATGAAATTTTACTAGAAATTGAAGGAGTTATAAGTCTTTAATGTTTTATTTAAAAATATCAAAAGGAAATTATTTTACGCAGGACTTAAGCTAGTTCTGATGCAGTGTCATAATAGTTTTGCAAATATTACCCAATTATCGTCAATACATGAATATAGGTAATTTTATTTATTTAATTCCTTCTATTAGCTCACACTCTCCTGAAAATATCGTGTACAAATTTTCAATCGTTAATAACATATGCTTTTATTCATTCAATCAAGTTCAAATAATTTTTTTAAAATCTATGGTGGATGACAATTAAAGTTAATACAGTTTCAAATATTTATTCAATAATTAAATTATAAAAATTTGTTGGCTTAGGTCGGATTAAAACTGAGTATGTTCGCAGTCTAGCGCTTAGGCACTGAGGCAACGTTGCCATTGCTAGAAATGTACTTTTCAAAGATGAATTTTTTCCCCCATCTAGTTGTCGTCGAAACCTCCATTACAGAGACTTACACTCTTGCCATGGTTACCACACAATATCATAAAAAATGTTCTAGGATTAAAAGTGAACGAAAAGAATAAAATAAACAAACAAACTGCAAACAGTATCGAAACTTGCTTCACAAACAGATAAACGTAAAAGGAAAGCTTAAAGAAACTACAACACAACGCAAGCGACAAAAAAATAAAGTGTATAAATAATTACAAACAAATATAATAGTTGAACACCATACATAGAAAGGATATGGACAGTTGCAAAGAATATTTTACCACTTAATATTGTTATTACGACATATGTAGGTGTAAATATTCATATTTATATTAACTGTAATTATAAAATAAAAAGAAACTAAAATAAAAATTTTCTTTGTTCATTTAAGTAGGAATTGACTTAAACAATTTTTTTTCAACTTACATGTTTTGAAATATAGAGCAAATATTTTTCACTAAAACACTTGTAAATATTTTACAACTTGCCTATAGTAGCACTTATATTTGATAAAGGCGGCTGTTTCGGGAGATGTGAGAGTTATGGTCTGAGTTGACAATGGGACACATCTCCCAAAACGGCCGTCCCTCAACAAATATGAGTAAGTACTACTATAGGCAAGTTGTAAAATATTTACAAGTGTTTTAGTGAAACTATTAGCTCAAGTGAAGATGGAATCAACGAATATAAATATTTTTTTTTCTAGTGAAGGTAAATTTGTCCAAACTTTACACGTATCTGAAACAGTATTTGTAATCATGGTTGGAAGAAAAACGTATTTAAAAATTAAAAGCCAAAGAATTGATTAGATTAAGTAGAACTATGTATGAAACTGAACTCTTGTAGTTTACTGTATTGAAAGTATAGAATTTTAGAGTAACTATGCTACCTGAGGTCTCTTGAGACCGTTTCTGGTTAACCTACTCAGGCTCCAACGTCGGCTTTAATTAATCAATGGAATGAATTATCTTCATTCCGATGACCAAACTATAACTTTAAACATCAACTTTAGGCGAAGCTGGGTGGAGGAAACACTAATATAACCCAGGGGGTACACCTACTTCACAGACATCTACCCTTTACAAGTGAGAAACTATTCTTATCTTAGACCAGTGGCTACCAAACTATGTCATTTCACGTACACCTAAAATAGTTTTTCCAATGAAAAGTACTCCCTATTCCTCGATGTGGTTATCAGTCTTTGCCTGACTGCCTTGTAAGTAATGGATGGAGTCGTGGCAGCCGACTGTGTATAAAATATTTCTGTGTGGCCAACACGACAGAAGGTTCCCTGAAAATTGTCTATCATTAAATTGTTGAACTATACCTGAATTTTTATTGTTCACCTAAATCTGTAATAGATGTTTTCCGTCGCTATTCTGTTCTCTGCTTTCAGTCGCACACAGACATACAGCTCCACGCAATTTCTGATCAACAACTATCTTGCCAACTACTAGTGAAACCTCGTATTTGTTTCAAATCCCTAAGTGTGAAATATTGATGACCGCCATTACTGGTATCATTTTCTCGTACCACCCCTCAGGCTTCTATGTACCCCTGGGGGTACGCCTACCAGGTTGGGAACCACTGTTTTAGACCATAATTTTTATTTTCTTAATTATATACATTTCCCACAGTTCTTTTCTTATTCTTCATAAACAATAGTGGCAAATATGATCAATTACCTTAACATAAAACCATATTCTAATAGCTAGGGATACTGAAGGGATTATAAGTGGTAGGCCTATTATATTTATTGCCACTATGCAATAAAAAGTCTATTTTAAACAGGTTTCAATACCAATATTCAAACCATATATATATTAAAAGAAATAACCCAGAAAAAAAATTAAATACTGTAACACTGCCACTAACATAAAGAGACAGTTCAAATTAACACGGTCGCTGCGGCGAAACTTGGGGCATACCTTGTACCGATTCTGAAATTTTTTCTTTCAATTTTTTTATTTAATTTAATGAAAAAAGACAGTTTTCAGAAAAAAAATAATTTCAATGCATTTCAGGTGATAATATGAAGCCAATAGGCTTCCGCAGGGCTGGTAAAAGGTCACATTGTAAGAAAAATTTTACTTATGACTATTTATTGTCATATATCGTAAATAATAATGAAATAAATAATTTATCAGAAGACAAAAAAACATTTTGAATGCTTTTCAGCTAATATTATGACGTCACGGTTATCGGAAGCCGATAGGCTTTCACAGTACCGCTAGAAGATACCATTGTAAAAAAATTACACTTTTGCCTATTTATGGTTATATATATATTCTGTCGAGTAAATGGTATGTCTCTCATACCAACAGTGTTATAATGACACCAAGTAGGGTTGTAATTGTCTGAATCATCATCATCTGACTCACTTTCATTGTCTGTAGATATAGGTTCACCATCTAGATCGGCGGCGTCAATGTCACTTGACTCATCACCCCAACTAGTCTCGGAGTAGTCACCAACATCATTCAAAGCACTATTTACATTTAAAACCATGCCCCTAGATGTACCAGCCATTATTTACAGAGATAAAACACTAAAACTAACTTTATTTATTTACAAAAACAAATGAATAATATACCCTCCTTTGGTAAGGGAACTGGGAAACTATTGCCACACAAGAAACACACGTACACACCCACCACGCTGCGAGAGAAACAGCAAACTAAAGCAGTAATTGCAGTCGTAAGCCCGACTTGTAACGAATATGGACCTGAGAAGCCTATAGACTTCTTGGAAGCCGAAAGGCTTTCGCCGCAGCCAACGTGTTAATCATTTAAAATTTTGTAGCAATAAAATTAAAAAAAAAAGAAAAACAATTAGTGTTGGGATTCAGTAGCTAAATATATACCTGAACAGTTTTTACTTGACTCTTTTATTCTAGCAGAGTAGGCTAAAAGTTAACAAACAGAAAAAACACTGTATATCCTCATAAATACGTACTCAAATAGCTTCATTAATTATATTTAAGAATAAGAGTGAAATAAAATTGTGAATTACTGAAAACAATGTGAATTAACAAACTGTAAAGTTATAAAAGATTTTAAATGCATAATCATAGTGAATGTGTTACTTATTACTTTAATATAGCAAGAATAAAGACAACAATTACGTAGAGCTATTGTGTGATCAATTTATTATTATAATTGATTTGGACCTGAGAAGCCTATAGACTTCTTGGAAGCCGAAAGGCTTTCGCCGCAGCCAACGTGTTAATCATTTAAAATTTTGTAGCAATAAAATTTAAAAAAAAAAACAATTAGTGTTGGGATTCAGTAGCTAAATATATACCTGAACAGTTTTTACTTGACTCTTTTATTCTAGCAGAGTAGGCTAAAAGTTAACAAACAGAAAAAACACTGTATATCCTCATAAATACGTACTCAAATAGCTTCATTAATTATATTTAAGAATAAGAGTGAAATAAAATTGTGAATTACTGAAAACAATGTGAATTAACAAACTGTAAAGTTATAAAAGATTTTAAATGCATAATCATAGTGAATGTGTTACTTATTACTTTAATATAGCAAGAATAAAGACAACAATTACGTAGAGCTATTGTGTGATCAATTTATTATTATAATTGATTTAATAAGAGTAAACAGTTGTAAGCATAGGGTGTCACTAAGAACTTCCGGTTATTTTAATTCCTTCTCAGATCACTTAGTTATGTATTTGTCTTTCAAGTCGAGAAATTTTGTGTGACTTTTGGACATTAAAACACTAACTAAATAAATAAAACTTCCTAACCACAATACAAAAATCTTTATTTTACTAAAATTACTTTATGTATATTTCCATTACATGGTAATCATCTTCAGAGGTACTATTAGCATGTAATCGAAATGTACACAGAGCAAGTTTAGTAAAATAAAGATTTGTGTACTGTGGTTAGTGGGTTTCATTTATTTGGTTAAAATTAGTCCACAGTGCTCAAAAATTTAATTAATTAAAAAGCTAGTATTTCTCTGCAGCCACTGGGTTATAGAGAGAAATTATATTGACTTGAAATTTTGCGAAAGACTACACAGATAGATATAAAAGAGTAGATCAATGAGCTACCTGAAGTTACAGCTTACAAAACAGGTTATAGTATGAGGATTGAAACTTAATTAATAAATTTATAAAGTGTCTGGATTAAACAAAGATACTAATGATGAACAAGTGTAATGATGAAATATGGAGGAGGGTATGTCCAGAGTAGGCACACTCATTCCAGGAGGTTTAGTGTGACGATGCCTTGTGCAATGTAAAATGTTCGCTAAATATTCGAAACAAAAATGTGACTGAGGTTTTCATTAGAAAAGGAGATTTAATTACGTGTTTCACTGAGCATTAAATCAATTTATTATTATAAAACCAGACACGTGCTAAAATGTTTAGGTTAACCAAAATTCAATTGAGTTTAAAAACAAGAAATAACAACACGTGAGCTTAAACAATAAGATTGAACACATGAATAGAGATTTTGTTGGTTAAAATCTCGACAGTTATGTGAAGAAGATTGTAGAGGATAAAGGCTGACGGTGGAGAGAGCATGAGATGCCAGAGATGGTGGGAAGCATTAAATGTGGTTAAGTCTTGTGGGAAGAATTGAATTTTTCGTTCCACACTAATAGGAAATAAAAGTACATGTGGCAAGGCATTCTGAATGATGGCATAGAAGACATGAGGTTTTAGATTTAGTTGATATTTGAATAACGTTTTATAGGACAATATAAGGTAAAATAGAATTGTACTGTGATCATGTGTGTCAGGGGTTATCAATCGTTTTTAAAGACTACCTCTAAATGAAAAATTAAAATTTTTCATACCGCCTTGTTGTTGGGGAGGGGGCGGTTAAATTAAAAACACTTTTCACATAAAAAACACAATACATTTGGAAATATATTTGAAGCGCATTACAAAAAATTAATGAGAAGGATGAGCTTGCTTCTTTTTACACAGTTCCTCAATGTTCGGCTCAACAGTTTTTGCTAAGTACAACTTTAAATTGCCCTCAACATTAAACTTGTTTCTGTACTTACTCTTTAGATATGTTTAGAGCGAACACCCTGTCACATGTGTATGTAGGTGGAAGCCCAATAAGAATCTTTACAGCAGTATTTGTAAGTTCTTGGTACTCCTTTCCAACGCCGATCCAAATATCTAACAAAGTAGCACTGAATGTTTTTAACGTCGGATCACATGACAGTGCAATCAGTTGTTCCTTCTGGAATGTTGTCAGGTTGGTCGAAGTATCAATAGCATTAAACGCAAAATTGCCACGTTTCCAGTACAACATTTTGTCTGGGGATGGAAAGTCAATGCTGATTCCAAGTAACTCAACCATACAAGTATTCAATTAGATTGCATTATTAAATTATAACCTTGCGTGATTACGAAACAGAAATAAATAAAAATTGATTAATTTGTTATTAACCTGCCCTGCGTGCCCCCTGAAAATTTACGCATACCCCCAAGGGATACGTGTACAACAGTTTGAGAACCCCTGATGTAGGTTAACGTTTGTGCATTACACTCTACAGAATGAAAGGGACAGGTGGTCTAGAATTGTTTTCTGAGGAGGTTATATTCTGTACCTAACAGAAAGCTAACAATAATTAAGGTAGTCTTTGTGTTTTAGACATTAGCGAGGTAAATAGGGATAATTTATCTACTAGTTTGTTCTTAATTGTCATATTAAGTAATTATGGTATTAATTGTAACGTCTAGGATTACTACTTCATGCTGATAATACTTTGTTAACTGCATCAGAAATTACTAAGTTGCGCCAATTTACTGATTTTCTAGTCCACAGAAGGTTGCGGCGCTCGCGTTATAACAATGTTTTATTAACACGCACTAACCCTCACTAAACAAAGTTTTATATATTTATAAGAACTTTGTTTTACATTTTATTTTGATAGTCCTAATATGTATACAGTTTAAAAACATATTAACCCGCAGGGGGGGTGCGGACTAGCCGCACCTACTGAGAGGGGTTTGGCGTCCCTCGCGGTACCCCAGTCTAACATACACACTACTGACAACACTCACTTCATTATTACACACGCTATCACACTTTACACACGCAACATTAGCAACACAATCTTTACATATCAATACTCACATCTTCTCTTAGGGATATTTGACTGTGTCATCCCCTTCAAGTTTAAAGACATTTATTTAAACTTGAGTGGGTAGATAAGTATTTTAATAACGATTGAAAATTTGATCTATATATATATATATATATATATATATATATATATATATATATATATACAGTGTTATTTCACGTTGTCCATTATTTTTCCGTTGCACTGTCTTTATAAAGTTATTATTATTAATGGTGAGCAATTATCCACCACTAAGTGCAATTATTTTACCTAATGTGATGAGGCACCTTTTCGGTCACTTGATCATTGTCGAATCACTGGTGTGGGGGAATAATTGCTTGCAATTAATAATAATAACTTTATGTATATTTATATATATATGTAGCCATAAGGAAAATTTATATATACTGTATATATATATATATATATATATATATATATATATATATATATATATATATATATTTATATATATATATATATACATATATTTTTAAGATCAAATAATATACACAAATACAGGAATATTTAATTTATTGAATAATAAACTCATTTGTGTATAATTCCTGTATTTGTGTATATTATTTGATCTTAAAAATATTCTAACAGGAAAACACATTTGATATTCTATATATATATATATATATATATATATATATATATATATATATATATATATATATTTATATTCCAATATATAATATTATAATATATATATATATATATATATATATATATATATATATATATATATTCTCTTTATGCATGTATAAAGTTAAACCAAAAAGGTGCCTCAATCACATTAGGTAAAATAATTGCACTTAGTGGTGGATAATTGCTCATCATTAACAATAATAACTTTATAAAGACAGTGCAACGGAAAAATAATGGACAACGTGAAATAACACTGTATATATATATATATATATATATATATATATATATATATATATATATAGGCATAAGGAGAGTGTGAACTAATAGAAAGAATTGAAAAAAGGAGTGTATGTTTTCATCTGTAAGATTCTAACTGCACTGATATAAAGTTTTACTATAGTTAAACTTATTGTTTCAAAATATACTAAATATAAGAAAAATAGAACACCACAAATATTTGTACAACACAAAGTAACTAACGTTAAACACTTAAACTCCATTAATTTTAAAATTATTACTTAAAAAATATTTTAGTTCTTGGAATAAGCTAAACAGATACTGTAGTGCCATTATTACTGGGTAGGCTACCTAGAGGTGTAAATCAGAAGAATCGCATCGGTAGATAAATCTAAACTTTAAAAATAAGTAATAGCATATTTATTTTGTTCATCGTATTACCTGAACCCATTATTTTATCATCCTCCATTATACCATCCTTTATTATCAGTTTTGATGGCCCAGATTTTATTTTATTAGTTGTAATGATAAGCATAAACAGATTCCTAACCTCCAAATGCTATAACAGGAAAACAATTGTGTTACCTGGCTTTATTTAGTTTCAAACTAAGTAGGAAATGAAAATGTTAAGCGAAACTCTTGTCTATCTTTTTTCAATTTCTACTTATTATACAACTATTCTTTGAGCATAGCTTGTAAGGTTATGTTAAAACAAATAAAAGCATACACAAAACTCACAAATTAATCATTTATTAACTCATACGTGTTTCAATGACAACGTCATCATCATCATCAGTGTGTTACTCACAGTTGTAAGTTAGAATTTGTAGTAGCAACACTCACTGATGAAGATGACTTTGTTATTGAAACACGTATGAGTTAATAAACGATTAATTTGTGAGTTTTGTGTATGTTTTTATTTGTCCTACTTATTAGTTCACACTCTCTTTAAATATATCTTGGTCAAATTTTCAATCGTTAATATAATACTTTTTATTCATCCAATCAATGCGAAATACATTTTTAAACCTGTAGTGAATGACACTTGATATTAGTACAGTTTTTTCAAATATTAATTCATTATTTAAATTTAAAAATATAATGTATTTAGGTTTGATTCGAACTGTATGATTACATGTTTGAAATCCATCACTCAACTGTGTATTTGCTTCCGTCGGCCAGCTACACTGGCTTCCAAATTATAAATTGTATATTTTTTCCTGTATTTATTTTATGTTTTCGCTTTTATATTTGTTTATAAGTTATCCTCATGTTATTAAATTTGTACGATAATAATTATAATTTTTTAGCCATTATAATTGGGAGAAAATTGGTCTCACGTTTTAGGTTTTGGGTAAAAATTGTTTATTTGTTATTTGTCTTTAAATTGACATGTTTAATAAAATTCGAAGTAATATCTTTGGTAAATTTAATTCCTTTATATTATGATTTCGTTTACCCATAAGTGAAGGAAAATGATTGAAATACATTTGTTAATAAAGATTCAGTGTTGAAAGAATTGAGTCTTAAACAAAATATAATAAATCATGCCGTGTGATTGCGTTAGTTGGGTAAATATACGTAATTGTTCGGCAAGGGTAGTTGATACGTTGGCGCGACATTTAACCCCCGCCCCTAGACTGGCTTTCTGCCAAGAAGGGCGTTTCTCACCCCAATGCTTATTTAGGGTAAATACGGCAGCAGCCTGTAAAAATATATTCTTTTAGTATGTTTAGTTTGTCACGTATCTTTTAGGTTTGCTATCGTTTATGAATAAAAATTTTATTTATTAGTTTGAAAAGGTGCAATAATGCATTTCTGAAAACTAAAACAAGGAGAACTTAATTTTTACAGTTCACCGACAATTCCAAGTTAGAGTCGCGTAGGCAAGTAGAGGGGCTGCCCCCGAAATACAATTTATTATCTTTTAAATTTATGAGGTATAAGTTCAGCTTTTAATAAATTTGTTAAATTTTAATACATATTATAAATAACTTAGGCCTTTATATATAATAAAAGATATATTTCCTTTAAGATTTATTCTCTACGTTGTACCTCTGTTTAGTGTGATTGTTTAAATTCCCTCTATTAGCTCACACTCACCTGATATGTATCTTGTACACATTTTCAATCGTTGATAAAATACGTTATTTTTCATCCAATCAAGTTCAAGTGCATTTTTTTAACCTATAGTGGATGATAATTGATGTTAATACAGTTTTTTGAAAATATTTATTCAATAATTAAATTATAAAATTTGTGGGGTCCAGCTGGATTCGAACTGAGAATCACCATGTTCGAAGTTTAGCGCGCATTGGCGCTGTGCCAACTTTCCCATAGCTATAAATATTTATCTCAAAGGTATATATAAGTTATTTCCTCCTATCTGGTTGTCAAAGAAATTTCCATTGTACAACCTTAAACTGTTGCCATGGTTACCACACAATATCATAAATAGTGCTCAATGGTAACAAAAATAATTTTTTTTGTTAACCTCGGTAGGAATGTACTTAAAATTTTTTTTTATAATTCTTGTTTAAAAGCCAATAATCGAAACAGCAAACTTAAAGTGATTGTTGACCTATATTTACGCACGTGAAAGGTTTATAGCGGTTTCATGATCAAGGAATTCCAACCGAACTTTTGCTTCCATTTACCAAAACGCTAGAAAAATGCCCTTTCCAGGCATAAACCCTATTTTGGCATGACTCAAACTGAATTTAGAACTTTAATGTTATTAACCTTTCAAGTTCCAAGAAAACTAATTTGGGATTTGAGATACCACCATAAATTCCTACCCACATTAGTGTGTTAATAATATAACTAAATGAAAAAAGACTTCAGTTTAAAAATGCATAATTCTACCAATAGTTTATCAGTGCTAGAATATCATAAAGTGTGGTTTCCATGTGTTAAATTTTTAAAAATTTGTCGAAAAATTTTCCGATTGGACCTCATAATAATTTCGTGGCTACCTTAAAGCCTAGTTAATTAAACATACCTTAAAATGAGCCGAGATGGCAGTGTTCATGGATTTCTTTATCCCTAACATTCGTTAATTTCTTATGTAATTTCCTTATCCCTTGCTACAGAAAAGACCCTTTTGTCTTTTCCCTTCTAGCAATGAATCTTTCCTTTTCGACAAGCATGGAGTTTCACAAACATTCCTCAAATTACACTTATTATTGTATCGGTTAGACATGTTTATACGATTTATTTACAACAACAAGAGCACAGTGGTACAATATATTACAATGAAAATATTGGAAACAACCACAATACTACAAAAAAATTTTTTGGCATTGGGGTTCTTTCCAATATTTTTATTGTAATGTTTATATGACTTTTAACATTGCAATCTCTCTCATTTTATCTTTGCAGGGTTATTGGCCACAATGGTACTGTATATATACTCTGGTCCTATAACAACCCTCTCAGCATTTTCAGGTGTTTCACGACAGTTCTGTATTATCAAGCGTCAGCATTCTGTTAACGCTTTTAATGTCGTTCTGTATACAATTTGTTTAGGTTCAATGTTTTTGTTTACTTCCAGACCTTACTTCTTATATTCTTCAATACTTTTTATCCACATAAATTCAATAACATCATTGTCTTGTTCAGCAATAAAGCGGATTTGCAAAACAAATACTGTAAAGTGCTTCTCATTGCGTCGCAAACTTCCAACGCTCGCCTGAAGGAGATATAAAATGCGGCGAGAAATGCAATATCCTTACTTCATTTCTTTATTTGTTTCAAAGCTGAGAGCATTTCCAGCACACTTTAATCTTCGCCTAGTTTCCCTTCATCTTTGCAGATTTGTCACCTCTTGACTTCAAATTTATTAAAATTATTTAGAATAACTAAATCCTAATTTACTCTATCCAACTGATTAAAAAATATATACATTAAATTCCTACAGATTAGGATATTTAAGGTTTAATATTTTAGAAAAACAGTTAGCGGGTAAGAACCGTCTCCTAGTGACGCTGCCTAACTGACGTCATAACTATTTCTTGTTCTCTGTAACAGGGGAACTTAATATCCTTTCCTTCTAGCATGTTAGGGTTCCAAGAAGACGTAACATTAGTATCCTAAATGCCTAAATGCGTCCTACGTCTGTCCTCAATGCACAATGATAATAAAGTCGACATCGAAACTGGTAAACAACAGAAAACAAGAGTTATTACATATTATAATAAAACGAAAGGTGGTGTTGATATAGTTGACGCTATGTGTGGCGAATATACAATAGCAAGAGGAACAAGTGTTGACCACTTTGTCTTTTTGTTTGTTGTAGTTATGAACATTGGAGCATTAACCTGAATGCGAACCGTATAACTATGAAGAGATGTATCTAAAAATATTAAGGAAAACTTATAAAGTCATGTATGGAACAGCGCGCCATGCAGCAGAATCTCCCGCGAGAAATTCGTATAAACTTTCCGAAATCCAAGGAAAAAAATTAGACACCCAGAAATAGGGAAAAGAGGAAGATGCTATAAATGTAAAGGCAACAAAAGAAAGCTTATGTATCTGCAAAGTATGGCTGTGTCTGTCACACGCGCAAACTTTGATGATTGTATGCGACGATTGAAAAGTTTAAAGATCGACATTTTGAACAATCTGTGTTGTTCTGCTTTTTAGTGCAAATGAAAGGGTTTATCTTTTTAAAATCATTGTTCTTGTATTTATGAATACAAAAAAACAGAGTAGTTTAGTATATTGATTATCTACCATGTGTTTGTTGGAACGTTTTGAAAATGCTAACAATTTACTAATGAAAAATGTAAATTAAAAAAAATAATAATAATTACAGTAGTTATAAAGTTGTTTTATGAAAAGGTTTATGTTATTTTTCGACAAAAATGCTTGAAAAACCTAAGTATAGTTAACTATATTAAAAAAACTTAATTTAAAATACTTTAGTAATTTTTTATCTTTTATGTGCCACAGACCCAGGTTTACCGTTCATGATAGATTTTTCACCGGACCGTTCTAGGGTTTTAAAGCTAGATGAACCTACCACTCTGATGTCACAATATCACCCCCATATTCTCTAATACACGATTTTATACCCGTGTCTTAATCTTACATATAATCTTTTTCTATCCTGTCTAGGTAATAATGGTTATAATGGTTGATCCCTTTAAAACTAAAAAAAACTATTATTCTGTGAGTTAGTTCTATAAAAAGAATAAGCCTATCAACAAAAAGATAGGCCTATATGTTTAAAAACTTGTTCTTGAAAGATTTAGAATGAGTAATAGTGTCATTGAAATTTCGTTCACCGTGAATGAAGCTATTTATTGGAAATGATTGTTGATAAAGTTTACATCACTTCACTTAGGGGTTTAATTCAACAATATTGTAACGGCAAAGCCCCACCCTTGGCACACTGCTTGACAAGTTTACATTACTTCACTTAGGGGTTTAATTCAACAAAATTGTAACGGCAAAGCCCCACCCTTGGCACACTGATTGACAAGTTTACATTACTTCACTTAGGGGTTTAATTCAACAAAATTGTAACGGCAAAGCCCCACCCTTGGCACACTGATTGACAAGTTTACATTACTTCACTTAGGGGTTTAATTCAACAAAATTGTAACGGCAAAGCCCCACCCTTGGCACACTGATTGACAAGTTTACATTACTTCACTTAGGGGTTTCATTCAACAAAATTGTAACGGCAAAGCCCCACCCTTGGCACACTGATTGACAAGTTTACATTACTTCACTTAGGGGTTTAATTCAACAAAATTGTAACGGCAAAGCCCCACCCTTGGCACACTGATTGACAAGTTTACATTACTTCACTTAGGGGTTTAATTCAACAAAATTGTAACGGCAAAGCCCCACCCTTGGCACACTGATTGACAAGTTTACATTACTTCACTTAGGGGTTTAATTCAACAAAATTGTAACGGCAAAGCCCCACCCTTGGCACACTGATTGACAAGTTTACATTACTTCACTTAGGGGTTTAATTCAACAAAATTGTAACGGCAAAGCCCCACCCTTGGCACACTGATTGACAAGTTTACATTACTTCACTTAGGGGTTTCATTCAACAAAATTGTAACGGCAAAGCCCCACCCTTGGCACACTGATTGACAAGTTTACATTACTTCACTTAGGGGTTTCATTCAACAAAATTGTAACGGCAAAGCCCCACCCTTGGCACACTGATTGACAAGTTTACATTACTTCACTTAGGGGTTTCATTCAACAAAATTGTAACGGCAAAGCCCCACCCTTGGCACACTGCTTGACAAGCTTACATTACTTCACTTAGGGTTTTAATTCAACAATATTGTAACGGCAAAGCCCCACCCTTGGCACACTGCTTGACAAGCTTACATTACTTCACTTAGGGTTTTAATTCAACAATATTGTAACGGCAAAGCCCCACCCTTGGCACACTGCTTGACAAGCTTACATTACTTCACTTAGGGTTTTAATTCAACAAAATTGTAACGGCAAAGCCCCACCCTTGGCACACTGCTTGACAAGTTTACATTACTTCACTTAGGGTTTTAATTCAACAATATTGTAACGGCAAAGCCCCACCCTTGGCACACTGCTTGACAAGTTTACATTACTTCACTTAGGGGTTTAATTCAACAATATTGTAACGGCAAAGCCCCACCCTTGGCACACTGCTTGACAAGTTTACATTACTTCACTTAGGGGTTTAATTTAACAATATTGTAACGGCAAAGCCCCACCCTTGGCACACTGCTTGACAAGTTTACATTACTTCACTTATGGGTTTAATTCAACAATATTGTAACGGCAAAGTCCCACCCTTGGCACACTGATTGACAAGTTTACATTACTTCACTTAGGGGTTTAATTTAACAATATTGTAACGGCAAAGCCCCACCCTTGGCACACTGCTTGACAAGTTTACATTACTTCACTTAAGGGTTTAATTCAACAATATTGTAACGGCAAAGCCCCACCCTTGGCACACTGCTTGACAAGTTTACATTACTTCACTTAGGGGTTTCATTCAACAAAATTGTAACGGCAAAGCCCCACCCTTGGCACACTGATTGACAAGTTTACATTACTTCACTTAGGGGTTTAATTCAACAAAATTGTAACGGCAAAGCCCCACCCTTGGCACACTGCTTGACAAGTTTACATTACTTCACTTAGGGTTTTAATTCAACAATATTGTAACGGCAAAGCCCCACCCTTGGCACACTGCTTGACAAGTTTACATTACTTCACTTAGGGGTTTAATTCAACAATATTGTAACGGCAAAGCCCCACCCTTGGCACACTGCTTGACAAGTTTACATTACTTCACTTAGGGGTTTAATTTAACAATATTGTAACGGCAAAGCCCCACCCTTGGCACACTGCTTGACAAGTTTACATTACTTCACTTATGGGTTTAATTCAACAATATTGTAACGGCAAAGTCCCACCCTTGGCACACTGATTGACAAGTTTACATTACTTCACTTATGGGTTTAATTCAACAATATTGTAACGGCAAAGTCCCACCCTTGGCACACTGATTGACAAGTTTACATTACTTCACTTAGGGGTTTAATTTAACAATATTGTAACGGCAAAGTCCCACCCTTGGCACACTGATTGACAAGTTTACATTACTTCACTTAGGGGTTTAATTTAACAATATTGTAACGGCAAAGCCCCACCCTTGGCACACTGCTTGACAAGTTTACATTACTTCACTTAAGGGTTTAATTCAACAATATTGTAACGGCAAAGCCCCACCCTTGGCACACTGATTGACAAGTTTACATTACTTCACTTATGGGTTTAATTCAACAATATTGTAACGGCAAAGTCCCACCCTTGGCACACTGCTTGACAAGTTTACATTACTTCACTTAGGGGTTTAATTCAACAATATTGTAACGGCAAAGCCCCACCCTTGGCACACTGCTTGACAAGTTTACATTACTTCACTTAGGGGTTTAATTTAACAATATTGTAACGGCAAAGCCCCACCCTTGGCACACTGCTTGACAAGTTTACATTACTTCACTTATGGGTTTAATTCAACAATATTGTAACGGCAAAGTCCCACCCTTGGCACACTGATTGACAAGTTTACATTACTTCACTTATGGGTTTAATTCAACAATATTGTAACGGCAAAGTCCCACCCTTGGCACACTGATTGACAAGTTTACATTACTTCACTTAGGGGTTTAATTTAACAATATTGTAACGGCAAAGCCCCACCCTTGGCACACTGCTTGACAAGTTTACATTACTTCACTTAAGGGTTTAATTCAACAATATTGTAACGGCAAAGTCCCACCCTTGGCACACTGATTGACAAGTTTACATTACTTCACTTAGGGGTTTAATTTAACAATATTGTAACGGCAAAGCCCCACCCTTGGCACACTGCTTGACAAGTTTACATTACTTCACTTAAGGGTTTAATTCAACAATATTGTAACGGCAAAGCCCCACCCTTGGCACACTGATTGACAAGTTTACATTACTTCACTTATGGGTTTAATTCAACAATATTGTAACGGCAAAGTCCCACCCTTGGCACACTGATTGACAAGTTTACATTACTTCACTTAGGGGTTTAATTTAACAATATTGTAACGGCAAAGCCCCACCCTTGGCACACTGCTTGACAAGTTTACATTACTTCACTTATGGGTTTAATTCAACAATATTGTAACGGCAAAGTCCCACCCTTGGCACACTGATTGACAAGTTTACATTACTTCACTTAGGGGTTTAATTTAACAATATTGTAACGGCAAAGCCCCACCCTTGGCACACTGCTTGACAAGTTTACATTACTTCACTTAAGGGTTTAATTCAACAATATTGTAACGGCAAAGCCCCACCCTTGTCACACTGCTTGACAAGTTTACATTACTTCACTTAGGGGTTTAATTTAACAATATTGTAACGGCAAAGCCCCACCCTTGGCACACTGCTTGACAAGTTTACATTACTTCACTTAGAGGTTTAATTTAACAATATTGTAACGGCAAAGTCCCACCCTTGGCACTCTGATTGACAAGTTTACATTACTTCACTTAGAGGTTTAATTTAACAATATTGTAACGGAAAAGTCCCACCCTTGGCACTCTGATTGACAAGTTTACATTTCTTCACTTAGGGGTTTAATTCAACAATATTGTAACGGCAAAGTCCCACCCTTGGCACACTGATTGACAAGTTTACATTAATTCACTTAGGGGTTTAATTCAACAATATTGTAACGGCAAAGCCCCACCCTTGGCACACTGCTTGACAAGTTTACATTACTTCACTTATGGGTTTAATTCAACAATATTGTAACGGCAAAGTCCCACCCTTGGCACACTGATTGACAAGTTTACATTACTTCACTTAGGGGTTTAATTCAACAATATTGTAACGGCAAAGCCCCACCCTTGGCACACTGCTTGACAAGTTTGCAAGTTCTTTAACGCTCGAGCGGACACACCATTGTGGTAAAGAACTATACAACTTTCCAAGAAGTGAAGCGACTAGAAAGTACGACAAATTGCTATCAGCAGCAAGTAGATAGATTAAGTTTTTTAAGCGCTAAGCAAGGTCAGTCAGCGTTTGTAGTGTAGATAAAGGATAAAAGTTTTACTGAATGAGTGCGTGGCATAAATTAATGTTTAGAAGCTTTTATCAATGTTAAGTGTGTAAATAATAGTAGCCATAAAAGTGCATGAATTGATAAATAGTTATTTAGTGTAAAATTGCTGTATAATTTATTAAACCCATGTAAGAACACAACAATATCGACAAAGTTACAGATTTGTATTAATCGCATGTCTATGTAAATGCGAGAGAAGCAAGAGTTCATTGACATAGATTCCTTGTCGATATTTAAAATGTTCCATGAATTTAAACTGAATTTATACATTTATTTCACGTATAAGTATTTCATTTAAGCTTCGCCCCCGCAAGCTTAAAGTTGTCACAGTTTATATAAACATCATAATGATAGTTGATAGTATATAATGCATGTATTTATTATTATAAGTAGTTTTAATTTTTTATTGAGCCATTGTAATTAGAAAAAAAGTAGTTTATTTGAAAAATTCATTTATCAAATCTGTTGACAAGAATTTATAAATAAAATATTATTTTAATAGTATTTTTTTAATGAAATTTACTATTTTATTTTAAATATACTGGAAATACATATTGATCCATCTGATAAAAAGTCCAAATATGAGACAATGAGTCTTATATGAATATAATAATACAGGAATGTTCAAGTACTTATCTCTTTTATTATAAAATAGATGAAAAAACTACAAAACCTTTTGGACATTTTATTTTTAATTTTCACTGATACTTTGATTATCTTATAACCTCTTTATATACATTATTGGCGGTTCTTCTATCTGGAGCAAGAATCACTAAACTACTGGAAGAGCTTACTCTAGAACATGCTCCATAAAGTTGTACATGTGAGAAACAGTCATCTCTCAAATCAATTCTCGTAGTATACGAAGGTTACCTCGATATTTCAAGTCTGTATCATTGTTGAGTTTAGGCTCTACGTTTGCTCAGTGAGTGAGTGAGTCAGTCAGTCAGTCATTCATTCAGTCAGTCAGGCAGTTGGTCAATCAGTCAGTCAGTCAGTCAGTCATTCATTCAGCAAGCAAGCAGTTGGTCAATCATTCAGTCATTTATTCATTCAGTCAGTCATTCATTCAGTCAGTTAGTCATAACTTGAATAATACAGGGATAATGTAGCCTACTCTATAATTCTAGTTTTGGTGTTATTCGCGGATCTAATGAATCAGCACAGTAATTACATCAGATGTACGTACACCCACATTTAAGGCAATCACTTGCACTTAGAGGTGAAGAGTAACTCTACGTATATGTAAATATTTAGATGAGTAGAATGTAGTTTAAGTAATCGACTTTAGGACCTTTACAACCAATGAGCCGTCCCAAGTACCAGAGGCACTAACAGGGTATCATTTTGTGCTAATTTTAGTCTTACTACCTTACCATTTCTTTCTTCTTACCCTCTGGTGTTTGTCATCTTGTATTTAAACTTTTTTAACAATAGAAAATCAAATAATTATAATTTAATTAGTTTAGTAGCATAATTTAGTTGAACAGAATATTCCGTAATTTAAAATTGAATCATTATATACGTGATTAGATTACGTGACTTTTACGAGGCCAGTACAACAATAGTTCCTAAAGATGGACATAATTCAAAACGCGCAAGAAAATACGAGCAGTTTGACTCAAGTACGGATGGCGAAAGATTTTCTTGTCATAAATTAATGATTATCTTAAAAGCAGTAGTAGTAATAAAAATCTAGTTTCTTATACTTATTATTCAATGACTTCTACTAGTTCGAACAAGTAGCGGCTGTTTTTTCCATTTTCTTCTGTAAGTTCACGCTCTACTTATATATATCTTGTTCAAATTTTCAATCGTTAATAAAATATTTTGTATTTATCCATTTAAGTTTAAATACATATTAAAACTTGTGATGGGTGACACTTGATGTTAATACAGTTTTTACAAATATTAATTCATTAATTAAATCTAATAATGAATCAATTGTAGTTTTATATGAGACAAAAACGTTTCACAAAAGGGGCAAGGTATGCAATATAGTTATTTCGTACCATTTGGCTTAAAAAAAGTGATAACATATAAGTTCATAAAACAAATGATTTTACATTATAGCTTGTGTGGTAGAACAGCTCTTTCAATGCATAGGTCATGTTACTTTATTTATAATTATCGTAATTATGTAATACAAAGTAACTAAAATAAAAGATTTTTGTTGACCAAGTTGTTGTTTATATAAGTTGTTCTATATAATGTGACTAGTATCCTCATTACTATACGAGTTCTCTCTAGTAGTTAAGCCCAAGCGATATGATTCCCTTGAAGTGCATTAAGGGCTGGGGTTCCACACCCTACCATCAAACCATTCAATAACCGAGAGTCCATTAGCCATATAGATTTATGAGGAGACTTAGCTTTCAGATTCTACCAACAATAACTTTATTTCCAAGCTTTTACCACTTTATATTGGGGAATGGAAAACAAATATTTAGATGAAATAATGGAAACAAAATATCAGCGTCAGAGCTGAAAACTTTTTACAATTGGGGAAGGTTATTGATATTCACTTAGGCGCTATCTATATAAGGTTATCGATTTGTATCTACGTAACGTAATCTATGAGGGAAAATACATGTTGATATTCATTTAGACGCTATCTATATAAGGTTATCTATTTGTATCTACGTAACGTAATCTATGAGGGAAAATACATGTTGATATTCACTTAGGCGCTATCTATATAAGGTTATCTATTTGTATCTACGTAACGTAATCTATGAGGGAAAATACATGTTGATATTCACTTGGGCGCTATCTATATAAGGTTATCTATTTGTATCTACGTAACGTAATCTATGAGGGAAAATACATATTGATATTCACTTAGGCGCTATCTATATAAAGTTATCTATTTGTATCTACGTAACGTAATCTATGAGGGAAAATACATATTGATATTCACTTAGACGCTATCTATATAAGGTTATCTATTTGTATCTACGTAAAGTAATCTATGAGGGAAAATACATATTGATATTCACTTAGGCGCTATCTATATAAGGTTATCTATTTGTATCTACGTAACGTAATCTATGAGGGAAAATACGTATTGATATTCACTTAGGCGCTATCTATATAAGGTTATCGATTTGTATCTACGTAACGTAATCTATGAGGGAAAATACATGTTGATATTAACTTAGGCGCTATCTATATAAGGTTATCTATTTGTATCTACGTAACGTAATCTATGAGGGAAAATACATATTGATATTCACGTAGGCGCTATCTATATAAGGTTATCTATTTGTATCTACGTAACGTAATCTATGAGGGAAAATACATATTGATATTCACTTAGGCGCTATCTATATAAGGTTATCTATTTGTATCTACGTAAAGTAATCTATGAGGGAAAATACATATTGATATTCACTTAGGCGCTATCTATATAAGGTTATCTATTTGTATCTACGTAACGTAATCTATGAGGGAAAATACGTATTGATATTCACTTAGGCGCTATCTATATAAGGTTATCGATTTGTATCTACGTAACGTAATCTATGAGGGAAAATACATGTTGATATTAACTTAGGCGCTATCTATATAAGGTTATCTATTTGTATCTACGTAACGTAATCTATGAGGGAAAATACATATTGATATTCACTTAGGCGCTATCTATATAAGGTTATCTATTTGTATCTACGTAACGTAATCTATGAGGGAAAATACATGTTGATATTCACTTAGGCGCTATCTATATAAGGTTATCTATTTGTATCTACGTAACGTAATCTATGAGGGAAAATACATATTGATATTCACTTAGGCGCTATCTATATAAGGTTATTTATTTGTATCTACGTAACGTAATCTATGAGGGAAAATACATATTGATATTCACTTAGGCGCTATCTATATAAGGTTATCGATTTGTATCTACGTAACGTAATCTATGAGGGAAAATACATATTGATATTCACTTAGGCGCTATCTATATAAGGTTATCGATTTGTATCTACGTAAATTAATCTATGAGGGAAAATACATGTTGATATTCACTTAGGCGCTATCTATATAAGGTTATCTATTTGTATCTACGTAACGTAATCTATGAGGGAAAATACATGTTGATATTCTCTTAGGCGCTATCTATATAAGGTTATCGATTTGTATCTACGTAAATTAATCTATGAGGGAAAATACATGTTGATATTCACTTAGGCGCTATCTATATAAGGTTATCGATTTGTATCTACGTAAATTAATCTATGAGGGAAAATACATGTTGATATTCACTTAGGCGCTATCTATATAAGGTTATCGATTTGTATCTACGTAAATTAATCTATGAGGGAAAATACATGTTGATATTCACTTAGGCGCTATCTATATAAGGTTATCTATTTGTATCAACGGTACGTAATCTATGAGGGAAAATACATATTGATATTCACTTAGGCGCTATCTATATAAGGTTATCTATTTGTATCTACGTAACGTAATCTATGAGGGAAAATACGTATTGATATTCACTTAGGCGCTATCTATATAAGGTTATCGATTTGTATCTACGTAACGTAATCTATGAGGGAAAATACATGTTGATATTAACTTAGGCGCTATCTATATAAGGTTATCTATTTGTATCTACGTAACGTAATCTATGAGGGAAAATACATATTGATATTCACTTAGGCGCTATCTATATAAGGTTATCTATTTGTATCTACGTAACGTAATCTATGAGGGAAAATACATGTTGATATTCACTTAGGCGCTATCTATATAAGGTTATCTATTTGTATCTACGTAACGTAATCTATGAGGGAAAATACATATTGATATTCACTTAGGCGCTATCTATATAAGGTTATTTATTTGTATCTACGTAACGTAATCTATGAGGGAAAATACATATTGATATTCACTTAGGCGCTATCTATATAAGGTTATCGATTTGTATCTACGTAACGTAATCTATGAGGGAAAATACATATTGATATTCACTTAGGCGCTATCTATATAGGGTTATCTATTTGTATCTACGTAACGTAATCTACGAGGGAAAATACATATTGATATTCACTTAGGCGCTATCTATATAAGGTTATCGATTTGTATCTACGTAAATTAATCTATGAGGGAAAATACATGTTGATATTCACTTAGGCGCTATCTATATAAGGTTATCTATTTGTATCTACGTAACGTAATCTATGAGGGAAAATACATGTTGATATTCTCTTAGGCGCTATCTATATAAGGTTATCGATTTGTATCTACGTAAATTAATCTATGAGGGAAAATACATGTTGATATTCACTTAGGCGCTATCTATATAAGGTTATCGATTTGTATCTACGTAAATTAATCTATGAGGGAAAATACATGTTGATATTCACTTAGGCGCTATCTATATAAGGTTATCGATTTGTATCTACGTAAATTAATCTATGAGGGAAAATACATGTTGATATTCACTTAGGCGCTATCTATATAAGGTTATCTATTTGTATCAACGGTACGTAATCTATGAGGGAAAATACATGTTGATATTCACATAGGCGCTATCTATATAAGGTTATCGATTTGTATCGACGTAACGTAATCTATGAGGGAAAATACATGTTGATATTCACTTAGGCGCTATCTATATAAGGTTATCGATTTGTATCTACGTAAATTAATCTATGAGGGAAAATACATGTTGATATTCACTTAGGCGCTATCTATATAAGGTTATCGATTTGTATCGACGTAACGTAATCTATGAGGGAAAATACATGTTGATATTCACTTAGGCGCTATCTATATAAGGTTATCGATTTGTATCGACGTAACGTAATCTATGAGGGAAAATACATGTTGATATTCTCTTAGGCGCTATCTATATAAAGTTATCGATTTGTATCTACGAAAAGTAATCTATGAGGGAAAATACATGTTGATATTCACTTATGCGCTATCCATATAAGGTTATCGATTTGTATCTACGAAAAGTAATCTATGAGGGAAAATACATGTTGATATTCTCTTAGGCGCTATCTATATAAGGTTATCGATTTGTATCTACGAAAAATAATTTATGAGGGAAAATACATGTTGATATTCTCTTAGGCGTTATCTATATAAAGTTATCGATTTGTATCTACGAAAAGTAATCTATGAGGGAAAATACATGTTGATATTCACTTAGGCGCTATCTATATAAGGTTATCGATTTGTATCTACGTAACGTAATCTATGAGGGAAAATACATGTTGATATTCACTTAGGCGTTATCTATATAAGGTTATCGATTTGTATCTACGAAAAGTAATCTATGAGGGAAAATGCATGTGGGCTAATATTGATTGCAATTAAGAAAATAAAACTGGAAGTAAAGTAAAACAGGTTTTTGAAGAGATAATTTCTTTTCGCGCAGTGATCAAAACATAAGGTTAAATCATTGCTTTTGCGTCACGCTATATCTGAAATGCATACCTTACACAATATACCTTACACAATATACCTTACAACATATGATTTCATGTAATAGCTGATTTTGCGTTATAGATTATGTTGTATAGCAGGCATTTCATACTTAGATTATTATTAAATAGTTTTGACCAGTTATTAAATTTATTAATTTATTTAAAATTTGATAAGTCCCAATACAAATAATTCAATGTAACGACAATAATAAGTTACCTATTTAATCCAATTTTTGAAAGGAACTATTTTTAGGCCTGTCTTATACTTTTAAAGAACTGATTTCAATTGAATTTGTTAAACAAAATTGTATTCAGTCAACATCTAATAAATGTTTTTGTTACCCACAATTTTTTTCTATTAGCTACAGTAAATATTAGTCTTATTTAAATATATTCCTCAAATAAAGACGTAAAAATTGAGTGGAAAATGTACAAAAATGATATTTTTAATAATTTTTGTTGAAAATTTTGCGAAACTATTAGCTCTATTTTGTTATCACTTCTGTCTAGACTCCCCTTAGTGATTATTGCATTTAGTAATTTTTGTTGACTTTCTTTGGGACAGAACGTCGGTTAATGCAGAGTGCCGGATAAGTGAACGTCGGATAAACAATACCCTGTCTAACAATTATGAGAATTTTTAGAGTTTTGTTCTACAGGAAATGTACAAAGTATATTTGCAGGTTTGATTTTTCACTAAGAAACACGTTAAACCAGTCATACACGGTTTTGGATCTATGTTTAAAACTCTTTACAAACATGAAACATATTACTGGTACTTTATGACAAAGTAACGTAGGTAACACTTCATGGAGGACATTATATTCCGTGCATTGTTTTGTTTGTTTTCTGATTTAATAAATTTTTGAACATTCAAGAAAACACGTATAACACGATAGCTACAGATTTGTTTTCAAAAATAAAATTTTAATTGCCATGAAAAATCTAATAAAATCTGAATTAACCTCGCAGTATTGGAAATTAAACTGGATTTCAATGTCGTAACAGTAAGTAAAACAAAGGGAATGCCAGCCAACAACAGATATAATATTTCATTAGGTAGAAAATATTCCGGTATAATTGGATTATTGGTCGGTAAACAAGGGCATAAACTTCAGTTTTGTGGTCAACAACAGCATGTGACAAAAGAGAGTTTCTATCGTTTGCTTTTAAATGTAAACTATTGGAACCATGTATTTATGGCACCATTTAATAAACGTAGAGAAGTGTATTATCGTTTAATAAAGGTTATTTTTTTATTAAATACATACATACCAATTATAGTAGATTTCTTTAGCAGATTTACAAACATTTTAAGAGATCATTTATGAATAAATGTTACAGTGATTGCCACTTCTTCAACGGTTTCTCACCTTGAAAGCATCTCGTCATTAGATGGGCACGTGCTGCCTTTTTATTTCAATCTAAACAAATAAATGATTGTTTGTTAATTTACTTTCCGCCCGAGTATTTCTGTTCACCTAAATTGTCATACACAAGCCTTTTGCTACTGTTCTTGGAATCTTATGTTAGACTAGTTACATGTGTATGACATTCATTTCCTACAATTTTCCAACGTTTGGGGTTTAAACACAATGGCGATTAGAAAAAGTTAATTTCTCTGTAATTACCAAGTATCTCTCTCTCTTTCTCTCTCTCTCTCTCTCTCTCTCTCACACACACACACACACACACACACACACACACACACACACACACACACACACACACACACACACACACACACACACACTTACATGTAGTGGGAGGCAGTATTTTTAAACCATCTATGATGGTTAATAAACGTAAACAATCTTCTAGCTGAGAGTAGTAAAATAAAAAGATTTTACAATCAATGTATTATATCGACGTAATAAATTTACTCAATCAAAGGTAAAACAAAAAACAAAAATACAAACCCACAAAATTTCCAGAAAAGAAAATTAAAACAAAGAGAAGTAAATAAAAATTCATAAATAATTAATATAATAAAAAATGGAGAGTATAGAAATTAATAACATTTATTAATATATGATTAAAATTATGCATAGAAATACAAAAATAAAAAATATTTTTTAATAAACAAAAATATAATAGTAAGCCTAATTTTAAACTAAAGTAATTCGTACTTTAAAATGAGAATAGAAAACAATACTCAGTTAGCACAAAACGAATGTAGCACAAACAAGATGATAAATCTATTAATCCTCTAATGTAATTTTAACGTGACCTCTCCCTTCCCTAATGTAACAACTTCTACCCCCAAACATTTTGGCAAGTTGCCAAAACAAAAAATATCTGTTTTCCCATTTCCCTGTCCCTTGCACTTTACCCTGATGTTGCTTTGTTACTTCTGAATGTATAGTCACGTAATTGTATTATGCTGGGATTTATTGCTATATGAACATTCGTGAACAGATGAAATATTGTTGATAGATGATTGCACAAATGTATCATCGTTCATTAGTCGTGTAACATCCCGGTGACGTATGATTACGGGAGTAATGAGATTAGCAGTGCGTTCTAAAAGTCTCTTAATAATTACATTATTTTATATATAATGTGTACTTTACTGATCCATAATTTATTTAAAACATAACATATATTTTATTTTTCTATCGCATAAAAATAAATATGCTTTCGAAAAAAGTGAAAATAATAAAAGAATAACGGTAGAAATGAATACAGGTAAAATACCAGAAATTTATAAACACAACACTGAAAACAAATTAATTAGTGAACAGGAAATACGAAGAGCACAGGTAGTGTCTTAGATTATATGTATAATAGTATAAAACACTTGACAACCATGAACATCAAATGTAGTATCTAATTGACGGACTGACTTTTTTCACTTTTTAATTATCATTTTATGTTAACTCATTTGAGAACACGCGTGTCTCTGAAAGGTTGTGACGTAGAAGTTTAGGAATGTGTGTCTGTGAGATAGTTTGTGACATAGAAGTGTAGGAATGTGCGTCTGTGTGAGAGTTTGTGACATAGAAGTGTGGGAATGTGTGTCTGCGAGACAGTTTGTGACATAGAAGTGTAGGAATGTGCGTCTGTGTGAGAGTTTGTGACGTAGAAGTGTGGGAATGTGTGTCTGCGAGACAGTTTGTGACATAGAAGTGTAGGAATGTGTGTCTGTGTGAGAGTTTGTGACATAGAAGTGTAGGAATGTGTGTCTGTGTGAGAGTTTGTGACATAGAAGTGTAGGAATGTGTTTCTGTGTGAGAGTTTGTGAAATAGAAGTTTAGGAATGTGTGTCTGTGAGACAGTTTGTGACATAGAAGTGTAGGAATGTGTTTCTGTGTGAGAGTTTGTGACATAGAAGTGTAGAAATGTGTTTCTGTGTGAGAGTTTGTGACATAGAAGTGTAGGAATGTGTGTCTGTGTGAGGGTTTGTGTCATAGAAGTGTAGGAATGTGTGTCTGTGTGAGAGTTTGTGACATAGAAGTGTAGGAATGTGTTTCTGTGTGAGAGTTTGTGAAATAGAAGTTTAGGAATGTGTGTCTGTGAGACAGTTTGTGACATAGAAGTGTAGGAATGTGTTTCTGTGTGAGAGTTTGTGACATAGAAGTGTAGAAATGTGTTTCTGTGTGAGAGTTTGTGACATAGAAGTTTAGGAATGTGTGTCTGTGAGACAGTTTGTTACATAGAAGTGTAGGAATGTGTTTCTGTGTGAGAGTTTGTGACATAGAAGTGTAGGAATGTGTTTCTGTGTGAGAGTTTGTGACGTGGAAATGTAGGAATGTGTGTCTGTGTGAGGGTTTGTGACATAGAAGTGTAGGAATGTATGTCTGAGACTCTGTGAAATAGGTGTAAGAATGTGCATCTGTGTGAAAAATTGTGACAGAAATGTAAGAATGTGTGTCTGTGTGAGAGTTTGTCACGTAGAAGTGTAGGAATGTGTGTCTGTGAGACAGTTTGTGACATGGAAGTGTAGGAATGTGTTTCTATGAGAGTGTTTGTGTAAACGTGTGCGATTTTATTCCCGTCACATAATGCAATCGAATGATGGAAGTTTATGTAGTTCATAGCATAGAAACGTTAAAATAACGAGTGTTGAACAAAGCTTGTATCAATCAGCTACTCTACTTTAGTGGGGGGTTGAGGAATGTGGAAGGGGTTCGTTAGGAAGGAGTAAGGGGGGAAGTCTACTGTTTAATCTGACTTTACCATATCTTTGTGTTTAAATCTAGCTAGGGTGGTTGGAAACGGGCCCAGATTCAGTGCTTGAAAAGTTTGTTATGTTGCTGTCAATTTGTTCGTCCCATTGTTTGAAATATTTGAATGGTTATTATCAGGCGATTTAGCTTAAATATTCTGAAATCTAGATACAACAGTTCAAACACCGTTTTCTGAGTCTATCAGTTTCCAGGTTAGTGAGCCCATTGTCATTGCATAAAGCCGTACTGGTTACTTCCAGTTCGTCTGTGTGTGCAACCAACTCAGGCTATCTATAGTGTATGATTCATTTGCGACGTTAGGCACAGGTGTTGGAACCATTCGTCACTATAAAACACATTTACTATTGTTTAAACCAATATTCTTTCGTTTAGTTTATCACAATAAAGTTCTGAATTGAATAAAACATGTAGCGAGCAGTATTTTACAAACTAAACTCAAAATTTGAACAATGCTACTGAAGTTTACTTCAGCAAGTTTTTATAAAAATTTTAGTATTTATTTCCCGTTCCCACGTGTTCGAATTTAGCGAAAATAATTATACCGGGCAATGCAGAAAGTCATCAGGGATACGAAAAAAATTATGAAAACTGTCGCTAATGCCCTAAAAATTAAAAATGTTGGAGAATAGAATTCCCCCTCCCATTCTCACGTGAAACGATACTAATTTAACGATGTTGAGTCCAAAAAATTACAAATTAAAAACAAATCAACTTTAACAATGCACTATTACCACCACTGCACACGAACCTTATAGAATTATAAGGCTAGCACACATCTTAATTTTTAAGTCGCAAAATTACTCAAAAGTACAAAACAAACATTTACATGAACAGAACAGAAAATATTGCATTGAACGTTTACAGTACAAACATTTTATTTCTGTCACTATAAACGATAGAACTTGCGCCTCACAAACAGTGTTGAGTTGACGTGTTGCCGTTGGTCTTTTCAAATTTGTAATCTTTTGGGAGTCATCAGCAAGTTAAATTACATTTCGAGACATTTTGCGGGTTACTATATCAACAAAAGCCATCAGGTGCTCCTTGAAGGGGAGGAGGAACTGCTATTTTCCTAACTTTTTAATTTTTGAGGCGTAAGCGAAGGTTTTTATATTTTTCGTATTCCTAATTACTTTCTGCACCGCCTGGTATAAATATGTTACTAAAATCAAACACGTGGGAACGGGAAATAAATACCAAAAGTTATACAAATAAGAAAAAATGGAAAATTTTGTGGAAGATGAGCTTAGAAATGAATTTTCGTTACATACGCTCAAATCGTTCAACAAGTTGTCTCATACAGTTTTCATTATATTTCGTATTATCAGCAAACTTTTACAATGTTTCTCTTATTGAAATGTTGTCCCTTATCTACAAAGATGATGACCTCTGTTATACTAGGGTAATATATTATATTCTTTTACACTATATTATTGTAAAAAAATCCAAGTAGTCTAGGATAAAATTCTATTTTGAAAGAATAAGACAAAAACGTATTTATTAAATATTTACGATAAAAGGATGCCTGATATCCTTGAGTATGTTTAAGTTTAGAGTAACCAATACGTTTCAACCACTCCAGAACTATAACTGCGTCCACTGAATACGCGTCGCGACGCTACTGGCTTCATTAGAAATACAATGTAGGTTAGTGACTCTAATGTAAAACTGCCGTATCTACTTTGTAGTACAGTGATTGGTTAGCAGTTTTCTCAGAATAGACAAAGCAAGTTGCTAGGCATACTGACTGTTTCGATCCTCATAAAGACACATCGGTTAGTGATTTCAGTAGAAGGGCAGAAACAAAATTCTTCAAGGTTTATCGGTTAGTGATTTCAGTAGAAGGGCAGAAACAAAAATCTCCAAGGTTTATAGGTTAGTGATTTTAGTAGAAGGGCAGAAACAAAAATCTCCAAGGTTTATTGGTTAGTGATTTCAGTAGAAGAGCAGAAACAAAAATCTCCAAGGTTTATTGGTTAGTGATTTCAGTAGAAGAGCAGAAACAAAAATCTCCAAGGTTTATTGGTTAGTGGTTTCAGTAGAAGGGCAGAAACAAAAATCTCCAAGGTTTATTGGTTAGTGGTTTCAGTAGAAGGGCAGAAACAAAAATCTCCAAGGTTTATAGGTTAGTGATTTCAGCAGAAGGGCAAAAACAAAAATCGCCAAGGTTTATTGGTTAGTGGTTTCAGTAGAAGGGCAGAAACAAAAATCTTCAAGGTATATCCGTTAGAGGTTTCAGAAGAAGGGAAGAAACCAATACCTATAAGGTTTATCGGTTAGTGGTTTCAGTAGAAGGGTAAAAACAAAAAACTCCAATGTTTATCGGTTAGTGGTTTCTGTAGACGAGCAGAAACAAAATTCTCCAAGGTTTATAGGTTAGTGATTTCAGTAAAAGGGCAGAAACAAAATTCTCCTAGGTTTATCGGTAAGAGATTTCAGTAAAAGGGCAGAAACAAAATTCTCCTAGGTTTATCGGTAAGTGGGCAGAAACAAATATCTCCAAGGTTTATCGGTTAGTGGTTTCAGTAGAAGGGCAGGAACAAATATCTCTAAGGTATATCGGTTAGTGGTTTCTGTAGAAGGGAAGAAACAAATACCTATAAGGTTTATCGGTTAGTGGTTTCAGTAGAAGGGTAAAAAAAACTCCAAGGTTTATCGGTTAGTGGTTTCAGTAGAAGAGCAGAAACAAAATTCTCCAAGGTTTATCGGTAAGAGATTTCAGTAAAAGGGCAGAAACAAAATTCTCCTAGGTTTATCGGTTAGTGGGCAGAAACAAAATTCTTCAAGATTTATCGGTTAGTGGTTTCAGTAGAAGGGCAAAAACAAAAATCGCCAAGGTTTATTGGTTGGTGGTTTCAGTAGAAGGGCAGAAACAAAAATCTGCAAGGTATATCGGTTAGTGGTTTCAATAGAAGGGCAGAAACAAAAATCTTCAAGGTTTATCTGTTAGTGGTTTCAGTAGAAGAGCAGAAACAAAATTCTTAAAGATTTATAGGTTAGTGATTTCAGTAAAAGGGCAGAAACAAAATTCTCCTAGGTTTATCGGTTAGTGGTTTCAGTAAAAGGGCAGAAACAAAATTCTCCAAGGTTTATCGGTTAGTGGTTTCAGTAGAAGGGCAGAAACAAAAAACGCCAAGGTTTATTGGTTAGTGGTTTTAGTAGAAGGGCAGAAACAAAAATCTGCAAGGTATATCGGTTAGTGGTTTCAATAGAAGGGCAGAAACAAAAATCTTCAAGGTTTATCTGTTAGTGGTTTCAGTAGAAGAGCAGAAACAAAATTCTTAAAGATTTATAGGTTAGTGATTTCAGTAAAAGGGCAGAAACAAAATTCTCCTAGGTTTATCGGTTAGTGGTTTCAGTAGAAGGGCAGGAACAAATATTTCTAAGGTATATCGGTTAGTGGTTTCTGTAGAAGGGAAGAAACAAATACCTATAAGGTTTATCGGTTAGTGGTTTCAGTAGAAGGGTAAAAAAAACTCCAAGGTTTATCGGTTAGTGGTTTCAGTAGAAGAGCAGAAACAAAATTCTCCAAGGTTTATCGGTAAGAGATTTCAGTAAAAGGGCAGAAACAAAATTCTCCTAGGTTTATCGGTTAGTGGGCAGAAACAAAATTCTTCAAGGTTTATCGGTTAGTGGTTTCAGTAGAAGGGCAAAAACAAAAATCGCCAAGGTTTATTGGTTAGTGGTTTCAGTAGAAGGGCAGAAACAAAAATCTGCAAGGTATATCGGTTAGTGGTTTCAATAGAAGGGCAGAAACAAAAATCTTCAAGGTTTATCTGTTAGTGGTTTCAGTAGAAGAGCAGAAACAAAATTCTTAAAGATTTATAGGTTAGTGATATCAGTAAAAGGGCAGAAACAAAATTCTCCTAGGTTTATCGGTTAGTGGTTTCAGTAAAAGGGCAGAAACAAAATTCTCCAAGGTTTATCGGTTAGTGGTTTCAGTAGAAGGGCAGAAACAAAAAACGCCAAGGTTTATTGGTTAGTGGTTTCAGTAGAAGGGCAGAAACAAAAATCTGCAAGGTATATCGGTTAGTGGTTTCAATAGAAGGGCAGAAACAAAAATCTTCAAGGTTTATCTGTTAGTGGTTTCAGTAGAAGAGCAGAAACAAAATTCTTAAAGATTTATAGGTTAGTGATTTCAGTAAAAGGTCAGAAACA
Organism: Prosapia bicincta; assembly: GCA_036971475.1. Taxonomy (NCBI): domain Eukaryota; kingdom Metazoa; phylum Arthropoda; class Insecta; order Hemiptera; family Cercopidae; genus Prosapia; species Prosapia bicincta. Next base: position 38,480,604 of record JBAIZL010000010.1, on the reverse strand, counting down.
AAATTCTCCTAGGTTTATCGGTTAGTGGTTTCAGTAAAAGGGCAGAAACAAAATTCTCCTATGTTTATCGGTAAGCGATTTCAGTAAAAGGGCAGAAACAAAATTCTCCAAGGTTTATCGGTTAGTGGTTTCAGTAGAAGAGCAGAAACAAAATTCTCCAAGGTTTATCGGTAAGAGATTTCAGTAAAAGGGCAGAAACAAAATTCGTCAAGGTTTATCGGTTAGTGGTTTCAGTAGAAGGGCAAAAACAAAAATCGCCAAGGTTTATTGGTTAGTGGTTTCAGTAGAAGGGCAGAAACAAAAATCTGCAAGGTATATCGGTTAGTGGTTTCAATAGAAGGGCAGAAACAAAAATCTTCAAGGTTTATCTGTTAGTGGTTTCAGTAGAAGAGCAGAAACAAAATTCTTAAAGATTTATAGGTTAGTGATATCAGTAAAAGGGCAGAAACAAAATTCTCCTAGGTTTATCGGTTAGTGGTTTCAGTAAAAGGGCAGAAACAAAATTCTCCAAGGTTTATCGGTTAGTGGTTTCAGTAGAAGGGCAGAAACAAAAAACGCCAAGGTTTATTGGTTAGTGGTTTCAGTAGAAGGGCAGAAACAAAAATCTGCAAGGTATATCGGTTAGTGGTTTCAATAGAAGGGCAGAAACAAAAATCTTCAAGGTTTATCTGTTAGTGGTTTCAGTAGAAGAGCAGAAACAAAATTCTTAAAGATTTATAGGTTAGTGATTTCAGTAAAAGGTCAGAAACAAAATTCTCCTAGGTTTATCGGTTAGTGGTTTCAGTAAAAGGGCAGAAACAAAATTCTCCTATGTTTATCGGTAAGCGATTTCAGTAAAAGGGCAGAAACAAAATTCTCCAAGGTTTATCGGTTAGTGGTTTCAGTAGAAGGGCAGAAACAAAAAACTCCAAAGTTTATCGGTTAGTGGTTTCAGTAGAAGGGCAGAAACATAATCCCCATAGTTTATCCCTTCTACCAGTGCCAAAATACTTATTTCCAGAGACTTTAAGAGAAATAAATTAACCTCTTTGCATAGTTAAGCCCATGTAACTTTCCAATATACTTCCAAGAGTAGTGTACATTTTTTGTTCCGGTTTTATTTAAATTCTTTAAATTAAACATTTTTCTTTCACATAGTTATCTATATACAGTAATTAAGTTGATTAAAATATGTTTTTTTCGAAAAATATATTACTATAAATAAATATATTGATTCTAAAGTTGTAAGTATTGTAAGAGCATGTATATTGATAACTAAATACATAATTCATTATGAGTGTATGCGAGCACATCCGATTGTTAGGTCCTATTCCTTTCGGTAAATAATTTTCTTAATTGATTTCTTTGTAAGTCATCGTGTTCGGCAATTTGATCATGTGTGGTAAGTAGATATACTACTAGTGATACATTGTCACTATTGATTTATATTACTTGTAGGCCGACATACACAATCTATTAAGTGTCAGTGTAAAGTTTACAAGTGTGAAGTTACAAAATCATTACAGATGTCATT
>JBAIZL010000010.1:38456591-38474091 GCA_036971475.1 Prosapia bicincta | reverse complement strand
GCTATAAACGTTTTCACTTCTATCGTCACTTCCCCGGGTGCCACGACTTATTATTTTTTTATGTGCTTGTTTTAAATAAAATGCGAGAATATTTACTTCTAAAACGAGTATCTCAGTTTGGATTTATATAGTTTAAGCTTTATATAGACTATCAGTTTAAGCTTTTGTATTTTGGCTTTATATTTATATACAAGCGCCCCCCAATACGGCTTCTCCTGCGTAAAGTTTAACTTATTAATATATTAAATATCAATTTTTAAAGAGTTTATGTAAATTTAATTTAGAATTTTTTGACTTACTGGTAATGTATGAAAAATTCTAAAAATTGTACTAAAATTCACTCCATTAAATGTAATGTCCTACACATTTATATTTGTAAATCGCCTATTGAACAACGCTTTGATTCAACTGTTATTTCATAAGTCACAATTTTCAATTTAGTTATTTAATACAATTACTATGATAAACTCCCAGCAATAAGTTTATTTGGAAGATTTATCATATGACAGCGCTGTGTGAGTTTTCGTTGCACCCCAATAACTTGTTATACTTTATAGAGTTATTTATGTTTAATTTTTGTGTTGCTTTTATTAATTTTTTATTTCATCGCGGTTTATTTTATTTATTATTTGTGGTTATTTATATAATGTCCTCGTATTATGTAACTATATAAAGCTAGTGACGATGATAAATGTAATAGAAGTATTTAGAACAATTATTGTTAAAAACCTACAATATATAAGGTTATTTATATAATGTCCTCGTATTATGTAACTATATAAAGCTAGTGACGATGATAAATGTAATAGAAGTATTTAGAACAATTATTGTTAAAAACCTACAATATATAAGGTTATTTATAAATCCTTAACTTACAAACTTAGCATAAACCTTGACGATTCTACTGATACATATCACAAGAATCATTACAAGAGCAGCAAATCAAACACAGTTACGTACAGTGTATAACACTATGACACTATTATTAATAAGTATTTACTACGTGCACGAACATGAGTAATTAGACATAATATAACTCACAGATTGAAAGGACAGGCGCCATCACCCACAATAAAATTACGGTGTCAGTAATAAGTTAGCATTAAAACTGTAGTTAATTGGAAAACAGTTTCCAATTTTACAATAAAGATAGATATTTGCTTACCTCTTTAATTTACCGAATTTAAAGCAATTATTCCCTTACCTAATCCAAAGTCTACAGCAGTGCTTTTATACCACTGAAATACTATTTAATGAATTTAAGGAAGCAGCTGCGTAGGGACACAATTAAAAATATTGAATTTTGCAAAGTCCTAGGCCATTGCATTACCAAACGAAGGTTCACTCTAAATGTCGAGCCTGTACCTATTACATCGTAATTAAGGCTATCCACCAATAGTGAATCAGTCATTTAGTCAGAATATTTTTTAGAAATATTGAACTTATATTCGTATCAAGTGATGGCCAAGGAAAATCGTTTTTACTTAACATTTTTCTGCAAATATCAATTCAACATTTTGGTATTTTTTTTTATATATCCTGTTGAGTTTGTATCATTTTATTTTCACTAAGAATATAAATTCGCCCCGGAATTACCGAGTTCTACGCTATTTATTGAAGTGTATAACTGGTTGTAGCTTAAGACTTTACAAATAATAGAGTGTCTGGGTACATAATCTCAAATTAACTCCAATGGTAAAACACGTGACTTCCTAAAGAAGGAAACATAAAGCAGACTTATATTTAATTAATATTAATAGATTTACCGTGACAAACAGGAGAGAATGTCAAGAGCAGATTCCTCCCTGACGCTTCGGGAGGTTGTCATCATGACGACAAAGCTGGAAACAATAACGACACTTAAACATTGCTGTAGCCATCAGACACGAGTGTAACAAAACTTAGTAGGGTTTTAATAACCAGGATATTTCTAATAAAGTTGGACTCTCGAAAACGATTATTATAAAACTTAAAAAGCAATTATTTTTTGTCTTCTAAAACAGTTTTTTCTCAGTTTAAATGGGTGTATAGCTTTCAAACCACTGTAGAACTTGATTTTTCAAGCTCGATATATTTGTAACTTGGAAAGAAAGCCCTGTAAAAGGGCAAGACAATAACATAATGTACGAAATTGAAAATTCGAATAAATTAAAATAAAAGGTAACAACAATAGCTGAAGAAGTGGTAAAGCCATTTTAGACGTGCTAGTAAGAATAATTGAAAAAATCATGGTTAAGTTTGGGAAGACCTGTCCTTGTAAACGTTGAAGACACTTTTATATTATTTAAGTGGAAATAGTAACTTAAATGTATCAGCTGACGAATGGTACAGCAGCTGGCACAGACAGCGGGTTAAAGCAGGGCAAGGTACAAGTCGCTTATAACTTGTAAAACTGTAACTTGAGACAACGTTTGTATGGAGAGCAAACGCTAGTAAACTTGAATGTATCAGCTGACGAATGGTACAGCAGCTGGCACAGACAACGGGTTAAAGCAGGGCGAGGTACAACTCGCTTATAACTTGTAAAACTGTAACTTGAGACAACGTTTGTATGGAGAGCAAACGCTAGTAAACTTGAATGTATCAGCTGACGAATGGTACAGCAGCTGGCACAGACAACGGGTTAAAGCAGGGCGAGGTACAAGTCGCTTATAACTTGTAAAACCGTAACTTGAGACAACGTTTGTATGGAGAGCAAACGCTAGTAAACTTGAATGTATCAGCTGACGAATGGTACAGCAGCTGGCACAGACAACGGGTTAAAGCAGGGCGAGGTACAAGTCGCTTATAACTTGTAAAACTGTAACTTGAGACAACGTTTGTATGGAGAGCAAACGCTAGTAAACTTGAATGTATCAGCTGACGAATGGTACAGCAGCTGGCACAGACAACGGGTTAAAGCAGAGCGAGGTACAACTCGCTTATAACTTGTAAAACCGTAACTTGAGACAACGTTTGTATGGAGAGCAAACGCTAGTAAACTTGAATGTATCAGCTGACGAATGGTACAGCAGCTGGCACAGACAACGGGTTAAAGCAGGACGAGGTACAACTCGCTTATAACTTGTAAAACTGTAACTTGAGACAACGTTTGTATGGAGAGCAAACGCTAGTAAACTTGAATGTATCAGCTGACGAATGGTACAGCAGCTGGCACAGACAACGGGTTAAAGCAGGGCGAGGTACAAGTCGCTTATAACTTGTAAAACCGTAACTTGAGACAATGTTTGTATGGAGAGCAAACGCTAGTAAACTTGAATGTATCAGCTGACGAATGGTACAGCAGCTGGCACAGACAACGGGTTAAAGCAGGGCGAGGTACAAGTCGCTTATAACTTGTAAAACCGTAACTTGAGACAACGTTTGTATGGAGAGCAAACGCTAGTAAACTTGAATGTATCAGCTGACGAATGGTACAGCAGCTGGCACAGACAACGGGTTAAAGCAGGGCGAGGTACAAGTCGCTTATAACTTGTAAAACCGTAACTTGAGACAACGTTTGTATGGAGAGCAAACGCTAGTAAACTTGAATGTATCAGCTGACGAATGGTACAGCAGCTGGCACAGACAACGGGTTAAAGCAGGGCAAGGTACAAGTCGCTTATAACTTGTAAAACTGTAACTTGAGACAACGTTTGTATGGAGAGCAAACGCTAGTAAACTTGAATGTATCAGCTGACAAATGGTACAGCAACTGGCACAGACAACGGGTTAAAGCAGGGCAAGGTACAAGTCGCTTATAACTTGTAAGACTGTAACTTGAGACAACGTTTGTATGGAGAGCAAACGCTAGTAAACTTGAATGTATCAGCTGACGAATGGTACAGCAGCTGGCACAGACAACGGGTTAAAGCAGGGCGAGGTACAACTCGCTTATAACTTGTAAAACCGTAACTTGAGACAACGTTTGTATGGAGAGCAAACGCTAGTAAACTTAAATGTATCAGCTGACGAATGGTACAGCAGCTGGCACAGACAACGGGTTAAAGCAGGGCGAGGTACAACTCGCTTATAACTTGTAAAACCGTAACTTGAGACAACGTTTGTATGGAGAGCAAACGCTAGTAAACTTGAATGTATCAGCTGACGAATGGTACAGCAGCTGGCACAGACAACGGGTTAAAGCAGGGCGAGGTACAACTCGCTTATAACTTGTAAAACTGTAACTTGAGACAACGTTTGTATGGAGAGCAAACGCTAGTAAACTTGAATGTATCAGCTGACGAATGGTACAGCAGCTGGCACAGACAACGGGTTAAAGCAGGGCGAGGTACAAGTCGCTTATAACTTGTAAAACCGTAACTTGAGACAACGTTTGTATGGAGAGCAAACGCTAGTAAACTTGAATGTATCAGCTGACGAATGGTACAGCAGCTGGCACAGACAACGGGTTAAAGCAGGGCGAGGTACAAGTCGCTTATAACTTGTAAAACTGTAACTTGAGACAACGTTTGTATGGAGAGCAAACGCTAGTAAACTTGAATGTATCAGCTGACGAATGGTACAGCAGCTGGCACAGACAACGGGTTAAAGCAGGGCGAGGTACAACTCGCTTATAACTTGTAAAACCGTAACTTGAGACAACGTTTGTATGGAGAGCAAACGCTAGTAAACTTGAATGTATCAGCTGACGAATGGTACAGCAGCTGGCACAGACAACGGGTTAAAGCAGGACGAGGTACAACTCGCTTATAACTTGTAAAACTGTAACTTGAGACAACGTTTGTATGGAGAGCAAACGCTAGTAAACTTGAATGTATCAGCTGACGAATGGTACAGCAGCTGGCACAGACAACGGGTTAAAGCAGGGCGAGGTACAAGTCGCTTATAACTTGTAAAACCGTAACTTGAGACAATGTTTGTATGGAGAGCAAACGCTAGTAAACTTGAATGTATCAGCTGACGAATGGTACAGCAGCTGGCACAGACAACGGGTTAAAGCAGGGCGAGGTACAAGTCGCTTATAACTTGTAAAACCGTAACTTGAGACAACGTTTGTATGGAGAGCAAACGCTAGTAAACTTGAATGTATCAGCTGACGAATGGTACAGCAGCTGGCACAGACAACGGGTTAAAGCAGGGCGAGGTACAAGTCGCTTATAACTTGTAAAACCGTAACTTGAGACAACGTTTGTATGGAGAGCAAACGCTAGTAAACTTGAATGTATCAGCTGACGAATGGTACAGCAGCTGGCACAGACAACGGGTTAAAGCAGGGCAAGGTACAAGTCGCTTATAACTTGTAAAACTGTAACTTGAGACAACGTTTGTATGGAGAGCAAACGCTAGTAAACTTGAATGTATCAGCTGACGAATGGTACAGCAACTGGCACAGACAACGGGTTAAAGCAGGGCAAGGTACAAGTCGCTTATAACTTGTAAAACTGTAACTTGAGACAACGTTTGTATGGAGAGCAAACGCTAGTAAACTTGAATGTATCAGCTGACGAATGGTGCAGCAGCTGGCACAGACAACGGGTTAAAGCAGGGCTAGGTACAACTCGCTTATAACTTGTAAAACCGTAACTTGAGACAACGTTTGTATGGAGAGCAAACGCTAGTAAACTTAAATGTATCAGCTGACGAATGGTACAGCAGCTGGCACAGACAACGGGTTAAAGCAGGGCGAGGTACAACTCGCTTATAACTTGTAAAACCGTAACTTGAGACAACGTTTGTATGGAGAGCAAACGCTAGTAAACTTGAATGTATCAGCTGACGAATGGTACAGCAGCTGGCACAGACAACGGGTTAAAGCAGGGCGAGGTACAACTCGCTTATAACTTGTAAAACTGTAACTTGAGACAACGTTTGTATGGAGAGCAAACGCTAGTAAACTTGAATGTATCAGCTGACGAATGGTACAGCAGCTGGCACAGACAACGGGTTAAAGCAGGGCGAGGTACAACTCGCTTATAACTTGTAAAACCGTAACTTGAGACAACGTTTGTATGGAGAGCAAACGCTAGTAAACTTGAATGTATCAGCTGACGAATGGTACAGCAGCTGGCACAGACAACGGGTTAAAGCAGGGCGAGGTACAACTCGCTTATAACTTGTAAAACCGTAACTTGAGACAACGTTTGTATGGAGAGCAAACGCTAGTAAACTTGAATGTATCAGCTGACGAATGGTACAGCAGCTGGCACAGACAACGGGTTAAAGCAGGGCGAGGTACAAGTCGCTTATAACTTGTAAAACTGTAACTTGAGACAACGTTTGTATGGAGAGCAAACGCTAGTAAACTTGAATATCAACATTATCGTTGGTCAAAGCTTAAAGTATGGCAAACTTGTTACACAGATTTATTATAAATATTGGATCGTCAACTAAAGGAATAGCCAGTCCTAAGTGGTAAACATGATATTATAAAAAGGAAATACAGACACTGAAATGTAGGTTATACACAGTAGAGCAACGGCTATCTGAGACCGCAGCTGTACTGATAATCTGTTTCCCATATCAAATACAACTGTTTCAATTTACTGTACTGTAGGGTCTACTGTTAGAGGCCAGTACTACTATACTGTATAACCTTTACGCCTAATATGTTAACACAAAGACATATACCCTAATAGCTTAACAGATGAATACATACGTCCCATTAGTTATAAACACTTATCAAGAATAATTTATACTTTACAATCGTAAACCTATACATTTCATAAAAAACGATAATAGAATATTTTATCAATAAAAAGTTAATTCTTCAATCTGATAATATCAATTTATTTTATAAATTAACTTTAAATTCGAATAAATAAAGAAAATCTGTCTGCAAAATCGTTTCGAGACGTCGAAACGTAATTTAATTTGAAACGCTCACTTCTACAATTTACCTTCAGTAATTACATTACAAGATTTCTTGTTTAAATTTATAAGCATACTTTCCTTTTAAAATGAAATGCAGACTCCAATTATTCTTCCCTCTGGATAAATGTTGTAATCCATTAACTTCTGACGCAATCTAATTATATTGGGTTTTACAGTATTTATTGGAGTGACTATTTTGGAACAAACTGTGATAAATGTTTGAGGAATTGCAAAATATATGTTCTAACCACAGTATGTTTCCTTAACTACATCTTGGTTGCGAACAGCCTCTTGGTTTCAGAGGCAGCAATAGACAGATTCAAACACAATCTACCTAGGATTAATATAACATTATGGCTGAGGAGTGATTTTGGTAGTTTCCTGATTATATTTAAATTTTAGTAATTGCTTCATACTTTAATTTAAAATAGTGCATCTATAAATGAGCGCATGTTTGTGAGTTTGTGAATTTTATTAGATAAAAAGTATTTCTCCTAATGATACCAAAAATAGATAAATTTTTTAGCTTAAGCATTCCATACAGCTCAACCCTCTATTAAGTGTGGTACTAACTATCCTTAACACACCAGTATATACATGTTATATATATATATATATATATTAGAATTATTTTACAATTAATTATTTTATTTAATAATAAATTGTAATAATCATTTTCTCTATGAAATTTGATTTACAAAAAATTGTAAACTTTTTATTGTTTAATAACATGAAGTTATTGTTATGTTTGCGGACATTGGTTCAACGTGCTTCCATTGGTACGAGTTAAAGCAAAATAATTTTTCATTTTTAAAAAGGCAGGAAAATCAATCACAGATTGTCAGCAACTGTGAGGTGCGGAAGGATAGGACCGAGTTTAAACTTTGCTCATTTATTTCACAACTTTTTATATTAAATTTTCCGTCTCGACTCTAACTACGAGCTTCTCATATTACAAACACCAGTGACAAGGGTTTCACGTGTATTTGGAACTGTTATCGCCGTGGATCCCATTTGTAACTTTAGTATGGATGTGTTTAATTATAATATCAACTTATAGGCTATACCTAGTACTTGATTAGTATTTTTTAACTTCGAATAATAAAAGTGTATGTGCAGAGATTAACCTAATCTAATAAATACATTTAAATAGCGTTTTCAACCTTATAGAGTACCCTTATATATATAATAATTATAATGAGGTGCGAGAACAGTTGAAGGCACTTTATATATAAGTAAATGGACGGAGAAGGTGGTGACGACGTGTTGCTACACCCGTCGCATCGTGAAAACATCCATACTGTACATTTTAAAATGAGAGATGATTAATTTACTATAATTTACCCGTGTTGGCAGATTACGAAATAAAACACCATCAATGGAGCACAGTTTCAATGGTGCTAAAATCTGCAGTAGCTAATGGCACTCCAACAATATATCAATGCTTGCACGTCCAAGTGTTGAAAACGTCGGTATCTAGGCACTTCACAACTTTAGAAATACATTTGAATACGAAGCAAGTTATGAAAGGTATTTACCACATTCACTGCAGAGATGTACCAAGTCACCAACACTGCACGTGCATGTCCTCTTTTTTCCACTTTATTCATTTAGTGTAAGATTAGCAGTGGCCGTAAAAGGTATATGCCGTATCGGTATGCTGTGCTTTTTTGCTATAAATTTGTGAGCGTTTTTTCTCGATGGGCCAGTGTGCTTTTGTATAAATCAAAAACAAGTTATCTGTTCTGAGCTACCTAAGCACGGAAAAACTAAGCTAAAACTAAAAATTTGAATTTATTTTTAGGACATTGTTTTTATTAAGTATTATGTGGCTGAATACACGAAAGATGCGTACAGCAACATATGGGCATACCAGGAAATTTGCAAAAGATGCGTACAGGATGAGATTTCGACAGATGTTGAGGGTAAGTTATGACGTCAGAACATTTTGACAGGCGAAAAATGCGTACAACGTTTACACGAATACGGATCTTTTAAAATTATTGAGCTGCTTAAACGTGTTTACATCTGAGCTAGACATAGATGTCGCTTCTCGGGGCTGGAGATCCTTTAAAACTGTATCTATTAAACCTGATTTCCATCACACTTTTTTCAGGCTTTGGACTGGCAAAATGATAGGGATATGCCGCGGTATCACTTTGGTGTGTTTAAAATCAGCTTATAGCCGCGTCATTTGTTTTGTTTTTTATAGTTTAGAATATAATTTTTTTCAGAAGTTTTCAATATAAATCTATAGCATTACTTGACAATATTATTTAAGCTTACCTCTGATTTCTTTGTTCTAAGCTAATACATTTTTTGGATGTAGGAAAGATATCCTATAAGAGACATATCGTCTCCAGTTTCTGTGTATTTTTCTACTGTTTTTTTTCAATTATTTCCTCCAACTGAGAACACTTTTTTCATTTCTTTCCTTCCATATGCATATGAGTCGTAGTTTCAGCCTCTCTTTTCAAACAATAGACGACGTCTTTTATCTTTGACACAAATTTACAACCTACCCTCGTCAATTGCTATTGTTTCCTCGTGTACCCATTTTTTTGCCACCAAGTGGTTTTCCGGTATTAAATAGCGAATTAATGTGCTTCATCTATCCACTGAGCGAGAGGTTCTGAGAATTGCAATAGGCACAAGATAGGCGTGATGTTGGAATCACTAATGATAAGTTGTCAACAAAGGGATCTCAGTTACGTATGTCCAACAAAGGTTACTTTGACAGTGCGAAGTGAGATGCGTGATGCGTGAAAGTAAAGAAGAAGACAAGTGTCGCCAAGGATTATCTGGCACATTGCGACTCTCCTCCTTACGTAATAATTTCATAAGTGGGGAATCCTTAATCAAGCATGTGAAACCTTCAACCTACGAATCCAACCTCAAATTCGTGACTCCCGTCCAGGTGACTAGGATCAGACCCGAGATGAGAGTTTAAGGCACGACCCATGGTACCAGTATGTAAAAGTCTTATGACCTTGCTCAGAGGGGAAAAGGCCGTCCCTGAGATGAGACGATCTCCTACCAGGAACAGCGGCTCAATGGCTTTTCTAGAACTACTCGGACTCAGGTTTGAGCTTCCTAACGACGAGGTTTCCTTGCCTCGATACCTCGTCTGATTGCTTCACTCCAGGTGGTGAAATCGGAGTTTTATCCGCTAACGAATGGTCTTGTCTAAGAGCCGGACCCCCAGACTGGGGACTTCTTACTAGGTGGGCATAACACTATCCGTTGGACCTTGAAAGCCCAATATCTTGACACCTGTTAGAGAATTGCCCTAATGAACTGTCTCACCTCCGTCAAGCAACTCCTGAACTAATTTCAACAGATAACAGATGCGACAAGAGGTATTTGTGCGTATGAAACGATTGAAAAAATAAAGATAGTGAAAGTGAAGAGTGGCAAGGATCCAACCTTCCGGCTCGTCCCCTACCAAAACGCACAGACAGGGAAATCCCCCTCCAACCATGAATGCTCTACCCCCGATTTTCCAGCCTCACACTCGGGTCTCCCGTCCCGGGTGACTAGTGTCAGTCCCGAAAGTGGGGCTTGGTGCTACGACCAATTTTGACAGCCGGCATAATAGAGGGACAAAAATGTATAAGACTCTCTGTGTGTCTACTTCCTTTACTTCTTCAGAGGGGAAAAGGCCGTCCCTGAGATGAGACGATCTCCTACCAGGAACAGCGGCTCAATGGCTTTTCTAGAACTACTCGGACTCAGGTTTGAGCTTCCTAACGACGAGGTTTCCTTGCCTCGATACCTCGTCTGATTGCTTCACACCAGGTGGTGAAATCGGAGTTTTATCCGCTAACGAATTTTCTTACCTAAGGGCTGGAACCCCACTTTAGGCTACCCTAAGCTTCTTTTTTACTAATTTTAAACTACTTAACTAAGTGAATACTCTGAGTAGAGGGTTAGCTGCGTAAAAGGAACGATCGTTTTGAAATGCGTCAGCAAGTAAGCAATTACGTATTCACATAGTTAAGTAGTATAAAATTACTTTAATCAGTGAATTCAAGATGATTACATCAAAAAACGTCTTTTTTAACCTTAGATTTGACATTATTCTTTCTGTTTTTTCTATCAACTTTCTCAATCATCACTTATTAACCCGTTCTAGAGTCCTGAATCCGACCTCCTAAACAAAATTGGCTACAAAACCTGAGTAAAATAATTTTAGATTAAATATATTTTAATTTTTTTTTAACATTCAGTGTAATAATCTCTTACATTGTTGTTGTTTATGTAGCTCGTTGGTTATTCATCTTGTATTGGCAGTACATTTTCTCGTTCTTCGTACGAAAAAATAACTTACTGTGGGATGAGGACATATTAGTTTTTCAGTTTTATTTAAATGTAATGTAAGGATACAATAAATATACACAGACCTGACTAAATTATTATACATTGTTAAACAAACACCACACATTTAACCTGAACCATTTTATTTATGCATTGTTACATTTTTACACACTCTGAACGTAAACATTTTAAGAAAGAAGAAATAATACTAATAAACTATTCAAAATTTACACACAATACTTGATTTTAATATCAAGTCAATAACTAAGGATTTTATTTCCAGCCGATGTATTCTCCATTTCTTTTATTTTCCTCAACCAAAAATTTGTATAATGGATCAAAGTATCTCAAAATTGCTCCAGCGTCCAAAAACCCTTTGCCAGTGCCTGCTTTTAAGCTTGCCGTCCACGGCTCTGATGAACCACGTCTGTATGTCTCACTAGACAATAAAATAAAAAACAGCCTTTTTAAAAAATACTCAAGGTATTTGAACTAATAAAATAAAATCTATTGTTTAAACGATAAGGAAAAAAATCCTTAGCAAATAGAATATGACGTGAAGGTCTTTCTGGTGTGCTATGATTTTTGTGTTATAAATTAAAATTCTTTTAATTATCACTAAAAACTCTCATATTTTTAATTTAAAAATTTTGTTTCAAACCAGGTCACGTAACGAAATTGTATTATTTCTATATTTTAAAATAGATTGTGTGGCATAGTAAAGTAGAACGTGTTTTAAAATTTTTAAAATAAATATTTAATGCTAGATTTTGAAATTCCAACATCAGGATTAGTAAACTACAGTATTGTAAACTTTTACAAAAAAAAGTTATAAATAATTTATAAGGGTAATAATTACGTCCACATTTTACATTCCATGATGACGTCATTTTAGATAACTTAAAATTACAAATGTTTCAGGAAAGCTCTGATTGTGTTTGTTAATACAGTGGTAACAGTTATAGGAGTTACAAACCCTTGATGCATACGTCACTTACTTCAATAATCTGCCTGCTTCTTTGCTTCCGTATAAGTCACAGTTGTATAAAGGAGATAATGCGGGGTTCTGCGGATCATATTCCCCTGCCGCAGTGCAGAGAGCCTCAATAAATTGAAACTGAAGTATAACTTGAAAAAAGTAGCTGTAAAATGACAAATATTGACGATAAAAATTAATGTAGGGAAAAACATTTCAACGAAGGCACCAAGAATGAAAGGAGAACGAGGAACAAAAATAATAAAATTGGCGACGCCCCAAAAATTTAAAAAAATAATAATAATAATTGAACTTCATATTGGAGTACAATGTATAAAGCACCATATAAAGTTATTTTCTTATAAGTAGTTAACAATGTATAATACATAGAGTAGTAGATATTGTTTCAAGGGACGTCGTTATAGAGCGAGGTGACGTTAACTGGGGCGCGTTAGACATTTACTGGGGAAACTCTAAATAAAAAATAACTCAACGAATGTAACTTAGAGAATTGGTAATTAGGGTTTAAAGGGCAAAAGGAAAGGTAGAATAAAAATACAGAAGTAGCAAGGGGAATAATTTAATTAAATAAATAAACGAAAGATTAGCCAGTTGCAATAGGTAAAATGGCTTCCGAATGTATCTCTAATAAGGTAAATATTGCTTCCAAAAATGGAGCAGTCCTTGCCTTCGGACTGACCTATGCCTTCGAAACTATGTATCTTCCGAATTGATACTCCCGAGGGTATCAATTGGTGACCTCTTTAGTACGGAGCTAAGATGAGTGTACTCTAGAAAAAAGAACGGTTCCGTAGACAAAGGGGGTGACTTGTTGACCTAAGAAACTGTTAAAGCTGTAAATTTTCTTACACATAAAAATAAATAACCTAATAATGGCCCTTGAGTAGAAATTCTTTTCTTATGATTTCGGGCGCAGCAACGTGCGCCGGGTAACGCTAGTTACGAGGCACAGAAATAATAAAACTTGTGATGCCCCAAAAATTTAAAAGTTTGAAAAATAACAATTTACTTCATATTGGCCTACAACATATAAAGCATCATATAAAATTATTTTTCTCGTAATACAGAAGCAGTTAACAATGTATAATAAATACAGTAATGGATATTTCTAATAAGTCTCGTTGTACAGCAAGATAACGTTAGAAGGCGTACGTTGGAGATTTAGTGAGGAAGCTCTTATGATTGCGGGAGCCTAAAGAACACCCTAAATAACTCAATACACGTTTATTGGATTTTCCATATAAAAAAGCACTTTTTAGTGCAACAAGTGGGCTGTTTTATTGAGATGCTGGCAAATACCAAGTACTATAAATGGTTTTTTATAAAAACAACTCCTTCTTAAATCAACTAGGAAACATTTTATTTTAGTTTATTTATATTTTATAATTAGAATTAATATAAATATGTATATACATGCCAGAATAACAATATTTAGTAGCAAAAGAGACAGCCTAATATCCTTGCAATTTTCCATTTTTCTGTCTATGTATGGTGTTGGACTCTTTTTTTATTTATTACTATTTATACACTTTCTTTTTTTCGTCGCTTACATTGTGTTGTAGTTTCCTTTCGTGAAGCAAGGTACGATACAGTTAATCCTGTTTGTTTGTTTATTTTATTTTTTTTTCATTCATTTTTAATCCTAGAGCATTGTTGTGTGGCAACCATAGCAACAATTTAAGGTTATACAATGGAGGTTTTTTATATAGATCTTTGAGATGTACATTTCTAGCTATGGAAAGTTGGCTCATTAACAAAGCGCTAGGTTTCGAAATTGAAGATACTCAGTTCGAATCCTACATAGACCCCAAATTTTTTATAATTTAATTATTGAATAAATATTTGAAAACACTGTATTAATACAATTGTCATCCACTATAGGTTAAAAAAAAATACTTGAACTTGATTGATTGATTTAAAACGTATTTTATTAACGATTGAAAATTTGTTCTATGTATATATCAGAAGAGTGTGAGCTAACAGAAGTAATTTAAAAATTGGCTGCAGTCAACTTCCAAACGTTAGTAGATATAAACTTAGTATTTCTAGATTAAGGGTTGTTTCAACCATGTTTCATATTAAGAATATGTTTTAAAATTTGCCATTTTTTTAAAAAGCTGTCAAAAATATTAAGTTAAAATCTACAAGTTATAAGTTCAAAAAAGTAACAGAAAGTTAAAATTTATGGATATTGTCATCGAACACTTTTAAATCGCTAAGGTTTTATGGTTACCCCTAAATACACTACTAGAAATAAAAATAAATAAAAGAAGGTCCAGGAATATATTAAAATTTATTTTACAGGCATTGGAATTAGTTACAGTTTTAATTTCTGGACGGTCTGTTATTTAATTTTTTAATAAAAGTAGTAAAACTTTTTTTTATATAAAACAATTATATTACTGTACATGAGTGTGTGTAATTAGGTATGTTTATGTACATCACAATAATTAATACATAAAAATATTAAATTAAATTCTAAACTAAAGTGATATTTAATGACGTTTTTTAAACACTCTTGATCAAAATACAATTCTGCTGCATAACTCGATTTCAGAATAAAAATTAATTTCATTAAAATATATTTCAAAGTATGTTAATTGCCAGATAAACCTCGTAAAAAGAGTGATATTTAAACAGTTTTATTGTTGTTCGGCTGTTTCTCGCAAGACTCAGCTTAAAGTTTCTTTCAACGATTTCGTAATAATTAAACTTTTAATAAATACCCCAAATAAACACTGGTATATGTAGACTGTTAAATATATAAAGAGAATATTTCGCTAAGAAACGTAAGGTATTGTATAGAAGGTGGAACCATTATTTACCTTATGAGTTGAACATCTTCAGGAATTAAACTGTCGTCTACAGCGTCCAAATAGTCTTCAGAACGTGGCTCTGGCGGGACCAAACCCTGGTATTGTAATCTGTATTAACAGAAAAGCAAGATAGTTTATTCTTTACTGATTCTTCTCTGTCGTGAAGAGATGAGTATTTTATGCGGTAAAATGTTGGATTCGCATGATTCATTAGTAGCGAAATAGAATAACACAGATTCGAGGTGTGAGTGTGTGTGTGTTGCGTGTGGTGTATGTCTGTGTGTGTGTTGTGTGTGGTGTGTGTCTGTGTGTGTTGCGTGTGGTGTATGTCTGTGTGTGTGTTGCGTGTGGTGTATGTCTGTGTGTGTCTTGTGTGAGGTGTGTGTCTGTGTGTGTGTTGCGTGTGGTGTATGTCTGTGTGTGTGTTGTGTGTGGTGTGTGTCTGTGTGTGTGTGTGTGTGTGTTGTGTGTGGTGTATGTCTGTGTGTGTTATACTTTTTATGAATTTATTTTACTTATTTGTTGTTTTCAATTGTATTTCAGAATCATTTCGCATTTTCAGGAGATCCGTGTTAACGGGGTCCGACGTATTGCGGTTCTACTGTAAGAAGATACGTCATTACCAAAACAATTTTACTTACCTCATCTTTTCTCTATGGAAAAAACTATTTTGGAAACATTTAGAATAAGAACGAATAGAGCCTATAATAGATAACAAAGTAAACAGCTGGTTTCAAGTAAAATAATGAATTATGATCAACAATAGAAATTCGTGAGTAGCATTATACGAGCTATTATCAATCAAAATACTGATATTTTATTTAAAAAATATTTTTATGAAATATCAATAGAACTGCGTTTGGTAAATATAAATATAAAATCCATGAACGGATATTAGACGCAATCACCGAGGAGCTACCACTCTATCCAACTAAGGGTTAGCGGTTGAGATGTAAATTTTTTTAATGCACTTTCAGTGTAAAACTATACAATATTAAAACACACAATAAGACACACAAATCTACCTTTGTCTACTTTTGAAACATCTATAACGAACTATTTTGGAGTTATCTCTTGTTGAGGCTAGTTCAGGTAAGATAACCATCTGGGCAGGAATGAGTAGTGTTATGAGCAAAAAAATGAACTGGGCAGTCCGTAGTAGAGATAATTTTTCTTTTTATAATTTCGATTTAGTTCCAAAATTTGCAACCGGTAGAACACAGAACTAGATCCTCTGATGTACCCTACTGGAATTTTGGACATTCTAAGCCCAAACGTTTTATGAGTGACTAGTAAAACATCCCACCTATATTCCAATTATATAGGAAATGATACTTCACTGCCTGCATGACTAGCGTCATCTACCATAATGAGACCTCAATATATATTCTGAAAACGCTCTACGAAATGAGACGAATTTTTCCGCATTAACCGGACAATAAGGAAACATAGAAAGAAGACATTGTACTTACAGAAAAAACTCATTTATATTTATCAAACAAAGAGTACCTTGGACAGTATATGAACGTACAATACAGATAAACTCCACTGCAACACATTTCCCGTTAAAGAAATCTGTCAATTTTGTTGGCCGTTTCGTGCTATGCGATCACGTAGTCTTTTCAGCATAAGAAACACAAAATACAATTTTCTTTATTTACAGGCCTTAGACATTTGTATTGTTGTGTTGGATTTTTAACCATGTAATGTACTTGTTTGACTTTCTCATTAATTGTACTTCAAAAATCATTCCGGATTATCCGGAAATCGGTGTTAACGGGGTTCGAATTATTGAGGTTCTACGGTACGACGATAAGTCATTACCAAAGCAATATAAGACAATGGAAAAAACGAAGCCCTACCGAAAATCTGGCCACGGTGTGATTAGTTACTTTGTGGTTAGTCACGGTGGGGTTAGTCACGGTGGGGTTGGTCACGGTGGGGTTGGTCACGGTGGGGTTGGTCACGGTGGGGTTGGTCACGGTGTGGTTAGTCACGGTGGGGTTAGTCACGGTGGGGTTGGTCATGGTGTGGTTGGTCACGGTGGGGTTGGTCACGGTGTGGTTAGTCACGGTGGGGTTAGTCACGGTGGGGTTGGTCATGGTGTGGTTAGTCACGGTGGGGTTAGTCACGGTGAGATTAGTCACGGTGGGTTAGTCACGGTGGGGTTAGTCACGGTGGGGTTAGTCACGGTGGGGTTAGTCACGGTGGGGTTAGTCACGGTGGGGTTGGTCACCGTGGGGTTGGTCACGGTGGGGTTAGTCACGGTGGGGTTGGTCACGGTGGGGTTATTCATGGTGTGGTTAGTCACGGTGGGGTTAGTCACGATGGGGTTAGTCACGGTGGGGTTGGTCATGGTGGGGTTAGTCACGGTGGGGTTAGTCACGGTGGGGTTAGTCACGGTGTGATTAGTTACTTTGTGGTTAGTCACGGTGTGATTAGTTACTTTGTGGTTAGTCACGGTGGGGTTAGTCACGGTGGGGTTAGTCACGGTGGGGTTGGTCACGGTGGGGTTGGTCACGGTGGGGTTGGTCACGGTGGGGTTGGTCACGGTGTG
>JBAIZL010000010.1:38451591-38454091 GCA_036971475.1 Prosapia bicincta | reverse complement strand
TTGAAGATACCCCAGCGCCATAGATCAACCAGTAACGGCATTGGTAATAGCGACAATGTATCGGCAGCTGCTTTAAACAGAGCATTTATATGTTCTTCTTCATCTGTTGCAACTGATTCATTTACTAGCCCTATCCTTATCATGTGTTTTGTAGATGTCATCGGTAAAACCATAGCCTCAGCTAAACCTTCATCCAACCCTGAAATCAAGCAATATTTTAGCTAATTTGCAACTAAAATTATTATTTATTTTCCATAATAATTTTAATCAATATTTTCACACAAAATGTCAAACATGGCTCAACATAATAGTATAGCAGGCCTTAAGAAACTGATCTTTTATTTAAACCAATTCATGGTTATTGACGCATTACACTGAATAAATAGTTTTGGCAGAATATTTTTAACAGATTTTCATTAGCACAGATCTTTTCTGCAATATTTATATGAATCTGTTAAATGTGTGTACTTCGATGGTGCTTTCAATCATTTCAATTCTCCAAGACAATTCTGAAAAATTTCGATTAAATACATTACAGTCGTCCTATACTTGCCAGCAAAGTAATCAACTTTACTTTTAGAGTCCAGCTGAAGGCAACGCGAGCAAATTAAAGCCATCAATGACAGTGAAAATGAGCCAAACGATTAGATAAACAACCTATTTACAATGATACACGACATAATACAAGGACTCTGCTGTTGTGCTGTGATAGCCGAAATACTACTATCAAGGTATTGGAACACCTATAGGCAGACCCAGGTTAGGAGATATTTCATAAAAGTGTTATGAAAGGGTTAGGAAGGGGCTAAGAAAAAAACTAGGAAAGGAAGTGATAGGAAGAGGTAGAAAGTTTTAACTGTGGGAATCGGCTGGGACTTGAGGACCATGAGCGTGGCCGAAGGGGATGTAAGGTTCGAGGCATAGCTTGGATTGTTCTAGCCCAATCTCTACTTACATATCATGGAGAGGTGCTCTTACCTGGGCTAGCAGGATTCCTAAAGCAACAAACTTGTTCCTTATAACCCAAAAACTGATGTAGGTGGCCCATTTCGTGAGTAAACGTACGCATACTTGACAAAGATACGCTGGCGCACACCACCAACCTAAAATAATAAAGTCAATAAATAATGTACCTTAAACCTAAAAGCATAATATAAACAGGTTAATAATATTTGATTTTGCTACCTTCAAAATTTAATTATTTAGTTTTCATTAAGTAAAATTCACAGGAAACCATTTCAAAATAATTTGTATTACGACATTTTTCACACCATGATTTTTACCTTATTTTGAGTTAGTAAAATAACTAACATTGTTAATTGAGAATTAACACTTCAAAGCTTCACAGAAAATTAAATCTAATTAAGTTTTTAAAAAAACTGGAAATTATTAAATTCCTTCCATTAGCTCACACTCTCCTGATATAGTTTAGTCATCACACAAAGTGCTCTAGGGCAACTAAAATAAAATTATTTTTTTAGGAATTTACTTAATTTTTTTGTATGTTACTTGTTTTCTTTCCAAACAAACTAAACCAGTAATGTAAATCTGTTTGCTTCTAAGCCAATAATGCAAATACCTAATGTATATAAAATTACAAAACAAAGGCGTTGAAGGCAAGTAGGCCTACAGAAATGTATTGTAAGAATAAATAAAGGTGGTACAAAACTGACAAGTAAAGTGGTGGCATAAAGGTGGTAAAAAGTATAATGGTGGCATAAAGGTAACATGTAAAACGATTCCTAAATGAAATATTAGTATGTTTGAAAATGGTATGAATACAGATTATAGGTGACGTTAGAGTAGTGTAAAAGTGGCAACTAGTTTAGTAGACTTTATATAACTACATGCCAATCGATTGAGATTAACAATCGATAAAGTCGACATCGTCGTCGAAACTAGTCTAGTTGTTATAATAAAATAGTGTGCTTGTTTTGGTAAACTAATGTGTAGTGAGATTAAAGTTAACTGTTTTAACGTTTACCAATAAATTAATAGGTTTAATTAATAGGTTTAATTTTTACTAACCTGTAAAACTTCCTATTGAAAAAGTCATATGAGGTAGAATCGCAGAAATATTGACGATTTTTTGTCCTCTGATAAACTGAATTTTCCCAAAAATCCTCAGGTAAAGGTTCTAAGCCCATCGACACGTAAAAGTCCTCTACTAATCTCATTATTTGCGGTATGGTATAGTTCTAAAACAGATACAAACACAGAAACACTAAGAAATATATTAAACTATCTTAAAAAGAACAATATAGAAACTCAAAGCCGCAAAATTAACTGTAAAATACCATCGGTTTCTACACATGATTGGAAATGGCTATTTAAACGGTACTTGTAACATTGCTTTACTTTTACAATAAGGTTTGCTTTTCCCTCTCAAGGCGAATTGCATATATATATATATATATACAAAGCTATAGTTTCTATAGGTATTCTATTAAATTCCTTCTATTACCTCCCACTCTCCTGATAGGGATGGTCAGATCTTGTA
>JBAIZL010000010.1:38389091-38446591 GCA_036971475.1 Prosapia bicincta | reverse complement strand
ACGTACAAATTCAGTTATTTACCAATAAATGGCAACTTCTCGATGACAACGAAAACACGCTGACGTAGTGAAGTCAAGAAATCTGATGTACAAGGTCAAATGAGATAACGTATAATGTCATGGAAAATGGTGTAAGGCGACAGGGAATGGGTTGGGCCGCCGAAAATATTGGGGGGTAGAGAGAGGATTATACGAAACTGGAAAGCTGGGCGAAACAGACCTTTGGAGGACTGCATTACCAATGACATCAAAGGATCTAGATTTAGATAACCCGGATTATAAACTATAATTACGAACGTCTGTGTATAGAAGGAAGAAGTATATACGTTGAGAAGTGTGTGCGCTTAGTCTTAAGGAAATATACATCCGTGACGAACTGTGGCGTTGTGAAGTATGATCGCTTAGTTTTAGGGAAACATAGATCCGTGACGAACTGTGGCGTTGTGAAGTATGATCGCTTAGTTTTAGGGAAACATAGATCCGTGACGAACTGTGGCGTTGTGAAGTATGATCGCTTAGTTTTAGGGAAACATAGATCCGTGACGAACTGTGGCGTTGTGAAGTATGACCGCTTAGTTTTAGGGAAACATAGATCCGTGACGAACTGTGGCGTTGTGAAGTATGATCGCTTAGTTTTAGGGAAACATAGATCCGTGACGAACTGTGGCGTTGTGAAGTATGATCGCTTAGTTTTAGGGAAACATAGATCCGTGACGAACTGTGGCGTTGTGAAGTATGATCGCTTAGTTTTAGGGAAACATAGATCCGTGACGAACTGTGGCGTTGTGAAGTATGATCGCTTAGTCTTAAGGAAATATACATCCGTGACGAACTGTGGCGTTGTGAAGTATGATCGCTTAGTTTTAGGGAAACATAGATCCGTGACGAACTGTGGCGTTGTGAAGTATGATCGCTTAGTTTTAGGGAAACATAGATCCGTGACGAACTGTGGCGTTGTGAAGTATGATCGCTTAGTTTTAGGGAAACATAGATCCGTGACGAACTGTGGCGTTGTGAAGTATGATCGCTTAGTTTTAGGGAAACATAGATCCGTGACGAACTGTGGCGTTGTGAAGTATGATCGCTTAGTTTTAGGGAAACATAGATCCGTGACGAACTGTGGCGTTGTGAAGTATGATCGCTTAGTTTCAGGGAAACATAGATCCGTGACGAACTGTGGCGTTGTGAAGTATGATCGCTTAGTTTTAGGGAAACATAGATCTGTGACGAACTGTGGCGTTGTGAAGTATGATCGCTTAGTTTTAGGGAAACATAGATCCGTGACGAACTGTGGCGTTGTGAAGTATGATCGCTTAGTTTTAGGGAAACATAGATCCGTGACGAACTGTGGCGTTGTGAAGTATGATTGCTTAGTTTTAGGGAAACATAGATCCGCGACGAACTGTGGCGTTGTGAAGTATGATCCCTTAGTTTTAGGGAAACATAGATCCGTGACGAACTGTGGCGTTGTGAAGTATGATCGCTTAGTTTTAGGGAAACATAGATCCGTGACGAACTGTGGCGTTGTGAAGTATGATCGCTTAGTTTTAGGGAAACATAGATCCGTGACGAACTGTGGCGTTGTGAAGTATGATCGCTTAGTTTCAGGGAAACATAGATCCGTGACGAACTGTGGCGTTGTGAAGTATGATCGCTTAGTTTTAGGGAAACATAGATCCGTGACGAACTGTGGCGTTGTGAAGTATGATCGCTTAGTTTTAGGGAAACATAGATCCGTGACGAACTGTGGCGTTGTGAAGTATGATTGCTTAGTTTTAGGGAAACATAGATCCGTGACGAACTGTGGCGTTGTGAAGTATGATTGCTTAGTTTTAGGGAAACATAGATCCGTGATGAACTGTGGCGTTGTGAAGTATGATCGCTTAGTTTTAGGGAAACATAGATCCGTGACGAACTGTGGCGTTGTGAAGTATGATCGCTTAGTTTTAGGGAAACATAGATCCGTGACGAACTGTGGCGTTGTGAAGTATGATCGCTTAGTTTCAGGGAAACATAGATCCGTGACGAACTTTGGCGTTGTGAAGTATGATCGCTTAGTTTTAGTGAAACATAGATCCGTGACGAACTGTGGCGTTGTGAAGTATGATCGCTTAGTTTTAGGGAAACATAGATCCGTGACGAACTATCGTGTTGTGAACTATGAATGCTCAGTTTTAAGGAAATATAGATCCGTGACAAACTGCGGTGTTGTGAAGTATGAACACCTATTCATACTTATAGGAGTGCCAGAAATAATTTTAAAAAAAATTAGGTTTAATTATTTCCCTACACCAAAGCTCCCTAAATAGATGTAATAGATAGGATAATCCAGACTAGTGCCAAGTATAACTTGAGTATGTGTAAGGTCTAGATGGTTTGAAGTTTGTTATACACTGTAGCTACGTGAAGTAAGTAGCTTTAGATCGGCTAAAACACTTTACAAGGCATAGCTTCGTGAAGTAAGTAGCTTTAGATCGGTTAAAACACTTTACAAGGCAAAGCTTCGTGAAGTAAGTAGCTTTAGATCGGCTAAAACACTTTACAAGGCATAGCTTCGTGAAGTAAGTAGCTTTAGATCGGCTAAAACACTTTACAAGGCACAGCTTCGTGAAGTAAGTAGCTTTAGATCGGCTAAAACACTTTACAAGGCATAGCTTCGTGAAGTAAGTAGCTTTAGATCGGCTAAAACACTTTACAAGGCATAGCTTCGTGAAGTAAGTAGCTTTAGATCGGCTAAAACACTTTACAAGGCATAGCTTCGTGAAGTAAGTAGCTTTAGATCGGCTAAAACACTTTACAAGGCACAGCTTCGTGAAGTAAGTAGCTTTAGATCGGCTAAAACACTTCACAAGGCATAGCTTCGTGAAGTAAGTAGCTTTAGATCGGCTAAAACACTTTACAAGGCATAGCTTCGTGAAGTACATTTTTAGGTTAATTACGTTCGTAAAAAGCTTTAGCGTTGAACCTTGCTCTTATCCCAGCTATCTTTTCTTATCGTTTGAAATTTGTCTATTTGTAAATATTTAGATTAAATTTTTTAAACACTAATGTTATGTTTACTTTATTTAATAACTTTATACTTGTTACCATTTTTTCTAAATTTTCTTCAGTAGAATTTGAATAGTAATTGAACTCAGCCGTAACTTTTTCGGTATTTCCTTCACACACTTTCACATCTAGATACTCAAGGTATGCCCGAGCTTCTTCCTCTTTGGACTGCTTTACGTCTGTACACGCGCTGATAGCAGTCACCCCGATAAAAAGCAGCGTTATCCACTGCATATCCCTGAAATATATGACGCGGGATTGTTAATACTTCAAAGTCTTACTCAACGTTTTTGTGCTTAATTTTCGTATTAAGTAGTGTAATGTTGAATTTGTCAACCAAATGAAACCTTACTTGAACAAGATTCTGCCAATCTACATTTTAAATAACCTCATGTTTTTTTTACATTTTTTAATTCCTTCTATTGCCCTCACACTCTCATATATATATATATATATATATATATACCTTGTACAAATTTTCATTTGGTAATAAGATACATTTTTATTCATCCAATCAAGATCAAATAATTTTTTTTTAAACATATAGTGGATGGCAATTGATGTTAATAGAGTTAAAAAATATTTATTCAATAATTTAAATTTCAAAAACTTGAAATCCAAGTTGGATTCGGACTAAGGCAATACATGTTTCAAATGCAGCACTTTGGGACTGAGAAAACTTTACCATAGCTAGAAATCTGTTACTAAAGATGTATATGGAATTATAAGGTTCCTTGCAGTAATGAAACATTGCAAGATATGGATGTATTGAAAAAACGTAGACCCCATCCGCTTTATAGTTTAGAAATGAAAAAAAGAAAGCGATTAAATAATAAAACAAAAATAATAGTCCAACACCATATACTGTACAGAGAGTTAAATGGAAAATCGCAAAAATATACGCTTTCTATTTTGCCACTTAATGTTGCTATTCTGACACATGTACTTACATATTTATATTATTTGTAATTATAAAATAAAAAGTAACTAAAATAAAAATAAATTGTTAGCCTCAGTAGGAATTGACTTTTTAAAAACATTTATAAAACTTGTTACTTATAAACTTTCAAAAAATCTCACACTTATTTAAAATATTCCCGAAAATTGCGATACAATTATACACAGAAATTACTTACAAATTCATAATGTTTGTTTTTTGTCAAGCTAAGTATCTGAATAAACAAAAATGTGGCCTTTAAAAGAATATATTTGTATTTTATTGAAGAATCTTACCTTTATATGTAAGAGACATTATTAATTTGACCTACATTGCCTTATTTAGATAGAAACAAGCTACATACTTAATAAAGCAAAAATATTACACGATTTGGCTAACTCAAATTTACTACATTAAATTAACTGTAAAATTATTTTTAATAAGAAATAACTATAACAGAATGTTAAATATATTTATTTATGGGTAAACTTGAATATTGGTAATAGTATGATTAGCTGGACTAATACCAGGACATCATGGTATGGTTCATTGACTGTATATACCTATATACGCTTTGTTAAGTACACCTGCATTTAACATAGCACTATCTACATATTCTACCATTAAATATATAAACAATAACAGTAAAAATAACCGTTCCTTTTATTATAATATACTGCTGCCGCTATTACTAATAACTTATCCATATTATAATATCTATTGTCATTTTAACAAATTGAAAAAGATAAAAAAATATGATGTGATAGTAAATAAAATTATTTAATCGCTAAACAAAAATAAATGCATAATACTATAAAAAATCTAATTTTCTTAAATAATGCTTACCTAACTTCAGATATTTTTAACACTACACTACACAACCTAAATGCTTAAACAGTAATTTTGTCTGGTTTTATAATTTATACTGCGTAAATGTATCCTCTCGTATCTACAAAGAACTGTTTAAATATATGTACAGATGGTGGCAAAAATATGTTTTCAACTTAGACAATGCTGTTCTACGTCAACGCCGATCTAACACGTGGATCGATTTCAACAAGTTCAAAAAATAGTTTGGCTTAGTTTTAATATTTCGTATTAGAATTGTAATTTATACGCACGTAGTAATTGTAGCCATACTGCTTTTTACGTTTAAATTATCACTTACGCCTATTTTAAATTAAATTCAGGTTAAAAGTTTTTTTTAACAGGCTAAATATTTTTTTGCTGGCGATCTTGGCTTCGGATGGATAGAGATCACTTTGTTACCAGGCGTACTCATACAAATAACTCTGAAATATCTGTGTCCAATGTTGTACCAGCTTAATCTCTTGATTTAATAATACACTTAGTAATGCAATTAAATATTTTTCTTGGCAAATGTGCTGTTTTCAGTCAACCTTTCGAGTTTTTGTTTGATTGACAGTAAAAACAAGTAATATAATTTTTTGTTTTAAAGCCAATTCCTACCTAAACCAACAGAGAAAAATTGTATTTTAGTTCTTTTTATTTCATAATTACAAATAATATAAATATGTATATACATATGTCAGAATAACAATATTAAGTGGCAAAATAGATAGTGAATTTCCTCGAAATTTTCCATTTCCCCTTCTATGTATGGTGTTGGACTATTATCTTTATTTGTTATTATTTATACGCTTTCTTTGTTTTTGTCGCTTGCATTGTGTTGTAGTTTCTTTTCGCTTTCCTTTCGCATCGTTCGTTTGTGAAGGAAGGTTCGATACCGCTAATAGTGTTTGTTTGTTTATTTTTAATCATAGAACATTATTTATAACATTGAGTAGTAGCCATGGCAATAATTTAAGGTTGCGCAATGAAGGTTTCGACGACAACCAGATGGTGGCAAAAGTAAAAACTCATATACATCTTTAAAAATTTCATTTCTAGTAATTGGAAAGTTGCCTCAGTGCCAAAGTGACTTCGAACTTGAAGATGCTCGGTTCGAATCCGACCTAGAACCCCCCAAGTTTTTATAATTTAATTATTGAATAAAAATTTCAAAAAACTGTATTAACATCAACTGTTACTCACTATTGGTAAAAGGATCGAATTTTAACTTGATTTTATCAATTGAAACGTATTTTATTAACGATTGAAAATTTGTAAAAGATATATATCAGGAGAGTGTGAGCTAATAGAAGGAATTTAATAAACACATCATGAATCATCCACCGCGTCTCAATAATAAAGCCATCATCGGTAATAATATGTTAAAGCATACAGTGAGGGTACGATAATCAACACGAGTGTAATTGGTAACCAGTTAGCGTGAGTATATTATCTATAAAATACTTACTAAAGAACGGACGTTCTGCGAGGACAGTGGCTGTTGCAACCTTTTGTTATTTCTGAGAGTGCGTCCAAGCTCCTTGAGCAGGACTCTGCAGTCGGTCATAGTGTCAAGATATCTTTGCGGAGAACTTTCACCTTTCTTGCAAACCTCTTAGGGAAGTATTTCAACCAGACAAAGCTTTACCCACCTCAGACGCATAGAGAAATGGATTTTTGGACTGTATTACTTGTACGCCAATGGTTTTGCGTAGCAATTGGAATAACGACATTAAATGGACTCCAGTTTAGCTTAATGAACAGTACTTGCTTAGATAAACAAAAGCATTTTGTATAAAATATTCTTCATCACTCTTCTCTTGTCTTTCCACATAACAACCACACATTCATTGCTTTGTGCTTGTTTCTTTACAAATTTCCAACCACCTTGCATGCAATACTATAAGTGAATCTCAGACGATAAAAGAATAAGGACTATTTTAAGGTAGTGATAGAATTTTAAGGACTAGACTACACATATTTTTCACAATGATTTTTTCTAATACCTAGAATAAAGTTGACAAAAACCTGTGAAAGAATGCTTCAATTGATTGCAATGCTTGTAAAAACGGTTTTTATATTTGAACCCCTTAAAAAATCTGTTATGTGTACACATGTGATTCATATAACAATAATAAAATGTTTTACCTTATTACAACATATATTACAGTTTATATATATATATATATATATATATATATATATGTATATATATATATATATATATATATATATATATATATATATATATATATATATATATATATATATATATATAAATTCAGGAACAACTAATAATTGATAATGATTATGGAATGGGGATACAAAGTTATAATAACATATTATTTATTAAATAAATGTTTAACTGATGTTATACTTTCTCTGTGCATTTCGTATGGGACTTATATTTCCACGTAATTTTGCAATTTTTTGCTTTTAAAATCAACATTTTGGAAAATCTATTCTTAATGTGCGTCTGTGTTTGTGTGGGAGTGTGTGAGTTTTTTGTGTGTATGTGGGAGTGTTAGTGTTTTGTGTGTGTATGTGTTAGTGTGTGGGTTTTGTATTATGTTATGATGTCCTAAGGCTTATTTTAATAATGATATCTAAGGAAATTGTTTTAGGGAATTTCCAAGACAGACTGATAAAGAGTGCAGGACTAACCTAATGATAAATCAGTAGCTAGGAACAGGCTTAGGATTTAAGGGTTGCACTTTGTATAGAACTGTCAAGGTCCTGTGAGAAAACTATAAAGTTGTCACCTGTTAATGTCACGAACCTCGTTAAGGAGGGTATAAACCTTTTAAAAATACCAAATTTTAAACCAAAACCGTACTTACTTCGCCCTCTGAATCTTGTTCAGTCCATGCTGTACACACTCATCATAATATTCCCAACTATTTGCGTTACATATTGATTTCTCGTCTATATTTTATCCTTCACTGAGACGAAATTCTCCAGTTTAACCGCAAATCTCTTAGAAAACCTTTGATTATTTTTATAAAAATCTAATTACAATAATTGTTTTTATTAAGTTATAAAAATTGAACATGTTTTTACTTCAATGGGATCTATAGCTGGTTTATTTACTTTTTAACTGCTCTTTTAATTTATTTACGAAATTCTTAAAATACGTCGAGTTTGTTTACAAATAAACAATTACGTCCAAGCAATCTTTTTATTTCTTTACATATAATTTCTCAACATAAACAAATCTATAAGGATAAAAGAAAGACAAAGGTAACGAAATATCAGCTATTGTATGCGCTGTTCCTACAACACTCTTCCCACAGCTGTACTCAATCTTCGGAACCCGTCATGGGTTTACAATTATATTATATCAATCTAACAGATATTACAATCCAGTACTCAGAGAGGTTTACAGCTATCTTTTAATAAACCCTTTCTTATGAAAATAGATGTAATTGGACCCATATAGAAAACATGTTTTCCGACGATAAGCAACATAAATGTATCAGTCTTATCTTCATGCGCTAAGCCACTTGTGCAAAACCATTCACATTCTATTAAAATGTCTAATGTTGGCACCATTATGACAATCTGTTGTTATGATTTATCTGTGGTTTTTAATGAATTTCAATGATGGGATACGAATACGTTCAAGTTTAAATTTGTTAGATAGCAGAGATATAATAATAATTATTATTATTATTCCCATGTTGGTTAAGTATCTCCGAAAACCCCGAATGCTGAACCCTGAACACTTTCTTTGTGTCCAGAAAGTGGCAATCGGAAAGAACAACGATGTAAAGCAACGTTGGGCCAATAGACCCGGACAACATTGTAGGCACGATGCTGTATAGCGCATCCAACTTGATAGAGAAAGTGATAAAATATTTTTGGGAACATACTGCGGACTAAAATGAAACAGGAAGATGGTCGAACTCAAGCTCAGTGACCATGTCAAATAGGATCAGTTTTAGAAATAGAAACCCGTGGTGGTAATTAAAGGGCCTTCTGACCAGGAGTAATGGCAATACAGTGATACCCTGGTCATATCTACAAAGGGCCGGGTTTAGTGTGTAAGGGTCCCACACACTAGGTCTGCCAGGGCAGACGTGCTGGTGCGTATATGGATTCCAAACTCCAAAAAATTATTATTATTGTTATTATTATTATTATTATCATTATCATTATTATTATTATTATTATTAAACTCCGCTATGCCGGTCCCAAGCCCGGGGCCTCGTCTTATGATGGGGAAGGAGGAGGGATAGAGGAGTAATACCTCTTTAAAAAACCTTGGTTCAGCTGGCCAGGCTGATGGTACCTTGTCAGGGCTCCTTGTACAGGGTTACAGTACCTGGGGAAGGAACCCCGAACACAAACCAAGGAGGGAAATTGTAGCTACAACTAAACCTACGGTGCAGGTGGTCGGATCCCCAGTACCGTCGACCGTCGGGAGTGAGCAAGCAGGCTCCGGGTCTAGCACCGGCAAGAAACATACCTCGGGGATGGAACAATTGGTCTCCTTGGATGAAAATGAGACAAGTTTTGGAGGAAGAGCATGTCCCTAGGAGCTCCAATGTTCAGAGGACCGTCAGGTAACTAAAAGGAAAAGAAGCGAGCCAAAGATTGGCATGAAAAATAGGAATGCCTCTGTTGTTTACGCAAGGGAGGGAAAATGGAAGAGCGGGAGCTGGAACACCGGGAAACGCAATCGCAGAAGGTTCTCAGCAGCTACCTCCTCAAGAGGAACTGCTACCAAAAGTTGCCTGAGAGTGGCAGCGCACTTCAAAATATTTTGAGCAGGAAATACAAAAATCTATTTTTACTTTTTCTATTTTATTTTTATACATGGTAGAATGCTGCATAAAATAAATAGTGCGATTGTTTATTGTGCTTAGTAGTTATTTTATAGCTCATAATCATTATTTACAGAATATTTATAAAAAATATGCTGAAACAGAGTATTATTGTCTCCTAATCAGATGGATTAGGATGTAACTATAGTGGGACCACCGGGAGGATTTTCACTTTCATTTGCAAGCAAAATCACTTTGATCTGTAAAACACTTCTAAGAATATCGTGGGACAAACATAAAAAAACATACGGGTGCAAAGCCTCCTCCTATTTTGAAGTAAGAAACATTTTTTGAAAAATAAAACAAAATTTCATTTGAAACAAAAGTGTTAGTTTTTGAGAGATGGTAATTTCTGCTAGGTCTGATAGGATAGCTAAAATGACCTACAATATTCATTTTATGTACACATCATATGTATATATATATATATATATATATATATATATATATATATATATATATATTCAAATTACATAGTTGCATAACTTTTTCATGAAAGTGGAAAACATTTATCAATACATTCAGTTACAATTCAATGCCAAAAAGAGCATATTACAATAACGGCAAACTGGATGTAAGAAGTCAAGGTAAATCTATTTGTAATAAAGGTAAAGTGGCCCTTGTAGACAATGTAGGAATACCGTTTACCCTAAGGTCTTCTGACTGACGCGATGTTTACTGTGATTGAAAGAGATAGAAATCATGACTATTGCCAATGGAAAACGTTTTGTTTTATTTCACTAGTTTTTAAAATATCTAAAAGAATATAATGTTTTTAAAACTTTAATGTTCAACCGACTCAAATTATTCAATTTGAAAATTAAAGATTTTTGAAAATATGTTTTGCCTAAAATAATTAGTGTTGATTGATTTTTATCAGATTCTGCGTTTTATAATATGACAAATATTCTTTTTTTTGTTTTCTCTACTTGTTAATTAAATTACCGACTTTCCAAATAAAAAGGAAATGTGTAATTCTTTGTACGAAATTTATTTGCACAGGATTACCCAGATTTCAAGAAAAAGATTCAGACTTATTGGTTCGTTAAACCTGTTTATTATTTCTGTAACCAGAAACGCCTTCAAAATACACAATATTTATTTCGAAACGTCATTATCTTGTCGCTTATACACCTAAAAATTTGCCGTAAACATTTCATCTTCACATACACTCATGTATCAGCTTAACCATAAATAAGGCATTAGCAAAGCTAGGATTGGAAAAGTGTGACATTTAATGACACTCCGAAGTGAAATCTTCTAAGGCTGAGCAGTAAACCTTTGTCCATTGCCTCGGCTATTACAATATTTGTCGCCTGTACAGATTTAAATAGAACTCTCTATAAATAGAACTATTGTCGTTTTTAAAGTTAATGTAACAACAAAATAATTGAGTTTGTTAGATAAAGCGTCATTTAATATAGACGGCTAGATTGATTATTATACACAGAATATTTCCCAATACTAGTCTACAGTTTGCTAATACAGTCAAGTGTACCTAGGTCCATTATTATTTAAAATATTTTTACTAAAATCAAATCAAAAGTAGTATTTACTCGACACTATGAAAAAGTATTTAGAAGTAGGCAAGGTGTGGATGTTGTCAGTTAAATACACGTTTCTCTGTCTTAGAGCAGTGAGTAACAAGTGTATTGAGAAATCCTGTTGCCATTGAAACAGATCGCTTCTAGTTGGCGCAAGCATAGATAATCTCCGGCGCCTATTCGACGTCACCTGGCAAAATACCTTACTAATTTTACGTTCGTGAATTACGTCTACTGAAAATAACTAAGTCATTTTGAACTGTAGGAGATAATTCGTTGAGACGGTGTGTTGTTGGAATAATTTATTATAGTTAATGCCGATGTTATTATTATTTCACAAAAGTCTAATCTATCTATCTAGTTAAATTAGGATATAATATTCTTTCTAATATTCCAATATAACTACTTGAGGGTTTCGTTGCTTCACAGGAGAATAAAGACAGTTTTTAAACCGACCCCACCTCGGCATGGAAGCCTCTAAGGGCTTTAGGTTGTTGTGTGCACTAATGTATTAAACCTGAAACACACTTTGCGTTAATTGGTTAAAGGGAAGCCATATGCTCGTCAAAGCCAACACGGTGCGGTTATTGGCTAATTGCAGCTGTTATTGCTGTAAGCTATGACTACAGCTAATGGTATGTAACCAGGTAGTGCGTTGTGGGAAGCAACACTAACTTGACAAATAAAACTTAGCTACTTATTTCTTGCAATATATTTCTAATGGGGGACAATAAATAGAAATCAATATAAATGTACGTTATTATAGATTCCGTTAAAATGAATAATTATTTGATTGGAACCAAGGCTTCATTGGCTGGAGTGGAACAGGACGTAATTATATGTAGGTAATTACAACCTCACTTTTAGAGAGCGAGAGAGAGAGAGAAAGCATTTAAATAAATGTCAAATTTAAACATATAACTGATTATATATGGAATTAACGAAGACAACCATGACCCAACTTTGGCAGTTCTGAAGCTAGATTTAATCTTTTGTTGTTGTACAAAGCATTGTGAAACAATAGAACGGATCGTGGGGTAGATTTGGAATTATTATTTCTTGCACCCATTTTTATAGTTATTGTGATTCATTAAATCATTTTAATCCCCTGATTTCTGTCCAGATTTACAAATCAAATAAAACAATTGGAATAAAACCGTTTCCGCTGTCGGCTTGTATGATTACGGCGTATTGACCCTTTCCTATTGTTGTTACCAAACCCATATTGCTAACATCTGGCCAGGAATGCGGCTCGTTCTGTTCTCGTCGTTGTCAATTAAAACTTTCTTTGGTCCGATTTTCTCCACTTAAAATTCAACTCTTTCAGAACCACCCTTAAAGCCCAAATGCCACCTTGAAAATTTATTTTCCCCCCTTAGTACTGAAAGTAGGTTTTTACACGTTGAACGTAGGTTTTCGGTTTTATGAAATTGATAAATTGTTCTTTTTACGACAGTCTTATCAAAATCATCGACATTACTTTTTTTTTGTCTTATTTTCCCAATGTTTTTCGGAGTAGTAAATTTGAGCTGTTCTGGTGTACTCCTGCTCTCCTTCAAAATACGCTGAATAGATCTTCGAGAAACGCCCGTAGCTTCAGCAACACGTTTTTGAACAGCTTCTAATAAAATCGGTCCCGTTTCAGCTTCTCTTTTCATAAAATTGTAGAGGTTGAAAATTATTTCTCGGGTTTGCTGTGTATTATTTCATCGCTTACCTTATTTGCACTTTTATCCTTCATTGTTAAAATGCACCTTGGCTCTTACAAAATACTAACTATAATTAGAACTAAAACTAATTAAATATTTACAGATTTAGTCTAAAACGCTGTGGGTAGAAACTGTATAAGTAAAAAAAAAACACTAGACTAAGCGAACACTGAAACACGTGGCGAAATATCTGTATAATGCCTAGTGCTACACCCAAACACAGGAGGGTATTCACAATCGGTAAATAGCCATTGAATAGAACATCTGTTGCCTATAGATCAAGTAAGCGATCAGCTGTTTCGCAATCGGTAAATAGCCATTTAGTAGAGCATCTGTAGCCTATAGATCAAGTAAGCGATCAGCTGTTTCACAATTGGTAAATAGCCATTGAGTAGAGCATCTGTAGCCTATAGATAAGTAAGCGATCAGCTGTTTCACAATCGGTAAATAGCCATTGAGTAGAGCATCTGTAGCCTATAGATCAAGTAAGCGATCAACTGTTTCACAATCGGTAAATAGCCATTGAGTAGAGCATCTGTAGCCTTATAGATCAAGTAAGCGATCAACTGTTTCACAATCGGTAAATAGCCATTGAGTAGAGCATCTGTAGCCTATAGATCAAGTAAGCGATCAGCTGTTTCACAATCGGTAAATAGCCATTGAGTAGAGCATCTGTAGCCTATAGATCAAGTAAGCGATCAGCTGTTTCACAATCGGTAAATAGCCATTGAGTAGAGTATCTGTAGCCTATAGATCAAGTAAGCGATCAACTGTTTCACAATCGGTAAATAGCCATTGAGTAGAGCATCTGTTGCCTACAGATCAAGTAAGCGATCAACTGTTTCACAATCGGTAAATAGCCATTGAGTAGAGTATCTGTAGCTTATAGATCAAGTAAGCGATCAGCTGTTTCACAATCGGTAAATAGCCATTGAGTAGAGTATCTGTAGCCTATAGATCAAGTAAGCGATCAGCTGTTTCACAATCGGTAAAATATTGAGATATATAAATGTCTATCGTTATTTTAAAAATGGAAACTGCTCAGGTAAATGTAATGGTGAACTTATACCATATTTCCTATGATGGGGGTTTGGGCCTGTTTCTTCGACCTTTGCTTACATCGAGCACAATACACAAGAAGAAAGTACTCGTGCTCCCTATGTCAACGCCTGTGCTATAAAACTGGATATAAAATTATGTTTTGACCGACAAAAAATTTGGTTTAAGCTTTATAGTTTTTCTCCTCTATATGCGCCTCTGATATTAACTTTGGATTTACTATTTTGACAAAACGCACCCAAGTGAGAAATGCTGTGATAATCTCCTACATAGGCTTATGTAAATTGTACTTTTCATCAAACTGTATTACTTAGCATTTTGATTATTGCATATCAGTGATACACTATTTCAAATTACTCATTAAAATGACATATCACAATTCGTGTTTAATTTGAGTTTATACAACGTATAATCTCGGATAATTGCTTAGAGTTTCTCTAATTACGACATAATGGTTCTATTTCATTCAATCAAGGAGCGTAGATTCAACATAAACAAATGGGGGGTTATCATCAAACTCCCCACACAGTTTAACAAACATTTATTTCATTACGTTCTGGAAAACCGTCTTTTAAACACGTTTTAAATGAGTATAACCATTTTTTTAAAACCAATTATTTATGACAACAATTTTTTTAGTGTCAAAATACCAATTTTTATTATTATTATTACTAAAACTCATAGGAACCTTATTGGTGTAGAGCACTTAGCTGCAGGCTTTGTACTCTTTTCCCATCCCTACCACAGGACTAGCTTAGTAGATACCTACCTCTTTGCAGAAATCAAGTACCGACCTGATGCTAAATCTTCTGATATCCTCTGGTGTACATACCTGCCAGCCAAACCACTTTTTCCTTGCAACTCCCAAAGCAGGGCACTCACAGAGTACATGGATTGGGGTTTCCTCTTGGTCCTCGTCGCATCTCTTGCACACAGGGGACCTAGATTATCCAATTTTGTATTAGAACCTCTTCAGATTCCCATGGCCTGTGACCAGCTCTACAATAACTTTGAGTTGATGTCTACTTAAGGAGAGTAGTTCTTTGCCCCTACAAATCTCCTGAGTAACCCCACAGTACCTTGGATTTGTTACACCCCAAGGTTGCATTCCATTATTCCCTGCACAAACTGTCTATATGTGCCATGATCCTCTTGCGCCCCTCCTGAGGCGGCATGCCCACTGCCCTCAGTAACGGTTCTTGAGTAATACACCCTTGTTTTGCTAAGGCGTCAGCTCTCTCATTCCCTATCCAGCCAGAATGTCCTGGAATCCAGGTTAGGTTGAGCGAATTATACTTATTCAGCTCTGCTAGAGAGGCTATAATCTCAGCCACCAGCCTAGAGCTGGTACTAGCCTTACCCAAAGCCTTCAGAGCTGCCTGACTGTCCGAGCAAATCCAGATTTTCTTGCCCCTCCTGCCAGACTCTATTATTTCCTCAGCACATAGTTTGATCGCGAGCACCTCTCCCTGGAAGACAGAGCTGTAGTCTCCCAGGCGATGACAAAATCTGTCTTGGTGTCTCGGTCCTCTAAATCCTGCTCCCACTCCTTCCTTCATCTTGGACCCATCGGTGAACCAGATTTCACCATGTTTGGGTCTACACTCAGCCCATGCCTTTCTTGCAGGAATATGGATTTTGTAGTTTCCTTTTTCCCTTTTAAGAGACAGTATTTTATCCTGAGGTTCTACCCAGAGCTCCTTCAGTGAATCCCCAAATAGCTGTTTATGACGTTTGCTACTTGTCATCCACTGCCCAGTACAGGTTAGCCGGTATGCAGTTTTCATTGCCTCCATCCTAATTTGAAGACTCAAGGATGGAAAATCCCAACATAACCCTCATGGCCGCACATGGTGTGCTTCTCCTTGTAGCTGTTATGCCTCTAAGAAAGAGCCCCTGCGCGTGGTCCAGCATTCTTTTACTTGTTTCTTTCCGTGCCCTGTCCCGCCATACGATTGAGGCAAAGACCAACCTCGGCACCACAATGGTGGAATAAATCCAGTTCATCTGACGTGGACCCAAACCCCATCTCGTGCCTATTGCTCCTCTGCATTGCCAGAACGTAGCTATGGCTTTTTTGCACTTATCCTCCAAGTGCTCACGCCAGAGTAGCTTCCTATCCAGAATAACTCCCAGCTTTTTAGCGCTCTCAACGTAGCTTATTTTGGTATTACCAACTTCCATCATCTCCAGCGATTTAGTTTTATATCGCCTAGTGAAGATGAGTGCCACAGATTTCTCTCCTTGAATGCACCATGCTTCTGTTACCTTGAGTGCCTCTTGAAGCAGGTCTTTGAGGACCTCTTTAAATGGTCCCCTAACAAGGATAGCTATATCATCCGCATATCCTACCACATTGACACCCATTCCACTGAGCGTCCTTAGTAGGCCGTCCACGACAAGGCTCCACAGCAGAGGGGATAACACTCCATCCTGCGGGCAGCCCTCCGAGACCATCCCATTTATCGTGCACCCCATCCAGGATGCAGTACTTATCCGGTTTTCCAAGGAACTCATAATCCAATTTATAATTCCATCAGAAATCCCGTGATCCATAGCTGCTCTCTTGATGGCCAGTCTAGAGGTACTATTAAAAGCCCCTCCACATCAAGAAAAGCCCCAATACATATCCCCTTGTTGTTGATCTGACTCTCAATAAAGTCCACGACCGACAACAGCGCAATCTCCTCTGACCTACCAGTTCGGTAGGCGTGTTGGTCCTGATGAAGCGGATACTGCTTCAGAGGTCCCTCCTTCAAATAGTGGTCCACCAGCCTTTCCAGTGTCTTTAACAAGAAAGATGTGAGGCTGATAGGTCTGAAGTCCTTTACCTCTGTGTAATCTTTCTTCTCCGATTTAGAGATAAAAATAACTTTCGTTTTGAGCCACTGCCCGGGCGTGTAACCCAAGGCAACACAGCCTCTGAGTAATCCTGTCAGTGGCCCTATTATTTCCTCCAAGCAATTTTGTAGTAGTACTGGAGCAATATTATCTAATCCGGGCGCTATAAAAGGCCAAAAAGACAGAATCGCCTCTCTCACCATTTGCGCTGAGATCACCTGCCCAGCAATATTCCAGTCCGCCCTTAGCTCAGTATGTCGGAGGTTTTGAGCACCGTCCCCTACCGGTCTAATATCGGAAAAACTGTTCCTCACAAGCAGATGCAGAGTTTCTTCCGGGGTGTCAGTAAAGCTACCATCAGTCTTCTTGACAAACTTAAGCTCTCCCCTCGGTCCATCTGCTAACACCTTAAACAGTCTAGCAGTGTCACTCAGTGTGCTTGTCTCTGAGCACCACTTTTCCCAAGAAGCACGTTTAACCTCTTTAATAAGATTTTTATAGAGGCCCTGGCTGTCTTTATATGCCTGCCAGGTCTCCGCCGTTTTCTTCTTCTTTGCCCTATTAAAGAGCTTCTAGTCTCTTTCCGTCTTGCCTCTAGCTCGCTGTTCCACTTAAGCTTAACACGCTAAGGGTTTATCTGCGAGAAAGGGCAATTTACCTCAAACGACGTGGAAATTGCAGTTCTGATGTAGGCCTCAGTATTTTCCAGTTCGTTTGATGTACCTTATTTACCACGGAAGTCTGACATCCGCCTCCTCACCGAGGACCTAAAACCTTCCCAGTTTGTCCTTCTCGGGTTCCTAAGCCACTCCACATGGGGGACAACTCCCCTCATCGTAGCAGTGATGATCCGGTGATCAGACATGGAGGGCTCATCCGAAACCTGCCAGTCATGCACCCACCTTACCATTTGTCTATTACAGTAAATGATATCTAGAACTTCTATTCTGTTTGAAGTGAAAAATATTGGCTCGGCACCTGTGTTTAGGACCAGAAGATTTTCAAGAAGGCGAGGAGCTCCTCACCTTGCTCATTTGTGTCTGTGCTGCCCCACACCTCATTATGAGCATTGGCATCACAGCCCACTAAGATTCCTTTATTTCTCTCCCTGCAGTACCGAACTAACTTACGTAATTCTGTAGGGGGCGATTTTCTATTGTGGGCGCAGTAAGTGGAGGCCACGATGAAATCCCTGCTCCCACTTACCTCGCTCTTACCTCGAATTCTAACCACCGCAAGGTCTTTAGTTGAGAATTCTTGAAACAGCGTGGCTTCTAGTCCTCTGACTATCACACATACTCTGTTTCCCTCATGTTCCTCACTTGTGTAGGTGCGCCCAGCTACAGTCAGACCCCTTATACGGTTCCTGACCAGCCACGGATCTTGCACTAGCGCAAGCGCTGGTAATGCGTGCCTCACATTTAAGCACCTGGTTAGGACCACCGAGGCGCTTTTACTGTGGTGCAAGTTAATTTGCAGGGTCATTGCTTGAGGGTCAGCCATATCCAACTGACCCCTACGCCTTCTCCTAATTCTCTCTCTCGCCCTTCTCTTCCGGGTTCTTAGAGTTCCACTTAAAAGTGACCTCTGCAGTAACCAGGAAGGCTTTCTCATCTGTAGCCATGTTTGGCCGATGCCTCATCCAATCCTAGGCAGAGAAGGCTTGCAGGTCCCCGCTCAATGCACTGTAGGATCTTCCACTTCGAAGTGTCAATTTCTGGGTTTTGCATCCCCATGAGCTTGACCAACTGAGTGGCCTCCCTTTTTGGTGTTGGTACGAGCACCGTCACTTTCACCCTTTTGATCGGTTCATCAGGCAGGACTAGCCTTGCCTGAGTCCCGTCCTCGAGCTTATCTGACGGTACCACTTCTCTCAGCCATTTTGCCGATTCCTCCTCAGCACAAATAAATGCTGCGACTCCATCCCTTAGGTAAGTGTCTCTGAACCGCGGAACAAAACCTCCACTAGGAGTGTCCAGAATCCGGTCCATGACGGTGTCCATGAAGGTGGTCGAACGCCGCCATCTCCATCCTCAAGCCTACACTATCCTCAAAGGTCACAAGAACCCTCGGTAGGTTGGCGGAGATCGACGAGAAAGACAGCCCTCCCGACCCAACAGGCCTAGACCCTTGTCTATTCCTCTTGGCCTCCGACTCTGGAGTAGGATTAGAAGTACTCCCTTCCTTCCTTTTCCTCTCCCTCTCTTGTCGTACTAAGGTCCTACCGGATCCACTGGCTTCCGGGACGACAGGGCGGGTTCTAGCCCCAGCCTTCGTCAAACCCTTCCGCTGCCTGGATAGGTATTTCCTCAAAGGGGGTGGCGGTGGTTTTCTGCCCTCCGCCTCCGCCTTCTTTGCTTCCTCATGGAGTGCTTTCCTCCTTTGTGCCCTACTCATTCTTTCTGTTGCCTTCGCAATTGGATTTCCATCTGTCTTTACGGGGGCCGAAACCACCTCCATTGGGACAGATTCTAAGCCCTGACCAGTTAAATTTATTTTTTTTTGCTTCTGCCATGTGTGTTCCCACGAGTAGCTAGGGAAATAAAGGTCCGACGCCGCAGAGCCCCGCTTACTGCGGTAAGGCGACTTAAGTACTCAGGGGTGACGCCAGGTGCCCCTGAGGCTCCGTTAAAGACTCTCCTTACCCCGAGGGCCACGAATCTACATCGGCACGGATCGCATAACACCTTCAGATCGGGGGTGTAAGTGCCCATCCAGACCACCAACCTGGATGAGGGGTGCTTCTTGGTTGGCGCCCGCAAGGGAAGGGCAGGGCGACAGCCGGGCAGATAACAACCCTTCAAGTCCTAGGACTGGTCCCTTTTTTTTGAGCCGCCTTCATGCACTCACACATTTGCCTGGACTTCCCGTTTATAGGGAGCCACATACGTACAGCTCCGCTCCACCCGTCCCTCACGCCCGGATTAAGCCTCTCCACCACGTCAAGGTCATGCAGCCCATAGGAGAGGAAAATACCCATGAGTATTGTTTAAAACTGATACAGGTCTTTTGATTTATGCATATATCTTTTTAAAATTGTTATTTTTCGGATAGAAATTGATAACAAGTTATTTATAATATTTAAACAAGAATAACCTTTACACAAATATTTACCCTTGATGTACATTTCGCGCACACTGTTAGCATCATCAGAAGGTTACAAACATAATCTTTCCTTGTGAAATACAGTGTGTTTGTAACCTTCTGATGATGCTGAGTTAGAGAAATTTACATCAAAGGGGTTTAAATATTTATTGCAAGGGTCACTGTTGTTTAATCATTATAATTACGCTACTGTGCTGTGTATAGGTTTTGTAACAGGTTAGTTGAGTAATTAATATATTATACCTATACTACAGTAACCTAAAAATTATATTTGATTAAAACCTTTCAACTGTTTTTGAAATCGTAAATTTCTACACATTCAGGAAAACAAGTAAACTTATAAAATATGGAAAAAATTGAATCATATTTATATTCTAAGGATATTGCAGATATTTTCTAACCTATTCTCACATTATATTCGAATTTTGAACCATCGACTTGAATATTCAAATTGTTGGCGTTTGAAGCTAAATTTTATGGGTTTACGTTTTATCGGAACTACCAAAGCAAACATGCTTTTATTGGAAGTTTGCCGAAATGTGCGTCCGAATTGAATTCAAAGTCAGAACATTGGGGACCTTTTAGGGCGGAATAGTTTCCCATTAACTTCTCCAGGATCAGCTAATGGATTTGTTTTCGTCGACTCTGTTTACTGCGGAGATTTGTGGCGTCAGATTGACATTTTTGTATAAATTGTTTTACATGTACAAAATGCACGCATAAGGCTGGCGTGACACGATAGTTGCGTTTGGCATTGGAACTGAGTTGAATAGATTTGTATTACTAGTTGTATAGCAACATGGATCATAAAATCTGTGTATAAAAGAATTATTACAATACGCTTAGACTAACAGTTTAAAACATGAAAGGGGAATTCCTCTGGCAACGTAGTGCATTAGCTTCCGCAATGCCTCCTCCAGTGTTTATTTTTATTGAATAAAGAGACAGTGTCTGTTTTAAGGATGCCATTGTTATAGACCTTACGTTAATTAGTGTATTTCCCAATAAGATAAATTAATAAAACTACTGTCCAACTCTAGTGTCTACTTCATCTTTAAGCTGGGGAGATAGAAAAAACAGCTAACTAGTGATAAGCTGGTTGCCAAGGTATCACTGCCAAGCTACGCCCACTTCTTTCATGCTGCCGAAGTTTGTAACGTAAATTTAGATAAAATTCTTAAGGAATTTAGATGTTAAATATTGCAGTTATCTGTTACATAATCAATTAATGACCTGCAAAGTCAAGAATTAAATTGAATTTAAGAATGGCGCATTCAATAAATTTACCAATTATTTCAAATTAAAATAAATCGAGTTTTAATACACTAATTACACAAAGATACAAAGAAAAGAAATTACATTTGAAACGTTTACACTGTTTTTATATCTGGCTTTACATTCTTTTAACATGTCATGAATTTATGCAAACATTGTATTATTTTAGAATTTATGGCATTGGCATATGATATCCACAAAGAGATTGGTTCTATTTAAAATAAAATGCATTTCAATTTAATTGTATCCAACAGTTAAAAAATTATTATTGCATCATACGAATTAATTATAACTTCCCGTATTTTTAAAATATAAAAACGCGTACAATTTTGCCGTGACTAGTTAAATTTTGAATTCACATCACTTTACATTAAATTTAGAACTTAACTGGAACTGGAATTTGTATTGTACATCATGGCTCCTGGATCAGATCTCGCCATTATGGATTTTGGATTCGAGTTGACTGGCAACCTCACCCGGTGTGGAATATTTAGTGTAGAAACATTTCTTGAAAAGAAATAATATAATAAATAAAACTTTTACATACTTTAACACATTAGATAATTGATTTTTAATTACATTGAAACTGTTAAAATAAATAATCCATTTTGCTACGCCCCATCTTGCAACGTGTGTTTTGTTCGACGACCACAAAATAAAAAAAAAGAGTTTAAACATATACGCAGCGACTCCCAACCTTCTGCGCAATTCTTCGGCGCATTTTTAAAAATCAGGCATGTGGATTTCATATCTCAACCAGTATTGCTATACATAGAATTATAATTTACAACTTTTTTAAAATTTTTATTTCTAAACTAATATCTCGGTTTGTTTTCTGATGCTGCTGTAATATGTAACATTTTGCTTAAAATAATGTTACAAGTTACTGACTGGTTAGTGACGTCATTATGCACTTTACTCATTCATAAACTCTAACAAGTAGGTGTATGTTATTAGCAGAGGCTCAGTGGAATTTCCTACAAAAATAAATAAATAATTCATTAATAATAATTACATATTAATAAATTATTAAATATATTTATTATTTAATAAAAATACAATTTTTTAACAGTTTTTTACATATCTGTATTTCTATGTAGTAGTCCTACTTATTCTTTAGGTTATTTTTCTTATATTTTGTCAGTTGTGTCATGAGTTTAGGCTAAATAATATAATTAAAATATTTGAATCTGTTCACTATATAATCTGCCTCTCGGAGTCTAATTAGCAACTTCTCAACTTGTTACAAAGTAAGTGAGTGAAGCTTACGCTAAATTATACGTTGTCACTAATGAGATATACATTTTAATATAATTTTAAAAGAGTTTTAAAACCTTTCAAATTTAATAAAGTAATTTGAGTAGGAAAATATTTATTACTTTGAAAGGAAATCT
Source organism: Prosapia bicincta (assembly GCA_036971475.1). Taxonomy (NCBI): domain Eukaryota; kingdom Metazoa; phylum Arthropoda; class Insecta; order Hemiptera; family Cercopidae; genus Prosapia; species Prosapia bicincta. Next base: position 38,424,001 of record JBAIZL010000010.1, on the reverse strand, counting down.
CTTTATTTTATGACATGAATAGCATAGTATTAGAATTCTTTTTTTCAAGGGTGCTGGTTTTTTCCTATAATCTATTTATTTGTTTCCTGTTATTTTTATATGCCTAAGAATTTTTATTTTGATATTTAAAACATATTACCAGTAATGTTACAGATATTTTATTTCGTGTGTATTATTTTGTATTATTAACCCGGGGTATTACTCTAAAGTTCACTGTTGCAGTTTTCTAGTGTAGTCTGTTGTAACTTTGCAGGCTACTTCAGTTTGTTTGAAGCGATCCGTGAAAGACCGCATTGGGGGGGGGGGACTTACGGAAGGCCTGATTAACACTTGATACCAAGTAATTAAACTTATACATTTAACAGTAAATTTTAATTTATGCAAGTCAACATCTACAATTTTTTTAAACTGTAAAATTGAAGGTTTGGGCTAACTCTTATTATCTTTGTAATTTTGGTTTATCTTCTATTTAATTATAGGTTAGTTGTGACCGGTTCTAAAGCAAATTATTTTGTATTGTTCTTGTCATAATATTTTAATTCGATTGTTAATATTGGAACAAACAACGGCAAACTTATGGCAAATAATTTACAAATCCATTCTAACTTCAATACTTTTTTTTAGTAATATTATGTACATTTTTCGTTTAAATATCAACCAGGAACAGAGCCAAAATAATACAAAAATCCACAATATTTTTGGTTACTTGTTGTGATCTATAAATGCTAATTTCGCAAAATCAATTTACAAAAGGTTAATAAAATGTTATTTTCAATAATTTATAATTGTATTGTACGTTGTTCCAAGACACCATGTAAATATGCTGCATGCATTTTACAAAGAAAAAAATATACGATACTGGATCGATCAAAAGTTGTATCTGTTGTAATTGGTCAAAATGTCGCAGTCACTGGATGAAACGGCAGTCACTGGTTGATTTGTCTCTGTCACTGGCTCTGCTCTCACCGCTCGCGGCCGCTTATTATCCAGTGTCTTTGACTGAAGGGGAAGAGGAAAGGGGTTGTCTCTGTTGTAATTGGTCAAAATGTCGCAGTCACTGAATGAAACGGCAGTCACTGGTTGATGTGTCTCTGTCACTGGCTCTGCTCTCACCGCTCGCGGCCGCTTATCATCCAGTGTCTTTGACTGAAGGGGAAGAGGAAAGGGGTTGTCTCTTTTGTGATTGGTCAAAATGTCGCAGTCACTGGATGAAACGTCTCTCACTGGTTGATTTATCGCTGTCACTGGCTCTGTTCTCACCGATCGCGGCCGCTTATCCCCAGTGTCTTTGACTGAAGGGGAAGAGGAAAGGGGTTGTCTCTTTTGTGATTGGGCAAAATGTCGCAGTCACTGGATGAAACGTCTCTCACTGGTTGATTTGTCTCTGTCACTGGCTGTGCTCTCGCCGCTTGCGGCCGCTTATCCCCAGTGTCTTTGACTGAAGGGGAAGAGGAAAGGGGTTGTCTCTTTTGTGATGATTGGGCAAAATGTCGCAGTCACTGGATGAAACGTCTCTCACTGGTTGATTTATTGCTGTCACTGGCTCTGTTCTCACCGATCGCGGCCGCTTATCCCCAGTGTCTTTGACTGAAGAGGAAGAGGAAAGGGGTTGTCTCTTTTGTGATTGAGCAAAATGTCGCAGTCACTGGATGAAACGTCTCTCACTGGTTGATTTATCGCTGTCACTGGCTCTGTTCTCACCGATCGCGGCCGCTTATCCCCAGTGTCTTTGACTGAAGGGGAGGAGGAAAGGGGTTGTCTCTTTTTTGATTGGGCAAAATGTCGCTGTCGCGATTGAAAAGTTACTGATATTTTACCACGGCTGTCATTGGTTTATTTGTCGCTGTCACTCGTTCTACGCATTTACGTCGTGCGTGTGTGGTAGATCTGTGTCAGGATTCAAGATAGTGACAGTGTTGGGTACAATACACGCTATTTCGCACTCAGTAGTTTGTTCTTAGTTTCGTAGGAGTTTATTTTTAAACAAAATTAGCCCTCTAAAAAAAAGTAAGCGAGGTGTGGAATCATTTTACCAGTGTTGCATGCCTGCCTTTTATTGGCACATACAGAGCAGTCTCAGTATCCCTTGTCACCGGTAAAAGTCACTGATCCAAACCTGAAGCTGTCATTTAAAGTCACTGGACCGACCATTCCTAGTTGGATGTAGATATACTCTTAGCTAATGCACCAGTATAGTGACGTTGTGGAAACCAGTTCATTAAAAATATCCAACAATTGTTCCTTATGTAATAAACTACTAACACAAAATTCGACCCTAGTCTCTCATCCCTACAGTATATGCAAAATATTTTATTTCTACTATGATCTTAACAATTATGTTTACTAAAATTTACTTGTTTATTATTGAAATTCAAAATAAAGTTGTTAAAGTTAACAGTAAAACTGTTCTGTAGGCGACACTTGATTGGTTAACTCGATTCTACACGTTTCTGTAGAGCATTCAAGCTGCTGCAGCCTGACCTTAATTCAGTTTTATTAAATCTAAATCAAGCGAAATGAAGTCTGGATGCGCTGTTTCTTTCTCGCAAGTATTACTTCTGTTTGACATTCTCCTTGCATTCTTAGAATGTACATTCGGTTGTATATAAAATCACACAAACAAAAATTACTACATCAACACATCTGATCATGTTTTTTTTAATTCTTTCTCGTTCATTCTCTCGTTATATATATATATATATATATATATATATATATATATATATATATATATATATATATGGAGCAAATTTCTAATAGTTAATAAAATACTTTTTATTCATCCACTTAAGATCATTTTGAAACTTATAGTGGATAACACTTGATGTTAATGCAGTTTTTTCAGATATTCATTAAATTTAATAATGAATTAATTTTAGTTTTATATGGGAGGAAAACGTTTCACAAAAGGCCAGGTATGCAATATAGTTATTTCTTCCCATTTAGGTTGAAATAAGTGATAACATGATATTATAAAACAGCTGGTTTTATTGTGTTATAGGTTATGTGGTAGAATAGCTGTTGTAACACATAGGTTATGTTATTTTATTTATATTTTTTTGTAACTATTTAATAAAAAGCTACTAAAAAAAAATTTTCTTTGTTGTCCTAAGTGGGAATTAAGTTGAAAAGTTTTTTTTTATATCACTTGTTTACATATATTTTTTTGAATATAAATACGAGTAAAGTAAATGTAATCTCTTCATACGGAAATACGAATTACCTTGAATAAAAGCAGTAAAGCCTTGAAACTAAATGATAATTTCGTCAAACACTCAACTTCGTCGGTGAATCTAACCTAACCAGGTGTGAGATAGAAGAGAATATTTAGCTCGATTAGTTTTCCAGCTCTTGTGGTCTGCTCGAGTATATCGCAGACTGTTGATCGTTCAGTCGAGAGCAGGGGGCACCACGTGCAGGCGATCAACTTCACCCCCCTACTAAACGACCTCTTAAAAATAGTAAAAGAAGTACCGGGCATATCAACCTTACTTTTTGCGGACGACCTTGTCTTTTCGGCTTCAAGCGGGACTCCTTCGAACCTGGAAGAAACTATAAATCGAACCCTTAGAAGAGTTGCTGACTGGGCCAACTACAACCAAATGGTAGTTAGTGAGAAAAAGACTGTTTTCACTCTATTCACCCTTTCAACTAAGCCGCCAAAACTGAGGATCAAGTTAAACAACAAAATTTTAAACCATGAAGATACTCCACGATATCTTGGCATCACGTTAGACAGGAAGCTAAACTTTGCAAGTCATATTGAGGCAACAGCCGAAAAAGCCACCAACAGAAGCAAACTGCTGAAGAGATTAACAGCAACTACATGGGGTGCTACCCAGGATGTTCTAAATTCGACGTACCTGACCTATGTACGACCAACAATGGAGTATGGAGGAGAGGTGCTCAACCTGGCCAGCTCAAATTGCCTAAAGAAGCTAGACAAGGTTCAAAATAATAACATGAGGCTCATAACTGGAGGAGCTAAATCGACTCCAATACTAGCTATGGAGATCCAAACAGGACTGGAACCCTTGGAAGTCAGAAGAGACAAATGTCTCCTAAAATTCTGGGAAAAAAATAAAAGAACAAATAGAAAGTTTTGGGAAACATAAAGCTGCCACTTCCCGCCTCAGAACTCAGATTACTCCAGTAATCAAAGCTCTACAGCTGGAACAAAAATATAACATTTTCCTTCATGCTGAAGCTGTCCCATTAAATCAACACAATCGAGTCTTTGACAACCTACCTCCAGTTTTTCTAAACCTTGTTGACCAGGTGAAACCAAAGTCACAGGCTATGGATATTGAACTCAGGAAAGCAACATTAATGACCATCAACGAACGATTCCCTGAAAGTGACTGGCTTCATATTTACACAGATGGATCTTCAAACCCTTCAAGTGGAGAAACTGGAGCAGGATATTTTTCAAAATTATTTCAGGGCTCGGTAGCTGTGGGCCTCTGCTGCAGCAATTTTGATGGTGAGGTTGTGGCCATAGGAGAAGCAGCATCATGCGTCATGCGACTTTCGCCGCGGCAGGTTGTATTCCTGATTGATTCACAATAAGCGATTTTGGCAGTTTCCTCTAACACACCAACTGACTGCACCTTGACAGTGTCGTGCAGAGAAAAAAATGCAACTATGTCAAGAGGCAGGCTTCAGAATTGCGCTCTAGTGGATTCCCAGCCACGTTGGCACAACAGGGAACGAAAAAGCTGACAACCTAGCCAAGAGTGGGTGCCGTCTACCACAGCCACAAATCAAAATATCACTGGGCTCTGCTTACACCAGGATCCACGCAGCAGCTAAGACGTACTTGAAAAAATCACAAGAAAACCTGGCTGTTGGAAAGAGATGGCAAGAACTTTGCACCAACCCCATTCCAAAAAACCTGCCTCGACCTATCAGTGTTGCGCTGTTCCGTCTAACCACGGGACACGACTACCTTCAGGCGCACCTTCATCGCATTGGGCTGGCGGACACGGATCGGTGCCCCTTGTGCCAAACGGGAAAGATGGATGGAGACCACCTTCCTGCCTGCCCACAGCTCGAAGCATACAATAGCAACCCAAAAACCAGACTCTCCAAGCTCTACTGGTCTGCACGATGCCAAATGGCCGAGTTACCAAGGGAAGGCGTTGGATAAAACAAAACATTAGTTTTCCAGCGTTCCAGAACAATCTGAGGACAAAGTAATACTGTGTCTAGGTATTATTTTTAAACTCTAATCTGCAATTATTTGAAAAGAAAACAGTATATTAGACCCAATTTACTGCTAACCCTCTTTCGGGTTAATGCTTTCCATAACCAATATTTAAATGGTTATTTGGTAAATCTTTGAAAAAATGTTTTCAAAACTCTAACAGTAATAACATTGCTATCTGTTCCTCATACACTCGTACGCACAACCCCACAATATATTATGGCATATATTTGTTCCCAACGACATAGACAGCTGATGTATACTCTAAAGGGTACCTGTAAGGTGAGGTCGTTCTAGGCTCTGTACAAACAGTGGTAAGTATTATGTTGCTCTTAATAAAAGATTTACGTGTTGTGAGTGCGCGCGTGTGTGTATGTGTGTGTGTGTGTGTGTGTGTGTGTGTGTGTGTGTGTGTGCGTGTCTCGGCCTCTGTGGGGGGCCTTTCTCTCTCTGTGTGTGTGTGTGTGTGTGTGTGTGTGTGTGTGTCTGTCTCTGTGCGGGTGTGTGCGCTCGTGCGGGTGTGTGCGCTCGTGCGTGCGTGTGTACGTATGTATGTGTGTGTGTAAGTGTGCGTGTGTGTGTGTGTGTGTGTGTGTGTGTGTGTGTGTGTGTGTGTGTGTGTATGTGTGTGTGTGTGTGTGTGTGTGTGTGTGTGTGTGTGTGTGTGTGTGTGTGTGTGTGTGTGTGTGTGTGTGCGTACGTGTGTGTGTGTGTGTACGCGAGTGCGTGTGTGTGTATATGTGTGGGCGCGCGCGTGCGTTTGTATGCGTGCGTGTGATCGCGTGTGTGGGCGCGCGCGTGCGTGTGTATGCGTGGTGTGTGTGTGTGCGCGTGCGTGTGTATTCGTGCGTGTATGCGTGTGTGTGTGTGTGTGTGTGTGTGTGTGTGTGTGTGTGTGCGCGCGCGCGTGCGTGTTCTCACGGATCTTACCTACCCCGTTACTGCGGCTATTCCCTCCGACTAGCCTTTTTCTTTTACTCTTCACCTGTCTTCTTCCTTTTACCACACCTTGTCCGTAAGAGAGTAATGGTTTATCCCTTGACTACGAACCTTGGTTCGAGACCTGTATCTCAAGGAATAAACCTCTCAGGAGAACCAACTCCTGAATTTTTTATGAAAACCAATTAGCCTCCCATAAGCCTCTTTAAGCTCCTTTCGGGGTAGTGGAATCTTTGAGAGACATTTGTGACTTAAAGACTATGCATGGATACCTAGTGAACTTATTTTATTTTAAATGAAAACACAGCTAATTGGAAACTATAAATTTTTTATTATCTGTTTGGATTTAGAATTACATATTATTATTAGATTTATTTTAATTAGCAGGATTTAACTTTTTTAATTTTACCTAACCTTACCTTTGAATTACCATGACTATCTTGTTTCATGGTATTAGTACAGAATATTTCCCCTTTATTATGTTTACAATTTTATTATTACTTATATTAACACACACACACACACACACACACACACACACACACACACACACACACACACACACACACACACACACACACACACACGCATACACGCACACACACACACACACACACACACACACACACACACACACACACACACACACACACACACACACACACACACGCATACACGCACACACACACACACACACACACACACACACACACACACACACACACACACACACACACACACACACACACACACACACACACACACACACACACACACACACACACACACACACACACATATATATATATATATATATATATATATATCTACACATTTTATATCCTTTTCTAATATTATAATAGAAATCCCAAATTGCTTAATATGTTTACTATCATTTATTTAAATTCAATTATTATAATTAATTTTCACATAATTATGAGTATTCAAGTTGAATTTTACGTATTTTTGAGTTTTGTTTACTTTCAAACATTTCAAGGTTAATTTCTAGTTACATTAGGTTATGCCTTTTAACATACAATCCTTTTAATTCACTAATAGACTCTGGTTAACATTTACCTATTTGTAGGTTAACATAATTAGTTATAACATGCTAGGCATTTACTAAAACCTTCCTGCTGATAATTATATACTGAGACAAAGGATTTCATACATTTTCCAAGAAAAAAGCCATGTCAGATAAAAATTATTTAAATGCAATACTTATATTTCCAATTCAGGCAACGGTTAAATGGAAATAAATTTAGAATATTTGTTTATTAATTTAGGTAACCTAAGAGAGTTTTCTGTCCCTTAGGTTATTCGATTTTTTGTTAATTTTGATTTTAAGTTAATATATTTTGAAATAAAATTCTATCTAAAAGGAAATTAAATTGTTTATATGACCTTATACTGCAAAACGTTAGGTATCTTCTATGGTTGGGTTGTCTTTAGGCCTCTTCACGGCTTCCATGGGGTTTGGATGTAGGCTTCACTGCATTGCATGGCGTTGGTGAATTTTGTTAAGTTCGGCTTCTTTTTTCATTTTCTTGGTCGAGATGTTGGTAAATACATATATGAGCTACAGCTCATATATTTGTACACTTCCCGGGTCACATAGTAGCACTTTATACCGAATATTGGGTCGTTAATGATTCTGAGTGTAACAATACACCGCACTCTACGGCCGTCCAAACTGTACTGCCTAAGCGTCGCTTTTTGGCTTCGTCCTTACCAATTTTTTCTTTCCGCCTTTTCGATATCCATCTTACATTTTTAACCAATGAGAAAGCCGTTGCTATGACGACTGAATTTGTTTATTTTGTAATTTTGAATTTTAATTAGTTTCAATTTTTGTAATATACTTTTCTTTACTCCAATGTGTTATTTTCAATTTTTTAACTTCCATTTAATAATTTGTTTGTCTTTATTCTTCTAATTTAATTAACTTGCTGTTTCTTCTTGCTAACTCAAACTTCGACGGTAGCGCTGTCGCTGCAGTGTGGCAAGATCGTATAAACCGTATCCACACGCGGGTTTTTACCGAAACTAATATAGCTCCAGTACTGGATAACCTCTATTTTATGCTATTATATTTTAAATTAAAATTTGCATCTTTACACAACTACTACTTTCCCTACCTATGCATAATATACTTCCCGCACATTTTTATACTTATATTCACTATTCCTGATTATATTTGGTCAAAAAAAGTTTAATATTATACATTTTTGGCTGGGTCCCACTCTTACTGTTTCATTTAAATCGGTCTATTAGCCGTTAGCCTAATTAATGTTGCGTTGATTTATAATTTATTCTAACATTCCCAGTTTGTCTATTTAGTTCTAACTACTTTAGTTTACATTGATTTTCCCTATATTTAACATTTTTATTATAATACTATGAAATAATTGGAATATGAGTTGATTGATCTATTTACCTATTCTAGGCTTAGTTACATTTATCTGTACTAATACCAGATTTATTTGCATCGGTCATTATGGCCGTTGCAGTGTGTATGCGTGCGTGTGTGTGTGTGTGTGTGTGTGTGTAAGTGTATGCGTGCGTGTGTGTGCGTGCGTGCGCGCATGTGCGCGTTTGTGTGCGTGTGTATGCGTGTGTAAGTGTATGCGTGCGTGCGTGTGTGTGTGTGTAAGTGTATGCGTGCGTGTGTGTGCGTGCGTGCGCGCGCATGTGCGCGTTTGTGTGCGTGCGAGTGTGTGTGCGTGTGTGTATTGGGGCTTAACTTAAAATTATTTGTTAAAGGAGGAGCCAACCGGAGGGTGATTACCTTCAAAACACCTTCAATACTAAATATTCTTAAACACAGTATTAAAGTTATAGTTGGGGCGGAAACGTTTATAGAGTTAAGGGAAGGCGGAAATAAGTATCAAAACTAATGAATTACTATAAAATTTTGCCTATGTTCAAGTAAACCCCCTCCTTACTTTACAATATAACATCAAACCTACTTACACCAACCCGCACATCAGTTTCATACTGGTGTGTAAAGTAATGTTTTCAACACTATTGATTTTTCCATTTTCATTGTACTTGAATGTATGGTTTCGTACTTTTTGCGGACAAAATTTCTGTTGGAAAACTCAGTTACCCCTGCTAACCCCTAACCCCCCCCCGTACAAATTAAATAAAAACTTTCTAGAATAGGAAAAAATGTCCTTGTTTCAGAGCGTTTTAATGCCTTTATGGGGGACAATAGCCTTCCTTGAGTGTTGACATTAAAAAATATAGTCTTTTAAAAATACCAATTTTATTAAATAATAGTAATAAAGAAAATACAAAATAATATAACGGAACTTAAACATACCGACTAAGCATGCTTTTCTTTATTTATTTCATTACTAATTAAATGCAAAGAGAAACTATATAAACAAAAATATGCTGACGCTAAATGGTATCTTTTAAAATACTTAAATAAAATATTGATTTGTACCACTTACTTCCGAATACCTCAAGTTAATATTAATACCATTGCCTAATGTTCAAAGGTTGTTTTATGTTTAAATCTTTGGCAAGGCTAGTCAGACAATACAGTAAACCGTATTTAGATCACTTAAACGTGTATCTGTGAGTGTTCTGTAAGCTGCTTACATCTGTGAGTACTACGAAACGTTTTGCCTGTTAAATCTATATGAAAGTTATAGATGAGATTTCTCCTAAAGATTAAGCATAGATGAATGCTAACTTTATGGTTTGAATGTGACTTGTATTTAAGCCTTTTCGTAGATATTTTAATTAATTTTAACTCAAAGTAAATCCCATATTTATATCAGCTTTTAACTCTATTGAAACACAGATCAATTACTCTACGTCGAAAGAAGATTATGTAAAGAATTAAGTTATATTTACATTGTAGCTAAGTTTAACGGATATAATAAAACGTTGATTGATAACATCCATAATAAAATAAAATGGATGAATATTAATAATTCTAGATGTACTTTACTAAAAAATAGAGAGGAAAGAAAATGGATTAGATTAGCTCACCATCCGCCTATATGTAACTCGGTTAAAAAGCTTTACGAAAGAACAGTAACGTAAAGGTAACGGAACTAACCTTAAAAATCTATATTGTACCAGAAAGATATAGTAATAAATGAAAGTAAATTGGAAATTTGTAGTTTGCGATGTGAAATACGTCCGATGAAATATTTTGGGAAAACGGAAAGAAGTATACAAACTAGAGCGAAAGATCATTTTTCAAATTTAAAATATAATAAACCTGAAATGTCAGATTTAGCAACGCATTGTTTTGACAAGAATAATATATCTAAAAGTAAAAATGTAACCCTTTTGGAGAATGTGATTCATTTTAATGAATTAGATGCATTGGGAACTTTTTTATAAATAGACAAAAATAGTATTGTTAATAATGAATTAAGACCAATTCAAAATTTCATACTATTATAAATTAATTTAGTGTTAAATATTATCTTTAATTTAAATTATTTAAATAGTTTGATTAATATTACGGTTTTTATTAAAATTATAGGTTTATCAAAATTAAATATCTGTAGTTATCATATGTTGTTCTATGTAAATATATTAGTAGCAGTGGTTGTAAATTTGGCAATGCCCAGATCCGGTTCCAACTTTTGTTAAAATATTATAGGTTATGTTCTTTTTCTGTAATTACAGTTATATGTTTGTAATAGCATCACTGAAACGTGTTTGAAATTAAAGTTTTTATAATTGTGAGTTGTATATATTACTAAGTAAGTATTTTTGGGAAATAATTGTGCAAGAGTGGAAATATTGTATATCAAAATGTTTAAAAATATACGTTTTTTCCTAAGTGACATATTCTAAACAATTTCAAATGTTTGTTATGTCAAGTGAGTTAAAACCTGTCATTCCCGTCACACGTGTTTTAAAGTACCTTTGGCATATATTCAATCCTCAACCATACCACTGCAGATTCCATAATCTGTAAACAAGTATTTTTCCAAATAATACTTATATTATAACTAGCTATTATGCGTCTCATCTTCACACACATTTATAATATGTAGTTAATAAACTTATAATAGATTTTCTAAATTAGAACATGATTATTTCAGTTGAATACATTTTTATTTACTATACTATAAGGCATGACTCTCGGCCGAGATATATAGATTTTGCTTACTTAACTTCCTAGAACAGGCGATATATATATATATATATATATATATATTTATATAAATTTATATTGAATTAATTTCAGTAGAATTAAATATGTTATTCATTATTAGTTGTACATAAAAAAAATTCTAAGAAAAAATTAAAATTAAAAATAATATTCTAATATTTTACTTCTCTGAAGGTTTTATAATCATCAAAAGTAGAAACTAACAGTTACACCAACCTACAAAAGTAAATAAACCATAAAAATTTATAATACGTACTTTTAATAATAGTAAACTTTCAATAGATAATTACAGCTGTCAATACAAATCTTTTTGGTTGTGAGAACTGAATTCTAAAGATATACTTACGTCTGTAATAAATTAAATAAATCGGTGTCATAGATCATAAATTGTCATATTTGTTATTATATAAATGTAAAAAATTTTCAATTCATTAGAGTTTTAACCTAATAATGTGCAATAAATAAAGTAGTATAAATTAAACGTTAGAACAGCTGTTATGCAAATTAACATAAAATATATAAAAACAGTTGTATGAAATCATATTGTTTACCTAAATTAAGCGTTATCTGTGGGGCTGATTATTAGTTGCACCTGTAATAATGCTGATTACATTTTAATTTCAATGACTGATTGATCGGTTTGAAAAGTAGCCGTATAAAATATCTTTGTATATAAAAATATTATGTCGGTTTGTGTACGCTTCAGAGTTCAAAACGTTCTGCAGTGATTTATGTCAAATTTTGATACGAGATACAACCCGCATCTAAGATGGTTTTTATATATTTTTTCTGAATCTGTGTGTGTGTGTGTGTGTGTGTGTGTGTGGGGAGGTTGTGTATGCTTGAATTAGCCTCTGAAGTGATGTAAAATTAAACTTCTATGAAACCTATGCTTTGGTTTGTTCTTGATTTCTCATCCACGCAACCACAATGTGCCACAACAAAGCAATAACAAACAGACAATCAAACAAGGTTGTAAACCCCAGTTAAAAAATAAAAACAAAAAAATTAATTATTTAGATTTTAGCATGCTAGCAATGGGTTTTAAGAAATTAGGCCCAAACAAGTTTAAAAGTAATACTTGATGTAAAAGCACTAGCTTGCAATTAGCCTTGAGTGTGGGCAAGGAAGCAAAATTTGATTAGAATAACAGGTGCTAATAGGTCTACAAACCTTTGCTAGTATGATAATATAAAAATGATTAATTAATAAATAAAATGTGACAATTATGTAATCAATTTAAGGAAGGAAAAATGTAAAGTGTATATTAATAGTTAATACTGAATAAAAAAAATGATGTTAGAACAAAAAGTATATAACATTATAAACAGTAAATAAAAAATTATCTTAAACATGAATTAGTTTAAAAAATGTCTATGAATTCTGTAAGGTAAAGACAACCAAAATAATTAGGGTGAGAGGGCATAACCAGACAAAAACTTAAAACCGTCGTAAAGAGTCGAATGACATTTTCAAGAGAATGAACTGATTATCATAGAGAATCTTATTTCTACTTACTTTCATCCATCCTTCTTCTTACAGCGCGTGCACTACTTCATGGCCCTGTTAGAGTGTCAGTGGAGGGTTTCCTCCACATCCTTACCTTAGGCCTGCTAATCCAATAGACAAACATGCTTATCGACTTAAACCTTACAGCTTTGGACAAATGATTCTAATGTTCAACTTGCATTGGAGTTATTACGTTTACATACAGAGACGTTTAGCTTTTAAACAAAAAGTTACAGGTATACACAAAAACGAAGTGGCCCACATAAAACTCAAAATTTCACAAGCATACCGACAATACATAATCTATACCGGAGTCTTGAACAATTATGCGGGAAAATATTCTAAATTAAAGAAATTAAACTATAAATTACAAGACACTACAGATGTAATAACAAACAAAACATGTTCTTTTAAAGCTACAGAAAGAAAATGTTTCATTCCGCTTGAAAAGATGTGTCAACTTAAAAACGTAATATAATAAAGAAAATCACTGTGGAAAATATGTTCCTTCCGAGACGTCAACAGTAACCTAATTTAGCTGCAGTCGTTGTTAAACTTATTTCCTTTATTTTGCCGCTACTTGTAATTGCGTTAGAAAGTTGCTGTTCTCCATTTAAAAACTCCCTTCTACTTTCTCGTGTAATATAGTTATATAGCTAATGTAAATTTACTTTACTGGAAGCGAGCTTTAGAAATGATTAATTTATCTACTTTAAATTTAGGCGTTTTAAATGAACTTTAAAAACTTGCCTGATGAATTTTCCCACTAATATAAAAAGTTCAATAAATACATCTCGAAGTTAATGTCTTTAAAGCTAATATTAGTTATACCTTCTCTGTTACAACTGTGCGTGGGAAACCAGGTTTAAGGAGAAAAGTAACAACCATTCTCCTAACGAACTACAAAATATTACGAACCTTTCGACAAAAATAAACAAAATACCATCCCAAAAGTACCGACAATGTTTTCTATTGGTCAAACTACGGTAGATTTCTATTGGAAACAGTAACAAAACAGTGCTATCACACCAGTGCCTATTTGTAACTTGTACTAAAACAGAATTGCCATTAAACCAAAATTAATTAACTTTAAACAAAGATTTAATCACCTTAAACAAACCAGTAGCCACATATTGGCCGGACATGCTAACATGTGAAATGCTTTTATATAAAGGAAGTAGAACGGGGGAATAAACTATTGTTTGGCATTTGTTATTGGCGATTTTATAATACTCTTGCTCAAATAACGCGAACAAATATCAATGACCCAGAAAAATATTGAGGAATAAATTAGTTTTTTAATAATGTATAACTAAAAAGGGGTGGAAAACGTATAAAAATTCAATCTATTTTTGTCACTCTAATTTTGTCTTAACAATAGCCTTAATTCTAAACCAACATACAGCCTATGTTAGTAGGTCTGTTTATAGAATATTTTATAGATATTTAATATTTATATTTTTGCGATAATAATTTTACGTCGATTAGTGGGAGAGTACTTAATGAAATGCAATGCTTTTCTTGTTACGTTTACAGCTACATTGACCGCTTTTTCACTTTGAACTAAAGGCAGTGGTATTTACGGACAGTTTTTGAGTCATTTGGGATCTGGGGCTAGCTTTACCAACGTATGTTATATATCTGGAATAGGTCAATAATGTAAGTGAAGAAGTAGGATGCTAGTAGAGTGATGGGGGGGGGGTGTTACTTCCCCTAATAGTTTACTAATGGGCAGTGACTGGTTCCAGTTAATGTTAGCACTGGATGGTTTCGGAAACCTTGAATACGAACTGTCACCTACGCTAATGCAGGAATGGGGTTTGGAGAAATATTTTGTAAAGTTACTTTTCAAAATGAAATTGAATTTATTTTGTTCACGCTAAATATTTATGGAAATAAGAGAAACTTGTAGCTTCTATTACAGGGTAAGGTAGCTTTATTTATTTTAGAATCAGGTTCGCTAGAGTTTCACAAAGTATCAGCCAGGAGCGCTGTTGTACCAAATGATGTTCAACGAAATAAAAATTATTCTTAATGAGTTCCACTTGCAGTATTGTTTTTCTACCCTTCACTCCTACTAACTTCACCCCTCATTTGTCTCTATGTTAAAATGATTACATATCAACCCCTGTAAAATGGTCTCATACTTTTAATAAACAAAGAAATACCGTAATATTAGCTCACTGAACAAATTTAAGACAACCTCCTGAAAAACACTAAGTAAACGTCTTTCACACAGCAAAACTAGTTAATTTAGACTGATGGTGTCTATACATTGAGACAGCAGTGACTTGATACAGTGTCTGATATTTCAAGTCTAAATGTTTCAAACTCTTGATAAAAAATTCATTATCCAATTGATTTCATAATAGTCAGTTTAGAATCTTACAAGATAACAACTTGTCTAGATATATAGGAACTTGCCGAGGAACATCAATGAAAATTAAAGACAGTAATACGCCCCTCCGCCAAATAAATAAAACAGGAAAGGCATTTGAATCTACAATTTTATTGTAACGCATCATCATAAACACATTTGCTACACATTTGTTACACATTTACAAAACGCTATTGGGAGAATGAGAATTTTGAGTTATCTGATATTTATAACGGCTCGGAAGAGAAGTAAGGCCTCACGATTTTGGGTTAACGTTTTATTTTTCAAATTTTTTGATTCTATCCTCACGTGAGCTACTAGTTTTTACTAAAACACTTGTAAATACTTACAAACTTGCCTATAGTAGCACTTACTTGTATTTGTTGAGGATGGCTGTTTCGGGAGATGTGTCACATTGTCAATGTTACGGTCTTAGTTGACAATGGGACACATAAGTAAGTGCTACTATAGGCAAGTTTGTAAATATTTACAAGTGTTT
The DNA here is from genome assembly GCA_036971475.1 of Prosapia bicincta. Lineage (NCBI taxonomy): Eukaryota > Metazoa > Arthropoda > Insecta > Hemiptera > Cercopidae > Prosapia > Prosapia bicincta. The sequence continues at coordinate 38,408,322 of JBAIZL010000010.1, read as the reverse complement.
TATTATTTTTTTTTATTACTCAATAAAATTCTTAATTACATTTATGTTCATATATGGTACCTTTAAGTTTAATATTTATCCATTTCACATTGCTATTTATAACATATGTTCCATTGTGAAAATTTTTATACTCCTTCAACTTAGTTCCTTGAAACACTTCTCACGTACTAGCCTTTTTATGTATTATGGGCGCCTCATTTTTTATATTTAATTAGAGAATACTTCAAATGTAACCCCCCGGGTATTTTGTAAATAGCAAATTTGCACTTTAATTAAAAAAAATACTTTATTATTTTTACTTTGTAATGTCTACAAAGTAGTGTAAACAGCACGTGCAACACACAATGACGCCAAATTTATAGAATGTTTATTTATAGAATGACAGAAATACTTTATAACACCCTAGCCTCGCTGAGTCGACTTTAGTTGTTTGTTAACATTAGTTGATGTTACTACTGAACCATTTACAGTACAGTCCTACTGTATTTTTTTAACAGTGAATTTTTATGAACGTTTATTACAGTATTTCAGTGTGATTTTACATAACTTAATTTTTAAAGATCTTTTTCGTTTGTTTTGTAGAGTTTAGTGTCACTTGAAGTTTTAAAGGTCAGTATTGCAAGATATCCGAATCTCAAAAGAAACGACGCGATTTAAGTCTTAAACAAAAATTGGTATTCTAGATAGGTACAGTAAATTACCAAAAATGAGTCAAAGAAATGCTGCTTCTCAACTTGGCGTTTCTCAACCTCTCTTATGTAAAATATTGAACTACAAAGAAAAAATCTTGTCATTATCAAAGTGTAATGCAAATGTTGACAACAAAAGACATCGTTCTGGGAAGGATCCTCAAGTGGAATCAGCTTTAAAATTGTGGTTTAAAAATGTTCGCGAAAAAGATGCTCGAGTTGACAGCCCACTAATGCGTCTAAAAGCTGAGGATCTTGGCAAAAAAAATAGGAAAACAGGATTTTAAAGGCACAGATAGATGGTTCAATCGATGGAAGAAAAGGGAAAACATTGTTTACAAGAAAACGTGTGGTGAAAAAAATGCTGATTTTGTTGGAGCTGAGGACTGGTTACAATACGAATGGCCAAAGATTTTGGCCGAGTATTCTCCTAGCTGCATATACAATGCAGATGAAACAGGACTTTATTATCGTGCTTTACCCGAACATAGTTACTTATTTAAAAATGAAAGTGCTAACGGCTGTAAAATATGTAAACAAAGAATAACTGTTTTGTCATGTGTTAACATGGTTGGTCATAAAGAAAAACTCTTAATTATCGGTAAATCTAAAAATCCACGTTGTTTTCAAGGTATCAAAAAGCTACCGGTTGAATATCATTCAAACTCCAATGCTTGGATGACATCAAAATTTTTAATGAATTGCTGACTAAATGGGATACCAGCCTCAAACGCAACATTATCCTTCTACTAGACAACTGCACTGCACATAATGACATAAGCACTACGCTAAAACACATCAAAGTGATTTACCTTTCGGCCAATACTACATCAATTATTCAGCCATGTGACCAAAGCATAATTAAAAATCTCAAAAGTTTTTATCGACGAGAGATGCGTGCTAGAATTATAGAAAATATGGATGAATTTCAAACCCTTACCTCAAATGAATTGGCTAAAAAAACTTCTTTACTCGATGTTATTCATCTGAGAGCAAAATCTGGAATGAAGTTTCTGAAAAAACTGTGAAAAATTGCTTTAGAAAAGATGGGTTTTTTGTTGAAGAAAATCAAGAGCAAGGTACATTTGAGGAAGACTCTGAAGGAACTTGAAGCCTTTCGATTTGTCCTTAAAAGAATATACTGAGTAGATGGAAGTTGACGATAATATTGAAACAGCAGCGGAAATGACTGAAGATGATATTTGTGAGGTAGTTGCTTCAACATCAAAAGTTACTGAAGAAGAAGAAGGCACCGATGATGACGAAAATAATAAATGTGTACCGCAAAGATCTAAGCAGGAAGTTCACCAAGCTCTTGAGATTCTAAGGCAGTTTGTTCAACAAAAAAGCAGAAAATTTCAACAAACATTATGAATATGAACAATTTATAAACAATATTTTACGAGAAGACTACAGTCACATATAGAGGAATTCTTCGAGAAAAAGTAAATGTAAATTTGAAGTGTAAATAAGTTTGAAGTGTTTTATAATGAAGTTTTATGTGTTAAAATATTTTGATCAAGTGTTTTACGTAGTTCTATATATATTTTTTCAATTATGCTAGATTCAGTGTTTAAAAAAAATCTACAGTGGAATAAAATAAACTGACATGAAATATGCCCACTAATTTTAACAAGTAGGAAACTAAATTACAGAAATTCCACTACTGTACATAAAACTGTCCGGAATAGCATCAAAATTTGGCAAGTACAGTTTAATTATAGTGTTACAGAATTATAATTACTTAATGTAATGATAGGCTTACATATCGTTTAGAACAAACAGTTGTGGCCATAATACAGTGAGTTCAATGCAGTACGGATGTAGACTACATCGTGATTAAGCGTTCGGTTATTATTATCGTTCGATTATTGTTATCAAATATGATCACAATAAGCGGCGCCGATTGTATTTACTGAATTTGAACGTATCGAAAAATATTGAGAATTAAATTTAAAGCTTTCCTTGGCAATTACTTGAACCTATTTGCTTATTAGCACATATTAAAATTTTACATGGGTTTACTCTCGTGGTTAAATTTTGAAAATAATTAAATTAAAAGTAACACAGTCACTTATAAAACATTTTGTCGTTGTTAATAAATTTTGAAAATCATAGTAATAAAAGTTGAATACAAAACTGTAACGATTGCGCGCCCATGGCATTACTCCTTCCAACGTATCCACTGGAGGATTAAAGGAGAAGCTTTTTCTCAGGTAACCTAGCATATGGTTCGGAAGCCTCACCTTTTTATATTCAGAAAATGCTTTTGATTGGTTTACTACTGTTCAACATGACGTCCATTTGACTAGCGTTGTCATGAAACATTTTCAGAAACAAAAACTTCTTTCAAACTACGACGATTCTACATTAACTAATATAACAAATATTTATGCAACATGCCCAATTGTGACAAAATGTTTTCAGAATGTTACACAAACTAATACATTTCTTACAATCGTCTCTTTTAATCGTCTTACAGTTCCAAACAAAATCTCACTCAGAGTTGTATTCATGTCGAGTCGTATTGTTATTGCAGCGACGTCTCCGCACAGCAACACCGAGTCGTGATTGTTACAATACCAGGAATACATGAATGTTAATTGGCTTGGAAATGTATCATAATTTATTCATAAGAAAGTTGTTTGGAGAAGTACGCTCTACTTCCGTTTCCTGTTCAGCCAGACTGAGGTAAACAATCATTTTATTCTTGTTATTCAGTTACCATTGATAAGGTTCTTAGACAAACCCTTGATACTTTTCCACTTCATTAAGACTTCGCCATATATTTTTGTGACTCTCTTCTGCTTTGATAATCTATCAAAATTTGAGTTCAGCTTATGAGTAGTAGTAATAATTACACAGTAGCAGATACCAACTCACAATCAATCCTGTAATCCATTTTCACATAAGGTTTCAAAAGTTGTCTTCATTAGGGAGTAAAACTACACAAATTCTTAACCGCTGCGCACATTCAGTAAGACCACTTTCTCAGTAATAAATTCACTACATAATAAAAACAAATTTTATTTCAAATGTTTATATATGTGTTTAAAAAGATGTATAATATATAGTGTGTGTTAAATACATCACTATCCAGTAAGACCACTTTCTCAGTAATAAATTCACTACATAATAAAAACAAATTTTATTTCAAATGTTTATATATGTGTTTAAAAAGATGTATAATATATAGTGTGTGTTAAATACATCACTATCCAGTAAGACCACTTTCTCAGTAATAAATTCACTACATAATAAAAACAAATTTTATTTCAAATGTTTATATATGTGTTTAAAAAGATGTATAATATATAGTGTGTGTTAAATTCATCACTATCCAGTAAGACCACTTTCTCAGTAATAAATTCACTACATAATAAAAACAAATTTTATTTCAAATGTTTATATATGTGTTTAAAAAGATGTATAATATATAGTGTGTGTTAAATTCATCACTATCCAGGAATCCTATTACAAAAATCCCGGAAGATTGTTTCATTGGAATTACATTTTATAGATTTAAAAGCTATTTAGATTTCTTGTGGCTTTTTATGGTCTACTTATACTACAACTTGTACTATGGTAATATTGTTTAGGCTATTTACATAATCGCAATTAAAGTATGGCCAAAGCATATTGCAACGTCGATTGCCAATTTCAGTTCAATAAGCATGCATTACCAGAATCATTTCAATTAAAGGTTTATTACATAATTTAATGGAATAAAACTGGTAATTTAAAGTTTATTAGTAATTGTAAACCAAACAGTTGTTTACATAATACATTATTAGTTTAAAATAATTCTCTCTCTCTCTCTCTCTCTCTCTCTCTTTCTCGCTCTCTCTCTCTCTCTCTCTCTCTCTCTCTATATATATATATATATATATATATATATATATACACAGTGTATATATATATATTAAATATGGTGATATGTTTTCTTGTAATATAGTTAATAAATTAAAAATATTTCAAAAACAAGAATAGTTTCAATACATATATTATTCAAAGTTTTTCACCGATAAAACAGTATCAGCATCTTCAGGAAAAACAATTATGTAACAAATTTTTTTGTACCTTAAAAATATGTAAAATATTAAAAATATTTTTTAAGGAAAATATTATGTTACATAATTACTTTTCCTGAAAATGCTGGTACTGTTTTATCGGCTAAAAGCTTTGAATAATATATGTAATGAAACTATTCTTGTTTTCGAAATATGTTTTATTTATTATATATATGTGTATATATCTGTATAGGCCTATATACATTCTGGACCTATTTAAACTTAGAGTAAAACATTTTTCATTTTAAGTAGGTCATATTCTTCCTGTAAGAGCTACACAGAAAACCATGACGTCAGAAGAAACAAGTAATACAAAATTAGCACAATCAATTAATAGCCTAAAAATAATATATATATATATATATATATATATATATATATATATATATATATATATATATGTATATACATATGTCAGAATAACGATATTTAGTGGCAAAATAGAAAGCGAATTTCCTTGCAATTTTTCATTTAAGGTTCTACATGGGGCTATTTTATGTATATCTTTGAGAAGTTAATTTCTAACTGTGGACTTCAAACATGAAGATACTCAGTTCGAATCCGACCTACACCACTCATATTTTTATAATTCATTTATTGAATAAATATTTGAAAAAAACTCTACTAACATCAATTGTCATCCCCTATAGGTTTAAAAAAATATACTTGAACTTGATTGAATGAATAAAAACTTATTTTATATACTATTTAAAATTTGTACAAGGTATATATATCAGGATAGTGTGAGCTAATAGAAGGAATTTAAAAATCACTGTATATTCTGTGTTAAATTATTATTTAAAACAATTACTACATGTCATTTTATTTTTTATTATTAAACAAAACTATTACTAAAATTACAATAAAGATTATGTATTACTTAAAAAAAAATGACTAAGTATTGCTTGAGTTAGGCTATTTTTAACGGTTAAACCACTGACGCCACAGTGTGGTTAACGGGAATATTTAGCGCTGTGTAGGTAGAATGGTGTATCTGAGGCTGCGTCACAACATTGACAGGCGCTTTACTCTGCTGGTTTAGTTACATTCATGAAGCGGTTCGAGTTCTAATGTTCCCGATTCCTGTGTTAGAGATTTATAGAGTAATTGAGATTATTTCCATCCTTCAATGTTTAAAGGGATTTTGTGACTTTACTCAGTTATTAATAATTAAAGCTTATGAGGAAGAATATTTAGTCCCTGAGAACAAAGAATATTTGATAACCAAAAAAACTAAAAATCTATAAAATTAAACAGTACGTAAGGGAATTTGTTTTAGGGAAAACAAGGTAGTAAATTTTTATTTCTTTATAAATAAATGTAAAATATCAACAGTTGCCAGAAATAAAAGCGTTCTATTTGATTACACATTGATTTTATCGTCTCGACCCAGCATCATCCTAGTTTTACTGTGTTTTTATATTTCAGTCATAATACTCAATTTCTCATTTTATGTCTTTTCCTTCCTCAATCAACAAAGACCATAAAATGTTGGATAACGGGCAAGCGCCGTGTGACTGTATTGTACAAAATTAATCATTTCTATGTATTAAATACGTTTAATTTTAAGGGGAATGTGTTTTAAACATATGTGAAGAATATTATTTTTTCCTTGTCATTTGAGTTTATAACGGTGCTCGAACCCTTCGTACCTAATATATATGTGCGGGAACTCTCACATTGTGAGAGAAATTTAGGAGTGTTAAATAATATATGTAGATACGTTTTTGCCATTTTTCAGGTTATATAGTGCGAGTTGTTTCAAAAAACAAGAAAGGAACTAGAAAAGATTGATTTTACTTAAAGAAGGACTTTACTTAATTCTAAATATGATCTCAAGTGTAGAATTCACAATGCGTGCAAAGGAGAAAGCATTGATGCATATTACTTTTCTACAAGCTCATCAAGGTATCTTCTGTAGATACCTTGTTTCTTCTAACTCTAACATCTCAAAACTGGGAGTTGCTTGAAAAGAAGTTATGAAATGGCGATATAGACAAATTCTCTAAGATGATACAAAGTTACGTTTCAAATTCTCGTCAGAATACATCATCTCAATTTTGCTTGTATATCAGTCTGACAGAAGCTGAAGATTAGGCATCCTCCCTTTCTTTATGATGCGGCGGTCTATCAACCCTGGTTGCGTGTACAAATATGTAAACTGGACTTTCAGTGTTAGAGATAACACAAAGGAGACGGGTTTTGCAATTTTAAAGATTTGTTTGGTTGGGGCTGGCATAAGGTGTTATTATGCTATGGGATATTTTTATGACACTGAGTACTGGCTAACTATTGTTTTACTACAAATATTCTTTGAGCTTAGCTTGTGAGGTTATATTAAAAACATACACAAAACTCACAAATTAATCATTTATTTACTCATACGCGTTTCAATGACAAAGTCATCATCATCAGTGAGTGTTACTACTACAAACTCTAATCTACAACTTAACTTACAAACAGTTGTAACTTGAAGTTTGTAGTAGTAACACTTACTGATGACGATGACTTTGTCATTGAAACGCGTATGAGTAAATTCATGATTAATTTGTAAGTTTGTGTATGTTTTTATTGTTTTTTTTGTTTATCTTTGTGCCTTGAAGCTATTAAATACAACTTAAACTAAACTCACATCTTACGAACTGAGTTCAGTCGCCTTGAAATTAATTACAAGAATTAACTGCCACTAGGTTACATTGCGGGGTGAGTACAAAGCCTAATCCGTAGGGTTGTCGTGAGAAGATAACAAGTGGAAGGTCAACAGGAAGGTAAACAGTCACAACTATTTAGTTATATATAAATATTAACGTTAAACATGTAATGTGGATGGGAAAGAAGAGTCAGGCCTTCTTTGTGTTTGGTACTTGAAGTGTTTCATGTCCCAGTGAATGTTCTGCTAGTGCTACAAATGTAAGAATAATAGCAAAGGGACGATATCGATCCGTCAGTTTATGTTCGGCGTAAAGCTGATGTGGCCTGAGTAGTTTCTCTCGATTTTATTGCTTGAGAAACATTATCTCACTTTTATATTTAAGGATTAAACTTATGAAGCAGAAAATGTTTGACTATATAAATGTAATATAGTTTTGGCAGAGCATACGCGCGCGCTACACGCACACTCGGGAACCCGCGATCGCTCCATGCCGCACACAACGGCTGTATGATCTAAAGTCGGTTCAGAATGTGTTTGCGCCTGATGTAAACACAATCACGAGGCGAACACGTGCAAGGGACGGTAAGCTATGAGTCCGGTTCACAATCATGCATCGGCAATTGGGCTACGTCTTACACTGGTACACTTAATCATTCGAAAAAGAGAATTATAGACTAATGAAAGTAATAAGACTATTCAATAATTTATGCTACAAGTTTTTAACTTACCATGTTATTATTTCATGTTTAAGGGGTCTGCAAAATCCGATTCCGATGACGACGATGACGACGAGGAACTGTCGTCAACAGCTATGACGAATGGCTCGATGTCTTCAATTATATTGTCTAACTTCCACATATTCGGCTCTTCAACGTCCACCACATGTTTCACATATTTTTCCCACTTATCAGGTGTAACACGCGAGACACCTTCGGTTAACAGTCTGTGCACCTCTTTAATGTTAAAAGACACATTGTTAGACGCAACATAACCTTTAACCTCAGCCCATACCATTTCTATTGGGTTTAATTCGCAGTGATAAGGAGGGGTTCTCAAAACTATTCTATTTGTTTCTTTAGCAATTTCATCGATAACGTATTTTTTGTAATTTGGCCTATGATAGGAAACGAGTTTTAGTAATTCGACCTTCAACATGGATTCATCTGAAAAAATCCCTTTGTCAGTCAACCAATTTCGAATTTGTTGCTTATTCCAACGGGTCGTAGGTAAGCGTTCTACTTGTACAGAATGATACGGAGCGTTGTCCATTACGATAACGCAGTTGTTGTCCAATTTCTGTATTATCGCGGAAAACCATTCTTTAAAATTTTCACCATTCATTTCTGAATGGTAGTCAGTATCTGATTTTGATTCGAAAATCAACAGTCCATCTTCTACAAAACCTTTTTGTGACCCAATATGAGTCACAATAAGTCTCTTACCCTTTCCAGTTGGACATTTTAAACCCGCCGACAGACCCCTCAGAAAAGCATCTTTACTGGAACAGACTGACTTATCTGTCCAAACCTTTGATTTCGTATGGCCTGCATTGACCCACGTTTCGTCCAAATAATAAATCGTACGACCTTCCTCGCGATAGGCTTTTATTTTTCTTAAGTAATCTCTTCTCCATAGAATAATATCTTCTTTGTCCAACAGTATACTTTTACGGTTACGTTTCTCATACCTGAAATTTAGCTTTTTTAATATGTGAAACAAAGTGGTTCGTCTTAGGTTAGATAAGCCTAACTGTTCGTCGGTATTAACTAAGTGTAGTACTTTATTTAAAGTCGGAAGTTCGTTTTTAAAAAATAACTCGTGTACTTTCTTTCTTATAGCAGTTTTTAAAAAGTCATCCATATTATTAAAAATAGTTTTGGTTTTTGGTTTCCTTTTGGCAGGAGACTTCAGCGTACCCGTTTCTTTTTTTTCTTTAACGATTGAAAAAACACTTCGAGCAGAAATTCCTGCAGATATCGCTACTTTCTGCAAGATGTCTTTGATACGGCATTCTGGATTTTCATCCTTTAAATTTTTATAAAGGCGTAAAATAACTTGTTTTTGCCCGGAGTGTATTACTTGTCCTCGTTTATTTTTTTTGACAGGGGATGACATTGCTTAAAAGTTAATCCTTAAAAACTTAACAACACCACAAACTCACAAACACAAATATAACAAACAACGATCTTAAATTATTCCACTGTCACTCACAACTAAAAAATGTTAGGCACAATAAACAGACGAACAAATGTAACCCTGGACGTTTCCAGACTAACTGTTAATCGGGCGGCAGGATATTTCAGTTTTGTCACGAGGTCACTCAGCCAATAGGGTTGCCGAAATCGTTATGTTCACGTGAACAGTTCACCACTCCCTGGCGCAAACACATCCTGAACAGACAGTAGTCAGGCGAGCCCAACTTACCTTTCGTTCATAGATACCTTTTTGAAAACCATGTTAGAAGATATGTAAACATTGTTGTATGTAAGATAATCACGGCATCTGTTAATAGGAAAGTAAATATCTTTTTGCTTTTAACAAATTTTGAAACTCTACTCTTCTCTTATTACACCAGGTTAGATGTTATACTCAGAAATATTTATAAGAACAATTTTATAGATTCAATACATATATGAGTTATAATTATTTGTAAAATTCATACCTACTGCAAATTTCCTCCTTCTCTTGGTATAATCTAGAAATAAATTCTGAAGAGAGTTTACTCAAAACCATTAAAAAAATATAAAGCAACAAATAAAAACATTTAATTTTAAACAATTCCTATGAAACATCAGTTGAATTTATTTAAGCAAAATAAGTAATACATTTTTTATCTCTTGAATTTTGAAGGCAGCAAACAAATTTTATATACTTTTAACCAAATCCTGCTCAAAATGTATTTACTGCTCTTGAAATTTGTGTCGAATATAATTAAATACTACATTATAATAAGTATTTAAATATTAAAATAAATGTGGATTTTTTTATGTAACCACCTTAGCTTAGTCATATAGATTGAATTTAAATATAACTATGCCATTTTGGGGATAATGTGAATCCCCTTGGAAGTCCAGCTGAACACAATGAACTTTAAATTTATTTATCTCTATTGCAATTTCTTTCAATATAATTTAACAATATATCCCCTTAGTAGAAATATTCCCTATATGATTTTGTTTTCTTTACTTTTTTGTAACATCCCTCCATAATATTTACTCTATGTTACCCTTTTCTGTTAGTAAATCATTTGTTTCTTCTCTCGGGTTATGCTTAACTCTCTTAGAAAGTGTTATAAAAAGTTGTAATGTTTTTTTTAATTCTTCTTATTTAAAATAATGACCTAAATTTGTTGAGTATATTTATAAATTACATCTTATATTGTGATTCAGATTCCAAAATTGTGTATATTTTAAAACAAAACATTTTGGTTTTTAAAATTTAAATTAAAAAAAAGTTATTTTCAAACAAGAAATAATTTTATTTAACATGAAACTCATAAAAAATATAATAATTTTAACCCAAAATTGTAGAAATTTACCGCCAGCACTTCCACCGATCCGGCTTGTTGTCACTCCTACGGTCTTGTCCCAGTGAATCCCCTCTGCGAGATGGCCCCCTTGGAATTCCTGATGATCCTGTAGATTGTAGACGTTCGGTAGGCATCTCTCACATTCTAAATGTGTTGTGGTGGGAAGGTGTATGTGTGTGTGGGAGAGAGAGAGAGAGAGAAAGAGAGCGCGTGTGTGTGTGTAAAAGTGGGTGTGTGTGTTTGTTTCTTGTGTGTTGTCCTTGTGGAAAGAGTGCAACCCTCTATTTTTTCTACTCTCAGTTTTAATTGGCAAACATATCTTTTCCTACAGTAATTATCTGCAGAGAAGATCAAAAGCTTTTTGATAACATCCTAACATTTTGTTATATCTCTTCAACTAGCAAAGGCGACGCTGTGACAGAGTACGTATTGAGTCCAGACTAGTTGCTACGTCAGCAATCCTAAAGCTCACTGATATATTGCACATTAGCAGCACCAAGCAAACTAACCCAACATCATTTGAAACAAGATATACAGTTCGTTTGAATCAAATAAATATCTACACTATAAGTGCGGATCGTCTTTAACTATAATGCTGGACAACGAACTATTCCTTACGGACAATGTTGAGTACTCATACCTTTCAAGAAATATAACTAAATCTGAGTATTGGATGGTAGCGGTTTTTTGACTTTTCAAGTGCCACAAAAGAATTTTGGGACAACACACGTAAGGTGATCCAAGAACCATGCAAGCAGTACAGTCTTGTAATGGTTTGGCTTAGCTTCTCTTATTCCCAATTTACAAAATAATGACTTTATCAGGCTCTGTAGCAACGTTTCTACAACTGAGCCTTCCATAATGTCGACAGCCTCAAGTTTTATTGTACAACATTTAGACATCACTATATCCAGGCCGGGCTTTTCACCCCTGCTTCAACCTGGTAATGTGTCTGCAAACCCACGTAAGGTGATCCAAGAACCATGCAAGCAGTACAGTCTTGTAATGGTTTGGCGTAGCTTCTCTTATTCCCAATTTACAAAATAATGACTTTATCAGGCTCTGTAGCAACGTTTCTACAACTGAGCCTTCCATAATGTCGACAGCCTCAAGTTTTATTGTACAACATTTAGACATCACTATATCCAGGCCGGGCTTTTCACCCCTGCTTCAACCTGGTAATGTGTCTGCAAACCCACGTAAGGTGATCCAAGAACCATGCGAGCAGTACAGTCTTGTAATGGTTTGGCTTAGCTTCTCTTATTCCCAGTTTACAAAATAATGACTTTATCAAGCTCTGTAGCAACGTTTCTACAACTGAGCCTTCCATAATGTCGACAGCCTCAAGTTTTATTGTACAACATTTAGACATCACTATATCCAGGCCGGGCTTTTCACCCCAGCTTCAACCTGGTAATGTGTCTGCAAACCCACGTAAGGTGATCCAAGAACCATGCAAGCAGTACAGTCTTGTAATGGTTTGGCTTAGCTTCTCTTATTCCCAGTTTACAAAATAATGACTTTATCAGGCTCTGTAGCAACGTTTCTACAACTGAGCCTTCCATAATGTCGACAGCCTCAAGTTTTATTGTACAACATTTAGACATCACTATATCCAGGCCGGGCTTTTCACCCCTGCTTCAACCTGGTAATGTGTCTGCAAACCCACGTAAGGTGATCCAAGAACCATGCAAGCAGTACAGTCTTGTAATGGTTTGGCTTAGCTTCTCTTATTCCCAGTTTACAAAATAATGACTTTATCAGGCTCTGTAGCAACGTTTCTACAACTGAGCCTTCCATAATGTCGACAGCCTCAAGTTTTATTGTACAACATTTAGACATCACTATATCCAGGCCGGGCTTTTCACCCCTGCTTCAACCTGGTAATGTGTCTGCAAACCCACGTAAGGTGATCCAAGAACCATGCGAGCAGTACAGTCTTGTAATGGTTTGGCTTAGCTTCTCTTATTCCCAATTTACAAAATAATGACTTTATCAGGCTCTGTAGCAACGTTTCTACAACTGAGCCTTCCATAATGTCGACAGCCTCAAGTTTTATTGTACAACATTTAGACATAACTATATCCAGGCCGGGCTTTTCACCCCAGCTTCAACCTGGTAATGTGTCTGCAAACCCACGTAAGGTGATCCAAGAACCATGCGAGCAGTACAGTCTTGTAATGGTTTGGCTTAGCTTCTCTTATTCCCAGTTTACAAAATAATGACTTTATCAAGCTCTGTAGCAACGTTTCTACAACTGAGCCTTCCATAATGTCGACAGCCTCAAGTTTTATTGTACAAGATTTAGACATCACTATATCCAGGCCGGGCTTTTCACCCCTGCGTCAACCTGGTAATGTGTCTGCAAACCGACGCATGTATAAACAAGGCTAGCAACATTAATGCAACGGGAGTCGTAAACCGTCTAATGCTGTCGGGTTTAACGACAGAGAAACCGACTGGAGCACAGATGCTGTCAAGTGCTGTGAGTAAAAATACTTTCTCAATTCTGATATAACTGACGCTCCGCGAGACAACGTACATGATATGTTGGTAGCCTACTCCTGACTGTGTTACGAAATTAGTTTTTAATATTCAATAGATTAAAAAAATATGTATTAAATATAAACAAACATTTATAAAACAAATAATTGTTAAACAGCTAAGCATATCTGATAAACAAAATGTCTATAGCAATAAATGCAAATACAATAATCAGTGATTAGTTGAACCAAATATACATACCGGAAAATTATCGCAACAAATAATTTTTCTCTTTTTTCCGGGGTAGAATTGTTTGCCATTTAGTGTCTTATTAGGTCTTGTAGTTTTCGTTAACCTTTGTTTTAAAATAAAAAGAAAGTTATTTTACACAACATAAAAAATAGCAGACGTTGTGTAAATATTTGAGTAGAGTGTTCTAACTATCCTAACGTTACAATATTTTCCTCTGTTGACGCGTTTCGGAGTGACTCATTTTCAAAACCTATAGTTTTAAATTGTATCACCCGAAATTTAATCTACAGATGTAACAAAAGCGTGATATCATTCGTATACTTAACAACATAAACATCTCAGCAATTCGTTACTTGAAATGTTTAAAATAGGCCTAATATAATATAGTCAAAAAATTTAATCAAATAGTGAACTTAGTTGTCAGAATACTGTAAATTTAATTTAATTTCTTCAAATAAAAGCGATGTATTCCGGACCTACAAACATAACCTAACCGTACGGTAGTTTTTTATCAGTTATATTTTATTAGGTAATGTAAGTATTTATAAAATACTAATTCTAATAAGAAAGCGACCACAAAATAAATTATATATCATCATGTTTCTGCATTGTAATTTTTTAAATATCTGATGTTTTGTGTTAGAAATGTTTTTGGAAATGAACTTATCGTTTTGTCCAGCCTTGAGCTAAGGCTCTTCTCGTGTGCTGGTGACAGTATTTATTTACACAGGCAACGTTTCAATAATGTGTACGTTACCGTCTTCAGGCCTGCAATACATAAGTACTCAATAAAAATTACCAACAATGTTAACAATACTTCACAAACAAACATAGCTAGAATGGAATTTCTTATAATTATAAAACTCTATATAAACCTCGGTATATATAATGGTAGCTTATAGACGTTAACGTACCCGTTATTGAAAGGTTACCTGTGTAATACATAGTTGTACCAGACTCGCAAGTAACCGCTTTTATTTAACAATAACCTCTGCGAGTGTAAACATGTTCAATAAATTATAATTCATTTCAATATACTGATATTATTTTTATATTTTCTAAGCTATTTCGCCAATACTTATTTGTTATTACAAAATACGATAATGTCAACTCGACGTTAAAAACTGTAAAACCTGGTATAGAGTAACAATTTCGAATAACAGAAAGGCTAAGGTTTATTCATTGTGTAATTAATATTGTCAAACTGAAGCGCAGACTAACTTTATTTGGATTAAGTTGATTTATTTTTAATATAACTCCGGCTACTTACGTTGCCTTTTTATAATCTCATATTATTCGAGGGTTAGGCCTATGTTTTGGTTTTGCTGTAAAACTTCGTACAGAAAACAACACAAAGTGTAATAAATAATCTTGGCGGTGATAGTTAAATAAACTAATTGTTCGGCAAGGGTGGCTGACACAGTGGCGAGACATTTAACCCTGGCCTTTTAATCTGGCTTTCTGCCAACAAGAGGGTTCCTCACCCCTGGCTTATTTAGGTTAAATATAACAGATTCTAAAAATAATTCTTTGCAAGAAAGTCAGTTTGTTATGATTTATTACAACTATGTAGTAATATACCCTTAACTTTTGCTCTGTTTCTCGTAAACCAATAAATTAAAGAAAAATTATTTATTAAACAAGCAACAGACTTGATTAGCTTTTCCTGGTAAGTATTTTGTTTGGATCGGCTGTTTATATCAATGCTACCAACTTCACACAGAAAAATGCTTGCAGACAGACAGCGCTTATAGTGGTGAAACTCAAAACTTCAAAGTGAAAAAAATTAATAGTCAGTTGATTTTAATTGAAACCTGCCATAATGATACGTGGAAGTAAATCGTGGAAAGATAAAAAAGTAACCAACAAAAACACTTTCTGACAACCTTTCCTGGCACTTTATTGTCTTTTTCTAACAATCGCTTTCGTTGTGTCGTAGTTTCTTTTCGCATTGTTTGTTAATTTCCAGTTTGTTTGTTTATTTTATTCTTTACATACATTTTTTAACAATGGCAACAGTTTAAGGTTGTACAATGGAGGTTTCGACGACAACGAGGCAGGGGAAAAATCATATACATCTCTGAGAAATTGATTTTTTGGTATTGGAAATGTGACTAAGTGCCACAGCGCTAGACTTTGAACATGACAATTCACAGTTCGAATCCTGATAGACCCCCGATATTTTTATATATTCATTATTAAATAAATATTTGAAAAAACCGTATTAACACAAATTGTCATCCACTATACGTTAGAAAAAATGTATTTGAACTTGACTGGACGAATAAAAACTTATTTTATTAACGATTGAAAATGAGAGTGTGAACTAATAGAAGGAATTTAATAAAAAAGACAACAAAATTATTCTAACTGAAAACTTTGTACTTATATTATAGTAACAATATATAAAATAATGCGTTGTTTGGTAAAGAAACCTATATATTACAGAATAGATACATAATTGCATACGAACTCACAAAACAATATACTTTAATGTCATACGCGTTTCTAAGACTTATGTCATCATCATCAGTGACAATTAATGTTAATAAAGTTTTTTCAAATATTTATTCAATAATTACATTATAAAAATTTGGGGGACTATCCGGATTCGAACTATGAATCTTTATGTTCAAAGTCTAGCGCACTTTGGCACTGTGCCAACTTTCCAATTTCAAGAAATGAATTTCTCAAAGACATATACGAATTTTTCCTCCATCCGGTGGTCGTCGAAACTTCCATTGTACAATCTTAAACTGTTGCCATGGCTACTATATTATATCATAAATAGTGCTGTAGGGTTAAAAATGATTGAAACGAATAAAATAAACAAACAAACTTGAAATAAGCAAACAATGATAATATGTTTCTTTCTTGACCTCAGTAGAAATTTACTTAGAAAATGTTTTTTTTTTGCATTGCTTGTTTTTCATTGTAGGTAATGTCTGGGATCAATGTAAATATCTAAATTTTAAAATTTAAAATAATGTTTATGGTGAAACCTGTTCTCAAAAGTAATGATTTTTGCTAAACTCGTATTTATACATTGGCATAAGGTTTAGTCTGTATAAATAATTGTATATTATCTATCTATCTCTATCTATCTATCTATCTATCTATCTATCTATCTATCTATCTATCTATCTATCTATCTATCTATCTATATATATATAAGTATGTATTAGGAAGACGTTGTGTAGGAAAACAGTACAAACTATATGTATATACGAGTGTGTGTGTGTGTGTGTGTGTGTATGTGGTGTGTGTGTGTGTGTGTGTGTGTGTATGAGTGTGTGTGTGTGTGTGTGTGCGTGTGTGTGTATTCAGTATATTATAGTGTAAAGAACCACTTCTTTTAAAAATTGATCAACCCTTGATAATGTTAAACCTCTTAACATCTAAAAACCTTACAGCGTCCCATGTGGCATGAATATTGGTGAAGCCTTAGATATTCCTAGCTTCCTAACCTCATTAAGCAGTGTTAAATGCAGTAAGTGCCACGATCCGTGGTACCAGTATGCAAGTCTTTCGAACTTACTATATGACCTATACTGGTCATCGGCCCGCCACTTGGACTGCTCTTCCGGCCGCTCTTCCAGAACTTCTCGTGACCAGTAGAACCTTTTAAACGGGGTGGGGGGGTGAGGGTTCCACGATCCGTGGTACCAGTATTCAAGAGTCTGTCGAACTTACTATTGGGCCTAAACTGGTCATCGGCCCGCCACTTGGACTGCTCTTCCGGCCGCTCTTCCAGAACTTCTCGTGACCAGTAGAACCTTTTAAACGGGGTGGGGGGGGTGAGGGTTCCACGATCCGTGGTACCAGTATGCAAGTCTTTCGAACTTACTATATGACCTATACTGGTCATCGGCCCGCCACTTGGACTGCTCTTCCGGCCGCTCTTCCAGAACTTCTCGTGACCAGTAGAACCTTTTAAACGGGGTGGGGGGGGGTGAGGGTTCCACGATCCGTGGTACCAGTATTCAAGAGTCTGTCGAACTTACTATTGGGCCTAAACTGGTCATCGGCCCGCCACTTGGACTGCTCTTCCGGCCGCTCTTCCAGAACTTCTCGTGACCAGTAGAACCTTTTAAACGGGGTGGGGGGGGTGAGGGTTCCACGATCCGTGGTACCAGTATGCAAGTCTTTCGAACTTACTATATGACCTATACTGGTCATCGGCCCGCCACTTGGACTGCTCTTCCGGCCGCTCTTCCAGAACTTCTCGTGACCAGTAGAACCTTTTAAACGGGGTGGGGGGGGGTGAGGGTTCCACGATCCGTGGTACCAGTATTCAAGAGTCTGTCGAACTTACTATTGGGCCTAAACTGGTCATCGGCCCGCCACTTGGACTGCTCTTCCGGCCGCTCTTCCAGAACTTCTCGTGACCAGTAGAACATTTTAAACGGGGGGGGGGGGGTGAGGGTTCCACGATCCGTGGTACCAGTATTCAAGAGTCTGTCGAACTTACTATTGGGCCTAAACTGGTCATCGGCCCGCCACTTGTACTGCTCTTCCGGCCGCTCTTCCAGAACTTCTCGTGACCAGTAGAACATTTTAAACGGGGGGGGGGGGTGAGGGTTCCACGATCCGTGGTACCAGTATTCAAGAGTCTGTCGAACTTGCTATTGGGCCTAAACTGGTCATCGGCCTGCCACTTGTACTGCTCTTCCGGCCGCTCTTTCAGAACTACTCGGGACCAGTAAAACCTTCCAAACGGCCAGGTTTCCGTACCTCTGTACCCTGTCCGGTTAGTTCTGTCCAGGTAGTGCAGTCACACCTCTATCCACTTTCGGGTGGCCTTACCTAAGGGCCGGACCCCCAAACTGGGGACTTGGTCCTAGAGAGGCATCACCCACCCCGTAAGACATTGAAAGCAGATTGACGAAAACCTTCAATATCTGTAAATTTTTAAATCATCATTCTCTTGTTTTAATTGTTGTAAGAAAAGTAATGGCTGACAATATAATTGAGAACTGCTTTTATTCAGTGAGTTACTTTATATTTATAGACTATATGGTATTCTTTATTTCCGTCTTGAAAAATTAAAATCGATTGATGTAGTTTAACATTTTTTTTCAATACTGAAATCCTTTAATTCTCATCAGGATAGTCTTCTTGTGTATAGAGTTGATTGGCCCGGAAGGAAGTTTCACGAAAGGGTGGCAGCTGTGCTCAGAATCACTACAAATAGAAGAAAGTGGTTGGTAGTATTACTTGTAATCACTAACACTTGAAGATTTCTTAAAGGTAATACCTCATACGTTACACCAAACTTCAGTGTGTCAATGCGTACTTGAAAGGAAAGAAGAAGAGTTGCAGGAGGAGAATAGTGGCCTAACCTCGCGACTTTAATCCTCTTCCCGAAGATACACCAGTTAGAATAGAAACGGATAGTTTACCCTAGCATGTGAAACCACTACCATACACCCGGAGTACATAGCCTACTTGAGCTGAGTACATGACCCGTAGTACCATTTTGGCCAACTACGATCCCGCTATTCAACACCTGTAGTGGGACCTCTACAGCTTGTCTAGCCCTCCAGACGCTCTC
>JBAIZL010000010.1:38331591-38384091 GCA_036971475.1 Prosapia bicincta | reverse complement strand
AATAATAATATATATATATATATATATATATATATATAATTATTTAAAACAACATAGGTTATTCAAATACAAGAATATTTATTAATTTATATTCAAAGCTTTTCGTTGGTAAACAGTACCAACATCATCAGGAATGAAAATTACAATAATTTAATTAATTTCAATAATTAATTTATTGTTTACCAACGAAAAGCTTTGAATATAAATTAATAAATATTCTTGTATTTGAATAACCTATGTTGTTTTACATTATTAAACAAGAAAACGTATTTTATATTTATATATATAATTATAGATATTAGATAATTTAAAACAAATGTTTTTATAAACTTAATTTTCTTCAAGTGCTGATGTGCCAAAATTAAAAAAATTGACAAAAATTCAGAATAAACCTCACACTTTAC
Source organism: Prosapia bicincta (assembly GCA_036971475.1). Taxonomy (NCBI): domain Eukaryota; kingdom Metazoa; phylum Arthropoda; class Insecta; order Hemiptera; family Cercopidae; genus Prosapia; species Prosapia bicincta. The sequence goes on along the minus strand of JBAIZL010000010.1, from coordinate 38,383,687 downwards.
AGGAAATCTATAAAACCAAGTTTTCTTTAAACACTTTTATTTCAGACTCACTTAATATTATTCACTAGACACAGCACTATTATAGCACATTACAATTGCTACTAATTTATAAACTATCCGGTTTCACTTTTAAAAGATAATAAACTTTAAAAACCTGAGCTAACCTATTGATTCGAGAAGCAAATAATATAAAACCTGAGCTAACCTATTGATTCGAGAAGCAAATAATATAAAACCTGAGCTAACCTATTGATTCGAGAAGCAAATAATATAAAACCTGAGCTAACCTATTGATTCGAGAAGCAAATAATATAAAACCTGAGCTAACCTATTGATTCGAGAAGCAAATGATATAAAACCTGAGCTAACCTATTGATTCGAGAAGCAAATAATATAAAACCTGAGCTAACCTATTGATTCGAGAAGCAAATGATATAAAACCTGAGCTAACCTATTGATTCGAGAAGCAAATAATATAAAACCTGAGCTAACCTATTGATTCGAGAAGCAAATAATATAAAACCTGAGCTAACCTATTGATTCGAGAAGCAAATAATATAAAACCTGAGCTAACCTATTGATTCGAGAAGCAAATAATATAAAACCTGAGCTAACCTATTGATTCGAGAAGCAAATGATATAAAACCTGAGCTAACCTATTGATTCGAGAAGCAAATAATATAAAACCTGAGCTAACCTATTGATTCGAGAAGCAAATGATATAAAACCTGAGCTAACCTATTGATTCGAGAAGCAAATAATATAAAACCTGAGCTAACCTATTGATTCGAGAAGCAAATAATATAAAACCTGAGCTAACCTATTGATTCGAGAAGCAAATGATATAAAACCTGAGCTAACCTATTGATTCGAGAAGCAAATAATATAAAACCTGAGCTAACCTATTGATTCGAGAAGCAAATAATATAAAACCTGAGCTAACCTATTGATTCGAGAAGCAAATGATATAAAACCTGAGCTAAGCTATTGATTCGAGAAGCAAATAATATAAAACCTGAGCTAACCTATTGATTCGAGAAGCAAATAATATAAAACCTGAGCTAACCTATTGATTCGAGAAGGAAATAATATAAAACCTGAGCTAACCTATTGATTCGAGAAGCAAATGATATAAAACCTGAGCTAACCTATTGATTCGAGAAGCAAATGATATAAAACCTGAGCTAACCTATTGATTCGAGAAGCAAATAATATAAAACCTGAGCTAACCTATTGATTCGAGAAGCAAATAATATAAAACCTGAGCTAACCTATTGATTCGAGAAGCAAATAATATAAAACCTGAGCTAACCTATTGATTCGAGAAGCAAATAATATAAAACCTGAGCTAACCTATTGATTCGAGAAGCAAATAATATAAAACCTGAGCTAACCTATTGATTCGAGAAGCAAATAATATAAAACCTGAGCTAACCTATTGATTCGAGAAGCAAATAATATAAAACCTGAGCTAACCTATTGATTCGAGAAGCAAATAATATAAAACCTGAGCTAACCTATTGATTCGAGAAGCAAATGATATAAAACCTGAGCTAACCTATTGATTCGAGAAGCAAATAATATAAAACCTGAGCTAACCTATTGATTCGAGAAGCAAATAATATAAAACCTGAGCTAACCTATTGATTCGAGAAGCAAATGATATAAAACCTGAGCTAACCTATTGATTCGAGAAGCAAATAATATAAAACCTGAGCTAACCTATTGATTCGAGAAGCAAATGATAAAAAACCTGAGCTAACCTATTGATTCGAGAAGCAAATGATATAAAACCTGAGCTAACCTATTGATTCGAGAAGCAAATAATATAAAACCTGAGCTAACCTATTGATTCGAGAAGCAAATAATATAAAACCTGAGCTAACCTATTGATTCGAGAAGCAAATAATATAAAACCTGAGCTAACCTATTGATTCGAGAAGCAAATAATATAAAACCTGAGCTAACCTATTGATTCGAGAAGCAAATAATATAAAACCTGAGCTAACCTATTGATTCGAGAAGCAAATAATATAAAACCTGGGCTAACCTATTGATTCGAGAAGCAAATGATATAAAACCTGAGCTAACCTATTGATTCGAGAAGCAAATAATATAAAACCTGAGCTAACCTATTGATTCGAGAAGCAAATAATATAAAACCTGAGCTAACCTATTGATTCGAGAAGCAAATAATATAAAACCTGAGCTAACCTATTGATTCGAGAAGCAAATGATATAAAACCTGAGCTAACCTATTGATTCGAGAAGAGAATGATATAAAACCTGAGCTAACCTATTGATTCGAGAAGCAAATGATATAAAACCTGAGCTAACCTATTGATTCGAGAAGCAAATAATATAAAACCTGAGCTAACCTATTGATTCGAGAAGCAAATGATATAAAACCTGAGCTAACCTATTGATTCGAGAAGCAAATAATATAAAACCTGAGCTAACCTATTGATGCGAGAAGCAAATAATATAAAACCTGAGCTAACCTATTGATTCGAGAAGCAAATGATATAAAACCTGAGCTAACCTACTGATTCGAGAAGCAAATAATATAAAACCTGAGCTAACCTATTGATTCGAGAAGCAAATAATATAAAACCTGAGCTAACCTATTGATTCGAGAAGCAAATAATATAAAACCTGAGCTAACCTATTGATTCGAGAAGCAAATGATATAAAACCTGAGCTAACCTATTGATTCGAGAAGCAGATAATATAAAACCTGAGCTAACCTATTGATTCGAGAAGCAAATAATATAAAACCTGAGCTAACCTATTGATTCGAGAAGCAAATGATATAAAACCTGAGCTAACCTATTGATTCGAGAAGCAAATAATATAAAACCTGAGCTAACCTATTGATTCGAGAAGCAAATGATATAAAACCTGAGCTAACCTATTGATTCGAGAAGCAAATGATATAAAACCTGAGCTAACCTATTGATTCGAGAAGCAAATAATATAAAACCTGAGCTAACCTATTGATTCGAGAAGCAAATAATATAAAACCTGAGCTAACCTATTGATTCGAGAAGCAAATAATATAAAACCTGAGCTAACCTATTGATTCGAGAAGCAAATAATATAAAACCTGAGCTAACCTATTGATTCGAGAAGCAAATAATATAAAACCTGAGCTAACCTATTGATTCGAGAAGCAAATAATATAAAACCTGAGCTAACCTATTGATTCGAGAAGCAAATAATATAAAACCTGAGCTAACCTATTGATTCGAGAAGCAAATGATATAAAACCTGAGCTAACCTATTGATTCGAGAAGCAAATAATATAAAACCTGAGCTAACCTATTGATTCGAGAAGCAAATGATATAAAACCTGAGCTAACCTATTGATTCGAGAAGCAAATAATATAAAACCTGAGCTAACCTATTGATTCGAGAAGCAAATAATATAAAACCTGAGCTAACCTATTGATTCGAGAAGCAAATAATATAAAACCTGAGCTAACCTATTGATTCGAGAAGCAAATAATATAAAACCTGAGCTAACCTATTGATTCGAGAAGCAAATAATATAAAACCTGAGCTAACCTATTGATTCGAGAAGCAAATAATATAAAACCTGAGCTAACCTATTGATTCGAGAAGCAAATAATATAAAACCTGAGCTAACCTATTGATTCGAGAAGCAAATGATATAAAACCTGAGCTAACCTATTGATTCGAGAAGCAAATAATATAAAACCTGAGCTAACCTATTGATTCGAGAAGCAAATGATATAAAACCTGAGCTAACCTATTGATTCGAGAAGCAAATAATATAAAACCTGAGCTAACCTATTGATTCGAGAAGCAAATAATATAAAACCTGAGCTAACCTATTGATTCGAGAAGCAAATAATATAAAACCTGAGCTAACATATTGATTCGAGAAGCAAATGATATAAAACCTGAGCTAACCTATTGATTCGAGAAGCAAATGATATAAAACCTGAGCTAACCTATTGATTCGAGAAGCAAATGATATAAAACCTGAGCTAACCTATTGATTCGAGAAGCAAATAATATAAAACCTGAGCTAACCTATTGATTCGAGAAGCAAATGATATAAAACCTGAGCTAACCTATTGATTCGAGAAGCAAATAATATAAAACCTGAGCTAACCTATTGATTCGAGAAGCAAATAATATAAAACCTGAGCTAACCTATTGATTCGAGAAGCAAATGATATAAAACCTGAGCTAACCTATTGATTCGAGCAGCAAATAATATAAAACCTGAGCTAACCTATTGATTCGAGAAGCAAATAATATAAAACCTGAGCTAACCTATTGATTCGAGAAGCAAATAATATAAAACCTGAGCTAACCTATTGATTCGAGAAGCAAATGATATAAAACCTGAGCTAACCTATTGATTCGAGAAGCAAATAATATAAAACCTGAGCTAACCTATTGATTCGAGAAGCAAATAATATAAAACCTGAGCTAACCTATTGATTCGAGAAGCAAATGATATAAAACCTGAGCTAACCTATTGATTCGAGAAGCAAATAATATAAAACCTGAGCTAACCTATTGATTCGAGAAGCAAATGATATAAAACCTGAGCTAACCTATTGATTCGAGAAGCAAATGATATAAAACCTGAGCTAACCTATTGATTCGAGAAGCAAATAATATAAAACCTGAGCTAACCTATTGATTCGAGAAGCAAATGATATAAAACCTGAGCTAACCTATTGATTCGAGAAGCAAATAATATAAAACCTGAGCTAACCTATTGATTCGAGAAGCAAATAATATAAAACCTGAGCTAACCTATTGATTCGAGAAGCAAATGATATAAAACCTGAGCTAACCTATTGATTCGAGAAGCAAATAATATAAAACCTGAGCTAACCTATTGACTCGAGAAGCAAATAATATAAAACCTGAGCTAACCTATTGATTCGAGAAGCAAATAATATAAAACCTGAGCTAACCTATTGATTCGAGAAGCAAATGATATAAAACCTGAGCTAACCTATTGATTCGAGAAGCAAATAATATAAAACCTGAGCTAACCTATTGATTCGAGAAGCAAATAATATAAAACCTGAGCTAACCTATTGATTCGAGAAGCAAATGATATAAAACCTGAGCTAACCTATTGATTCGAGAAGCAAATAATATAAAACCTGAGCTAACCTATTGATTCGAGAAGCAAATGATATAAAACCTGAGCTAACCTATTGATTCGAGAAGCAAATGATATAAAACCTGAGCTAACCTATTGATTCGAGAAGCAAATAATATAAAACCTGAGCTAACCTATTGATTCGAGAAGCAAATAATATAAAACCTGAGCTAACCTATTGATTCGAGAAGCAAATGATATAAAACCTGAGCTAACCTATTGATTCGAGAAGCAAATGATATAAAACCTGAGCTAACCTATTGATTTGAGAAGCAAATAATATAAAACCTGAGCTAACCTATTGATTCGAGAAGCAAATAATATAAAACCTGAGCTAACCTATTGATTCGAGAAGCAAATAATATAAAACCTGAGCTAACCTATTGATTCGAGAAGCAAATAATATAAAACCTGAGCTAACCTATTGATTCGAGAAGCAAATGATATAAAACCCGAGCTAACCTATTGATTCGAGAAGCAAATAATATAAAACCTGAGCTAACCTATTGATTCGAGAAGCAAATAATATAAAACCTGAGCTAACCTATTGATTCGAGAAGCAAATAATATAAAACCTGAGCTAACCTATTGATTCGAGAAGCAAATAATATAAAACCTGAGCTAACCTATTGATTCGAGAAGCAAATAATATAAAACCTGAGCTAACCTATTGATTCGAGAAGCAAATAATATAAAACCTGAGCTAACCTATTGATTCGAGAAGCAAATGATATAAAACCTGAGCTAACCTATTGATTCGAGAAGCAAATAATATAAAACCTGAGCTAACCTATTGATTCGAGAAGCAAATAATATAAAACCTGAGCTAACCTATTGATTCGAGAAGCAAATAATATAAAACCTGAGCTAACCTATTGATTCGAGAAGCAAATAATATAAAACCTGAGCTAACCTATTGATTCGAGAAGCAAATAATATAAAACCTGAGCTAACCTATTGATTCGAGAAGCAAATAATATAAAACCTGAGCTAACCTATTGATTCGAGAAGCAAATAATATAAAACCTGAGCTAACCTATTGATTCGAGAAGCAAATAATATAAAACCTGAGCTAACCTATTGATTCGAGAAGCAAATGATATAAAACGTAGGGAAATTAAACGTTAAGAAACTATTGTCTTTTTCTTATAACTAAATCTATCAAGACCCGATACATTTTAGATATACTGTATTGAAATATAGAGAAACCTGTTTTTTATAAAGAAACCTTGAGTTTTTGTACGTTTGTACGTATTGTCAGTTTATTTGCATTTTTTGTGTCTTTAGCAGCAAATTATATGAAGTTATTTGTGTTCCTAGGAACCATATCACCAGGGATAACTTTTGTCCTACTACCATTTATGTGTGAGAATAATATAAACACTCCTAAACAGTTTACATTCATAAATACATTGAATGAATGATATCTTATTTATTTAACCTTTGTTATTAATTATATCTCCGTTTAATTTTCTGTTTTGTTTCAACTTTTACATTCATCCTCTCGTCTTCATCTGAATAAATACAATTTTACAGAGGACCTATGATTGTAACTTTGTTTAACAAGGAATAATAGCCCTGCATAAACACAACGGTAAAACCTTTAAGGGATTAAGGCGTGATTTGTTTTATCTACATTTTCACTTACTGTAATTAAATTTAAAATCCAGCAGTCTCTCAGAATCGCTTTAATTAAATTAACTTATTCAACTCCAGTTAAATTCGGAATAGTATTATTTTCACTACGTAAGAGGTTGTTTTCTGTTTTTGAGGGGTGAATTACTTTTGTACTATAACTAAATATAAGCTACGATACAAAGTTTTAAAGTATAATTTCTGGATCAGCATAAGTCACTAAAGAACACACGCTATATGGAAATAAACGTAAAGTAATAAATTATTCTTAGTTATTATATTGTTAAATTAAAGTTACGCCCTCTCAATACACTTTACATTGACTTAGTAGCTTAATATCTTCCCCTAAAGTATAAAAGCATTTCCTTAAAGTAGCATTTACGGACATGCGGTATGATAATGATAATGCTAGAGAGATAGATCTTCCTACTCGATCAGTGGCCGAGATGATAAACTGAGTTTGTTGAAAATATGATAGTCCTTCGGGAAGGACCGTAACAATATTTACCATTTACAAGTGTGTGGCATTTAGTAGTTTATTGTATGTGAAAATGTGTATATACACCCATATATCTATACACACACACACACACACACACACACACACACACACACGCACACACACACACACACACACACACACACACACACACACACACACACACACACACACACACACACACACACACACACACACACACACACACACACACACACACACACACACACACACACACACACACACACACACACACACACACACACACACACATACACACACACACCCACACATACACAAACACACACACACACACTGCGACGGGTAGAATTCTGATTAGTAAATACCGTTGCAATAATATTAAAACTTCGTAATGTAAAAATGTGAAAGCAAAGCCATTAGAAGGGATAAGGGGTTTTGTATATTTTAAAATGCAAGTAAATTACATGGAAAGGAGAGAAAACCTCAAAATACTCCTATAATCACCATCGACATTCGAGAAGACGCGGCTTGTCAAGAAGGAAAGGAGATGCCCTGTACCAAAATTCGCGAAAACGCCGGATAGAAGAGTTAAACCCAAATTAAAGAAACATACGATATTTTGATCATTTTTGAGTGAGCCTGATTTGTGTGCGAAACCGGAAGCCCAGCGGAGGAGAAAGTCACATGATGTCGTGACGTAGATCTTAGAAGCCACCCCATTGTTTGACAAAACATGGTACGATACGTCTCGTGGGAATGAGAAAGCCCAGCGGGGGTTAAAAGAAACAGCGTTATTCGGGACTTCAAAGAGGGAGGACGTCGGTTCGGTCGCTCCAGGTCACAAGCCTTTGTTTCAGTTTGTGATCTGTAAATGACGACGATAAAAATGACGTGCTAAGTGCGAGACTGGTCATCGCTAAAATGTAGTCGCGTGTGGCTTTTTGGAGGAGGTAACTTCTCCAAAAGTGGTTTCCAAAGTTTAACATCTATGTGGTGGCGTTCTTAAGAAGTTTGAGTGTGTTAGAGGTGAACAATTTGAAAAATTATTAGAGTCAGTAAGGTAATTTATAAAGAACAGTGCTTCAAAATTTATATAAAACAGTGAACAGTGAAGAAATCCAAATTTAATTAAATGTCAATTTTTAAATCAACCTTTTATATATGAACAGTGAAAAATAAATAATTAAATAAATAATTGAACAATAAGAACTTAAGAACTGAAAGGTGGAGAGCAAAGTTTTATAAATTTCAAAATCGGGATATAAAATTCTACTACGTCAACGCAGAAGGGACGTAGACCTACTGGAAGGGTAGACAAAGGAATTCGCAGCAGGGATCGGTCAAGATAGTTGACACTCGCATACCGAGATGGCCACCCCAGAAACAAACGATCTCGAGGGAGAAGAAAGAAAAATCTGACAGGATTTAGGAGTGACCCTGCGATTAAGGTCAGGTTAATTTCTCTCGTTTTCATTTAATTTAATTAAAATTTCTATATGGAATAATTTTTGTTGAAAGTAGACATTTTAAATAATTCAATTTCAAATAAAATTTCTTTTTGTAGTTAAAGAATTTCAAACAATGGCTTTGTTTAATTCAGGAACTAGAGGGGGTAGTGGTTAGTGGGGGAAATTCCCACCACAAAATGGAGGAGTCCTCCAAACTAGTTTATAAATATGAAATAGAATTAAATTGTAAGTAAATTGGAAATTTTTTTAAATAGAGAAAGTTATAAATTGTTTTGGAAAGAAATTAATTAAGTAAATGTTAGAAATTAAAGGTTTTTTATATATAAAAAATTAGCGATAAATGATTAAAATATAAACAGGTGTTAAGAAATTTTTTTTAATGAGTTTTGTGCAAAAGAAGTCAAATAAGACAGATGTATCAACAGAAAAGGTTTTTTTTTACTATTTTAGACCAACGTTAAATATTTAAAATTATTAAATGATAATCAAGTAAAATTATTAAATGAGAAAGGGTTAAAATTAATGAATGAGAATTAATTAGAAAAAATTAATAATAAGCAATTAAAATTAATTAATGAGGAAAGGGTAAAATTAATTAATGGGAATAAATTAAAATTAATTAATGCAAAATTAATTAACATTTATAAATCAGATTTAATTAAAATAGGTTTAAGGGTTTACAAAATTAAATTGGAATTAAAATAAAAGGGTTGTGAAATAGGAAAAAGGGAACAAAACTAAAATGTGAAACAATTTCTTTGATTTAAAGTAGACAATAAAAATAAAAAGTAAATATTCAGCAAATATTATGTGGGTCTAGTAAATCAATTGTTAGGCTAAGAATTTCAAGTTAAGGTGTAATATGTTTGTTTAATTAGTTATTGAAGTATAACAAATTGTTGGTTGGTATAACTTGGTTTTTTTTTAAGAAATATTAATTGTTTTAAATGGATATGATTGTTTAGTGATATAACTTATGTTTTTCAAAAAGTTTAACGGTTTTTTTAAATGAGATAAAATTGTTTATTGATATAACTTATGTTATTCAAAGGATCAGTTTTTAAATTAAAAGGGTTAAAGTTATTTGTTGATGAAGTCAAGTTTTAAAAGTTCCATGTCTAATTTTATGTACTAGAGTTTAAAATCAAACGTTCAAGATTTGCAAAATCACATAAAAGGATTGTTTATTTCAAAGGGTTTTAAAAAGGTATTGTCAAAGATAAAGACAGTTTTATTTTAAAAAATGTAACAAATTTGATTTTGAATATTGAAGGGTTAAATAAACATAATTAAATTACACTTTTCAGTTAATATAACTAAAAATTATTTTTCTTATAACTTTTGGTGTTAACATAAATTCAGTAAGAAGTTTACTTAAATTTTGTATAGAAGGGGTAAAAGAAAGGGTTAACTGAGTAAAGAGTTACCACTGACATTGTAATGTGTATATTTTAGAATAAAAAAGAAGAGATAAAGTAATACTAAACAGAAATGAATTGTTAATATTTAAAGAGCTAGTTAAAATAAGAAAATTGCAAAATGTGCTGTAATTTCAAAATTAAGGGTAAAATAAAAATGTAATTTTTACTAACTTGCCAACAAAACAATAGTGTTTTTATTTAAAACAGATTTCTTACACACTCCTAAAACCAAATGGTCATTTCGCCGAAAAGATGCCTTCAAAGAACTCATTCCCCCGGGAAATACGTACCGAAAGGGTTAAGTTTCAGCAAGTTAGGTTTTTTATAATAAAGTCCAGTGACCTGTTCTCTGGCAGATTTTGGCGGGTCATTGCACAGTATCCTAGTTTGGCTAAGATAGGCCCTGTCAGAATTCTGAGCTTGAGGTGGGGTAAGGGTGATGACGGCCGCGCCGGGGCGGGTCGGCCCGCGGGCGGCACGGTGCGCGCTCCGCTGCAACACACACACATTTGCGTGTTAAATCTAAAACGTAAATGACAAATAATGAAAGTAATATGATTTTAAAATAATAATAAATAGTAAAATTTACAAAAAATGAAATCAATAATATGAGAACATAGGTCGTACAAATAGTTAGGTCCTGAAAACAGCTATAGCGACAGCCCAATATATATGAAATCATTTGCCATCGCATTATTAAATAAATTTAAGTAGATATTTCTATGAGTTACTAAACATAGTAACTTAATTCGTATCTTTCTGAAAGCAAAACAATTTAGTACATCTATACATCTGTTACATTCAAATAACACGTCAATACGAAAAAATATACGATCCATTTATATTATATTAAAGTAATTTTATAAGACCTATTTTATACGTTGATATACTTATTAATATAGAAGTTTCCAATTCAATACCATTTAACTTAATATTGTACAGTAGATACATTAGGCGGTAAAACAGCTGCTACGAATACTAACCTAAACACATAAAAATTGCTGTATGCAATCTTATTTTTACATAATATAAGTATCAGCTGTCATTGCGTGACTACCGCAATCTGTTGATTATTAGTTGCATCTATATTAAAAAGTAATAGTTTTAAAATAAAATTTAGAAAATTAGGCGATAGAAATTTTAACGTTTTTTGATTTTTATTTTTGAAAAATATCGATTTAGGCGCCTCTATTGCGCTAACAGTACGGTAAAACCTTTGCAGGAGTGTATTTAAAAACTTTCAAAGCTTCTATTTCCTAACGATTTAGGCGCCTCTATTGCGCTAACAGTACGGTAAAGCTTTTGCAGGAGTGTATTTAAAAACTTTCAAAGCTTCTATTTCCTAACGATTTAGGCGCCTCTATTGCGCTAACAGTACGGTAAAGCTTTTGCAGGAGTGTATTTAAAAACTTTCAAAGCTTCTATTTCCTAACGATTTAGGCGCCTCTATTGCGCTAACAGTACGGTAAAGCTTTTGCAGGAGTGTATTTAAAAACTTTCAAAGCTTCTATTTCCTAACGATTTAGGCGCCTCTATTGCGCTAACAGTACGGTAAAGCTTTTGCAGGAGTGTATTTAAAAACTTTCAAAGCTTCTATTTCCTAACGATTTAGGCGCCTCTATTGCGCTAACAGTACGGTAAAGCTTTTGCAGGAGTGTATTTAAAAACTTTCAAAGCTTCTATTTCCTAACGATTTAGGCGCCTCTATTGCGCTAACAGTACGGTAAAGCTTTTGCAGGAGTGTATTTAAAAACTTTCAAAGCTTCTATTTCCTAACGATTTAGGCGCCTCTATTGCGCTAACAGTACGGTAAAGCTTTTGCAGGAGTGTATTTAAAAACTTTCAAAGCTTCTATTTCCTAACGATTTAGGCGCCTCTATTGCGCTAACAGTACGGTAAAGCTTTTGCAGGAGTGTATTTAAAAACTTTCAAAGCTTCTATTTCCTAACGATTTAGGCGCCTCTATTGCGCTAACAGTACGGTAAAGCTTTTGCAGGAGTGTATTTAAAAACTTTCAAAGCTTCTATTTCCTAACGATTTAGGCGCCTCTATTGCGCTAACAGTACGGTAAAGCTTTTGCAGGAGTGTATTTAAAAACTTTCAAAGCTTCTATTTCCTAACGATTTAGGCGCCTCTATTGCGCTAACAGTACGGTAAAGCTTTTGCAGGAGTGTATTTAAAAACTTTCAAAGCTTCTATTTCCTAACGATTTAGGCACCTCTATTGCGCTAACAGTACGGTAAAGCTTTTGCAGGAGTGTATTTAAAAACTTTCAAAGCTTCTATTTCCTAACGATTTAGGAAGTCATGAGCGTCATACACACATCATTCCATTTTATTAATATAGATAATTATTGAAACTCTTATATTTTTAGTAGATTTTCTAAGAGTAAAACGGATGAAATTTGTTCAGAATTTCTATGACTAGCAATTTGATCTTATTTTAAGTTGAAATCTAATTTTCAGCTCATTTCTAAGATTTGCAGTTTGGCAAATGAAGAAGCGTAATAATTAATAGTAACATAAAACTTTAATGCAGAGGGAAGGAAACTAGGAGAGGAAATTACTGGAAAAGGAAAATTAAATTATAAATTTTTTAAAGTTTTACCAACCCCGTTTCATGGGTTGAGGAAGCGAGGGGTGGTTATGATGTACGGTGGAAGCTGAAATAACAAATGGTTTTAATTTTGTAAATGTACTTAGAATGTATAGCACTGCTTTCTTGACTGGAGTAGAAAGAATTATAAGGGACAGAACTCTTTTTTCAGGGTTTGGTTTTCGGGTAACACTATGTATATATATAAATAAATAAATAAAGAAAAACAAATAAATAAATAAATAAATAAATAAATAAATATATATATATATACACACATATACAATGTGTCAAAACTTGCAGGATTGCGGTTTATGTCTGCCTTGTTTTAAAATATAATGTTTTCGAAATAGTACCGTCAAAGAATCTGTATTTCGAAGGATGACTTTTAAAGCCTGTAAGAGTTGCAAACAAGTTTTAAGGCTTACGGGAGAAATGATAGAAAAAACGTAACTATACGAAACCATAATTATTGGATAATGTACCAATTCTTTAAATTCAGAAAGATAAACGATTTTTGTACAAAAATAGTTACAGTTTGTAACAAATACAATTCTAACATTTTTATTTTAACGTACATCTAACATCTTCACTCTAATCACATAACAACGATAGTGTAATGACGATTAGAGGGGAAGAACTTGATAAGTCACTTTTTACACTTCTTCAAGAGAGCATTTTTTAACTTCCAAACCGTATATCTTCTTAAATAATTTTTTCATTGGTTAAAGCCTTTCAATGTTAAGGCAGGGTTATATCAGTTCTATTTATTGGGTATATTATAATTGATTTTAAACTATATTGATATATTTAAAGTTTGTAACATGGACTTATCATTTTTACCCCTTGTATTTATAATATTTAGACTTAAAAAAACAGAAAACATATTTTTTGTTAAATACTTTTATTTAAGCACAATAGTCCAATAACTATATGAAGCAACTGTGGTGTAATGTTTATTTTTAAATAAATAAAACCTCTAAACCACAAATAACATTTTATTTAAACCTTATGTACATTTCGATTGCCCAGCAATCATCTTCAGAGGTATTTAAAAAATACAACTCTAGTTGTAGAGTTGTATTTTTTAAATACCTCTGAAGATGATTGCTGGGCAATCGAAATGTACATAAGGTTTAAATAAAATGTTATTTGTGGTTTAGAGGTTTTATTTATTTAAAAACAATAGTCCAAGTAAAAGCAAAACTACAAGTTTTTATGTGTTTTCATCACACTCTAAACGTAAATGTAAAAATAAAAGGCCTGTGTTTTTATCATATTCTAGATATGAATGTCCTCGAATTGGAAAGGTAAACTGTATTAGTTTTAATTTTTCTTGAGTGTTGAAAAGATGATGGCAATATTTTATTTGGGTGCTATTTTTGTTCTGTCCCAAGCAAGAAGCACAAAGTATTTCTAGCTCATTGACAGCCTCATTAAGAAAGTTATAGCCTATATAAAATGATGTAGGAAACAAACAACCTCGCCAGCGCACTTGTTACCAATGTTTTCTGGATAAACGTAGAAGTAGCTGCCCTTAGTAGAAAGTAAATGAATAATTAAAATGAATACATAAAGTTGCCTTTTATAAAATACATCATTCATTGCAATGTTTGGACAGGGACAATTTCTAGAATAATTCATTGCAATAGCTTCCTTTTCTTGCATTTAATTGCACCCATCTTGGCCATCATATAATGAGTGCTGCCTTTTTAAATGCACTCTGTGTTTAATGATAATTTTAGGAGTTTCATTAGTAAGTAAAAGTTTCTTTTCTTCATCTTTTTCTTCCACCAGTTTCATATAGAGAGAATTATCTTCGGCCTAAAATATATCACATGTACTACAAGTGTCTGTTCTTGGATATCCAAGACCTATGTTAAAGTCATTGTTAGGACAACTAGACACTAGATGATTTTGGTATTTTTCTTTATAATTTATACATCTCAAACATTTTTTTTTAATATTCAAGCTGTGATCTAAATACAGTCGTTCTGATTTTTTAAGGCTGTAATGAGTATTTCTACTTTGAAAAGAAGGGATATGGTCATGGGCAGCTATGGTAGTTTCCTCGTTCATCTTTTTAGGGCGATTTTCTAAGGCTGTAATGAGTGTTTCTACTTTGAAAAGAAGTGATATGGTCATGGGCAGCTATGGTAGTTTCCTCGTTCATCTTTTTAGGGCGATTTTCGAAGGCCGTAATGAGTGTTTCTACTTTGAAAAGAAGTGATATGCTCATGGGCAGCTATGGTAGTTTCCTCGTTCATCTTTTTAGGGCGATTTTCTAAGGCTGTAATGAGTGTTTCTACTTTGAAAAGAAGTGATATGGTCATGGGCAGCTATGGTAGTTTCCTCGTTCATCTTTTTAGGGCGATTTTCATGAATACTTCCTTCATCCCTAGGAGCAGCTCCATACTTTTTAATCTTAGATACAAGACAAACTATTTTACCGCGTGTTATACCACGTAAAGATATAAAAGCTTCTTTACAAACTTGGACTTCATTTATTTTATCATTTTTCGTTTTTTGCCAACACAATAGGTTTCAGAAAAGCCCTTGAAATTTCATTCGGCTTCATCTTTTCGTGGTCGCCTTTGTTTAACAGGAAGTAATAAAGTTACACCCCTAAATGTAAATTTAGTTCATCATTATTTCTCATACTATTGATATGTTACTATGTTATATTCAGTAACATATTCAAAGCCTTTTGTAGAGCAGGTAGAAGCCTCTCCTTTTTTATGTGATTAGAGTTGTAGTCTCTTGTTCACGTCACGAATCCGCCTAAAGCGTTTTTTGTAGGGCAGGTACAAGTCTCGCCTGGTTCATGTGATTGGAGTCGTAGTTTCTTGTTGACGTCACGAATCCGGCCAAAGCCTTTTGTAGGGCACGTGTGGCTTTCCTGTTGGAGAACGAGCACGTCCTTGCAAAACTGCATTACAACCCTCACTAACATGAGCGAACTTTACAAGTATTTATTCAATTTAAAAAAAAGTTCTCGTTAGTTTAGTATTAGCGACATATCTGGCTATATCTTCCAAAGTGCTGAATGTTGTTAGAACATTTCTACGAATCCATCAATATAAAACTAATACAACTTTTTAAAACTACAAAACGTTCTATAAAGTCTATCAAGTTTTTATAGTGAGACAAATTGTCATGAATTTCTTATAAACATTTACATTTATAAAATTTCATATTTCCCCCATCAAAAGAGAAACGTTTACAAAACACATGTTCACCCTTCCTTGTTTCTTTATATCCATCTTAGTTTTTAAAATCTCTTCACTCCTCTTGGCCATAAATTCTCTATCCAAAGTGGGGCTTTCTTTTATTTAATAAAATTGTAAATTGGTAATTTTTTTTACAATGGCAGACATTCTTCCGTAAGATAAGTATTTTGATTAGGACGTTTCATATCCTCAGAACAAATTTGACATATCCCCAGAACGCCTTTAACATAATGAAGAGATTTGTATTTACTTCTTGTCGATTTTTTTAAAATCTGTATGACTATTTTTTTTGTAATAAAGACTTACGTTTTCGTCAAAAACGTTTTTTTAACATATTTTCTTCAAGTGTTTTCATAGTGATTGCACTTTATGAAGTGTAAAAACCATATGACGTCTTTAATATTCCAACCCTCTTGAGGGGAGACTAAGGCAAACGAAAAGGTTTTTTCAAAAATAATTTGAAAAAACTATCCTCACTTGATGCAAGATAAACACTTTTATTTCGTGGACTCTAATTGCTTATTTTTGTACAAATAAAATAAAAAGCACCATTGTGTTCTGGCGGTCAGCGAAGTGAGAGGGTAGTACTAAGGTAGACACATTTACCTCCCACTGTTGTTAGTGGGGAACCGCAGGCTAAGAAAGCGGTATGGTTTTCCTAAGGTAGAACAGTTTAGCCTGACAACATTTTGAAAAATCTTAAAACTAATTAAAATTAGGTGAGCTTTAAATTAGGACGCGTTTACGACAAAACGTCATGTCTAAACTTACGTCATGTCTAAACATACAACAGGTCTAAACTTACGTCATGTCTAAACATACGTCATGTCTAAACATAAAACAGGTCTAAACTTACGTCATGTCTAAACATACGTCATGTCTAAACATACGTCATGTCTAAACATACGTCATGTCTAAACATAAAACAGGTCTAAACTTACGTCATGTCTAAACATACGTCATGTCTAAACATACGTCATGTCTAAACTTACGTCATGTCTAAACATAAAACAGGTCTAAACTTACGTCATGTCTAAACATACGTCATGTCTAAACATACGTCATGTCTAAACATACGTCATGTCTAAACATACAACAGGTCTAAACTTACGTCATGTCTAAACATACGTCATGTCTAAACATACGTCATGTCTAAACTTACGTCATGTCTAAACATACAACAGGTCTAAACTTACGTCATGTCTAAACATACGTCATGTCTAACGATAGGTTAGGCGAAAATGTCTATATAATGTCTAAATAGAAAACACTTTTAAAACTATTTCATTCCTTCTATGATATGCTACTATAAAACATATTGTTTTTAAAAGAATTATTTATTTAAACCAAATAAAAATTGTGTTCAGATATAAAACAGGAGTATTTAACACTTTAACCCTAATAACATTAAAGCCGAAGCCTCTGCAAAGTTTGTAAATTGTTGACCGATTTAACAGTATTTAGGGAAGAAAATTCTCAGCAGTTTGTTTAATGAACAACACTATAAACAGCTGTTTACTTTGCACTCCGTGTAACGGGGAATACTATTTGCTTAATCTAACTACATCCGAGGTAAGTAATAGCTCCGGGTAAACAGTTTTAACAAGGTTTTGCGGATTCTCATTTCATACTGTGTTTGTTTATGTTTGAGTCTAACCGCTATAGCTGTGCGTTAAACTTTAAAGAAAAATAAAAACTGCAAATTTGTAATAAATTTAAGCGTTTAACTAAAAAAATATGATTCATTTTTATAAAAATTGTTTTACATAATAGTTTTTTTTATATCTAACAGGGAAAGTGAACCAAGTCCAAAAGGCAACAATTAAATTTTAAGTTTCTAGATTTTCATTTTTTCATTAGGGGTGAAAAATAATAGTTTACTTAAAATGTACCATACAAAATAAATTATACCTTGAACTAAAACCAATATTCAGCAAATTTAAATAATAATAACAAGGATTTTATTCAGTTCTGCTCTGAGCAAAACCAACAACAGAACTTTTTTTATAAACTCTACTCCCATTTGTTTTGATTAATATGATACTATTGACTTGGTTCAATTATCCTTGGGAAAATATAGCACCTTACTGTGTCCATTGACACAGAATTTAACAGTTTTAGATTTGGTCTGCATTTCCTAAAAACCATTCAGCTATTGATTGCATTTGTATATAAACTCGTCATATTGTTTACTGGAACTGCAATTAGTTGTTCTTTTTTAATTCCTTTTACCAGCTCACAAATTTTCAATCGTTAATAAAGTAGTTTTTATTCATCCATTTAAGTTCATATATATATATATATATATATATATATATATATATATATATATATATACATTTTTTTAAAATTTATAGTGGATAACACTTGATGTTGATAGAGTTTTAAGGAATATTAATTCGTTAGTTAAATTTAATCAATTATTTTTAATTTTTATGGGAGACACATTTTGCACAAAAGGAGCAAGATATGCAATATTGGTATTTCATTCCATTTGACCTTAAATAAGTGATAACATATAATTTCATAAAACAGTTGATTTTATGTTATAGGTTATGTGGTAGAACAGCTGTTTTAACGCATAGGTTATGTTAAATTATTTATATTAATTGTAAATTTTTAATCATAAGTTACTAAAATAAAATTTGTCTTTGTTGACTCAAGAAGGGTTTAGTTAAAAAAAAATATTTAATAATCACTTTAACATTAGTTTATGACTATCCGAACTTTGAATTTTGTAAATTTGTGAAATCGTACTGTAAGTTTTCACAAATTTACAAAATTTAAAGTTTGGATAGTCATAAACTAATGTTAAAGTGATTAATTAAGATTCACCAAACGTAATGGACTACAAAATTCAAATATAATATTGGTTTATACTACTTGTTTTAATGATAAAGCCCGATTAATTTTAATTTTAAGCATACTTACATTTCTTAAAGCTGTTAAAATTATTAGATTCTCAATTTTGTTTGACATTAAATTAAAAAAAATAAGTTTTATTATCAGATAGTGATTATTTACCTACTCTACGTCCTGATCATAAAGTCAATGAGTAGAACTGCAAAGGTAGCTAATGTTTGGTACAAGCAGTCCTACCACCAGGTAGCTTGATTGTTGCTTTGAAGATCAATACAAAAATATGATATTACTGGCCGTAAGTACATAAATACGATTATTAAAAAATGTATGATGTGGACCTGACAAGATACAGGTCACAATATTTGGTAAGATATAAGCTTTAACACTCGATATTATGTTGGAGGTACAACACTTGCAAACAAATATAGGCTAAAGTACTTTGCATGATATTTGCGTTGATATTTTCAAGATATTTGCTGTAGTATTTGCCAAAATATTTGCTATGGTATTTGCAAGATATTTGCTATAGTATTTGCAAGATATTTGCTATGATATTTGCAAGATATTTACTATGGTATTTGCAAAATATTTGCTATGGTGTTTGCAAGATATTTGCTATGGTATTTGCAAGATATTTGCTATGGTATTTGTAAAATATTTGCTAAGGTATTTGCAAGTTATTTGCTATGGTATTTGCAAGATATTTGCTATGGTATTTGCAAAATATTTGCTATGGTATTTGCAAAATATTTGCTATGGTATTTGCAAGATATTTGCAAGATAATTGCTATGGTATTTGCAAGATATTTGCCATGGTATTTGCAAGATATTTGCTGTGGTATTTGCAAAATATTTGCTATGGTATTTGCAAGATATTTGCTATGGTATTTGCAAAATATTTGCTATGGTATTTGCAAGATAGTTGCTATGGTATTTGCAAGATATTTGCTATGGTATTTGCAAGATATTTGCTATGGTATTTGCAAGATATTTGCTATGGTTTCTGCAAGATATCTGCTATAGTATTTGCAAGATATTTGCTATGGTATTTGCAAGATATTTGCTATGGTATTTGCAAGATATTTGCTAAGGTATTTGCAAGATATTTGCTATGGTATTTGCAAAATATTTGCTATGGTATTTGCAAGATATTTGCTATGGTGTTTGCAAGATATTTGCTAAGGAATTTGCAAGATATTTGATATGGTATTTGCAAAATATTTCCTATGGTATTTGCAAGATATTTGTAAGATAGTTGCTATGGTATTTGCAAAATATTTGCTATGGTATTTGCAAAAAATTTGCTATGATATTTGCAAGATATTTGCTATAGTATTTGCAAAATATTTGGTATGGTATTTGCAAGATATTTGCTATGGTATTTGCAAGATATTTCCTATGGTATTTGCAAAATATTTGCTATAGTATTTGCAAGATATTTGCTGTGGTATTTGCAAAATATTTGCTATGGTATTTGCAAAATATTTGCTATGGTATTTGCAAGATATTTGCTATGGTATTTGCAAAATATTTGCTATTGTATTTGCAAGATATTTGCTATGGTGTTTGCAAGATATTCACTATGGTATTTGTAAGATATTTGCTATGGAATTTGCAAGATATTTTATATGGTATTTGCAAAATATTTGCTATGGTATTTGCAAGATATTTGTAAGATAGTAGCTATTGTATTTGCAAGATATTTGCAATGGTATTTGCAAGATATTTGCTATGGTGTTTGCAAGATATTTGCTATGGTATTTGCAAAATATTTGCTATGGTATTTGCAAGATATTTGCTATGGAATTTGCAAGATATTTGATATGGTATTTGCAAAATATTTGCTATGATATTTGCAAGATATTTGCTATGGTATTTGCAAAATATTTGGTATGGTATTTGCAAGATATTTGCTATGGTATTTGCAAGATATTTCCTATGGTATTTGCAAAATATTTGCTATAGTATTTGCAAGATATTTGCTATGGTATTTGCAAAATATTTGCTATGGTATTTGCAAGATATTTGCTATGGTGTTTGCAAGATATTCACTATGGTATTTGTAAGATATTTGCTATGGTATTTGCAAGATATTTGCTATGGTATTTGCCATGATAGTTGCTATGGTATTTGCAAAATATTTGCTATGGTATTTGCAAGATATTTGCTATGGTATTTGCAAGATATTTGCTATGGTATTTGCAAAATATTTGCTATGGTATTTGCAAGATATTTGCAGTAATACTTGGCAAGATATTTACGGTAATACTTAGTAAGATACTTGCTGTAGTACTGCAAGATATTGCCAAGTAATACATGTCTGTTGTAATACTTGGAAAGATACTTGCTTGTAGCACTAGGCAAGATATTTCCTGTTTCACTTACCAAGATATTACTGTACTACTTGGCAAGATATTTCCTGTAATAGTTTGCAAGATTGTTGCTGAAATTCTTGTGTAGTTAGTTGCCGTTGCACTTAGCAAGATATTTTATATAGAACTTGTCAATATATTTATTGTAGTTCTTGAGAAGATATTTGCTGTAGTACTAGTCAAGATATTTGCTTTTGTATTTGCAAGATATTTGTAAGATAGTTGCTATGGTATTTGCAAAATATTTGCTATGTTATTTGCAAAATATCTGCAATGGTATTTGCAAGATATTTGCTATGGTATTTGCAAAATATTTGCTATGGAATTTGCAAGATATTTGATATGGTATTTGCAAAATATTTGCTATGGTATTTGCAAGATATTTGTAAGATAGTTGCTATGGTATTTGCAAAATATTTGCTATGGTATTTGCAAGATATTTGCTATGGTATTTGCAAAATATTTGCTATGGTATTTGCAAGATATTTGCTATGGTATTTGCAAAATATTTGCTATGGCATTTGCAAGATATTTGCTATGGTATTTGCAAGATATTTGCTATGGTATTTGCAAAATATTTGCTATGGTATTTGCAAGATATTTGCTATGGCATTTGCAAATTATTTGCTATGATATTTGCAAGATATTTGCTATGGTATTTGCAAGATATTTGCTATGGTATTTGCAAGATATTAGCTATGGTATTTGCAATATATTCGCTATGGTATTTGTAAGATATTTGCTATGGTATTTGCAAGATATTTGCTATGGTATTTGCATGATAGTTGATATGGTATTTGCAAAATATTTGCTATGGTATTTGCAAGATATTTGCTATGGTATTTGCAAGATATTTGCTATGGTATTTGCAAAATATTTGCTATGGTATTTGCAAGATATTTGCAGTATTACTTGGCAAGATATTTACGGTAATACGTAGTAAGATACTTGCTGTATTACTGGCAAGATATTGCCAAGTAATACATGTCTGTTGTAATACTTGGCAATATACTTGCTTGTAGCACTAGGCAAGATATTTCCTGTTTCACTTACGAAGATATTACTGTACTTCTTGGCAAGATATTTCCTGTAATAGTTTGCAAGATTGTTGCTGAAATTCTTGTGTAGTTAGTTGCCGTAGCACTTAGCAAGATATTTTATATAGAACTTGTCAATATATTTATTGTAGTACTTGAGAAGATATTTGCTGTAGTACTAGTCAAGATATTTGCTGTAGTACTTGGCAACATATTTGCTTTGGCAACATAGTTGCTGTAATACTTGAAAAAATAGTTGGTAAAATATTTGTTGTAGCACAAGGAAAGATATTTGTTGTAGCATTTGGCAAGATATTTGTTGTAGCATTTGTCAAGATATTTGTTGTAGCATTTGGCAAGATTGTTGTTGTAGCATTTGGCAAGATATTTGTTGTAACACTTGGCATGATATTTGTTGTAGCACTTGGAAAGATATTTGCTGTAATACTTGTCAAGATATTTGCTGTAGTATTTGGCAAGATATTTGCTGTAGTACTTGGAAAAATAGTTTTAGAACTTGGCAAAATATTTATTATAACACTAGGAAAGATATTTGTTGTAGCATTTGTCAAGATGTTTGTTGTAGCATTTGGCAAGATTGTTGTTGTAGCATTTGGCAAGATATTTGTTGTAGCATTTGTCAATATATTTGTTGTAGCATTTGGCAAGATATTTGTTGTAGCATTTGGCAAGATATTTGTTGTAACACTTGGCAAGATATTTGTTGTAGCACTTGGAAAGATATTTGCTGTAATACTTGTAAAGATATTTGCTGTAGTACTTAGCAACATATTTGCTGTAGTACTTGGAAAAATAGTTTTAGAACTTGGCAAAATATTTATTATAGCACTAGGAAAGATATTTGTTGTAGCATTTGTCAAGATATTTGTTGTAGCATTTGGCAAGATATTTGTTGTAGCATTTGGCAAGATATTTGTTGTAGCATTTGGCAAGATATTTGTTGTAGCATTTGGCAAGATATTTGTTGTAGCATTTGGCAAGATATTTGTTTTAGCATTTGGCAAGATATTTGTTGTAGCATTTGGCAAGATATTTGTTGTAGCATTTGGCAAGATATTTGTTGTAACACTTGGCAAGATATTTGTTGTAGCACTTGGAAAGATATTTGCTGTAATACTTGTAAAGATATTTGCTGTAATACTTGTCAAGATATTTGCTGCAGTAATAGGTAAGAAATTCTATAGCTCCTGACAATTGGTTAATCACTTTATAATTTATAAATAATTACAGTTAATATAATTTTCAAGTTATAAGTTATAATAATAAAATGCTATATCTGTTTCCCTGTCATTTTTTTTTTACCTAAACATCTGTTACAAGCAAATAATTGTAAAGGTTGCATCAATCATGACAAATAGCGATTGGAATAAAAAAAGGTTCTGGCATTGTAGGCACTCCATTTTGACAACCGGTGCTGTACAACAAGCAGGAAATGGTTATTGTGTCCAACACAAGAGGCAACAGTCAAGTTTAATGACGGAGAAACATAACTGTAACACAGGTGTTGTGGAGTGCGCCCGGGAAAATAATGCCATGGAAACCTCCTTTAGGTCATATAGTATGTTTTCGAAACATGTATTCTAATAATTATTGTTACGTATTTCAAAACTTACTCATATGAAAACTAAATATTATCTTACTGCATATAACTGCGTTTTAAATGGAGTATTTAAAGAAGACGTAAACACGAAAATAAATAAATGAATTTTTGTTTAAAACAAATGTATGATTTTATTAAAACAAGCACTTCTATGTGTAAAAAGGTAGAAGCTGTTTCAAATACGATTCTATAGAGCGTTGCGAACTATAATGCGTTGTAATAAAACGAAATTATAGAAGGAGAAATTCTTAATATACTAATCTTCATTTCTGTTAGGAATATTTCTGTATATTTGAGTACAGTTTTCTGCCTTTTTAACGTTACAGTATTTTCCTCTTTTGACGCGTTTTGGAGTGACTCCATTTTCAAAACTAAAATCTTACTTTTATGTACACACACACACACACACACACACACACACACACACACACACACACACACACACACACACACACACACACACACACACACACACACACACACACACACACACACACACACACACACACACACACACACACACACACACACACACACACACACACACACACACACACACACACAAACACACACACACACACACACACACACACACACACACACACACACACACACACACACACACACACACACACACACACACACACACACACACACACACACACACACACACACACACACACACACACACACACACACACACACACACACACACACACACACACACACACACACACACACACACACACACACACACACACACACACACACACACACACACACACACACACACACACACACACACACACACACACACACACACACACACACACACACACACACACACACACACACACACACACACACACACACACACACACACACACACACACACACACACACACACACACACACACACACACACACACACACACACACACACACACACACACACACACACACACACACACACACACACACACACACACACACACACACACACACACACACACACACACACACACACACACACACACACACACACACACACACACACACACACACACACACACACACACACACACACACACACACACACACACACACACACACACACACACACACACACACACACACACACACACACACACACACACACACACACACACACACACACACACACACACACACACACACACACACACACACACACACACACACACACACACACACACACACACACACACACACACACACACACACACACACACACACACACACACACACACACACACACACACACACACACACACACACACACACACACACACACACACACACACACACACACACACACACACACACACACACACACACACACACACACACACACACACACACACACACACACACACACACACACACACACACACACACACACACACACACACACACACACACACACACACACACACACACACACACACACACACACACACACACACACACACACACACACACACACACACACACACACACACACACACACACACACACACACACACACACACACACACACACACACACACACACACACACACACACACACACACACACACACACACACACACACACACACACACACACACACACACACACACACACACACACACACACACACACACACACACACACACACACACACACACACACACACACACACACACACACACACACACACACACACACACACACACACACACACACACACACACACACACACACACACACACACACACACACACACACATATATATATGGGCCAAAGAAAAGGTGCAATGTCACCAAGGACTTTTCAATAATTAGGATACTCGTTAACCCAATGTTAGCAAATTTGTAACCAACCCATTTGTTACTGATTAGACTAGAAGTGGAAAGCGTTTGGAGTTAATGATACATAAAAACAAAACCCAGTACCTTTTTTCTTGCTAGACATGTAGTCTTTGTCAAAGGCCCCTACATGCAAATCACTTACACGGCAGCCCGACAGTTTACGTGACTAATTGGAGGTATTATATATATATATATATATATATATATATATATATATACATATATTTAAGATCAAATAATATACACAAATACAGGAATATTTAATTTATTGAATAATAAACTCAAAGCTTTTCGTTGGTTTACATTACCAACATCCTCAGGAGTTACAATACTAAGAATGATTAATAAAAAACCGTTTAACAAACATGAAGCTACTAGATCTAGTAGCTTCATGTTTGTTAAACGGTTTTTTATTAATCATTCTTAGTATTGTAACTCCTGAGGATGTTGGTAATGTAAACCAACGAAAAGCTTTGAGTTTATTAATCAATAAATTAAATATTCCTGTATTTGTGTATATTATTTGATCTTAAAAATATTCCAACAGGAAAACACATTTGATATTCTATATATATACATATATATATATATATATATATATATATATATATATATATATATATATAATATATTTATTATTATAACATCATATATCTTCATCATCATAATCACATGTGTGTATGTGTGTGTGTTTGTGTTTGTGTGCGTTTGTGTTTAATTCAATAACTTTACTTCGTTTTGTATTCTTTAAATTTTTTCCATTTTTCATTATTCTCTTTTTGTGTATGTATGTACGAAATATATGTATGCATCACAAGCAATAAAATCCATAAATCTATCAAAATAAAAATTGAATAATAACTGATCCCATATATACATATATACATATATATATATACATATATATATATATATATATATATATATATATATATATATATATATATATATATATATATATATATATATATATATATATAATTAGAGTTTAAAAAGAATACCTAGAGACACTATTACTTTGTCCTCAGATTGTTATGGAACGCTGGAAAACAAATGAGCTAAAAAATCTCTTCTATGTCACACCTGTCTAGGTTAGTTTCGCCGAGCCATACACAAACCTCCTCACTGAGCGACGAGTAATACTAGCGAGCACAAATCGATTCAACTTAGTTCCAATGCCAAACGCAACTATCGTGTCACGCCAGCCTTATGCGTGCATTTTGTACATGTAAAACAATTTATACAAAAATGTCAATCTGACGCCACAAATCTCCGCAGAAACAGAGTCGACGAAAACAAATCCATTAGCTGATCCTGGAGAAGTTAATGTGAAACTATTCCGCCCTAAAAGGTCCCCAATGTTCTGACTTTGAATTCAATTCGGACGCACATTTCGGCAAACTTCCAATAAAAGCATGTTTGCTTTGGTAGTTCCGATAAAACGTAAACCCATAAAATTTAGCTTCAAACACCAAAAAAAAATAGAATATCCTGGTCGTCGGTTCAAATTTCGAATATGCTGCGCGAATAAATTCAAAAATATCTACAATATCCTTAGAATATAAATATGATCTCATTAGTCCATGTTTTGTAAGTTTAATTGTTTTCCTGAATGTGTAGAAATTTACGATTTCAAAAACAGTTGAAAGGTTTTAATCAAATATAATTTTTAGGTTACTGTAATATGAACGTAAAAACTAATATAATATTAGGTATAATATATTAATTAATCAACTAAGCTGTTACAAAACCTATACACAGCACAGTAGCGTAATTATAATGATTAAACAACAGTGACCCTTGCTATAAATATTTAAACCCCTTTGATGTAAATTTCTCTAACTCAGCATCATCAGAAGGTTACAAACACACTGTATTTCACAAGAAAAGATTATGTTTGTAACCTTCTGATGATGCTAACAGTGTGAGCGAAATGTACATCAAGGGTGTTTGTAACTTGAGGGTAACATCAAGGTTAAATATTTGTGTAAAGGTTATTGTTGCTTATACGCAAGGGTTATTGTTTATATATAAATGTAAATTAACAATTAAAAAAATATATGCTTATATCAAAATAGCTGTATCAGTTTTAAACATTACTAATGGGTATTTTGTAACATTAAAATAAATTGTAATCATATAAAGAATTGGTTTAAAAAAAATGGTTATACTCGTTTAAATTCAATTATGAGTAATTATTATTTTATTAGTAAGTTTATTATTATTATTAATACACATTATACTCAATTAAAATGTGATCAAAATTTTTAAAACGACGGTTTCCCAAAACGTACAGTTTTGAAATAAATGTTTGTTAAACTGTGTGGGGAGTTTGATGATAACCCCCCATTTGTTTATGTTGAATCTACGCTCCTTGATTGAATGAAATAGAACCATTATGTCGTAATTAGGGAAACTCTAAGCAATTATCCCTGATTAATTGTTGTTGTAGCTCAAACTAATAATGAACTGTGATATGTGTTTTTAATGAGTGATTTGATATAGCGTGTCACTGATATGCAATAATCAAAATGCTGAGTAATACAGTTTGATTAAAAGTACAATTTACATAAGCCTATGTAGGAGATTATTATAGCATTTCTCGCTTGGGTGCGTTTTGTCAAAATAGTAAATCCAAAGTTAATATCAGAGGCGCATATAGAGGAGAAAAACTATAAAGCTTAAACCAAATTTTTTGTCGGTCAAAACATAAATTTATATCCAGTTTTATAGCACAGGCGTTGACATGGAGACCATGAGCACTTTCTTCTTGTGTTTTGTGGTCAATATAGCGAAGGTAGTTAAAGTCAATTAATACCTAAAGCAACAAAGAAAAATTTTATCAATGTTTGTATTTATATTATAATTACAACTAAAATAAATATGTATATACATATGCTACAATAACACTATTAAGTAGCAAACTAGAAAAGGAAATTCCTTGCAATTTTCCACTTTTTTCTATGAATGGTGTTAGACTATTATTTTTGTTTGATACTATTTATACGCTTTCTTTTTTTTCTACGATTGCATTGTATAACAGTTATTTTCGCTTTCGTTTCGCGTTGTCCGTTTGCAAAGCAAGGTTCGGCCTTGTTATTCTAGTTTGTTTGTTTCTTTTCATTCATTTTTTAATCCTTGAGAATTATTTAATAACCATGTCAACAGTTTGAGGTTGTACAATGGGGGGGGGGGGGGTGCGAAAACAACCAGAAGAGGCAAAAGGAAAAATTCACAAATCACTTTAAAAAATACATTTCTAGCTATGGGAAAGTTGCTCAGTGCCAAAGCGCTAGACTTGAAACATGAAGATACTTGGTTCGAATCCGACCTAGACCCCTTAAATTTTTTATAATTTAATTATTGAATAAATGTTTGAAAAAAAAACTGTATTAACATCAATTGTCATTAACTATAGGTTTAAAAAATGTATTTGAACTTGATTGGATGAATAAAAACGTATTTTATTAGCGACTGAAAATTTGTACAGACATATATCAGGAGAGTCTGAGGTAATAGAAGTGATTAATAAAACAGGCGCCACCACCATCATAGGAAATATGGTATAAGTTGACCATTATATATACCTGAGCAGTTTCCATTTTTAAAATAACAATAGCCATTTATATAACTCAATATTTTACCGATTGTGAAACAGCTGATGGCGTACATGAGTCACCGCTATAGCTTTTCTATGCGAAATGTTTTAATAAAACAACGTAAAATAAAAGTTTGTAAAATCCCTCCTTAGCACACTTCCAAATTACCAAACAAAGTGTTCCTACAAATATCGAATCTGTTACTATTATAGTTTATGTTATACGTTGGTTATTGTCAATCAGTGAGTCAGGGGATCCCCTTTAAATATTCTCAGGCCTATCAACATATATAACCGTTTAGGTTACCGATGGGAACTGGAAATACTATATTTGTTTACTTATAAGAAACAATTTCTGAGTACCTGAACCATAGTTCTTATAAACAATGTTTTCCATTTCTGCAAAAAATTGCTTCAACTACGAGATATTCATCCTAAATGTGGAATATTTTATTTTCTCCGAACTATTCCAAGAGCATATTCCAAACTAATTTAACCTTGTTAGAGACGAATCAGTGTGAACGATAATAGCATCTAAAAGAATTTAGTGGGCATTTTTACCAAATGCCACGAGACGACCGTGCGTAGCTTCAGAACCGCCTAAGTTTGTTCATGGTTATTTCCATATATAATCAGTTGTATGTTTAAATCTGACATTTATTTAAATGCTCTCTCTCTCAAAGAGTGAGTGAGGAGAGAGAGAGAGAGAGAGAGAGAGAGAGAGAGAGACAGACAGACAGAGAGAGAGAGAGAGAGAGAGAGAAAGAGAGAGAGCATTAGCTGGCTGTAATAACCTACACATATTTCCGTCCTGTCCCATTCACACTGATTTTCACTCCAGCCTAATGAAGCTTTGTTTCCAATCGAATAATTATTCATTTTAACGGAACTTTTAAAAACACTCAATCGTACTAACTTGTATTAATTGATCGCCAATAGAAATATATTGTAAGAAATAAGTAGTCAAGGTTTATTCTAGGATTCCATTGAAGCGTGTTTCAACGGTTGAACAACGTAAATTTGCCAAGTTAGTGTTGCTTCCCACAACGCACTACCTGGTTACATACCATTAGCTCTAGCCATAGCTTGAACAAGCTTACAGCAATAACAGCTGCAATTAGCCAATAACCGCACCGTGTTGGCTTTGACGAGCATATGGCTTCCCTTTAACCAATTAACGCAAAGTGTGTTCCAGGGTTAATACATTAGTGCACACAACCGCCTAAAGCCCTTAGAGGCTTTCACTCCGAGGTGGGGTCGGTTTAAAAACTGTCTTTATTCTCCTGTGAAGCAACGAAACCCTCAAGTAGTTATATTGGAATATTAGAAAGAATATTATATCCTAATTTACTTAGATAGATAGATTAGACTTTTGTGAAATAATAATAACATCGGCATTAACTATAATAAATTATTCCAACAACACACCGTCTCAACGAATTATCTCCTACAGTTCAAAATGACTTAGTTATTTTCAGTAGACGTAATTCACGAACGTAAAATTAGTAAGGTATTTTGCCAGGTGACGTCGAATAGGCGCCGGAGATTATCTATGCTTGCGCCAACTAAAGGCGATCTGTTTCCATGGCAACAGGATTTCTCAATACACTTGTTACTCACTGCTCTAAGACAGAGAAACGTGTATTTAACTGACAACATCCACACCTTGCCTACTTCTAAATACTTTTTCATAGTGTCGAGTAAATACTAATTTTGATTTGATTTTAGTAAACAATTTTAAATAATAATGGACCTAGGTATACTTGACTGTATTAGCAAACTGTAGACTAGTATTGGGAAATATTCTGTGTATAATAATCAATCTAGCCGTCTATATTAAATGACGCTTTATCTAACAAACTCAATTATTTTGGTGTTACATTAACTTTAAAAAAGACAATAGCTCTTTCTATAGAGGAATTAAACCTACACAAGGTTTCCGTCAAGTGTTATACGCCAAGTAGTGTCAAGGCCTTTCCTAGTAGGAGCGGTTGCCCTATACCCGTTCTGGAGTTTAATGAAACATTTTATCGGTAATAATATATGCATTAAAAGTATTCTTGTTTTTGAAATGTTTTTAATATATATATATATATATATATATATATATATGTGAGTGTGTGTATGTATGTGAGTATGTATGTATCTTATGGAAATTAGTGAAATTTAGAGGAATTGTTTGACATATTCCCAAGATGGTTCGTGTGAAGTTTGGTGTAGGTATATCTACAACGCTTCGCAACAGAGACTTAGGATGGTTCAAAAACTGATGTATGTATGTATGTTTGTATGTATGCATCTCATGGAAGCCTAAACCGTTGAATGGTAGTTAATGAAATCTATAAGATGGCTTGACATATTCCCCGGATGGTTCGTGTGAGGTTTGATGTAGAACCATCACCCCAGAGGCTTAGGATGGTTAAAAATTTGGTGTATGTATGTATGTGTTTTATGGACGCCTAAACCGCTGAATAGAAGGTAATGAAATTTTACCCTTAGATTTCAAACGACTACAATTTCCATTGCGTTTTGCATTTGCAATAACCATAAGGGGCAAGGACAATTATTGACCATTGGATTAAATTTGGAACACTTGCGTTTTCTTTACGGACAATTATATGTTGCGTGCTCACGTGTTGGGTCACCTAAGCATTTGTATGTTTATACGCCTAATGAAGTGACGAAAAACAATATCTGTCTTTAGCATTGCAGTAAGTGAAATATAATTATTTAGATGTTTGATTTGCTTTTCTTATCGGAAAATTAATAGTAATTTTCCATTATAAAATTATAATTTCGGGCGCCGGGTAACGCCAGTAGTTAATAAAAAGGCTCATTTACACTAACAAAAACTTTTACAAAATTCAAATACCATTCTAATTACACCAAAATAATGTAAAAATAACAACCATACGGCATGTAAATATATTTTAATTTTAGCTGTAATTATGTTTTTGTAGTTCTATAACTCACTGAAGAAGATCACATTGTGTTTGAAACGTCGTTAGAGAAAATAGAGTAATAATAATCAGTAATTTAGAGTACAACCCAATATTAATTATTAATAGTTTCGATTTATTTTAAGTTAAACACGTTTGTTCATATTAACAACAAAAAACCTAATTCCGGATCTGTATTCCCTTTATGTGCATCCAGATCATTCTCATCTTTGCAGATGAATAAATTCGAAGCTATAATGTAAGTGCAGCTGCATGTATTACTTAACCTAATGCAATAATCCGATGTTGTAGGGTTCAATAAATCCTAAAGTAGTTGCGCTAAATATACACTGTAGTACGAATGTTTAATCCAACTAATACAGCGTAACCACTGTGCATCTGTGCTTAGTGAGAGTAACAGTCAACAAGGCAAACTCCGATTTGTTACTTTAGTCTTCCTTTATATGACTACAGTTAATATTTTCTATTTTATTATACATCATAACCATAGAAAATAATAAAAATTAAATTATTAGAAAATCGCTTTTCACATGTATTTTTGCATATTGGCTAATGTGGAAACCGATTCTATTATTATCAAAGAAAAACTATTTTCCTCCAATTTCTTCTACAAATTTCGCCTAACGGAATCACCAAGTACCCCGTCATAATGTATCAAACTTTCTTTTATTAATTGTTTTTGAGAAATTGTTAATGTACACCTGTATTAATGAGTACGGGATGCCTTAATGATTACATTTAACATTAATAACACATAGGGTTCAAACCTTTCATCCAGAGTCATGCTATAGGCCTAAAGCACTTCCACTAGTTAACACAACAACCATCTAATTAGGTTGAATACAAGCGTGGCTTATTTAATTAACCTTTAAAATCTATGGATTGCACTTTAAACTTAGTTACAATAATTGCCCACGTATATTATTATTATGTTTAATTAATTAACAAGTACGTTGCAAGTTTTTCTTTTGAATTTTCTTATTTGTCGGATGATTCGCTTCTCCAGCGGGGTTCATCCAAGTCCTTTGTTTTCCTTGGTTACTTGATGAGGCTTCTTGTTCCTTGGTTACTTGATGAGGTTTCTCATTTCTTGGTTACTTGATGAGGCTTCTCGTTCCTTGGTTACTTGATGAGGCTTCTCGTTCTTTGGTTACTGGATGAGGCTTCTCGTTCCTTGGTTACTTGATAAGGCTTCTTGTTCCTTGGTTACTTGATAAGGCTTCGCGTTCCTTGGTTACTTGATAAGGATTTTTGTTCCTTGGTTACTTGGTGAGGCTTCTCGTTCCTTGGTTACTTGATAAGGCTTCTTGTTCCTTGGTTACTTGATGAGGCTACTCGTTTCTTGGTTACTTGATGAGGCTTCTCGTTCCTTGGTTACTTGATAAGGCTCCTTGTTCCTTGGTTCCTTGATAAGGCTTCTATTTCCTTGGTTACTTGGTGAGGCTTCTCGATCCTTGGTTACTTGATAAGGCTTCTTGTTCCTTGGTTACTTGATGAGGCTACTCGTTTCTTGGTTACTTGATGAGGCTTCTCGTTCCTTGGTTACTTGATGAGGCTTCTCGTTCCTTGGTTACTTGATGAGGCTTCTCGTTCCTTGGTTACTTGATGAGGCTACTCGTTTCTTGGTTATTTGATAAGGCTTCTCGTTCCTTGGTTACTTGATGAGGCTTCTCGTTCCTTGGTTACTTGATGAGGCTACTCGTTCCCTATCACCTTTCCAGTCAGCCCTGCGTTTTCTTATCTCCTTCTGAAGATTCCTACTGCAAATATTCACAACGCAGAGTATCATTTCTGTACAAAGAACACATCAATGAGAACACTCAAGCAGCACATTTTCTAAGCCTGTACGCTTTATTATGCTAAACTGGAGTAAATTTAATATCGTTATTCCAATTGCCAAGAAAACCCATTGGTGTAAAAATAATGCAGTCCAAAAATCCATTTCTCTACATGTCTAGGTGGGTAAAACTTTTGTCTCGTTGAATTACTTTCGTAAGGGGTTTGCAAGAAAGGTGAAAGTTTTCTGTAAAGATATCTTGAAATTATGACCGACAGTCTCGAGCCACCGCAGAGGTTTGCTCAAACAGCTTCGTCACGCTGCCCAGAAATAAAAAAAAACCCTATTATTTCGGGATAGGTTGTAACACCCACTGTCCTCGCAGGACTTCCGCCCTTTAGTAAGTGTTTTATAGATAATATACTCACGCTAACTGGTTACCAATTACACTCGTGTTGATTATCGCAGCCTCACTCTATGTTTGAACAAGAATCGGCCAAGTCAATGGAGAAGTGGAAGAAAGTAGTGTCACTTCTAAAAGACTTTGTTGAACCTTAATATTAAGGAAGTAAAGGAAGTAAACACACAGAGAGTCTTATACATTTTGTCCCTCTATTATGCCGGCTGTCAAAATTGGTCGTAGCACCAAGCCCCACTTTTCGGGACTGACACTAGTCACCCGGGACGGGAGACCCGAGTGTGAGGTTGGAAAATCGGGGGTAGAGCTTTCATGGTTGGATGGGGATATCCCTGTCTGTGCGTTTTGGTAGGGGACGAGCCGGAAGGTTGGATCCTTGCCACTCTTCACTTTCACTATCTTTATTTTTTCAATCGTTTCATACGCACAAATACCTCTTGTCGCATCTGTTATCTGTTGAAATTAGTTCAGGATTTGCTTGACGGAGGTGAGACAGTTCATTAGGGCAATTCTCTAACAGGTGTCAAGATATTGGGCTTTCAAGGTCCAACGGATAGTGTTATGCCCACCTAGTAAGAAGTCCCCAGTCTGGGGGTCCGGCTCTTAGACAAGACCATTCGTTAGCGGATAAAACTCTGATTTCACCACCTGGAGTGAAACTATCAGACGAGGTATCGAGGCAAGGAAACCTCGTCGTTAGGAAGCTCATACCTGAGTCCGAGTAGTTCCAGAAAAGCCATTGAGCTGCTGTTCCTGGTAGGAGATCGTCTCATCTCAGGGACGGCCTTTTCACCTCTGAGCAAGGTCATAAGACTTTTACATACTGGTACCATGGGTCGTGCCTTAAACTCTCATCTCGGGTCTGATCCTAGTCACCTGGACGGGAGTCACGAGTTTGAGGTTGGATTCGTAGGTTGAAGGTTTCACATGCTTGATTAAGGATTCCCCACTTATGAAATTATTACGTAAGGAGGAGAGTCGCAATGTGCCAGATAATCCTTGGCGACACTTGTCTTCTTCTTTACTTTCACGCATCACGCATCTCACTTCGCACTGTCAAAGTAACCTTTGTTGGACATACGTAACTGAGAACCCTTTGTTGACAACTTATCATTAGTGATTCCAACATCACTCCTATCTTGTGCCTATTGCAATTCTCAGAACCTCTCGCTCAGTGGATAGATGAAGCACATTAATTCGCTATTTAATACCGGAAAGCCACTTGGTGGCAAAAAAATGGGTACACGAGGAAACAATAGCAATTGACAAGGGTAGGTTGTAAATTTGTGTCAAAGATAAAAGACGTCGTCTATTGTTTGAAAAGAGAGGCTGAAACTACGACTCATATGCATATGGAAGGAAAGAAATGAAAAAAGTATTCTCAGTTGGAGGAAAGAATTGAAAAAAAAACAGTAGAAAAATACACAGAAACTGGAGACGATATGTCTCTTATAGGATATCTTTCCTACATCCAAAAAGTGGATTAGCTTAGAACAAAGAAATCAGAGGTAAGCTTAAATAATATTGTCAAGTAATGCTATAGATTTATATTGAAAACTTCTGAAAAAAATTATATTCTAAACTATAAAAAACAAAACAAATGACGCGGCTATAAGCTGATTTTAAACACACCAAAGTGATACCGCGGCATATCCCTATCATTTTGCCAGTCCAAAGCCTGGAAAAAGTGTGATGGAAATCAGGTTTAGTAGATACAGTTTTAAAGCATCTCCAGCCCCGAGAAGCGACATCTATGTCTAGCTCAGATGTAAACACGTTTAAGCAGCTCAATAATTTTAAAAAATCCGTATTCGTGTAAACGTTGTACGCATTTTTCGCCTGTCAAAATGTTCTGACGTCATAACTTACCCTCAACATCTGTCTTAATCTCATCCTGTACGCATCTTTTGCAAATTTCCTAGTGTGCCCATATGTTGCTGTACGCATCTTTCGTGTATTCAGCCAAATAATACTTAATAAAAACAATGTCCTAAAAATAAATTCAAATTTTTAGTTTTAGCTTAGTTTTTCCGTGCCTAGGTAGCTCAGAACAGATAACTTGTTTTTGATTTATACAAAAGCACACAGGCCCATCGAGAAAAAAACGCTCACAAATTTATGGCAAAAAAGCACAGCATACCGATACGGCATATACCTTTTACGGCCACTGCTAATCTTACACTAAATGAATAAAGTGAGAAAAAAGAGGACATGCACGTGCAGTGTTGGTGACTTGGTACATCTCTGCAGTGAATGTGGTAAATACCTTTCATAACTTGCTTCGTATTCAAATGTATTTCTAAAGTTGTGAAGTGCCTAGATACCGACGTTTTCAACACTTGGACGTGTAAGCATTGATATATTTTTGGAGTGCCATTAGCTACTGCAGATTTTAGCACCATTGAAACTGTGCTCCATTGATGGTGTTTGTTTCGTAATCTGCCAACACGGGTAAATTATAGTAAATTAATCATCTCTCATTTTAAAATGTACAGTATGGATGTTTTCACGATGCGACGGGTGTAGCAACACGTCGCTACCACCTTCTCCGTCCATTTACTTATATATAAAGTTCCTTCAACTGTTCTCGCACCTCATTATAATGTAAGGGTACTCTATAAGGTTGAAAACGCTATTTAAATGTATTTATTAGATTAGGTTAATCTCTGCTCATCCACTTTTATTATTCGAAGTTAAAAAATACTAATCAAGTACTAGGTATAGCCTACAAGTTGATATTATAATTAAACACATCCATACTAAAGTTACAAATGGGATCCATGGCGATAACAGTTCCAAATACACGTGAAACCCTTGTCACTAGTGTTTGTAATATGAGAAGCTCGTAGTTAGAGTCGAGACGGAAAATTTAATATAAAAAGTTGTGAAATAAATGAGCAAAGTTTAAACTCGGTCCTATCCTTCCGCACCTCACAGTTGCTGACAATCTGTGATTGATTTTCCTGCCTTTTTAAAAATGATAAATTATTTTGCTTTAACTCGTACCAATGGAAGCACGTTGAACCAATGTCCGCAAACATAACAATAACTTCATGTTATTAAACAATAAAAAGTTTACAATTTTTTGTAAATCAAATTTCATAGGGAAAATGATTATTACAATTTATTATTAAATAAAATAATTAATTGTAAAATATTTCCAATATATATATGACATGTATATACTGGTGTGTTAAGAATAGTTAGTACCACACTTAATAGAGGGTTGAGCTGTATGGAATGCTTAAGCTAATAAATTTATCTATTTTTGGTATCATTATTGGAGAAATAATTTTTATCTAATAAAATTCACAAACTCACAAACATGCGCTCATTTATAGATGCACTATTTTAAATTAAAGTATGAAGCAATTACTAAAATTTAAATATAATCAGGAAACTTGAAGAAGTCTTTGAAATATGTCAGTATTATGTAGTCTACTACCAAAATCACTCCTCAGCCATAATGTTATAATAATCCTAAGTAGATTTTGTTTGAATTTGTCTATTGCTGCCTCTGAAACCAAGAGGCTGTTCGCAACCAAGATGTAGTTAAGGAAACATACTGTGGTTAGAACATATATTTTGCAATTCCTCAAACATTTATCACAGTTTGTTCCAAAATAGTCACTCCAATAAATACTGTAAAACCCAATATAATTAGATTGCGTCAGAAGTTAATGGATTACAACATTTATCCAGAGGGAAGAATAATTGGAGTCTGCATTTCACCTTAAAAGGAAAATATGCTTATAAATTTAAACAAGAAATCTTGTAATGTAATTACTGAAGGTAAATTGTAGAAGTGAGCGTTTCAAATTAAATTACGTTTCGACGTCTCGAAACGATTTTGCAAACAGATTTTCTTTATTTATTCCAATTAAAAGTTAATTTATAAAATAAATTGATATTATCAGATTGAAGAATTAACTTTTTATTGATAAAATATTCTATTATCGTTTTTTATGAAATGTATAGGTTTACGATTGTAAAGTATAAATTATTCTTGATAAGTGTTTATAACTAATGGGACATATGTATTCATCTGTTAAGCTATTAGGGTATATGTCTTTGTGTTAAGCTATTAGGGTATATGTGTTTGTGTTAAGCTATTAGGGTATATGTATTTGTGTTAAGCTATTAGGGTATATGTCTTTGTGTTAAGCTATTAGGGTATATGTATTTGTGTTAAGCTATTAGGGTATATGTCTTCGAGTTAAGCTATTAGGGTATATGTCTTTGTGTTAACATATTAGGCGTAAAGGTTATACAGTACAGTAGTACTGGCCTCTAACAGTAGACCCTACAGTACAGTAAATTGAAACAGTTGTATTTGATATGGGAAAAAGATTATCAGTACAGCTGCGGTCTCGGATAGCCGTTGCTCTACTGTATATAATCTACATTTCAGTGTCTGTATTTCCTTTTTATAATATCATGTTTACCACTTAGGACTGGCTATTCCTTTAGTTGACGATCCAATATTTATAATAAATCTGTGTAACAAGTTTGCCATACTTTAAGCTTTGACCAACGATAATGTTGACATTCAAGTTTACTAGCGTTTGCTCTCCATACAAACGTTGTCTGAAGTTACGGTTTTACAAGTTATAAGCGAGTTGTACCTCGCCCTGCTTTAACCCGTTGTCTGTGCCAGCTGCTGTACCATTCGTCAGCTGATACATTTAAGATACTATTTCCACTTAAATATATAAAAGTGTCTTCAACGTTTACAAGGACAGGTCTTCCCAAACTTAACCATGATTTTTTCAACTATTCTTAGTAGCACGTCTAAAATGGCTTTACCACTTCTTCAGCTATTGTTGTTACCTTTTATTTTAATTTATTCGAATTTTCAATTTCGTACATTCTTTTTTGTTGGTTTTATTTTCCAAGTTACAAATATCCCTAGTTCAAAAAATCAAGTTCTACAGTGATTGAAAGCTATACACCCATATAAAATGAGAAAACACGGTTTTAGAAGACAAACAATAATTACTTTTTAAATTTTTAAAATCATCGTTTCCGAGAGACCAACTTTATTAGAAATATCCTGGTTATTTAAACCCTACTAAGTTCTGTTGCACTCGTGTCAGATCTCTAAGATGGCTACATCAATGTTTAAGTGTCGTTATTGTTTCCAGCTTCGTCGCCATGAAGGCAACCTCCCGAAGCGTCAGGGAGGAATCTGCTCTTGACATTCTCTCCTGTTTGTCAAGGCAAATCTATTAATTATACGTCAACTTTATGTTTCATTCTTTAGGAAGTCACGTGTTTTACCATTGGAGTTAATTTGAGGTTATGTACCCAGACACTCTCTTATTTGTAAAGTCTTAAGCTACAACCAGTTATACACTTCAACAAATAGCGTAGAACCCAGTAATTCCGTGCCGAATTTATATTTTCAGTGAAAATAAAATGATACAAACTCAACAGGATATATAAAAAAAATACCAAAATGTTGAATTGGTTTTTGGCAGAAAAATATTGAGTAAAAATGTTTTTGTCTTAAATCGATATCACCACGTTATACGAATATATATTCAATGTTTCTAAAACACTGTTCTAACTGAATCATTGATTCGCAATTGAATTGATGCAGAGCTTTAAGTACGAGATAATAAATTCAGGCTCGCCGGTTCAGGCTCGACATTTAGAGTGAACCTTCGTTTGGTAATGCAATGTCCTACTAAGACAGGACTTTTGCAAAATTTTAAATTTTAACATTTTTAAATTTTTCACCGGGCAGCTGCTACATCTACCAAAGTAAACGATGAAGTGTTTGGGTAGAATAGAATACCCAAAGTAAATAGCTTTGGGTAGAATAAAAGTAAGGCTGTAGCCTTTGGATTAGGTAAGCGAATAACTGCTTAAAATTAAGGAAAATAATGACGTAAGCAAATATGTATCTTTCTTGTAAAAATGGAAACTGTTCAGTAAAGTTTTAATGCTAACTTATTACTGACACCGTAATTTTATTGTGGGTGATGGCGCCTGTCCTTTCGATCTGTGAGTTATATTATGTCTAATTACTCATGTTCGTGCACGTAGTAAATACTTATTAATAATGGTGTCATAGTGTTATACACTGTACGTAACTGTGTTTGATTTGCTACTCTTGTAATGATTCTTGTGATATGTATCAGTAGAATCGTCAAGGTTTATGCTAAGTTTGTAAGTTAAGGATTTATAAATAACCTTATATATTGTAGGTTTTAACAATAATTGTTCTAAATACTTCTATTACATTTATCATCGTCACTAGCTTTATACAGTTACATAATACGAGTACATTATATAAATAACCACATATAATAAATAAATTAAACCGCAATGAAATAATAAATTAATAAAAGCAACACAAAAATTAAACATAAATAACTCTATAAAGTATAACAAGTTATTGGGGTGCAACGAAAACTCACACAGCGCTGTCATATGATAAATCTTCCAAATAAACTTATTGCTGGGAGTTTATCATAGTAATTGTATTAAATAACTAAATTGAAAATTGTGACTTATGAAATAACAGTTGAATCAAAGCGTTGTTCAATAGGCGATTTACAAATATAAATGTGTAGGACATTACATTTATTGGAGTAAATTTTTAGTACAAATTTTAGAATTTTTCATACATTACCAGTAAGTCAAAAAATTTCTAAATTTACATAAACTCTTTGAAAGTTGATATTTAATATAATAATAATAAGTTAAACTTTGCGCAGGAGAAGCCATAATGGGGGCGCTTATTTATAAATAGAAAGCCAATATAGGCTACATAACCCTAAACATATACTATGTAAAACCAAACTGACATACTCATCACATTTTATGTAAAACAAGCACATAAAAAAAATAATAAGTCGTGGCACTCGGAAAAGTGCCGAGAGTAGTCAAAACTTTAACACCCACGTCTACAGAAATTATGATTTTAAAAGCCCATTTAATTTGGCGGAATAAGAAATTACCTAAACGTTTTGTTATCAGACACGCCTAAAAATGTTTTCATTTTTGAAATTGGATTAAGAATACATAGCTTATTGTTATTGTTATGTTGCATTTGTATTGAGGTTTATCAAAATCTAAATAAATTATTATATTTATTAACTCATCAAATCTATTTATTAATAATCTTTTCCTTTATCAAAGTTCAATAAATAATATAACACAACCTACGTGTAAGATGGTCGTTTTAGATCATAAAATCAGCTGTTGCATGAAATCATATGTTAACATTTAATTCTCTCCGAGGTGACTCACAGCGTAACGTGATGGAATTTATACTGACGCTATTAATCTGACGGAAATTATACTGATGCAAAATTGTATGTTTATGTTCATACAATAATTTTTTGGGCGTAGCTATAAACATTTTCACTTTAAACAAGTAATATAAAAAATATTAAGTGAATTCCTGCATTTTATTTTATTTTTATTATATAACCACAATTAATATAAATATGTATATACATATGTCAGAATAACAATATCAAGTGGCAAAATAGAAAATGAATTTTACTGCAATTTCCCATTTTCCTTTCTATGTATGGTGTTGGACTATTATTATTTTTTGTTACTATTTATACGCTTTCTTTTTTTCATCGCTTGCATTGTGTTGTAGTTTCTTTTCGCTTTCCTTTCGCATTGTCCGCTTGTGAAGGAAGGTTCGATACCGTTAATCCAGTTTGTTTATTTTATTCTCTTCATTCATTTTTAATCCTAGAGCGTTATTTATGATATTGTGTAGTAGTCATGGCAACACTCTAAGGTTGTACAATGGGACCAGTTCGACGACAACCAGCAAAAGTAATTATTGAATGTAACGATTGTGTTCATAAAGAAGTAAAAAAAATGAATCTAATATAATTTATTTTATTTGAAAATTAACATCTGTAAATTAAGTAAATGTCATTATTTAAAAACGAATTTAAAAATAATGTTTAATTTTTTGTCTTTAGGTTCAGACGGATAAACATTATAAAGGAGTTCCTTGGATGTAGCCTTTGAATCTCAGATCCTTTCATCTACACTTTATTCGCCTTACCGCCGTAAGCAGGGCTCTGCGGCGGCGGATTTTTATTTCCCTAGCTGCTCGTGGGAACACACATGGCAGAGATAGAAAAAATAAATTTAACTGGTCAGGGCTTAGAACCTACCGACAAATCTGTTCCTATGGAGGTGGCTTCGGCCCCCGTAGAGACAGATGGAAATCCAGTTGCGAAGGCAACAGGGAGAATGAGTGGGGCACAAAGGAGGAAAGCACTCAGACTTTCCTACCATGAGGAAGCAAAGAAGGCGGAGGCGGAGGGCAGAGAACCACCGCCACCCCCTTTGAGGAAACACCAGTCCGGGGAGCGGAAGGGTTTGACGGAGGCTGGGGCTAGAACCCGCCCTGTCGTTACGGAAGCCAGTGGATCTGGTAGGACCTTAGTACGACAAGAGAGAGAGAGAGGAAAAGGAAAGAAGGGAGTACTTCTAATCCTACTCCACAGTCGGAGGCCAAGAGGAATAGATAAGGGTCTAGGCCTGCTGCGTCGGGAGGGCCGTCTTTCTCGTCGATCTCCGCCAACCTACCGAAGGTTCTTGTGACCTTTGGGGATAGTGTAGGCGTGAGGATGGAGATGGCGGCGTTCGACCACCTTAAGGGCACCATCATGGACCGGATTCTGGACACTCCTAGTGGAGGTTTTGTTCCGCGGTTCGGAGACACTCACCTAAGGGATGGAGTCGCAGCATTTATTTGTGCTGAGGAGGAATCGGCAAAATGGCTGAGAGAAGTGGTACCGTCAGTTAAGCTCGAGGACGGGACTCAGGCTAGTCCTGCCTGATAAACTGATCAAAAGGGTGAAAGTGACGGTGCTAGTACCACCACCAAAAAGGGAGGCCACTCAGCTGGTCAAGCTCATGGGGATGCAAAACCCAGAAATTGACACTTCGAAGTGGAAGATCCTACAGTGCATTGAGCGGGGACCTGCAAGCCTCCTCTGCCTAGGATTGGATGAGGCATCGGCCAGATTATTAAAGGCAAGAGATGGGAAAGCCTTCCTGGGGACTGCAGATTTCACTTTCAAGTGGAACTCTAAGGACCCGGAAGAGAAGGGCGAGAGAGAGAATCAGGAGAAGGTGTAGGGGTCAGTTCGATATGGCTGACCGTCGAGCAATGATCCTGCATATCAACTGCACCACAGTAATAGCGCCTCGGTGGTCCTAACCAGGTGCTTAAATGCGAGGCACACATTACCATCGTTTGCGCTAGTGCAAGAACCGTGGCTGGTCAGGAACCGTATAAGGGGTCTGACTGCAGCTGGGCGCACCTACGCAAGTGGGGAACATGAGGGGCACAGAGCATGTGTGATAGTCAGAGGACTAGATGCCACGCTGATTCAAGAATTTTCAACTAAAGACCTTGCGGTTGTTAGAATTCGAGGCAAGAGCGAGGTAAGTGGGAGCAGGGAGTTCATCGTGGCCTCCACTTACTGCGCCCACAATAGAGAATTACGTAAGTTAGTTCGGTACTGCAGGGAGAGGAATATAGGAATCTTAGTGGGCTGTGATGCCAATGCTCATAATGAGGTGTGGGGCAGCACAGACACAAATGAGCGAGGTGAGGAGCTCCTAGCCTTCTTGATTGAAGAA
The DNA here is from genome assembly GCA_036971475.1 of Prosapia bicincta. Classification (NCBI taxonomy): domain Eukaryota; kingdom Metazoa; phylum Arthropoda; class Insecta; order Hemiptera; family Cercopidae; genus Prosapia; species Prosapia bicincta. The sequence goes on along the minus strand of JBAIZL010000010.1, from coordinate 38,339,527 downwards.
AACCTTGTGGTTTTAAACACAGGTGCCGAGCCAACATTTGTCACTTCAAACAGAATGGAGGTTCTAGATATCATCTTCTGTAATAGACAAATGGTAAGGTGGGTGCATGACTGGCAGGTTTCGGATGAGATCTCCATGTCTGATCACCGGATCATCACTGCTACGATGAGGTGAGTTGTCCCCCATGTGGTGTGGCTTAGGAACCCGAGAAGGACAAACTGGGAAGGTTTTAAGTCCTCGGTGAGGAGGCGGATGTCTGACTTCCGTGGTAAATATGGTACATCAAACGAACTGGAAAATACTGAGACCTACATCAGGACTGTAATTTCCACGTCGTTTGAGGAAAATTGCCCTCTCTCGCGGATAAACACTGGGAGTGGTAAGCCTAAGTGGAACAGCGAGTTAGAGGCAAGACGGAAAGAGACTAGAAGGCTCTTTAATAGGGCAAAGAAGAAGAAAACGGCGGAGACCTGGCATGCATATAAAGACAGTCAGGGTCTCAATAAAAAACTTATTAAAGAGGTTAAACGTGCTTCTTGGGAAAAGTGGTGCTCAGACACAAGCACACTGAGTGACACTGCTAGACTGTTTAAGGTGTTAGCAGGTGGACCGAGGGGAGAGCTTAAGTTTGTCAAGAAGACTGATGGTAGCTTTACTGACACCCCGGAGGAAACACTGCGTCTGCTTATGAGGAACAGTTTTCCCGATATTAGACCGGTAAGGGACGGTGCTCAAAACCTCTGACATACTGGGCTAAGGGCGTATCTGAATATTGCTGGGCAGGTGATCTCAGCGCAAAAGGTGAGAGAGGCGATTCTGTCTTTTGAGCCTTTTAAAGCGCCTGGATTAGATAATATTACTCCAGCACTACTACAAAATTGCTTGGAGGAAATAATAGGGCCACTGACAGGATTACTGAGAGGCTGTGTTGCCTTGGGTTACACGCCCGGGCAGTGGCTCAAAACGAAGGTTATCTTTATCCCCAAACCGGGGAGGAAAGGTTACACAGAGGTAAAGGACTTCAGACTTATCAGCCTCACATCTTTCTTGTTAAAGACATTAGAAAGGCTGGTGGACCACTATTTGAAGGAGGGACCTTTGAAGCAGTATCCGCTTCATCAGGACCAACACTCCTACCGAACTGGTAGGTCAGTGGAGACTGCGCTGTTGTCGGTCGTAGACTTTATTAAGGGTCAGATCAACAACAAGGGGATATGTATTGGGGCTTTTCTTGATGTGGGGGGGGCTTTTAATAGTACCTCTAGACTGGTCATCAAGAGAGCAGCTATGGATCATGCGATTTCTGATGGAATTATAAATTGGATTATGAGTTCCTTGGAAAACCGGAAAAGTACTGCATCCTGAATGGGGTGCACGATAAATGGGATGGTCTCGGAGGGCTGCCCGCAGGGTGGAGTGTTATCCCCTTCGCTGTGGAGCCTTGTCGTGGACGGCCTACTAAGGACACTCAGTGGAATGGGTGTCAAGGTGGTAGGATATGCGGATGACATAGCTATCCTTGTTAAGGGACCATTTGAAGAGGTCCTCAAAGACCTGCTTCAAGAGGCACTCAAGGTAACAGAAGCATGGTGCAGGGAGAATGCACTATGCCTTCAAGGAGAGAAATCTGTGGCACTCATCTTCACTAGGCGATATAAAACTAAATCGCTGGAGATGATGGAAGTTGGTAATACCAAAATAAGCTACGTTGAGAGCGCTAAATATCTGGGAGTTATTCTGGATAGGAAGCTACTCTGGCGTGAGCACTTGGATGATAAGTGCAAAAAAGAAATAGCTACGTTCTGGCAATACAGAGGAGCAATAGGCACGAGATGGGGTTTGGGTCCACGTCAGATGAACTGGATTTATTCCGCTATTGTGGTGCCGAGGTTGGTCTTTGCCTCAATCGTCTGGTGGGACAGGGCACGGAAAGAAACAAGTAAAAGAATGCTGGACCGCGCGCAGGGGCTCTTCCTTAGAGGCATAACAGCTACAAGGAGAAGCACACCATGTGCGGCCATGAAGGTTATGTTGGGTTTTCCATCCTTGAGTCTTCAAATTAGGATGGAGGCAATGAAAACTGCATACCGGCTAAGTTGTACCGGGCAGTGGAAGACAAGTAGCAAACGTCATAAACAGCTATTTGGGGATTCACTGAAGGAGCTCTGGATAGAACCTCAGGATAAGATAATGTCTCTTAAAAGGGAAAAAGGAAACTACAAAATCCTTATTCCTGCAAGAAAGGCATGGGCGGAGTATAGACCCAGACGTCGTGAAATCTGGTTTACCGATGGGTCCAAGATGAAGGAAGGAGTGGGAGCAGGATTTAGTGGACCGAGACACCAAGACAGATTTTGTCATCGCCTGGAGGACTACAACTCTGTCTTCCCAAGGGGAGTTGCTCGCGATCAAACTATGTGCTGAGGAAATAATAGGGTCTGGTAGGAGGGGCAAGACCATCTGGATTTGCTCGGACAGCCAGGCAGCTCTGAAGGCTTTAGGTAAGGCTAGTACCAGCTCTAGGTTGGTGGCTGAGACTATGGCTTCTCTAGCAGAGCTGAGTAAGTATAATTCACTCAACCTAACCTGGATTCCAGGACATTCTGGCTGGATAGGGAATGAGAGAGCTGACGCCTTAGCAAAACAAGGGTGTATAACCCAAGGACAGTTGCTGAGGGCAGTGAGCATGCCGCCTCAGGAGGGGCGCAAGAGGATCACGGCACATATAGAGAGGTTGTGCAGGGAAGAATGGAATGTAACCTTGGGGTGTAACAAATCCAAGGTACTGTGGGGTTACTCAGGAGATTTGTGGGGCAAAGAACTACTCTCCTTAAGTAGACATCAACTCATAGTTACTGTAGAGCTGGTTACAGGCCATGGGAATCTGAGGGGTTCCAATACAAAATTGGAAAATCTAGGTCCCCTGTGTGCAAGCGATGTGACGAGGACCAAGAGGAAACCCCAATCCACGTACTCTGTGAGTGTCCTGCTTTGGGAGCTGCAAGGAGAAAGTGGTTTGGCTGGCAGGTATGTACACCAGAGGATATCAGAAGATCTAGCATCAGGTGGGTACTTGATTTCTGCAAAGAGGTAGGTATCCACTAAGCTAGTCCTGTGGTAGGGATGGGAAAAGAGTACAAAGGCTGCAGTTAAGTGCTCTACACCGATAAGGTCCCTCCGAGTTTTAGTAATAAATAATAATCTACACTTTAAAGTGTAATTAACCTACTTTTAATATAAAGAAATTTTTTATATTGTTTATCTGTTTAATACTACACAGAACCTCAATGTATGTTTGGCGGGAGTATATAATCCTTCACATATACAAGCAGTTTATCATCCTAATAAAATCAAAAGTCTATTTAACTGTACGTTGTATCTGGTAGGTGATAGGAGGTGCGTAACATGGAACCTTTACTCTAATGGAAGCTTGGGGAATCGGCTTAAACGTAACAGCAATGTATTATTGCAAACATTTGAGCACAGATTGAAGCGGGGAACTGTGATACATTTATCGGATCTATGAACAACAGACGTTTATCACCTGCTTTAAACATTAGGTTTCGCTCTCGTCCAAGGTGAAGCAAGCTTCGATGGCGTAAATCCGGTTTGTTAGTTTATTTCATTCTCTTCATTCATTTTTATTCCTTGAAAATTATTTATGATATTGTTTAATAATAATGTCAAGAGATTAAGGTTGTACAATGGAGGTTTCGACGACAACCAGATGAAGGCAAAGGAAAAATTCATATACTTCTTTGAGAAACACAGTTATAGCTATGGGAAGTATCGCTCACTGCCAAGAACGCTAGTTTTTCAACATAAAGATACTCAGTTCGAATCCGATTTAACTCTCACCAAATTTTTATATTTTAACTATGGAATTATAAAAAAGTTTTTTGTTAACGATTGAAAATTTGTACAATATATATACATTTAATATATATATATATATATATATATATATATATATATATATATATATATATATATATATATATATATATATGTATATATGTATATATGTATATCAGGAGAGTGTGAGCTAATAGAAGGAACCTAAAAAGTTGCTCATAGTGCACTGCTAAAATGCTTTTAAGGTAAAATGGTTTACAAGGCGCTTAGAGTACTAAAGGAAACTTAACGGTTGTGAGACAGATTTGAAACATTTTGTGTCATTAAAATAGTATACAGTTTCATTTGAAAAATCAGGAGGAATTTATTAATTAACGAGGTAAAAATGAACATTACGCTACGCATTCACGCCAAATTTGTTGGTAAATTGCAATCAAGAGACAAAATTGAAAACACAAAACTCAAAAGGTTTAAATTGGTTTACGAAAACATATTGTTACACGTTGAAACAATAAACGAACAGCAGAAATACTTGTGAGAATATCAGGTTAGGGCAAGGCAAGAAAAGTTTTATTAAAGATTAGAAGTGGAAAAACTTTTCCTTCTTCCAACTCTGAAACTGTAATTCACTTTATAAAATAAATGTGTTTCTACAGACATTGTCGAGGGTAAATTATTTTCTTTACAATATACCGATGTGAAAGTTACAGCAAAGGTTGTAAGAATCTTACTAAGCAGGAATAACATTTTGTTAACAGCTGAAAACTTTGATTCCACCGTTTGCTATTTTCTTGATACAATTCCTGCTAAATTATTTGTTTTTGTTTCAGATTCTTTAAAACAAAATCAAACTTTAACAATAGTGTCTTGAATAATATTTCGTACAGTCTTTTACGATGAATATACGGTGTTACCTAAAGGTTTAGTAACATGGAGTTTAATGAAAATTTAATTGAAGCTCATTTACCCTCTACTTTAAATCTACACTGTTCCAGAGGGCCCTGTATGTTTAGGGGTTCTACACTGTTCCAGAGGGCCCTGTATGTTTAGGGGTTCTACACTGTTCCAGAGGGCCCTGTATGTTTAGGGGTTCTACACTGTTCCAGAGGGCCCTGTATGTTTAGGGGTTCTACACTGTTCCAGAGGGCCCTGTATGTTTAGGGGTTCTACACTGTTCCAGAGGGCCCTGTATGTTTAGGGGTTCTACACTGTTCCAGAGGGCCCTGTATGTTTAGGGGTTCTACACTGTTCCAGAGGGCCCTGTATGTTTAGGGGTTCTACACTGTTCCAGAGGGCCCTGTATGTTTAGGGTTCTACACTGTTCCAGAGTGCCCTGTATGTTTAGGGGTTCTACACTTTTCCAGAGGGCCCTGTATGTTTAGGGGTTCTACACTGTTCCAGAGGGCCCTGTATGTTTAGGGGTTCTACACTGTTCCAGAGGGCCCTGTATGTTTAGGGGTTCTACACTGTTCCAGAGGGCCCTGTATGTTTAGGGGTTCTACACTGTTCCAGGTCATTTAAGGTGTTTTATATATTGCAACCGTTACAATAACCCTTTTAAAAACGTTTTGAAAATATTGAAATTCAAATAGCTTGAGAAGATCTAACGAGCGTTTTAAAGTTAAAATTAAATCTCAGTTATCTAAAATATAATTTATCATTCATTGTAATAATATTTAGTCTTCCTTAATAACTAATATATACAGTGGTAATGAGGAAGCATAAAATGTATTTCTTTACATATTTTAAAAGATATATTATTATAAAAATGGGAAAGTGTGTTATTACATAATTATTATAAAAAATTAAAAATGTCAGGGAGTCGAAATTCACTATCTCTGTCTCCTAACCTAACCTATCGTTTTCCTTCCTCTCCGTATCCCCTTTCGTCATCTCCTTCGTCCTCCCTTTCCTTCTTCATTTCTTGTTTACTCCCTTGTCCTACTTTTCGCCTTCATCCTCCTACTGATCCATAACTGGTTTCCTGATTTGATCGTAACTTCACTGTAGGTTCTACAAGTCAGATTGTTGCCTATCATTTGGCAACCAAACCCTGGCCCTGATGAATTTTTACAATTGTAAAATATTACATTCAACAGCTCTTCAGATACAGGTGTATTCAGTGATTTAATTGGATTTCATACTCCTTCAATATTAATACAACTCCATTCAAGTGGAATTATTTCCCAGTCACAACCGCTACCAACTTTTGATTTAAAGCACCACCTATTTATAACGGCCAAAAAATGCCGTATCATTATAAGCACACGATTATATAAATACACAAATATTAAAGTACATATTTAAATAAATAAATATATATATATTTGTGTTTGTGTGTGTGTGTGTGTGTGGGGTGTGTGTGTGTGTGTGTGTGTGGTGTGTGTGTTGTGTGTGTGTGTGTGTGTGTGTGTGTGTGTGTGTGTGTGTGTGTGTGTGTGTGTGTGTGTGTGTGTGTGTGTGTGTGTGTGTGTAGGTTAGAGTTAATAATTATATATATGTTTACGTATGCCATTGTGCCTAAGGGTCTGACGGTTGACGTCCACCCCCGGGAAGAAAAGCCATCGCCGGAACAAAGGTATACTTTGAAATTGATTCTAAATAGAATCTAAATTCTGATTTTAATACAAATCAGTTTTATTTACAAAAAGTATATTGAGAAATCGTCAGACTGGAATAAATCAGGCTTTTCATAAGGTCAAGTTGTTTATAAATCTTGAATAATTTAATGCTGAATTTAATCTTAATACTTGAATATTGTAATATATTTTGTTGGCAATGTGATGTAACATATTGCGATAATTTTTCAACAATTTATTCATACATATGTTTGTCACGTGAGGTTGTGTTTATGTTTCTACGGACTATGTATGGTTAACGACATTTTAAATAATTTTTATCTTTGTTTCTCATTTTCCTTAAATTTATAACAATCTTGAAGTAATTAAAATATGTTATACGATATTTATACGAGTAGCACGTCTCGTAGTACGTCTCCGTATGGAAGGTTGGCCTCCGTTTAATGCAAAAGTAGTCTTTTGGGTTTATATAGTGATATGCTATATAGGAGTTGTTAACATAGATTCTTCTAATAATCAAGCGACAGAAGTTATTTCTGTCAATTGCATGGTTTTGCGTGTTTAAATCATATTCAATAAAACTCTTGAAATCATACGTGTTAATAATTTGATTAAAATAATAAAATGTCTAATGACAAAATTACATAAGTGAGTGATAGGTCAATATCACAATTTACAATATTATATTGTTATAGTGTATATTATATCAGAATATACAATATGATAGGTCAATATTACAATTCCTTGAATTGCCTGAAGGTATTATGAGGTATGTTGTATGAGTGTGGAAATATATATTCATAGCTTTAATAACAACAATTGTATGTCATAAAAATTTAAGTTTTGGTTTTACATTTTCAATTACTTATTTCTTTAAAGCGAAACAAAAACATATCTATATGTTCATCAAAAAGATTTTTTTAATGTTTAAAAATATACGTGTATAAGTAAAGCACAGTTTTTAATATGTATTTAAATGTGTTTGGAAGTGTCGAGCTTCAGTGGCAAGTGATATATTTAGAATTTTGTCTTTCACATTTTCTGTTAGTTCTGTTTCGAAGTGTAAGCAATATAGACTTTTAAAAACGCCAAGAAGGACAGTCATCAATATTGTTTGACGTTCACAAAAAGTAGTGCATAACGACGTCCAATAAGAAGTGTTGGAAATAAACTAGAATTAATAAATACCGTCGAAAGGGAAACATTTACACAAAGGCGTTTGTAGCATGTCAAAAAGCCCACAAAATTTAATTGGTCAAAGGATTAAAATGAGAGAATTTCATCAGATAGCGTAAAGGCAAGCAAATTCAATAGCTATTAAAAAATGAATTTAAAAATGCAAGTGAAAGTGCTAGAGACAATATGTATTTCATCGTATTACATCTTATTATAAGGATATACAGGATGTTTCTGAAGGAATCCGCCATACCGCACAAGCGTATTCCTCTCACCAAAATAATGGAAAAGGTTAATATAAACATGGGTCCAGATATGCTGCGTTG
>JBAIZL010000010.1:38304091-38326591 GCA_036971475.1 Prosapia bicincta | reverse complement strand
CAGGTGACTGGCGTTACTCCAGGGGGGCTTAGTGTCGCGACCCGTGAAACTAGTATGTAAGATTCTTCCAAACTTGCTAGGCTAGACTGGTCACCGGCCCGCCACTGGGACGATATGAGATCCAACAAGTGACAGCGGTTCGCCCGCTTTTCCAGAACTACTCGTACGAGTAGGGCCTTCCAAACGGCCAGGTCTTCGTACCGCGATATACTCCATCTGGTTAGTGCGGTCCAGATAGAGCAATCGGAGCTTTATCTTCTCCCGGGTGGTTTTACCTAAAAGCCGGATCCCCAGACTATAGGGTGTTACCCTCCTCTAATAGAGCTTGAGAGCTATAAGTTTCCATATCGTACTTTATTAAATATCCCTAATATATCCCACAGTTCAACAAACACTTATCTTTGAAGTAAAAACAGAGCCAGGGTTATGTTCGCTATGACAACGTTTCTAGCTCTGCACAGTTCAGAGAAGCCACCACATGCTTGCCGGATGTTCTTTTCAGAAAGTTTAATTGAACGGGACTTAACATACTCTCGTATGTAATTTGAGTAGAATTGGATCCGTTTCTTCATCCGGTTTACGTTAGTCTCTTGTTGGACGATCGAAACAAGGTGATGCCCCAATAAGGGAGTAGCAAATGTGTTATAGAAAGCGCAAACGTTTATTCATAACTTTGATCCACTCACATGTAATTGTTTATTATAAATAAATAAAACACTCTAACCACATGATTGCAAATCAATCACCTTCAAAGGTAAGAGTCTTGTAGTATGTTTAGAAGTGTAACCTAGAGGAATTTGCACAAATTCAAATTAGAATTTTAGGAATAGTTTATATTTTTGAAAGACAAACTAAGAATGCAAAAATACTTTTGACTGATGTCAAATAGAAATTGTTTGTGTTGATTAGGTTTATTTAATTGTTGACATAGAAGAAGCCTTTTACAGAGAATATTTTACTTATTTTAAATTAAATTTTTGTTATAAATTACGTGGTAATTTTATTTTAAGAATGTTTTATTCCATTCCACGAATATAAATCGTGATGTAAGATCTGCGTTTGATAAAAGGTAAAGATTTTGTCACTTTTGAATTCATTGACCCGAGCAGATAAGCAAGCAACACTCTATATGTCAATGAACATTTTACAATAATCTTATCTCACTAATACGACAAGGTTGTAATTTTACTATAAAATAACAGAGATTCGCAATCAACATCAGATCAGCAGCAGCGGGCAACAACCAACTCTGTAAGTATCCGAATGTATTGTTTAAGGCTTGGGTCGGCATTTGTTAATCTTATAAATTATTTCTCTAATATATTAAAAATTAAGTATGTATAATTCACGTGTATATTAATTTTAAAAAAATACTATAAAAGGATAAATTAAGCAGTAAATATTTTAATGCTGTTCAAAAACCATTGTAAAATAGTCAAAATTAATAGAGTATAATATTCTATCCCATAACAATGAGTTTTTATATAATAATAATTTACGAAAAATAACATAGATTGCCTAAACTGCTGACATATTTTCAACGAATAAAATAAATAAATTAATACAATGTAAATGACTATAAGATAGGGTAGATTCTACTTTGCTGTCGTCATAAGAAAGTCAACGAATAAGGTAACGAGGCCAGCAAGTGTGTCCCACTCTAGGTTCAACAAATTTTCAAATGCTTGAAATAATGAGAGCTGAGAAATACTTTGCGCTACCAAGAATAGAAATCTCGGCCTGGTGGTTAGTAGTCAACTACTGCCCACTAGATCACTTACCTTACCAGTTTCCTTAAATCATTCAAGTAAATAGATGTTCTAAGTATTTAAATTTTTAATTATTTAGCTATCATTAATTAAATGTGAAACACTATTGTTTATTTATCACACGCTTTTTTTATTTATACTTATGAATTATTTTAATGAAACTGTATTAATAAAATTCCGGTTTTAGTTTAAATAGGCTAACACACACACACACACACACACACACACACACACACACACACACACACACACACACACACACACACACACACACACACACACACACACACACACACACACACACACACACACACACACACACACACACACACACACACACACACGTAAACACACACACACACACACACACACACACACACACACACACACACACACACACACACACACACACACACACACACACACACATATATATATATATATATATATATATATATATATACGTGTGCGAGTGTGTGTGTGTGTGTGTATGCGTGTGTGTGTGTGTGTTGTAAAATATAATATATAATATAATAATTTTGTTACTTCATTGTTTTCCTGAAGATGCTAATACTTAGTCTATTATATTAGCGAAAAGCTATGAAAAATATATAAAATAAAACATTTCTCGTATTGGAAATATTTTTATTAATTTGTTTTGTATATATATTTAAATACATTTATATAAATAAATAAGTATTTGTATAAATATAAATATATTAAATATGGTGTTAAGTTTTCTTGTAATATATAAATGAATAAAACTATTTCAAATAAACGAATTAGTTTTAATTTATATACTCTTCGATGCTTATTGCTAACAAATGTATCAACATGTTCAGAAAAAACAATGAACATATTTTAAAAAAATATATATTTTGCCTATATATATAAAATACGTTTTCTTGTTTAATAATTTAAAACAACATAGGTTATTCAAATACAAGAATATTTATTAATTTATATTCGTTGAATACAATACAATATATATATATTAAAAATACTTTTTTATATTATGTAGTTTATGTATCAAATAATCATAAAATATATGTTAGTTTGTTAGATCTATCGCTTTTGCTAAACGTTTGTAATAACAAATACATCATTTTGTTCCCTTATAGAACTGTAGCGGTTGGCGAATATCCTATTATTCTCCATAATGGACCACACTGTTTTAAAATCTAATATAGAGAAAATACTTAGGATTTATGAAAAAGACAGACAGCTTAAAATCCACTCTATAGACTATAACAGCTCTTGCAGCCCTGGAAACAACTTTATGTCACTCGCCCTAGTGGTTGATGTACAAGGAATCAAAACCTCAGGTTAGTCAATTTAACCCCAAGATTAGCAAAATTATTTTGTACTTCTAGTTTGTAATTTGTTATAAGGAAAGTGAGAGGATATTTATACTATATTTGCTAAAATATTTATTATATATTGTTATTAGTTAGGTATATTTATTTACATTCAATATAAAATAATAATTAATTAACAAAAATCATAAACAAGCGTATTAAAGTAAATGACAATCTATGGAAACTTTTGCTATTAACGTAGGATTACATTTTAAAGAAAGTGCTTATGAATAATTCAAATGTGAAAATCGTTCTATACATTTATAACAAAAAGTCTCATATGTTATTCTCATACACTTCAACAAATAATAATATGTAAATACTTATACGTAGCATAACATATGTTATGCTTAAATAAGGAGAGATGTGTTCCACCGCCCGGTCTGGCTGTAAAGTTTCTGTGACTTAATAACTGCTACTGCAGTGAAGGGTTTAGTTATAGATAACAATTTCACTTTTTAATGTTTGCATGTGTTACTTAGCAATACATTATACAACATTACAAATATTAACAAAATGTAAATTTAAGGAAACGCACACAAATTGTAAAATCTACAGAGTTATAGGAGCTCAAAATTTTTTTCGATTGGACAATTTTATACAGCATTAGAATAGTGAATTTTAAAATGTAGCAACAAATTAGGTATGAATAGAGAAAAAACCTTCCTGTAAGTTGTGGGTAAGCTAGACCCGTTAGTTATATGTGACCGGGATAAATGGAGGCCGGTTTAAATTCTGTGACAGGTTATGTTAATTTAAGAAAACTTAATATTTTCATAACCCTACTTTTCTATCAAGTTAATTAGAGCTCAGCTAGTGAGAACAATTCACAACGGTAAAAATTAAAACAGTTTACTTTAAATCTCACTACATATAATTTTTATTGAAACAAATACAAATTTTCAATCGTTAATAAAATACAATTTTGCTTTTATATACACTCAACGTTTCGAATTTCTTTCTTAAATTCCTTTTCAAGAACTCAGTTTTAATTAAACAATTATACAACATAACTTACGATTTAAAAATACATAACAATATAAAAACATAAAAATCAACAAATTATAAATGGATATTTATTAAGTTTTATATTTTATTAATTTTTATTATGTTTTATATATTGTTATGTATTTTATAAATCATAAGTTATGTTGTATAATTGTTTAATTAAAACTGAACTCTTGAAAAGGAATTTCGGAAAAAAATTCGAAACTTTGAGTGTTTAAAAAAGAAAAATTGTCTGTGATGTCATTAGCCTATATAAAATATTAATATTTATTAACAGACATTAAATAAAAATGTCAATAAAATTAATTTGTATTCATCCAATCAAGTTCAAATACATTTCTATACCTATAGTAGATAACAGTTAATACAGCTTTTTTCTAATAATTATTCAATAATTAAATTATAAAAATTTGTGAGGTATAGGTCGGATTCAAACACTCTCAATGTTTGAGGTGTTAGACGTTTTGCTCTGAGCCATCCATTCCATACCTAAAAAATTACTTCTAAAAGATGTAAATGAATTTTCCTTTGCCCTCCTCTGGTTGTCTTCAAAACCTCCATTGTACAACCTTAAATTGTTGCCATAGTTACCACACAATATCATAAATAATGCTCTAGGATTAAAAATGAATGAAAAAAATAAAATAAACAAACAAACTGGATTAACGGTATCGAAACTTGCTTCACAAACGGACAATGCGAAAGAAAAGAAAAAAGAAACTACAACACAACGCAAGCGACGAAAAAAAGAAAACGTGTAAATAGTAACAAACAAAGATAATAGTCCAACACTATACATAGAAAGGGGAATGTAAAATTGCAAGGATATTTGCTATCTATTTTACCACTTGTGTTGTTGTTCTGACTCACACACACACACACACACACACACACATATATATATAAATTAATTGTAATTATAAAATATAGGTTTTCTTTGTTGATTTAAGTAGTAATTGACTATAAAAAAATGTATAATACGTTTTTTATTATCAATTATAAAATCTAATTTTAGGAGATACTTACTCACGAAGTCTCTTTATAAAACTACTGCCAGAAAACCAAGACAGATGCGAAATATTCCACATTAAAGACGCGTTTTATAATGAATGTCATGCCTACAAAGAAATACTGAAGAAAATTCCAGATCTTAAGGATATTGTACCAGAATTTATTTTTGGAGGAGAAGACATTCTTTTGTTGGACAACCTAAGTAATCTTGGTTACAAAATGGTGGACAAGAAGCAGGGATTGGACCTCAGGCATTCTGAACTCGTTATGAAGGTAAGCAAGTCGAGAACCGTAAAGTTATAGATAAATATGATGATGATGATACATATGATTTAATTTAGTTTGTTGTAAATAAAATTTCTGGTTTATACAGTTTCATAAAACATGTTCAACAGGAAGTATAATAGTCTGTGTTCTATCTGTTTCAGGCTGTTGCTAGGCTACACTCTTCCACTTACAACTTACGGATTAGAAAGGAACACGCTCACTCTGGAAATGCAATATCTCACGGTTTTAAAGATATTAAATACACAGCTTCATTTTTTTGTGATTTAAGTAAGAGCGTTGCACTGCAATCTTTGGAAACATTGAAACTAGCGAAAGATCCGTGTTTGGAGTTAGCTATATCACAACTTGAACATTTGATTCAGGACGACAGAGTCATAAGCACGATGATGGATCTGCACAGTTCGGAAAAGTTGACGGTGCTTTGTCACGGGGACTTGTGGAGTAACAATATGCTCTTCAGCTACGGCGGGGATTCGGTGGAGTCCGTCAAGCTGTTAGACTTCCAGGCAATGTCCCTCGGCTCACCCGCAACCGACCTATGGACCTTCTTTTACTCCAGCATTACTCCACAACTTCTCAATAGTTCTTATGATCATTTGGTTTCTGTATACTCAGAGGAATTCATAACGACTCTAGAACGACTGAAAACACCTGCAAGTAAAATACCAGATGTTGGTGACATTAAACGCGAAATCAACGACAAGGAGTTTTACGGGTTTCTAATCGCATTTATGTACGTTTCGTTGGTTTGTGCTGATGTGAAGGACCTGCCAACAGACAGCCAATTGGCAGATAAAGATAACATTCTGAATTCAAAATTACCTTACAATGCAAAACTGGTTAAAAGATTTTCTGACATAACAAAAAGATGCATTGCTAGAGGAGTCTTTGATAAAGAGGTAAATAAATAGAAATATTTATTGAATAATAAAATTACATCTAAACACGTTTATATGTTTTAAAAACTAAAATTACACAACATTCAACAATCCAGCATGTTTTAGGTTTAGTAAACAAATTAAAAAAAAAAAACAGAATATGTTAAATAAACAATTTGTTTTTAAAATAAAACGGGCCTTTCAACAATTATCTACGTAACCCGGCCGTTACCTGTTTGGGTAAAAAAATTAAATATCTAATAGCCTCTATAAAAACAAGAAACCACTTTGAAACTGGTTTTGCTAAAACGTTTAAGATTTAGGCTAAACGTACTTATTTGTACCTTCTTACACGTTTAATGATAACAATATAAAATTGTAGTAAATAGCAACAATTGACTTAGAGAACAGAACTAAATAATAATAACATTATGGGTAACTCGGGGAAAATAAAATATCTCGGTTATTTATTTGTCGCACGTGTAACAATATCATAAATATTACATTGTTTTTATTATAACATTTAGATATTTCTTTTCAACCTCATCTTGCAGAGCCTTTACAATTTTATATATTGCGAAACGTGTAAAGCTTGCCTTTAGTAGAACTTATATTCGACTAAATGACATACATTAAAAGCTAGCGTTGTACGAGATTACCTTGTTAGGTTTTTTAAAAGTTTTAGGATATTTCGTGGAATTTTGTGACATGTAGTGAGATTGGGGGAAAAGTGTTGGGTGTGATTTAGAAATGTATGGTAATTTCATACTATTTATTAGTTTAGATTCTGTTATTTTTATTTAGTTTGTGCTATTTTGTTTTTGGTTTTTTAATGCGTTCAGTAGTAGCTACTTTCGTAGATATGAAATGTTCACTAAATTAGTGTAATAAATTAATCTTTGTAGAATATCCCCTCCTCCATATACACATACTATAAACACACACATAAATACAAGCATATCATCATATCCACAAGTGTACAGCGTGAAAAATATATAAATTTTAAACTAACCTCAACATCCAATCATATAACGTTTCACACAGGGTTTTTTATCACCTATTCAAAAATTCTAAAAAAAACAAATAAAATGTTGTCTTACCCCTTTTTGGGTTAAAAAAAACCCCAAAAGGTAAGTTACAGGCTAAACTAACAAAGGACGTATCTGCCGAATCAGGCGTCCTCCTTTATACAAAGAGTAATTACTAATCTGTACGCAAATTTTACATTTTACTCCATATGATAAGCTACACATTATTGTTATAAAATATTTATTAGTTTTTAATATTAGGGCACTGAGTAACACGCAGTAGAATATTAAAGTATTATATACAACTTTGACAATAACTGTATATACTCGTGTCTTATAATTACAGCACAACCGTAGGTAGTTGTAAGGATTTACAGTTTTACAATACTTTCGTAATAGAATAATTTTATTGTGTATTTTACTTTAGAATTTAAAAAATTATAAATAGTAAAATAATTATGTTAATGAAAACACATAAAATAGAAATTGTAGTGTATGTTAAATTATAATTGTAGGATTAAGCGTGATTTATTCTTTGTCTTTCATTAGATGAGTACAAAGTACATTTAATGTTTGTAACGAAAGTTTTCTTTCTGTTTCACTGAACTAAAATATGTATGATTTAATTTACATTGTAAATGATGAAGATAAAAACAAGACTTTTAACTTAACTAGTTAAAAGTCTTGCAGATTATTTTAGGGTAATGAACTAAAGGCAAACAGGTCTAGTTTGCGCGACATGCAAGTCTTTCATAATTATCTACCTCATAGTCTAAGTAAACTAGTAGGTTTACAATATAAATGTTTTATATATATTAAACTATTATACAATATACAATAATATATATTTAGAAATTATCTTATAGTTTATTATTTTTAATTATTTATAAAATAAAATTGTAAAAATCTCTACACCCATAGTCTTTCATTAAGCTATAATGTAGTCATAATGTAAGAATTTATATAATAATATACTACTAAAATTACTTCTCCATTTCAGTGGAAATATACTATTTATAAAGACAGAGGGGACAGTTGTTCTTTGTTAAGATAATACAGTAGTGGAGAATATGTTTTTATAAAGACTTCAGAATTTATTTTCGTGATTACAAAGTTTTTTTTTTAATGTGAATAATTTGTAGAAAACTATAATAAATGAAATAATTGTTTCTTAATTTGACAATTTTACAAATATTAGTTTAGATTTTTAAAACTAATGTAATTGACATGTTTATGTAGATTTCGGTCACATTGCCGCCATATTTAGTTTAACGCTACAGAAATATTATAGTTATGAGTGTTTGTTTCGTTATTTTATTATTATTATGTTTGTTTCACCTTTTCTTATCATTGTAAATTATATTGAAGTTGTTATTATTACAAAATGTTTCTTGTTTCTAAAAGTATAAGAACATCTGTAATATGATTATATGACAGTTTTATTTATCTAGTACTTTCATAAGCTCAAAAGTTATTTTTAGGCTGTAGGAACAATTTGTGTATAATGGTAATACATATTACTACTTCTTAGTTATATTAGTCAAAGGTTTAAGAAGACCAATATAAACCGGTCCCACTTTGCAGGATGCGTAAATGCATCACTAAATCTTTATAAAACAATGCACGCCTCTGAGTATGTATGCGGGTTCCTTCAATATTACAGCAGATATTAGTAATTTATATTTAAGATATTTATCATTATTTACAATATTGGTGGTATGTACAAACCATGTTCAAGATATTTATCATTATTTACAATATTGGTGGTATGTACAAACCATGTTCAAGATATTTATCATTATTTACAATATTGGTGGTATGTACAAACCATGTTCAAGATATTTATCATTATTTACAATATTGGTGGTATGTACAAACCATGTTCAAGATATTTATCATTATTTACAATATTGGTGGTATGTAAAACCATGTTCAAGATATTTATCATTATTTACAATATTGGTGGTATGTAAAAACCATGTTCAAGATATTTATCATTATTTACAATATTTGTGGTATGTACAAACCATGTTCAAGATATTTATCATTATTTACAATATTGGTGGTATGTACAAACCATGTTCAAGATATTTATCATTATTTACAATATTGGTGGTATGTACAAACCATGTTCAAGATATATATCATTATTTACAATATTGGTGGTATGTACAAACCATGTTCAAGATATTTAACCCTTATACTATTTATACCCGTGTCTTTCAATTTAAGTCTTTGTAAGTAAATGTAAAAGTAAAATAAAATCAGTATCATGAATTATAAGTATTTATTTTGTAAATAATATTCTTAAACCCATACTTTATTTACTAAAGGTTATTAAAATATAATACGAATTATTTGGGTCTACAGAATGATAAAAACTAAAAATATGGCATAGGCTAAACGTGGGATTATGATTTAAGCCCAATAAAAAAATGTATTATGAAAAATAAATTTAACGTCAATGCATTATATTATCAGGGGCTTTAAGCTAAATTGTGATATCCCAGTCGAAACCACCACTACATCACCAATTTTTCACATTTTTACAACTAAAACAGATTTTTCAGTACCTTATAAAAATACGCACCTTATATTAAATATGGTGATATGTTTTCTTGTAATATAGTTAATAAATTAAAAATATTTCAAAAACAAGAATACTTTTAATGAATATATTTATTTAAAACTTTTCGCCGATAAAATAGTACCAGCATCTTCAGGAAAATAATTATCTAATAAATATTTCTTGTTTTTGAAATATTTTTAATCTATTATTTATATATATATATATATATATATATATATATATATATATATATATATATATAGGTAAAAACTATTGCCCTACCGATACTCGTATAAATGTATCTAAACACATTGTGGATCTAAGAAGGTTACTATTCGTTGCAGAGTTGTGTCTAGGGCATGGAAATATACGTAAAGGATTCAAGACTGTATCCGACCCTAAAGCCACGTCAGTAGCAGTTAGTAAAAGTTTAAAAAAAGTTTTAAAACGTAAAGTTTTAATTAACGTAAAGTTGAACATATGTTAAACGAAAAACGAGAATATTGTTAACACATATGGTAAACAGCATTTGTTTTGCCACCACCTACATTTATAAGCTTCACCTGTATAGGTCAAGATCTGACCAACGTATCTCCTTTCTTAATACCAGGGGAATATTTGATGATAATTTTACTGTATGCGTCAGAAATTAAGAGTATTCCTGGCAAAAATGTTTTTGTGAATCCTGAATAATATAAAATATAGAAGGATGGAAAAATATGAATTCAATTAATTACCGAGGGGCGATAAAACTACATGGCAAGATGTTGAAGAAACCATATGGAAAATGCGTGACTGAAATCGACTTACTCTTTATCGGGGTCATAAAGAATGTGTCATCCATTGCCCCTGTTTTCAGGAAGAGGAAGGTTCGATAGAACTGCGTAGGACAAATTGATCTCCTGGCTTGGGAAAGGGGAAACATGGCATCTCGTTGGCAGGTTTACAGGAAATAAACCTGAGGTGTAACGAGTCGGCTACTGCTGATCTGTTTAAATTGATAATAGCCTAATTTATTTAAACACAATCTTAAAAAAATTATTCTGTGTTGTAGAAAATGGAGACTTGAATTTTTAATGTTAGTCATGTAGAGTATGATTAAAAAAGATTTTGATCTAAAATATATTTTACCCCAAAATATACACATTTTATACTAAAATATATAATATACTTTAGAAAAAAACACCCGCAGGGGGGGTGCGGACTAGCCGCACCTACTGAGAGGGGTTTGGCATCCCTCGCGGTGCCCCAGTCTAACATACACACTACTGACAACACTCACTTCATTATTACACACGCTATCACACTTTACACAAACACACACACACTCACACACACACACACACACACACACACACACACACACACACACACACACACACACACACACACATACACACACACACACACACACACACACAGACACACACACTCACACACACACACACACACACACACACACACACACACACACACACACACACACACACACACACACACACACACACACACACACACACACACACACACACACATACACACACACACACACACACACACACACAGACACAGACATACACACACACACACACACACACACACACACACACACACACACACACACATACACACACACACACACACACACACACACACACACACACACACACACAAACACCACACACACACATACACAACCATTACATATCAACACTCACATCCTCTCTTAGGGATTTTTGACAGGTTAAAACCGTTGCGCGCTGGGAGTGCTGAAAAGACCTGAGCTTGACAAACTCTGCTCCGGGATGCTGATGTGAGCTTGCTCTGCGTAAGCGTGGTTGTTGGTTTGCCAGCCGCTTCGGCCCTTGGTCAGGGAGTGTCCGCGGTGCACAGGTGTCGGAGCCTGTGCACAGTTTTACGAGTGCCTGACTGATGGCCATCCAGTCCAGCTAAGGAGGAAAGTTATAGGCCCCAAATTTCTGAGGGTTGGAAATGATTCTAATGTGATCCATGGGGGTACCTGTTCCTGTAGTCTCTCACGTAAGGCCTGACACGATTGCTGGTTTGAAAATCTTATATGGAACCCAAAAAAACGTCAAACTCTATAACTTTAAAGGGGCATTGTCAAGTTTCCCCTGGTGGGTCCAGTGTTGACGATGTAAATAAAAAGTTGATGGTGGCATCAGAACAAGCTATTCGCCTCGGTTACCTTGAACAAGTTACCTTGAATTCGGTACATCCTTCAACAGCGCCATACGATTTCCCTCTTCTACCAAGTTTTTTTTTTGGGTGGGCTTGAGGGACAGAATAAATCTTTGGGCGAGCTTTGTTTTTCTGCACAAAAGAAATTGACAACAGGACATAAAGAGGAAACACGGAAATCCGAAGTAGCACCGACGATTTCGGATGCTAAAAAAATTGTTAGTAAAGGAGGATATGGGAGAAACACCTCTTCAAAATAAAAAAACCTCCTCAGATTCCATCCCCAAGCACGTGGATATGAGGATTCCAAATCTGAGACGCCTGTGAATCAAGAAAGAAAAGAGAAAGCACAAATGGGCGTCAGAAAAATCCTTTGCAAATTAATAAATGTGTTTAATTATCAAGTCAGTAATACAATGGAACATCAACGGTGTTAGAGATCTTAATTTACTCCAGCGAGATGTGTATCCCAATGTTTGTATGTCTACAAGAGAGTCCACGAATCGCATAATTTCAATGTAAGGGAGTATTCAGTGCTTAGATCGAGATAGAGGTGGCGTAGCCATCCTAGCCCCCCGTGACTGTGTCGATGCTGTTTATCTAAACCTAATAACTCTTTTACAAGCAGTAGACGTTCAAACAGCTGTCCCTTATAAGATCAATGTGTATTGTATCCACCAAATGACAATATTTAGCACAGTGATTTAGTGAACTTAATAAGCCAGTTAACGCCTGCGTTCTTACTGGTAGGAGATTTGATGCCCACAATTTGTCTTGGGGATCTCCAACCTGCAACCCTCGAGGACTACTTGTTGAGAGTATAAGAGAGAAACTGGATTTATGTTTGAGAAGTGGTGGTTCTCCCTCTCATTTACCAGCGTCTACTAGTGGATGAACAACTGTTGACCTATAGATCCACATCGTCAGTACTCAATGATCTGTATGGAAGTGACCATGCACCTATAGAGATCTATGTGACTCCTCTCTTCGTTACGATCGACATCCCAGTTAGATCTTAGGGAAAGCCAACTAGGATGCCTTCGAGAAATATGCTGAATCACTTGACATGGATTGTCTGACATCCATTGATGTAATATTTGAAAATTTTACTAAAGTAATTTTGAATGATGATCAGACCATTGCTAAGACATCTGTACACCCACGCCGTCCCTGTGCACCCACGCCGTCCCTGTGTACCCACGCCGTCCCTGTGCACTCACACCGTCCCTGTGCACCCACGCCGCCCCTGTGTACCCACGCCATACCTGTGTACCCACGCCGTCCCTGTGCACCCACGCAGTCCCTGTGCACCCACGCCGTCCCTGTGTACCCACGCCGTCCCTGTGCACTCACACCGTCCCTGTGCACCCACGCCGTCCCTGTGTACCCACGCCGTACCTGTGTACCCACGCCGTCCCTGTGCACCCACGCAGTCCCTGTGCACTCACACCGTCCCTGTGCACCCACGCCGTCCCTGTGTACCCACGCCGTACCTGTGTACCCACGCCGTCCCTGTGCACCCACGCAGTCCCTGTGCTCCCACACCGTCCACCTGTTCTTTGGTGGAGCGATGTACACCAAAGAGATCATTAAAGAGTAAAATAAAGAACTAGTTATAAATATTGTCATGTATGATTTTAAAGCAACGTAATAACAAAAGTTCTAAGAAGCAAACACATCTTAGCTTACGGGAAGACGGTTTTATCGATCATCACCCCATAAGCTTAGCCAACTCCATTTTTATATTTCAATCATAATAAAGTATTTCTCATTTTATGACTTTTCCTTCCACAGTTGTCCTAGACCATAAATCCTCTGTTAACCAGTACAAGCTCTGACATTGTTCATTCAGATTGTAAAGGAAATAGATCTAAAATATAAATGTAACCTTTATAACTTATTTTGGTGGAATCTTCTTCAATCACGTAAAGAGATGGACGGCCTTAAAGTTAATTATAATTGGATTTGTTTATTGAGAAGTTTTATCGTACTTTGGTTGCTATGGAGATAGATCTAATCAATCTGTCTAACGTAACTATTATGGTAGTGATGATAATATGTAGAAAGTTGGATAAGCATAACTATTGAATGTTCTACGTTACGATTATTGTCTCTTAAATACTCAATAGGCGTTAATTATAAAAACTCATGCGGGGGCGTGAAGTCCCTTTCTTGAAAAAAAGCCCCCCCTTACTTCCTGTAAGTGTTCTATGAAAATATGTAAGAAAATTATCCTTTATTAAAAATATAAATATTTTACAGTTCTTAAAATAAACGTTGAGTTATTTTAAATAAGATAATAAAAAAACAATATTTAGTTTGAGACAATAATTTAAAACAGTAATATTTGTTATTGCAAAAAATTATTTTAAACACCCCCAATACCACAAAAACAATCGAAAATAACTTATAATACAAGTTATATACGATTAAACCCGTATGTACATTCCGATGATCATATCATCATTAGAGGTGCTATTACAAAATTACAATTTAGACTGCAATAAATTACAAACTAGACTGACCTTGCTAAGTTACAAGCTAGGTCGGTCTAGTTTGTGATATATTGCTATCTAGATTGTAATATTGTAATAATACTCTCTGATGATGATGACAAGATCAATGAAATGTATATAAGGGTTTAATCTTAAATAGCTTGTATTATTATTTATTTTTGTGGTATTACAGCTATTTTCAATATTTTTATTATAATATATTATACCTCTGTGCTCTTGATATTATATAATATTTGATAGTTTATATCTGCTATAATATTAGTACTCCATTTCAATACATTGTTACAGATAAATATAGTTAGAATTAAAACTTTATTATAGTTAAATAACTTGATAATTTAAATAACTAAAACTCAATCAGGGGTCATAAATACTAACAATATTTTACATGTATGTTACAAAGTACTTGTTATAGAATAAAACGTTCCACACATTTCTTTACGTTTGCATGTAATACTCTGCAGAAGAGATCAAGATTGTTTTATCTACAGATCTGCAGAGCTACATCCACCCTTATGAGTCCAAAATTAAATCGGATCTCATTTCACGGCTCATTTCCGTCATACAATGATCTTACGAAGCTTTTTGTTCAATTGGATTTTTTATTGAACCTGACTGCTGCTTCGGACAACTGTACTACTGTTGTATATCTTGTATCGAATCGGCTTGCGCGGGGTTGTTTTCTTTCCGACTTGTTACACTTAATATTTACTGTATAAAATCTAAAACGTAACGCCCTCACATTGTTTATTTTTAATGAGAATCAATTCGAAAAATTTAGTCGTTAAAACTTAATAACTGAAAATAATATATGAAACTACAAATAAAGAAAAAATAAGTGAAGTAAATTTTAGTTCAATCTGAAATTGGGAATAAAAAAATGGTAGGTCTCGTGTCTTATAAACAGAGCTCTGACTTACAAAGCGTATTAGATGCTCACTATAAGTACTTACTTCCGTTGTAGTAACGGTCTGCCCTTCAAATGACTTTATGAGCTCCCCAACTCATATACTAGCGCCCCACCTCGTATACTAGCACCCCAGCTCGCACACTAGCGCCTCAGCTCATATACTAACACCTCGGCTCATATAATAGTTCCCCAACTAGTATACTAGCTCCCCAAATCGAACACTAGCGCCTCAGCTCATATACTAACACCTCGGCTCATATAATAGTTCCCCAACTAGTATACTAGCTCCCCAACTTGTACACTAGCTCCTCAGCTCATATACTAACACCTCGGCTCATATAATAGTTCCCCAACTAGTATACTAGCTCCCCAACTCGTACACTAGCGCCTCAGCTCATATACTAACACCTCGGCTCATATAATAGTTCCCCAACTAGTATACTAGCTCCCCAACTCGTACACTAGCGCCTCAGCTCATATATACTAACACCTCGGCTCATATAATAGTTCCCCAACTAGTATACTAGCTCCCCAACTCGTACACTAGCGCCTCACCTCATATACTAACACCTCGGCTCATATAATAGTTCCCCAACTAGTATACTAGCTCCCCAACTCGTACACTAGCGCCTCAGCTCATATACTAACACCTCGGCTCATATAATAGTTCCCCAACTAGTATACTAGCTCCCCAACTTGTACACTAGCGCCTCAGCTCATATACTAACACCTCGGCTCATATAATAGTTCCCCAACTAGTATACTAGATCCCCAAATCGAACACTAGCGCCTCAGCTCATATACTAACACCTCGGCTCATATAATAGTTCCCCAACTAGTATACTAGCTCCCCAACTTGTACACTAGCTCCTCAGCTCATATACTAACACTTCGGCTCATATAATAGTTCCCCAACTAGTATACTAGCTCCCCAACTCGTACACTAGCGCCTCAGCTCATATACTAACACCTCGGCTCATATAATAGTTCCCCAACTAGTATACTAGCTCCCCAACTAGTACACTAGCGCCTCAGCTCATATACTAACACCTCGGCTCATATAATAGTTCCCCAACTAGTATACTAGCTCCCCAACTCGTACACTAGCGCCTCAGCTCATATACTAACACCTCGGCCCATATAATAGTTCCCCAACTAGTATACTAGCTCCCCAACTCGTACACTAGCGCCTCAGCTCATATACTAACACCTCGGCTCATATAATAGTTCCCCAACTAGCATACTAGCTCCCCAACTCGTACACTAGCGCCTCAGCTCATATACTAACACCTCGGCTCATATAATAGTTCCCCAACTAGTATACTAGCTCCCCAAATCGTACTCTAGCGCCTCAGCTCATATACTAACACCTCGGCTCATATAATAGTTCCCCAACTAGTATACTAGCTCCCCAAATCGTACACTAGCGCCTCAGCTCATATACTAACACCTCGGCTCATATAATAGTTCCCCAACTAGTATACTAGCTCCCCAAATCGTACACTAGCGCCTCAGCTCATATACTAACACCTCGGCTCATATAATAGTTCCCCAACTAGTATACTAGCTCCCCAAATCGTACACTAGCGCCTCAGCTCATATACTAGCTCCTCTTTACATATAATAGCGCCCCAGGTCAATTTCTAGCGCATCAGCTCATATACTAGTACCTCAGTTCATATAATAGTGCCTCAGCTCATATTCTAGCCCATCAGCTCATATAATAGCGCCTCAGCTCATATAACATCACCTTAGTTCGTATACAAGCGCCCCAGCTCGTATACTAGCACCTCAGCTCGTATATTAGCGCCTCAGGTCATATACTAGCGCTCCAGCTCGTATACTAGCACCTCAGCTCGTATATTAGCGCCTCAGGTCATATACTAGCGCTCCAGCTCGTATACTAGCACCTCAGCTCGTATATTAGCGCCTCAGGCCATATACTAGCGCTCAAGCTCATATACTAGCACCTCAGCTCGTATGTTAGCACCTCAGGTCATATACTAGCGCTCCAGCTCGTATACTAGAACCTCAGCTCGTATATTACCGCCTCAGGTCATATACTAACGCCCCACCTCGTATACTAGCACCTCAGCTCGTATATTATAGCCTCAGGTCAAATACTAGCGCTCCAGCTCGTATACTAGCACCTCAGCTCGTATATTAGCGCCTCAGGTCATATACTAGCGATCCAGCTCGTATACTAGCACCTCAGCTCGTATATTAGCGCCTCAGGTCATATACTAGCGCTCCAGCTCGTATACTAGCACCTCAGCTCGTATATTAGCGCCTCAGGTCATATAATAGCGATCCAGCTCGTATACTAGCACCTCAGCTCGTATATTAGCGCCTCAGGTCATATACTAGCGCTCCAGCTCGTATACTAGCACCTCAGCACCTATATTAGCGCCTCAGGTCATATACTAGCGCTCCAGCTCGTATACTAGCACCTCAGCTAGTATATTATCGCCTCAAGTCATATACTAGCGCTCCAGCTCGTATACTAGCACCTCAGGTCGTATATTAGCGCCTCATTTCATATACTAGCGCTCCAGGTCGTATACTAGCACCTCAGCTCGTATACTAGCGTTCCAGCTCGTATACTAGCACCTCAGCTCGTATACTAGCGCTCCAGCTCGTATACTAGCACCTCAGCTCGTATACTAGCCCTCCAGCTTGTATACTAATACCTCAGCTCGTATACTAGCACCTCAGCTCGTATACTAGCGCTTCCAGCTCGTATAATAGCACCTCAGCTCGTATACTAGCGCTCCAGCTCATATACTAGCGCTCCACATCGTATACAAGGCCCCAACTCGTATACTAACGCCCCACCTCGCATACTAGCGCCCCACCTCGTATACTAGCGCCCCACCTCGTATACTAGCACCTCAGCTCGTATATTAATGCCTCAGGTCATATACTAGCGCTCCACATCGTATACAAGGCCCCAACGCGTATACTAGCGCCCCACCTCGTATACTAGCGCTCCAGCTCCTATGCTAACGCTCCACCTCGCATACTAGAGCCCCACCTCGTATACTAGCGCTCCACCTGATATACTAGCACCTCAGCTCGTATACTAGCACCTCAGCTCGTATAATAACCCTCCAGCTCGTATACTAATACCTCAGCTCGTATACTAGCACCTCAGCTCGTATACTAGCGCTCTAGCTCGTATACTATCACCTCAGATCGTATACTAGCGCCCCACCTCGTATACTAGCGCTCCAGCTCGTATACTAACGGCCAACCTCGCATACTAGCGCCCCACCTCGTATACTAGCGCCCCACCACGTATACTAGCACCTCAGCTCGTATATTAGCGCCTCAGTTCATATACTAGCGCTCCACATCGTATACAAGGCCCCAACTCATATACTAGCGCTCCACCTCGTATACTAGCACCTAAGCTCGTATTCTAGCACTCTAGCTCGTATACTAACACCTAAGCTCGTATACTAGCGCCCCACCTCGTATACTAGCGCTCCAGCTCGTATACTAGCGCCCCACCTTGTATACTAGCGCCCCACCTTGTATACCAGCCGCCCACCTCGTATACTAGCACCTCAGCTCGTATACTAGTGCTCCACCTCGTATACTAGCACCTCAGCATGTATATTAGCGCCTCAGGTCATATACTAGCGCTCCACCTCGTATACTAGCGCCCAGCTTGTATACTAGCGCCCCACCTCGTATACTAGCGCCCCACCTCGTATACTAGTGCTCCACCTCGTATACTAGCACCTCAGCATGTATATTAGCGCCTCAGGTCATATACTAGCGCTCCACCTCGTATACTAGCGCCCAGCTCGTATACTAGCGCCCCACCTCGTATACTAGCGCCCCACCTCGTATACTAGCGCCCAGCTCGTACTCTAGCGCCCCAGCTCGTATACTACGGCCCCACCTCCTATACTAGGCTCCCATCTCGTATACTAGCGTCACACCTCGTATAATAGCGCCCCACCTAGTATACTATCGCCCTAGCTCGTATACTAGCGCCCCACTTCGTATACTAGCGCCCCAGCTCGTATACTAGCGCCCCATCTCGTATACTTGCGCCCCAGCTCGTATACTAGCGCCCCACCTTGTATACTAGCGCCCCAGCTTTTATACTAGCGCCCCACCTCGTATACTAGAACCCCAGCTCGTATACTAGCGCCCCACCTCGTATACTAGCGCCCCAGCTCGTATACTAGCGCCCCTGCCGTATACTAGCGCCCCAACTCGTATACTAGCGCTCCAGCTCGTATACTAGCTCCCCACCTCGTATACCAGCGCCCCAGCTCGTATACTAGCGCCCCAGCTCGTATACTAGCGCCCCAGCCGTATACTAGCGCCCCAGCTCGTATACTAGCGCCTCACCTCATATACTAGCGCGCCAGCTCGTATACTAGCGCCCCACGTCGTATACTAGCGCCCCAGCTCGTATACCTGCGCCCCACCTCGTATACTAGCGCCCCAGCTCGTATACTAGCGCCCCACCTCGTATACTAGCGCCCCAGCTCGTATACTAGCGCCTCACTTCGTATACTAGCGCCCCACCTCGTATACTAACGCCCCAGCTTGTTACTAGCGCCCCAGCTCGTATACTAGCGCCCTAGCTCGTATACTAGCGCCCCAGCTCGTATACTAGCGCCCCACCTCGTATACTAGCGCCCCACCTCGTATACTAGCGCCCCACCTCGTATACTAGCCCCCACCTCGTATACTAGCGCCCCAGCTCGTATACTAGCGCCCCACCTCGTATACTAGCGCCCCACCTCGTATACTAGCGCCCCAACTCTCAGTTATTAACATTAAACGTCTAGCAGTTATAGAGAATGACCTAAAAAACTCAAGTTTAAGGGTTTGGGTATAAAACAAATTGCAAGCTGTGTCTAAATAATCTGAAGACGACATATTCTACGAATAACGTCTGCTGCTTTCACGTTCTTAGATACAATGTGGTCGATCTCGCTCAAGTGCAGAAAATACACTGCATTCGTTAAAGCAAACGATAATTCTTAACCTCAGATTATTCTCTGTATTTTGCTTTTACACCAGAGTAGATGCTCTCCAGTTATACGAAATACGTTCAGAGCATTAACATTACTTCATCCCTTACCATAGGGCAGTAAAGGAACTTTAAAATTTTCTTGTTTTAAAAGGTCATTTTTTGTACCAAAGTCAAGGTTAATGTTCATTGTTTAGAATAGGTTATTTTCTTCAGCTGAGGAACTTTTCAATTGACTTTTTTTCCTTCACTGTGTGTTTTTAATATGTTTACAATGATTTACAGAAGCGCAAATCCAGCTGGAAAGTGTTTTATACTTCTTTTACGTTGTCACCTCTGTGTTTACTACTGGTCATACAGAAAGCAACTTGTCATCGCAACGCAACGTAAACTTGAGTTGCTATTAGTAAAGTTGCTAGTCGGTTTTCTAGATCGTTCATATAATGTTGCTAGTTTAGTTGTCAGAGGAGGATGCATCCTTGTGTATATTTTAAGAAAGAAGCTACAAAAACTTTACAAAAAAAGACAATTCGGTGTAGGGCTACATCTCTATAATGTCATTCTTGCGAGACAAGGGCAATACATTGCTGTGCAAACCTTATGAATTTACTCAGACCAATTTTTTAATCACTATCGTATGAGCATTAGCAGTTACAACTACCTTTTAAGTCATGTATTTAGGAATATCAAGAAAAAAATAACTAATTTGCGAGATTGCAGCAGAAGAAAGATTAAACAATAACACAATAACAATCAGCAAGGTTAATTGCTTATTTAATGTATATTTCTTTTTATGTATAACTGCTAAGATAACATTACATTGCAATGAAATAAAAATGAGTTTTTAAATAAATCAAATTATATAGTTTAATTGCCGATTTTACATATTTTCAAAAAAATTGTTATTATTCATTCGTATCGTCTTGAAGTTGTTGGGTACAAAAATCATGACAGAACCAGCAATATTTTGTTTTTCTGACTTACTATAGCAGTATAATAAAAGACTACTCAAAGAAACAGAAACACAAAATATACAAATAAAAATGATTATTATTTAAATACGATAACACTCTTGAGAAACGCATACCAACACAACAAATACTGCTGGCAACTAAGAAACTGAGCAACGAGTTTACAGCAACTCTAGTTTCTGTGTCACTCGTTAGTCGCATTGCTATCACTTCACTATGAATATGTACATTCAACTCTGTATATGAAAAAGCAACTTAATTTTGCGTTGCGTTGCCGTCACCAGTTGCCTTCTGTATGTCATGCCGTTGCCTACAAGCTGATTTTCAGAAAGAGTTACCATCTACTAAAGGGTTTGTCCGAGTTAGAAATTTACTCAGAAAACGCTAGACAAATCCTGTAGCAAGAAGGAATTACTGAAGGTAGATGTCGCTTGTCGTTCTTTGTTATTAAGTTATGAGTTATTTTTCTTTGTTTAAGGTTTCTTCGCATACGTTCGTATCAATATATCTTTTAAATTTACATCTTGCCCAAAGGCCTAAATATTTTGAGTGGCGTAAAGTAACATTCTGAGCGGTCTGGTGGGGCGAAGTTCTTGAATACTAACATGAAGGTACTAGGTTCGAATGGCGGAAGTGGCAAAGAGTTACTTCCTTGAATATCGTTTGACCAAGTAAGTCAGTTCTACCTGTTATTTTTCCTAACTCGTGCCAATGGTATAAAACTAGTTAAGGTTTTATATGTAAAGCGTATTTTAAATCTATTTTCTAATAAATTAAGCAGTTGGGCTTCATTAGTTTCATTATATTAACGGGTTTATACGGTTAGAATACTGTGAAAAGAAAATAAAACGTTGCACGAGTAGAGTGGAGAGTGTTTTGTAAGTTAGATAAAACGGTATGAATGTTCAGTTATAAGAAAACGTGCAACTTTCCGGTTCCAATAACACATATATTCACAAAGCGAATATTTCACTTCCCTTCAACTAATAACTT
>JBAIZL010000010.1:38289091-38291591 GCA_036971475.1 Prosapia bicincta | reverse complement strand
CAACCGCAGACTCACCAAGAGCTCCAAGTAGCATCGACGTACTATGCACTTTCATGGCCCCATCGAATCTTTTTAAATTATATTTTCAACTCAGTTGAAACAAATTCAAGAATTCCGAAATTCAACATTTTCCCCAATTTTAGCAATACATCATCGACTGAAGTGAAACTCTTCACGATGAAAAGCCAAGGAAAACTTAATAAAAATTAATTTTTTAAGAAATTATGATTCCCGAATTAACTATATATTTTAAAACTAGCTTTACATTTTGTAATAGTTTCTGTATAATACTGGTATCGCAAAAAAACTATGTCACTATTGTATAATGTAGCATTGATATTTTCTCAAATAGTATGAGAGAGTTTTAAAATTTATACGATTTTATAACTTGTCTCAAACCGTTCATTTTATTCATATCTTTAAACGCTTTAAATATATTTTTAAATTTATTTCTTTACTCCAAAAATAGTAGGCTATTTCATAAAATGCTATAATAAAATTTTTTATAATTTTAATAATTATATTTTCAATAATAATAATAATATTATTATAAATAAAATACTAGTAATATTAAATTTGTAGTTTTAATAGTAATAGCAGAAAAATAAACAATATTTTCTGTAAAAGTCTTAAAATACACACTATACACAATTACATGTATACAATACATATACAAAACTTATGTGAAGTTTAGATGCTAAATCTGTTGAATTTAACGACAAGAAACAATCAAGCAATACCATATTGCGCACCCATATTTAGGGATTTCACCAGTTAACTATAGGCCTACACTCTAAGCTGCTTACAACTGTAAATATTGTGCAAAGCTTTGCGGACTTTCAATCTGTGTCGTGCACAATGGGCGTGATTTCTCGTGGACAGTAAATAAAGCCCCAATTTATATAGAGCATAATGTTTTAATATCATTTATATTTGATTTGTGTTTATTCAGTAATGTTATATTTTATTAAACAAGTTTGGCTATAAATATTTAACAAAAAAGGGTATACATTTTGGCGTATTATTTTAACTTTAAACATAAATATAAAAAATAATATGTCGGAAATATTCAATAACTTAAGGACGAATGCTTGTTGTATTTTACAGCAGGACCACCATTTTTCAGATCTGCCAAAAACAAATCACAACAGTCGATTTTATTAGTCGACTTTTACATCGAACAATCCATATGAAGAGGGACGTATTAAAGTCTAGCTTGCCCGCCATTTGAAAGCTTTAGATTTGTTTTGTTTGGAGTTTTCGAAGCGGGTGTGAACTTCATTTTTCTTATGAAATACCGTCTGTCAGAACGCGTTATTGAATAGAACGCGTCCCTTTTGGGAACTCATAGCTCACTCATTAGAAGACCTCTAAGTCTAGGGATAAATTATATGGGAATGCGTATTGAAATAACTAAAGATCAAGGGGTCTATATCCTCTGTCGTTGTTTTTAAACTCAACATTGCCCCTTGTGTTTAGGTACGCGATGAAAGATTTTACTTTAGTTACTCTAAAAACAAAACAGGAGACGTTCCTCTACCTTGTAAAATAGCTCGTAACCAAGAAAGTTTTCTACATCGAGCAGTAGATAACCAGGAGTTTCAGGCGAACACTTAGAAGGAAAAAGAACATCACAAGTCCAGCTATGTTTTGTATCGGGAAGCAACCAAGCAACTCCTCCCCTCTGGAAACAGAAAGGACGTCAGCAAGCACGGCTTTGTGGCTTAGACGCTGACGAACTCATTCCTTGGCAAACCATAAGGAATGCATTGGCGGTACTATCCTGGAAAACTTCATGTTGATACCAGCGATGACCACTCACAGAAACTGAATCTAAGTGATTTGGGTTCGAAGCAGAATCGATCATGGTTCTGTGATCGATAGTACACTTCCTAAAGTATGAACTGTGCCTAGGCTAAACTCCCTTCAAGCAATTAGTTTCTAAATCTACCATGGTTACCCCAAGTATAGGGCTTGTACTTTACTTCCAGCACCACCTTCGACAACAGACTCAGTTCCACTGAAATTAAAAACTTTATATTTATAAAAGATATAGGTTGATAGGAAGATGTTTAGTTCGTTCTTGTGACGTAACAATATATTAAATTTTCAAGTTAACCCATATTCTATAGGACACATCCATGACCTTACTTTTGAAGATTGTTGCTTCTCATTTGGCTAAAAAGTGGTTATGTTTAGGAGGATAGTTTGTTAGTGGCAGTAGATTTGCCGTCATTTTTATATAGACTGGTAGTTATATAAACGGAGAAAACACTAACAAATCATTCTGAGAGTGGCTCATTGACATAGAGGCGTAAGGGCAAAATAATGTACGAACCTTATCGTGTACGAAATGTACAAAATATTACCGAAAGAAACAGAAGACTCGAGTATTTCATAGGACAGATATCGTTCGAATGCCAAAAGGATTGTCTTGGCGTTTCATTTAATAAAGAGCATATGTCAACGAAAGATTTATTGTATAAATAAACATCATATG
>JBAIZL010000010.1:38281591-38286591 GCA_036971475.1 Prosapia bicincta | reverse complement strand
AATAAAATCAAGTATAGGCTACAATACTGAGAAGTGGTTATTAGTCTTTCCTCAATGACAGGGCATTAACACATGGCTAGCTCGTTACGGCCCAAAATCTAGTGTTTTATCATAGAAACACATTACCGTATGATATTATGTTATATAGTTTTAGTTTTATCATAGAAACACATTACCGTATGATATTATGTTATATAGTTTTAGTTTTATCATAGAAACACATTACCG
The DNA here is from genome assembly GCA_036971475.1 of Prosapia bicincta. NCBI lineage: Eukaryota > Metazoa > Arthropoda > Insecta > Hemiptera > Cercopidae > Prosapia > Prosapia bicincta. The sequence continues at coordinate 38,286,363 of JBAIZL010000010.1, read as the reverse complement.
TATGATATTATGTTATATAGTTTTAGTTTTATCATAGAAACACATTACCGTATGATATTATGTTATATAGTTTTAGTTTTATCATAGAAACACATTACCGTATGATATTATGTTATATAGTTTTAGTTTTATCATAGAAACACATTACCGTATGATATTATGTTATATAGTTTTAGTTTTATCATAGAAACACATTACCGTATGATATTATGTTATATAGTTTTAGTTTTATCATAGAAACACATTACCGTATGATATTATGTTATATAGTTTTAGTTTTATCATAGAAACACATTACCGTATGATATTATGTTATATAGTTTTAGTTTTATCATAGAAACACATTACCGTATGATATTATGTTATATAGTTTTAGTTTTATCATAGAAACACATTACCGTATGATATTATGTTATATAGTTTTAGTTTTATCATAGAAACACATTACCGTATGATATTATGTTATATAGTTTTAGTTTTATCATAGAAACACATTACCGTATGATATTATGTTATATAGTTTTAGTTTTATCATAGAAACACATTACCGTATGATATTATGTTATATAGTTTTAGTTTTATCATAGAAACACATTACCGTATGATATTATGTTATATAGTTTTAGTTTTATCATAGAAACACATTACCGTATGATATTATGTTATATAGTTTTAGTTTTATCATAGAAACACATTACCGTATGATATTATGTTATATAGTTTTAGTTTTATCATAGAAACACATTACCGTATGATATTATGTTATATAGTTTTAGTTTTATCATAGAAACACATTACCGTATGATATTATGTTATATAGTTTTAGTTTTATCATAGAAACACATTACCGTATGATATTATGTTATATAGTTTTAGTTTTATCATAGAAACACATTACCGTATGATATTATGTTATATAGTTTTAGTTTTATCATAGAAACACATTACCGTATGATATTATGTTATATAGTTTTAGTTTTATCATAGAAACACATTACCGTATGATATTATGTTATATAGTTTTAGTTTTATCATAGAAACACATTACCGTATGATATTATGCTATATAGTTTTAGTTTTATCATAGAAACACATTACCGTATGATATTATGTTATATAGTTTTAGTTTTATCATAGAAACACATTACCGTATGATATTATGTTATATAGTTTTAGTTTTATCATAGAAACACATTACCGTATGATATTATGTTATATAGTTTTAGTTTTATCATAGAAACACATTACCGTATGATATTATGTTATATAGTTTTAGTTTTATCATAGAAACACATTACCGTATGATATTATGTTATATAGTTTTAGTTTTATCATAGAAACACATTACCGTATGATATTATGTTATATAGTTTTAGTTTTATCATAGAAACACATTACCGTATGATATTATGTTATATAGTTTTAGTTTTATCATAGAAACACATTACCGTATGATATTATGTTATATAGTTTTAGTTTTATCATAGAAACACATTACCGTATGATATTATGTTATATAGTTTTAGTTTTATCATAGAAACACATTACCGTATGATATTATGTTATATAGTTTTAGTTTTATCATAGAAACACATTACCGTATGATATTATGTTATATAGTTTTAGTTTTATCATAGAAACACATTACCGTATGATATTATGTTATATAGTTTTAGTTTTATCATAGAAACACATTACCGTATGATATTATGTTATATAGTTTTAGTTTTATAATAGAGTGTATATAGGATATAGAGTAATATAAAGACATATGTTTTGAGAATATTTAGTAAAAAGTTATAATTTTATTGTTTTTTTAACAGTGTAACAATTTTTTAACACCGCCGTAGCCTGGTCCCAAGCCCAGGTTGAGAACGGAGGAGGGTTGGGCTTGCCCCCACCCTTTAAAACACATTTGCAACGAAACGTCAAAGAGATATAGCCGGGCAATCGCTAAGGAAATAATACAGGATTCGCCAATAGGACATTACACTTGGATTATGGAACGTTTTATCACTATACAGATTGGGGCTATCCGGCGTCTCAAGGACAAACTAACCATAGAAGAAATGACATAACCGCAATCCAGGATGTCCGATGGGTCTGCAATGTAGCTCTGAGAAAACCGGTACCATACGGTTTACTTAACCTGCTATCCGGAGTCCAGAATCCTGCTAAATGTGAGAAACAAGAAAGCTGCATTACGCGATCGAGCTCCCTGGCGAAGGCTCATTGAAGAGGGAAGGTCCACTCCAGACTGTAGTGCCATGGAGGAAGAAGGATATTTCTTTACTTGTGTGGGAGAGAAACGCAGGATATTCTGATCAGACGGTCTTCAATTATATTAACAATTACCGATAGTGGGTTGTAATGAAGTAAACGTATTGACATTAAATTAACAGTTTCGGCCTTCTGTAGTTTCCAAGAACGTCATTAACACTCGATAAATTAGTGGAAGCATTTATTATGGGAAACGCCTTTTTTTCTCTTCTTATGATGATGAGAGCTACAATAACATTTTCAATTCCAAATATTAGACATATTAATAAACGTCACTATGTCTTTTTGGCTTCCAAGCCAATAGAAACAGCAATAGCAAAAGTTATCAACAAAAAATATTTTTTTGTGATTATCTAATTTGTTGATACAAAATTTCTAAAAATGAAACATTTAAACATGAGAGTGTTACATTGTCGTTTACCTGAAAAAATTGGCGTTACGTAACACGTCACATTTGATGTTTGTTTATTGGAAACTTTGTATAAAGAAAATACATTCTTACTATACTCTGAAGAAAACGCGAAACACTAAATAAATCAATCATAAAATTAGCACGATAAACACACCAACTTTGACACAGGGGGATTAAATAGCGAGATTATTGTTTGCCCCAAAGTAGAATTTAGAATATTTCCCCTTTAGAAAGAATTTCGACAAATTATCCTCCCCAGGCCGAGGACGGTGTGCATATTTACAATATATATATATATATATATATATATATATATATATATATATATATATATATATTGTAAATAATAGATTTAAAATATTTACCTCCTGTGGGTAGTTTATGTACTGAGTAAGGTTATCTCTGGTGTAAAATGGCCTCCTTGGAAAGCGTCAGGACGTACGGAAGGCGCCCATGCTGTCACCAGTATGACCTTTTAGCCACCTTTATGTTCGACTCTCACTATACGACTACTCTTAACCTGATTCTTTACATTTTTGTGACAATCAGCTGTTTATAATCGGTTCGCTGCTCCTTGCTGCTCTCCCGCAGCAACCATTGAAACTAACAACTATTTTTGTTTACTTTTATCTAATGTTTAGCGTTAATACAAAAATAAAGTTACAACCTGCATTGGAGATTCGGACGTTGTGTTCTAATAAAACCTAATTTTAAGTCTAAGAAAATAATCGCACGAAACTATTGGAGTGAGAGAGAGAGAGAGAGAGGAGAGAAAGGAAGAGAGAGCAACTACCTAGATTTGTGTAGGAGGCTTTACTTACCAATATCTAGGGAAAGCCTACCTAGATAATGTAAAACACTTCGCGAAAGTGAATCCATGGTAGTCGCCTGTCGTGAGTGGAGAGAAACGTATTACTTCCTTGACAAAAGTGAATTAAGAAGAAGTAAGATTAAATAATATAAAAATACGCACAATTCTGTGAAAACGTTTACAAAAGTAAATATAAAATGTAATACTATATATATGGCATTGGAATTTAGAAATCTTGGAGTACAATTCGTCTGTTAAAATATTATTTTTAACAAATCAATATTGAAATTGAAAAATAAATTAAATATGAAAATTCAATCTCCGGGCACATAGCGATTTCTACATTCTGACTATTTTGCTTGATTTTCTTTATTTCGATGCCCGTCAAGAAGTACGCCCCAAAGTGCGAGTACAATATTATACTACTTGTAACATTGTGTATCACAAATATTAATCCTTATTAGAAATAAAATTGCTACCTAGGTATAGGGCTACTCATTATTTTGGCAATATAAGTTTGACCTAATTTCCCCTCAATATTTCTTATACACTTAGTTTAAACTGTAACCACAGACGATACGAGTTAGACTGGGCAACTCAAAGTTCTAGGCCTGCGGTACAGTTGCTCTTGGAACGGACAGGGGTTTATACTGAGTTAATTAAAACGTTTTTAAGCCAACAAAGTTTCTATAAGTTCACATCATAAAAGAAATACATAAATTATAATATGGAGTAAAAGGTATAATTGTTGAATTGATCATCGGATTGTACTATGTTTGCTTGTACATTCAAAATATAAATAAATTCCTTTTGTATGCGAGTCATGTGTTCTATAGCTGACAATGTTTCTACATCTATTTTGCCGCCGACTTCAGGTCTACAATACACTGTATCTTACTCATATTTTATGTAGTGTTTAGTTATAACACATTTTGAGACCATATGCGTGTAACTGAAAACCTACAGCTTGATTGAACAATCATGGGCTACCATATAAAAGTTTGTAGGGGGGCATTCCATACTAACATTTTACAAAGAAAATACAGACATTAATCTAATTACTCATAGTTTTTATTAAAAAGAACAATACCATACAAATATTCGAGGAAAACACACATACGAGATTGACGTCACGCTAAGGTTGACGAGATAAAGACTGCATCGAAGGAGGAGCTGAACAAAAAATTATTTCTTCAAGTGATTCGAGGATTGGAAAAAGGTTGGCACAAGTGTATAATATCTAATGGGGATTACTTTGAAGGGGATAAA
>JBAIZL010000010.1:38234091-38276591 GCA_036971475.1 Prosapia bicincta | reverse complement strand
TATTAATTTTTATTCAAACGAATGAATATAAATTAATATATATTCTTGTATTTGTATAACCTATGTTGTTTTATATATATATGTATATATATATATATATATATATATATATATATATATATATATGTATATATATATATATATATATATATATATATATATATATATATTGTTAATTTTTATTTAACGTTTTTCGTTGGTAAACAGTAACAACATCATCAGCAAGGAAAATTGCAAAGTGATCACGTAGAGCTGTTCAACACTTTTCCGTTGGCAGTGAACGGCATTGGCCACATAGATCGGCTTTTTTGGTTTCACATGGTATGAAAGTAATAAATCCTGAGGAAGACGCAGATCCTTCTAAAAGTGCAAAATCTCGTTCTTTTTATTTATTGACGAGATTATTAAGATTTAAAAGAGACGAAATAATTTCATCTCCTCCAAATAGCGAATTGATATTTCATAAAAAAAAGTTATACAAGAAACAGTACTTTATTTTGTGGAAGTTTGATTGAAAAGTAAATATTGGAAAAGTTTGTACTACTTGTGGTGCAAAGTGGAATAACAAACGGTCGGGAAGGACCCGCTCCAAGTTTGGAAGTTGCAAAGACGGGAGTTATCTCTTAAACCTCAACCAGCCCTTTCTCCTCCCATTGAAAGTGTTTATTGATGTTGAGGTTTTATTTCTTCTAAATAAATATTCCGGTTTGTGTAGTTAAAATAAACTGATACAATATCGCGTTGCGCTATGTAATAAAAAAAACTTAAGAAGTAAAAAAAGTAGTGAATACAATGTTTTGTATGTATTAGTTGTTAAAGACTTTAGAAGTGATAGTGTATTTTTGTATTGTTTAATCAGTTAAGGTAAAATTTAATAAGCTGGCATTTGGAGGCTGCGGGCCTTGGCGAGAGGAGGGGGGAGGTGCTCGCAGGACATTTTAAAAAACATCTACCCTTGGACTTCGTAGATTGATAGGGTTGGCTCAATAGCTTTTAATGTATAGTAAAAACAACAATAAGTATAAATAGGATGATCTGGAAAGAGTTGTGACGGGTAGGCCGTGATTAATGGCCTAGATATGGTAAAAATGTAAAATGCAATTTTTAATTAAAGGATACAAGTTGTATAATAAAACTATTAAAGGATGCATAAATTATGTAACAAACAATATTTAGAAGAAAAGTGTTTATTAATCTCTCCATAATATTAAACTAATCTGTAAGTATTCTGATTGTACAAGTATAGCCTAATCTGAGAGAACTGTATGGTAAGCATTCTTGTGAGTTACATAAAGAGGTACACTCACACACACACACACACACACACACACACACACACACACACACACACACACACACACACACACACACACACACACACAAACACACACACACACACACACACACACACACATACACACACACACACACACACACACACATACACACACACACACACACACACACACACACACCCACACACACAAACACACACACACACACACACATATGCGATATATATATATATATATATATATATATATATATATATTCTTGATATTTTACGTTACCCATTGTTTTTCCGTTGCACTGACTTTATGAAGTTAATATATTACTATTGTAAGTAATTTTATCCACAATTAAGTGCAATGATTTTTCCTTGAGTAATGAGGCGCCTTTCGGTGACTTGACCATTGTCTAATCACTGATTACTTTTTCTTAATTTTTCTGGTGCGGATGTTAGGTCCGTCGTGTTGGTAGTTGTTGACGTCATATACGTTTCCTCTTGACTCTTGTGTATTATGTTTTTCAATAGTATGTCTTCTGTATATGTTGTTTGTAGATTCATTAAATTGTTGTGTATGTTTTTGTAAATGTGGTATTTTTCTAGTGAGTTTAGTTCTATTGGGTTATTATTTATTTCAAGTATGGTTAGGTTATTTTCGTAATTTGTTATTTCATGTTTATGTGATATTAGGTGTGCTGCAACATTTGGTACTTTTGAATATTTATTTTTGAATGCTCTATAATGTTCTTCAAGTCTTATTTTAAATGATCTGGTTGTTTTCCCTATGTAAAATGCGTTACAGTTGTTAGGTGTAATTTTGTAAATTCCTGATAGGTTATGTTTTTCTGAATTTGTTTTGTGGTTTGTGTTATTAAGATATATTATTATTATTTTGTTGTTTGGTTTGTATGTTGTAGTGTAGTATTCTTTGTTGTATATATTTGTTATTTTTTTATTTTGTTATTGGTGTATTTATATTTTAGGTAGATTTTTTTATTTTTATTATTTTTGTGTTCCGGTTGTAGTGTTGTGTTGAGGTTAGGTTTTTTTGTGAATTTATTGTATATATTTTTATAAGGTGTTTGTTGTTTCCATTTTCTATTGCTATTTTTGTAATGTTATCTAATTCTTCATTTAATTTTTATTTGTTATCCTGTGTGTATTTTATTGCTTTATTTATCATGTTACTGTAAGTGTTAATTTTGTGTGTCCATGGGTGGTTAGATTTGTAGTGTATTATGGTGTTGTTGGAAGTAGGTTTCCTGTATACTGTAGTTTCTATTTTATTATCATTTATATTTAAAGTGATGTCGAGATAGTTGATTGTTCTATTTGTTTCTGTTTCAACGGTGAATTGTATGTTTTCGTTGTATGTATTTAGTTTGTTTAATATTATGATGTGTTCGTTGTGAATGGTAGGTTGGTATATTACAAGTATATCGTCTACATACCTTGTCCATAGTGAAATATTGTGTGTGTTTAGTATAGGTTTAATTATTATTTGTTCAAAGTGTTGTAAATATATTTCTGACATGACAGATGAAATGGGTGATCCCATGGGGAGTCCAGTTGTTTGTTTATAGTATTTATTGTAAAATTGGAAGTAATTTTGGTTACATATGTGTTTGGTTAGCGTAATGATACTATCTATTGTGTTTCTTTTTTCGTTATTGTGTGTTAGTTTGTTTTTTATTATTTCTATGGTTTCTTCTATTGGGATGCTAGGGTACATGTTAGTTATGTCATAACTTATTATTTTTGTGTTGCTGTTTGTTTTTATGGTTTTTATTTTATTAATTAATTCGTTTCCATTTTTTATATTGTATCTGTTGTTGATATGTATTTTAGATCTTATTATTTTGTCTAGTATTTTTACTACTGCTATATACTACACTAGTAGTAAGCAATTACACACCCCCAGAGAGTCAAATTCCAAATAGAGAGCGTTTAAAAGCTGTAATATACTCAAAGGAAATGTGTGGTCTACTGGTAGGATTGTTGTACCTTCCTGGGCTCTACGTTGATTTTACCGATGGAAGTGTGGACTTCGAAAAATTAACATCCGATCCTAGCGGTTTAAAGGAAGTAGGGAACTTATTTGCAACCAATGTCAGTAAAGATTGTGGGCTAAGGTTAGCTGGGATGGTCAGGCATTTCCACTCGAGAAATAAGTTGTAAAGTTGGTGCCTATAGTGGGACGTGTGAACAAAGTTTTATCGTATTTTATAAACCATTATATTAATATTAGAATATATGTTATGTCGATTGGGAACTCCAAGCAGAGGGACATAAATGCTAATCATATGCTCTACAAGACTCTGAAGCTATTTAAATAAACAATTATTTTTAATGAAGTATACAAAACTTTATATTTAATTCTGTAAAGATTGATATGTTAAAACAAAAATCCAAAATTAATGTAACGCTTTTCTAAGAAATTATGGTAAACAGTATTTTTTCAAAACTTTATGAAGTCGTCAATGTAAATTATTTAAATTTACCAAACAATGATGACCTTTTGAACTGTATGCAGTGAAAATGATTATTAAATTGATTGATATTAGTTGATATGACGATATTGAGGTATAATCAACAAATGTTCAGCTTTACAAATGATCAAAAAGATAATTTCGTAGAAATATTATCATAAATAGAGTCTTCTACTCTGAATCATACAAACGCGGTCCACGACACTAAAATCTGAAATGAACTTCGACGACAACTTTGAAGACTGCAATTACCTATAACAGTTCATTATTATATACACCATATAGCCTAACTTATATAATGTATTAAGGACACATAATCTTATCTCCACCTTCTTTTTAATAATACCCAATTGGTTTCCTTGAATAAACCGATTTCAATGTCATCTATTATAGGCTGATAACGTACGAGAATAAAGGCTTGTATGAATGGTGTTATCATGGCGGATCTAAAAACCACTTTATGGTGATTAAAAACCGCAAATACTCGAGCACAAAAACTCTACTATCTATAAACAAAGAGAGAGAGACACACACACACACAAACACACACACAAAAGCTAATTTCTTATCAATTGCAGAAAATCAGGAAAACTGAAAACGATGAATGTATTTTTTATATGAAACCTTGAACGAATGTGAAAGTTTACAATGCTTTTATTCAATAGATAGAAAAACACCTGTAAAAGATTTGATTTTAACGATGAAGAAAACACTCGGTTCCAAATAAATGAAGGGAAGATTGTTTCTGTACAAGTTATTCTTTTAATTCTCTCTTTGTGAATGAAATCAAATAACATTAAAGCTCCCCTTTCCCTATTGGTTGTACAAATATTTGTTCACAATTAAATCAAACGGAGAAAATCATAAACTCTTTCAAATAGAAATAAATGCCGATTATTTTTTACATTGTCTCACAAACCCACTTTCGTTTTTCTTTTCGATTTATTTAAAACAATGAGATACAAATTCAAAAATGTATGTCCTATCTGCAGATATTTAAGATATAGGATTTTGAGTTGGTAAAAGAAATTGCTATTTTGAATTATATGTGATTTATATAAAATACCAAATGTGTAGATTAGGATTGTACCAACTCATATTAGGTTAGTAAAACAATTCTGTTTTCACTTCTTTTGTAAATAAGACATTACCAAGACCCAAGGACTTGCATCTAAACCTCTGCTGCGTAGCAGGAATGAAGAAATACATTAATTAGCTTTACAGTACTGTATTGTTATTCAATAACAAAGGTAATGCATGTAGGGGAGAAGATTTTAAAGATTTAGTCACACAGTAACTATATATATATATATATATATATATATATATATATATATATATATATATATATATATATATATATATAGTGTGTGTGTGTGTGTGTGTGTGTGTGTGTGTGTGTAAGTGAGTGTGTGTATGAGAGAGAGAGAGAGAGTGTGTGTGTGTGTGTGTGTGTGTGTTGCAACGGTCCTTCACCCCGTCCCTTACAACCTCAACCTTCGACGTTCGATGTGATTCAATAAGCCCGTAACTAACTTTATCGCAGCCTAAGTAAATCTACATTTCTAAACATATTTAAAGCTAAGTATTTTGTCCAGATTTTCCTATACCTCAAGATTTGATTTCAATTTAATTCTTTAACAATTCCAAATCGTAATTTTTATTTTTGTAGAATAATGATTTTTCCAAATATTTTATAATTATTGGTTAAATTTTTTTATGTCTATTTCATCGCGGACTTGTGTTCGGAAATTCATGGGAATCGGATAATTTCGATTTATGAAGGTGCTACCTTCTTTTATTCGTAAGGCATGTTTATATTTAGTTGCCCTGCTTGGCTTATCCCTAAATATATTCTCGTACTCCTTTAAGAAATTATTCAGTACTAATTGTTGGTTTTCATTTAATATATTATTTTTGTCTGAAACTTGCTGTACTTCTATTTTATTTATTTTAAGGCATTGTTTATTGGTAATATTTTTGTTTATTTTTTTACGGTATCTTTTCCACTCTGCTCGTCCTTTGTAATTTATTCGTCTCTTTATACCTAATTCTTGTTTCTGTAATTTCCTAATAATTTTATTGCGATCAGTAGCCATTATTTTACGAGTTTCGTTAGTTAGAGATTTTAGATTATCGATATGCATATAACCTGAGCTGTTGACTAATTTATTAAAATTAGCTATTTTGTTTTTTGTAACTTCAGGTCTATCCTGAAAGTTAGTTAATTCTTTTATTTGCGGCTCTTGGCCATATTTATTATATTTGGTTTGTGGCTCGTGGCCGTAATTTTTGGATTCTTTGATCCCTTTTTCTCCCTTACTTTCCCTCATTACGTTTTGTTTATTTATATTTTTTGGGTTTGTACCCCGGTTTGTTTTATTTTTGCCATTTTTTTTATTGGATTTAAATCGCTCATTTTACTGCATTCGATTTTAATTTTGTTATCTCCTAACTTCCCTCGCTCCCTGCTTCCTCCGGGATTATTGCTTACTGAAATTTTTGCATTATTATCTATTTGGTATTTTATATTTTATGTATTGTATGTTTGGAGTTTTCTCCGGCTTTTAGCCCTACATTTTTGTCAATTATTTGTTTGTTATTTTTCTTGTTTTAGTTTAAATTTTGTCTTTTGCCATCCTGTCTTCGACAGAGTAAGTTGCATATCCAGGTCTTTTTGCTCCGGATATACAACTGCTAACTGCCCCTTTCTCTCGCCGCTTGCAATCAACCCCTCCATTTTCGGCATTTGAGTTGTTGTGTTGCCTAATTTAACCTTTTTTGCCTTTGTTTTTATCTTCTTCCCTTTCGGCATCTCTAACCGCCTTAACTAGTCCGCGTTCCTTTAAACGCCTTTGTTCTTCGCGCTTTTCTTTAGCCGCGTTCTCTAACTCGCGTTCTTCTTTATCTTTAATTTCTCTATCTCCCTATCTTCTTTATCTTTTAATCTCTGTAACTCCCTATCTTCTTTATCTTTTAAACGACTTTCTTCATCGCGTTTCTCCCTAGCAGCATTTTCTACCTCCCTTTCCTTTTTCTCTTTATCTTTATCGGCTTTTAGATAAGCTAAACACTTCATGTTGCAAGATTTCGCCATGTTGCATTTATTTAAATAATTTTTAAACTAATTTATTTATACGACTAGAGATATTTTTTATTTATAATTTTTATTTTTATATTATTGTAATATTATTTTAATCTTTTAATATTTGATTTGGCCGTTCGGTGCGGGTTGTAGTAATGTCTTATGATGTTGTTTTCTCTCGTAACTAAATTTAATTTATTTATTATGTTGGTTCATTTATTTCTTTAATTTTTGTTTAAATATTTATTGTTTAACGGCTTTATTCCCTGCCTATCATCGTTTTTCTCGTACCCTTTACATATATTAATTATTAATTACCTTTATTTATTTTACAACTAATTACCCACTAATTTTGGTATTTATTTGGGTTTATGTATTTTATAATTTATTTATTTTTGTGCCTATTTGTGCATGCCTAATTCGAGTCCCGCGTTCGGGCGCCATATCTGCAACGGTCCATCACCCCGTCCCTTACAACCTCAACCTGCTACCTGTCGAAAGTTGTCTACCACCTAGTTACACGAACAAGTATTTAAAATCCCATCTAATAAGTATTCCCTGGGAACGTTGTCTATAAAGTGTATTTAAAGACATGGCAAGGTCAGTGATCTGTCATATGGTCTAATTTATGTCAGCTGAAAACACATAAAATTTATCACATCATAAATTTGCCTTACCACGCTTTGAAGAAATCTCTCCACCATACTCCTGCTTTAGTGAGGTCCGTGCAAGATAGAGTCTTACCATATCCTCCTGAAAGAGGTCCTGTGTTTCATATGGTAAAACCTGCCAGTGAGTATCAACTCCTGGGCTTTAAAGCAAAACCAACTAGTCTTTAAGCTAGCTCATAATTTATAATTTAATTTAATTAATTTCTCTGGATGGGTTGCTCGATTATCTTTAGGTTGCACAGTGATTTCTAGGTATTTATTATTAAATAAATATGACTAACTCTAATAGGCTGTATTTTAATAATTGTATTGATTTTATTTATTTACTATTTTAATTTACTAGCTGGGAAATAATTAAATTTATTATATTTTACACAGGATTAATTCAATAAAATGTACTCTTTTGGCTGTTGTTGGAAACTGAATTTAATAATAAAGAAATTTGTAACTGAAATAAACTGAATATATTCTTTCAAATTGTACTATCTTAAAGGCCTTAGCTAACAAAACATTAATGAAATTTTCTTTAAATAAACTAAAATTACTTTGATATTTATTGCAGGGAAGTTGGTTAAGTTTATTTCAATTATTATAAATTCCAAATTTAATTTATGATTTTATTTTGTGCCAGCAGTTAAATGACATTCAATAAATTTACATATTGTATTATTTAAACCAAATTTGTTACTAATTCTACTACCACAGAAAACATTGATTTACAGGCTTATGAATTTTTATATATATAAATTGAAATATTTTAATTAAAACTAAATTTCTAATTTTATCACTCATTCAGAAAATACTAAATAATTTGTGATTAATTTTGTTTAATAATTTCTGGTTGAGAAATTATTTATATTTTTCTACAAGTTAAATATTGATAAATACTTTTCCCAGTTTATTTAACTACTGGTTGTAACAAACTGTACTGCATTTCCTTAGATATTATGAATGAATTTATTTTATAAATATGCCTAATATTCTTTCTATCTTTTTCCATATGCTTTACTATTTCTCTATTTGCAAACATTTGAACATTTTACATAACCATTTTTATAACTAAATAATTTTGTAGTTTTCAATTGTTTAATTTAATTTTCAAGAAAATAAAGGCATTATTTATAATTTTACACATTTAAAGCATTTGTTTGAATCTTTGGAACGTATTTCAAGATCAAAGTTTATTTAATTACTAAATTTGTATAGAAATCATGATTTGCCCAAGTCTCGCACTTTCCATGATACTTCCCAAGGTCCTAGGAGATGACTTTATGCTTCCAGACTGGTAGTTCTTCTCGTCTGGAATTCGGTTCATCCAGAAAGCAGGAACGGACATATTCGGCGAAGCCAGTTTCTTGACAAATGAAAATTTTAACCGTGATTTATCATATTTTGATGTCTAGTTTTCACTAGACATAAATTAAGACACACTACAATATTCCCGCACTCCGCGGCCTCGAGTTTACAATCTAGAATTTCATTTTGGTATTTTTGCTAATTTAACAGAAACTGTGACCTTTCCCGTTCTGTGGCCTAATTACGAGAGAGCGCATAAACGCTCAGCGACGGTTATCGTCTCTATTCCCCCACCCTCTGCTTGTCTGACTTGGATTTTTCCGTGTTTCTTGTCTTAAAACTGTTTATTTAAAATCTTGCAGAACCCTGATTTTTACGTAGCACACAAAACACTCCCGAAGTCATGATTTTTGTACAATTACAGTTTATTTTAGAATTATACACTTAATGATCAATATTCATGGCTTGGAAATTTTAGTTAAATTATATTTTATAAATTGAGATTATTTCAATTTTATATTGAGTTGTGACGGGACATTTCAACCCGTTACAGCGTGTGTGTGTGTGTGTGTGTGTGTGTGTGTGTGTGTGTATGTGTGTGTGTGTGTGTGTGTGAGTGGGTGGGTGTGTGTGTGTGTGTGTGTGTGTGTGTGTGTGTGTGTGTGTGTGTGTGTGTGTGTGTGTGTGAGTGAGTGAGTGTGTGTGTGTGTGTGTGTGAAATTAGTTAGCTAGAAAAACGTTCCAGAACTATTAATTGTTGTTGTACAAGAGGATACATTTCTATGGCAACCCACCCTAAAGACATGGCTCCACTGGCCGTCATTTATCGCACTACAAAGTGTGGTTAGTAAGTCTAAGGAGTGGGAAGGCGGTAAACAAACTGAGATGGCTCTACTAGCAGCAGTCTGTAGCGACAGCCTTTCACTGCAGTTTGTGGTGTCTTGCGGAAATGGAACCTGTTCTATTTTCGCGCTACACTCTGCCGTCAACAGGTTGCTCCACACGCTGTAGACTGTAGTGTTGCAACTACAGCAAAGGCGGTCTCAGCTGACGTCTACCGCTACAATAAACAGTAGTGAAGCTAGGAAGCGTACGACAGCACTGCATATTGTGGTTGTTATTCTGTTGCCTGTGGAGTCTCCCAACTGTCACGTGTAGCGTACGAAAAGTATGGCGCGGTAGATTACATTGCTGAGTGAATCGAAGGGATGTATGTCTAATTAGATCCATAAAAATACTAGAGGAATAGCATTAGCAGTTACAACATATTAAGAAGATATTAAATATATTTTTCAACTACTCTTATATTTCGTCATCCGTACATGATTAACGTTCTGTAACATGTTCATAGTCTTAAAAAGTATACACATAGAAAATATTCAAGTACTAATGGAAAATAATAATGGAGTAACAAGAGATTGTTAGGTTGGTTAGGAAAGGGCATCTGCACTACACGATAAGGGCTTTAGTTAGCTGCAAATATCTTACGAAATTAGTTTTATCGGTAAAATTCTATTTATTATCTATTCACATAATAATTAATATTAACAAATATTAACATGTAAACTCTTGTTTATAGATGCGAATACATTCCGTCTAAATGAGGCCATTTTTGGAGATGGATCCCATTACCAAGTAGAGCCATATTCATAGTGAGGTAGGGCTAGTTAGGGATAGCATTTAGCGGGTATCCGAGATGGTAACTGATTCAGTCTCCCAAAACCACTATCTTCAATTAGACCAAACTTCGATCAGTCTTGTTACAGATATTCTACTTTTCATTGGGGAACTTCTCATATCGGCTATTTTGCCTCTCCATACATAAAGTGCCTTAATTATGTAAGAGAGTGTTAGTCTTTGATATGTTCATTCTGTACTAACTCTAGTTTTGGGTGATTTCGGTTCGGAATTAGAGAACGTTCTAAGGATCCCTACTACAGAACCGATGAAAGTTCAATATAACCGCAAGATTTTGAAGTTATGTTTTCGAAGAAATAATTATCATTGCTAGAAAAATGCTTCACATACAGTCTGCATGTTTCTTATACCACAAAATCTTTAGTCTTACTTCATACTAAAGAAATATTTTAGCAGTAAAGAATCAAGATCTAAGGTAAATGAGAATATCTAAACTCTCCCAATTTTATAATTTCTTATCTCTTGTAATTGTCGAAGCATTTTAAAACATAATCTTGTAATTTCACAGAAGAAGCAGAATACATGAAAATACTTTGTTAATGCGTACAGTTTGGCAAACCCTACAGGTTTCAGGAGTGTTAAGACTCCCTTACATTCTGCACTGCAAATTTATGTTAATGGGGCCAGGGCATCTGTCCCGTGACGTTATCATTTTAACCCTGGCCAAGGGGGACACCTTAGCCCAGGAGGAAAGAGTACTAAGTTTTGCATTTTATAATAGGTGGGTGTCGTATAATAAAAAAGCATTTATGCACAAATAACCTGGAAAATGTAAATAAATATTTTTATCCACCCCCCCACACAAGTGCACAGCCACAGGACATCAAAGTGATTTTATACCAAAGCAATGATAAGTCTTACATTCGTGGCAACACATATAAGAATATAATGTATTGTCCTAGGCTCAAAACACCTGAATACTACACCGTAAACAAGTTGTGTGTACGTTTCCACAAAAAGCAAACTCTGACACCAAGAGCAAAGCCCAGACCGAACAAATATAGGTCTCGCTGACAATATTTCCATATTTAAACAAATCCAGATGATGCGTGGCTTATTGCAACGGCGCAAAGAACAGATATAACAAAATATTTACGTGAAATAATACTTAAGCTTATACAACAGACGAAGAATGTAGAGAAAAAACGAGGAACACAACAACAAAATATTCTTGTGGAATAGAAACAAAAACAGAGCCTACATAGGAATAGTGGTAAACATTAGTACATACCGGTTAGTGTTATGGGTAATAAACAAAATAATATCAGAAACTAACTTTCACTAGTTGATTATAATTATTAGCTTGTCAGAATTAGAAAGAACAAGAAATTTAGATATAGTACGACCCATAAAAATGCGTTGTTCGCAAAAGAAAAGCGTGGCCTTGATACGGCTAAAGGATGAAAGTGGAAACAAAAAAAAAATGGTTAGCTTGGTTCGTATAATAAATCCCATTCGGAAGGGGGAAGAGAGAAAGAACTAAGGACGATGTTGCTGAGGTCATGGAGAGGCAAGCAGAATAGGAGAACTGAGGTAGAGTGAAGGTTGGGGTGCTGTTATAGATATAAGATCTTGCACTGACCTAATGATAATGCTAGTGAGGTGTGCCATGAGGTAAAGTTCTGTTTCTAACAACTTATACATAGAGTACATGTAAATATGTTCATGGCTGCCTCAATGCTATAGAGGGGTGGTTGAGATATGCCATTGCATCGTCATTGTTTTGTTTGAAAGAAGTTCTAGAAAGTTTTAAAATATTTCGTTCCTAAACAAATTCCTTCGGGAAATAATGGCGATACAGCCTTAGTCCTCTTCTAGAAGTCCAGAATAATAGGCTTTCATAAAAAAACCTCATTGGTCTCCTAGTAATGGAATAAAATATTTATATTCGTCATAGTTTTGATCTGTGTCCATTATTTAAAAAATCTTTCATTTTCATAAGAGTTTACTTTGTAATCTTTCTTAAAAGATGACCAAACCTGGCAATCGATATCATTCGATAATCTTGATATTTTTTTCAAAAAAATAAATTTTTAATATTAATCAATTTTTGATTTTAAAGATATTTAATATTTCAAAGCTTGTATTTAATTATTTAAATTTTTAGTAATTTTTTTACTATAAAATTAATAAGACAATGTCATGATGTAACATCTTCGTACGAGTAATAGGTGTTACATCCAATTACCTTGTTTAATAAATAGTGACGTCTAGTCTGAGGTAGTTATATTCAAAGAGGATTAGAAACTAATTATACGGGTAAAGCAAGTACATGTTCCCTTAATATGCTTTGATTATAGACGTGTCTGGCAGCAGCCTTGGTTTGTAGAGAAGGGTTGTTCTTTTGTAAACAAGAAATTAACTCCTCAAACACATTTTACGAATATTTACAATCATGAAAACACGTTTTTAAAAATGAAATTTAATTTCAAATAACATTGGGCTAAATAGGACGAAAAAAGAAATTAATGGAAAATAGGTAAGTGCTGTTAGTTGGAGCTTAGCAAAGATAAGTAAGTGCTGTCTGTGCTGTTAGTTGGAGCTTAGCAAAGAAAGGTAAGTATATGCTGTTAGTTGTAGCTTAGCAAAGATAGGTAAGTATATGCTGTTAGTTGTAGCTTAGCAAAGATAGGTAAGTATATGCTGTTATTTGGAACTTAGCAAAGATAGGTAAGAATATGCTGTTAGTTGGAGCTTAGCAAAGATAGGTAAGTATATGCTGTTAGTTGTAGCTTAGCAAAGATAGGTAAGTATATGCTGTTAGTTGGAGCTTAGCAAAGATAGGTAAGTATATGCTGTTAGTTGTAGCTTAGCAAAGATAGGTAAGTATATGCTGTTATTTGGAACTTAGCAAAGATAGGTAAGTATATGCTGTTAGTTGGAGCTTAGCAAAGATAGGTAAGTATATGCTGTTAGTTGGAGCTTAGCAAAGATGGGTAAGTATATGCTGTTAGTTGGAGCTTAGCAAAGATAGGTATGTATATGCTGTTAGTTGGAGCTTAGCAAAGATAGGTAAGTATATGCTGTTAGTTGTAGCTTAGCAAAGATAGGTAAGTATATGCTGTAAGTTGGAGCTTAGCAAAGATAGGTAAGTATATGCTGTTAGTTGGAGCTTAGCAAAGATAGGTAAGTATATGCTGTAAGTTGGAGCTTAGCAAAGATAGGTAAGTATATGCTGTTAGTTGGAGCTTAGCAAAGAAAAATAATTATGTTATTAGTTGCACTTTCATTCTCAAATAGTAAATAATAAGAGAGTTCTCTCTAAATCTCATTAAATGCTACTTTATTTAAAGAGACTAGTTTCGGCGACCATGTCGCCCTCATCATGTAACTATTCCATCAATAATGAAGGATCATTGGTCGCCGAAACTAGTATGAATAAACTAGCTAGTAAATGACATCGAGGAAATCTACTAATCCATTTTATAATTAACATATTCCATCATAATTCTAAATGTTCAAGAAAAGGACTAGTTAAGAAAGAAGATGCATTAAATGATACTTTTTCCAACGTCATCCAAATATTGTTTTGAAATTATCACATTCATTAGAAGGTTTAGAGGTCATTGGACCTATTTATTGAACTTCGTTTTGAAACCACCTCACACCGTAGAGGACGTATGTGAACATTCCTTTTCCCCAATGCATGCCTGTAGCAAACAGTTACCCTGGCATTTTCATTCAGGTCTTGTGCTCTAGTGAGACCTATTGTTCACACCTGCGGTAACATTGAAGGAAATGAGATGAAGTCCAACAATACAGCTTCCTCCTACGGTCCTCTCTGTAGTCGTAATGGCGGAGTCAGAACACTCATCTCAGTAGAAGTACTTCCTCCCTCAGGGAAATCGGAAAAGTAACGAATCTTCGCTGATTACTAGGAATAATTCCCTGTTGATTATTATTAATAAATAATACACACAGCCTCTAACCACAAATATTTCTTTTCTAGTCCTATGTACATTCCGGTTACAAAGTAACCCTCCTCAGAGGCATGGTAGCACATAGCTATTTGTGGTTAGAGGTTTAGTATATTATTGAGGTTTTCTCTTTTCATAGATGTATAAAATAGTCGTTGCAGATTTGTGACAGTGTTCCAGCCGGGTTGAAGGCGGAACGTTACCGAAATTATTGAAGTAAAAACTTTACTACAGTTCTTTATAACAAAATAAGTGTTTGCTTCTGGCGAAAGAACTGTCAAATTTCACTATGACGGAATAACCTTTCAAAGGCCTCGTCGGAAGACCGTGCCTCATAGATACACCTCTGAAAAGAGAAACTGACACACATTGAGAGTAAGTAGCAAGCTCTTCATTTGTCAGAGGCACAAAAATATTCCAAGCTTTAGTCATCCATAAAAAGTGTTGTCACTCAAGAGATATGAGTTAATCTGTAAAGAATTTCATGAGGACAAAACGCTATGTGTTATGTGATTAACTCATCATTAGTTGAAAAGGAAATTCTTTCAACTCCAGTTAGTATGGGGTTTAGTGGTATTATACTAACTGAATGGTGTAAGGGCAGGAGCAGAGTCTGGGAGTTTTTGAGGGGAATGAAGCTAAGCCTAATGCTGGTGAGTCGGATTCGGTGTCATTCTCATGCGCCCTGTTTCGTTTGGTGTGAAGCCAGTCTAAAGTGAGAGAACATAGGCTAAACAACAGAGATTGAACCAGAAATAAACTCATTAGAAATGTTTCAGAAATATTTTTCCACTTTCTATGAATAGACGTTATTATTGACTGAGTTTTAAAATTGCTTTATAAAGAGCAAAATAACTAATATTTTAAATAACATCTTTTGTCGGATTCAGCAGAAACCGCAGGTGTTTGTTTAGTTATAAGTATAGACTAACGGTGATTTATGCATTGGACTGGTGCGAGGCAGAATTTTAGGCCTTGTCCAACGTCCTTTCCTAAACTATACTCGTGCTCAAAAATGCTCGAGAAAACTTGCTCCTTCATCAAATGAAAGCAAACAATAAAATATTTAAGAAATTTGTAATGATTTATAACATCAAAAATACCACTAATATATTGACTAACAAAAAATATGACATCAAAAATTCGCTTTTGATATAGCTACTGTTACAATTACATTTCGTAATATATTCTGTGAGACGTTTTATAACATTCTACTTTAAAACTAAAGACAAAGAACATACAAAGTAAAAACTAGACGTTTCCAGCTTCGCCCTTGTCGTGAAACTGTTGCAGTGACCCAGCGTGGAAATGACAAGATTAATCACAGCGAACTGATTTATGTCATTCCTATTGTCCAGATACTCGCGCAGATATGTCAGAGTTACGCTGCACAATAGGAGACGTCAGTGGCACGGGACGCAATCACTTGCCAACCAAATCATAGCTAGTATTAGTTTTGTTAAAAATGTTTACATAAAATAACAGTGAATACAAATTTTTATCCGAGTTGACGAGTTCTTCATAGTTGAAAATAATTTTAGTAAAACATTACCAATGTTGATTAACTTTGATTGAGTTTGATAATTAAAAAAAAGTTTACAAATAAATATAAACTTTAATTAAAAATTAAATTGTATCATCCACAAACTCATACTAGATTGCAATTAAAATAATTTCCTTTTATGACACATAAATAACATTAAAAAAGATCAGAAAAGCAAGTAGACCACAAAAAGTAGGCTACTGTTAGTCATATATTTGTTGGAGCCCTGTAGGCCTACATACTTTGATATTTTTGGAAACTTTGTTTTATTGAAGAAACTGTGATTTCTTAATTTAAAATTTCAAATATGCGACTAAACATTTTTAGAGGGTCTTCTGAATATTTTAGAATATGCATTTATACTAATACTTGATAAACGTAACTTTATTTTAAAAACCCACTGCTATTAAAGTAAGTAAAAACCTCACTGCTATATAAGTAAGTAAAAACCTCACTGTTATATAAGTAATTAAAAACCTCACTGCTATATAAGTAAGTAAAAACCTCACTGCTATATAAGTAAGTAAAACCCACTGCTATATAAGTAAGTAAAACCCACTGCTATATAAGTAAGTAAAAACCTCACTGCTATATGAGTAAGTAAAACCCACTGCTATATAAGTAAGTAAAACCCACTGCTATATAAGTAAGTAAAAACCTCACTGTTATATAAGTAAGTAAAAACCTCACTGCTATATAAGTAAGTAAAAACCTCACTGCTATATAAGTAAGTAAAACCCACTGCTATATAAGTAAGTAAAACCCACTGCTATATAAGTAAGTAAAAACCTCACTGCTATATAAGTAAGTAAAAACCTCACTGCTATATAAGTAAGTAAAAACCTCACTGCTATATAAGTAAGTAAAAACCTCACTGCTATATAAGTAAGTAAAAACCTCACTGCTATATAAGTAAGTAAAAACCTCACTGTTATATAATTAAGCAAAAACCTCACTGCTATATAAGTAAGTAAAAACCTCACTGTTATATAAGTAAGTAAAAACCTCACTGCTATATAAGTAATTAAAAACCTCACTGCTATATAAGTAAGTAAAAACCTCACTGCTATATAAGTAAGTAAAAACCCACTGCTATATAAGTAAGTAAACCTCACTGCTATATAAGTAAGTAAAAACCTCACTGCTATATAAGTAATTAAAAACCTCACTGCTATATAAGTAAGTAAAAACCTCACTGCTATATAAGTAAGTAAAAACCCACTGCTATATAAGTAAGTAAACCTACTGCTATATAAGTAAGTAAAAACCTCACTGCTATATAAGTAATTAAAAACCTCACTGCTATATAAGTAAGTAAAAACCTCACTGCTATATAAGTAAGTAAAAACCTCACTGCTATATAAGTAAGTAAAAACCTCACTGCTATATAAGTAAGTAAAAACCTCACTGCTATATAAGTAATTAAAAACCTCACTGCTATATAAGTAAGTAAAAACCTCACTGCTATATAAGTAATTAAAAACCTCACTGCTATATAAGTAAGTAAAAACCTCACTGCTATATAAGTAAGTAAAAACCCACTGCTATATAAGTAAGTAAACCTACTGCTATATAAGTAAGTAAAAACCCACTGTTATATAAGTAAGTAAAACCCATTGCTATACAAGTAAGTAAAAACCCACTGCTATATAAGTAAGTAAAACCCACTGCTATATAAGTAAGTAAAACCCATTGCTATATAAATAAGTAAAACCCACTGCTATATAAGTAAGTAAAACCCACTGCTATATATGTAAGTAAATCCCACTGCTATATAAGTACGTAAAACCCACTACTATATAAGTAAGTAAAAACCTCACTGTTATATAAGTAATTGAAAACCTCACTGCTATATAAGTAAGTAAAAACCTCACTGCTATATAAGTAAGTAAAAACCTCACTGTTATATAAGTAATTGAAAACCTCACTGCTATATAAGTAAGTAAAAACCTCACTGCTATATAAGTAATTAAAAACCTCACTGCTATATAAGTAAGTAAAAACCTCACTGCTATATAAGTAAGTAAAAACCCACTGCTATATAAGTAAGTAAACCTACTGCTATATAAGTAAGTAAAAACCCACTGTTATATAAGTAAGTAAAACCCATTGCTATACAAGTAAGTAAAAACCCACTGCTATATAAGTAAGTAAAACCCACTGCTATATAAGTAAGTAAAACCCATTGCTATATAAATAAGTAAAACCCACTGCTATATAAGTAAGTAAAACCCACTGCTATATATGTAAGTAAATCCCACTGCTATATAAGTACGTAAAACCCACTACTATATAAGTAAGTAAAAACCTCACTGTTATATAAGTAATTGAAAACCTCACTGCTATATAAGTAAGTAAAAACCTCACTGCTATATAAGTAAGTAAAAACCTCACTGTTATATAAGTAATTGAAAACCTCACTGCTATATAAGTAAGTAAAAACCTCACTGCTATATAAGTAAGTAAAACCCACTGCTATATAAGTAATTCTCCAGGACAGATCACGCCATGTTACACGTATTAAAATACAGCTTTATTAAAATGTATCTACAAAGTGTCCAGTTAAGTTACTTTTGGTTAAAAAAAATGTAATAGATCCTAAACCCATAGGTACATTCCTATGACAATTATAAACAGAGTCCATGAAGCTACAAACAAACTAAAGTAGCTACGATCTGAGATTTTGTGTAGGGAGATCGTAGCTATTCTAATGAAACCATTTGGAGAGACCTTGACAGTAGGTCACCTTGCTAAATCTTAACGAAACTACCAAGGCAAAAAAATAGTAAACTGCAAGTTATAAAAAAATTTAAACATTTTACATTTTTGGTCTGAAGGATGAAATAAAAATAATTTTTACCAAAGACCAAAGGATAAAGCATAGAAACGACATCAATATAAAAAAAACAAAGGCAAAAACAAGGTATTAGAAGAAGTTGCTTGATGTAATCCACTTGAATTCACTGATTAAAGAAATTTTAAAAAATACTTTACTAAGTGAATACGTAATAGCTTACTTGCTGACGCGTTTCAAAACATTCGTTCCTTTTACGAAGCTAACTCCCTACTGGCGGCATCAGTTAAGTGTAAAGGCTTTAAACGGGAATGGATTTATAACTGTTGAATGGGGTGGGTTGTTTTGGTTGTGTGTCATGTAATAGAAAAGGCTGTTGGTTTCAAAGTGTGTGTGATCATTTATTAAATTTTCTTTATCTGTTGCGTAGTGTTTGTAGATTTCATACTTTCTAAGGTTGTTAGTTTTTTACTTTGTTTTAATGTGTGTAGAATATTTAAATTATTATGTATGTCAGTGTGTGTGTGTTGGGTGTTTTTAGGTGTTTCGGGTAGCTGGATTTAGGGTTTGTTTTTTTTTGGGGGGGGGGGGTAATGTGTTCTTCGAAGCGTGTGTAGAATGACCTGCCGGCTTGGCAGATGTAATAGTTGGGACAATCGTTACAAGTTAATTTGTAAATACCTGAAAGTTTGTATTTGTCAGTTTCTTTTTGAAAAGGTTGTATGAGCTGTCTTAAAGTGTTTGTTGTTTTGTAGAATATTTGGTAATGGAGTTTTTGAATGTGGAGGCTATTTTGTGTGTGTTTTTGTTGTGATAGGTGAGGGATATGTATTTGTTGTTTTTTGTGTGGTTTGTCTGCATGGCCGTTTGATGGTGTTTATGTTTAATTTTCCTGAGTATGTTGTCTATGAGTGTGTGTTGGTAGCCGTTTTATTGAGCGATGTATTTTATGGTATTAAGTTCTTCGTCGTAGTCTTTCTGTAGCATTGGTATGTTTATTAGGTGGTGTAACATATGATTAAATGCAGTGTGTTTGTGTTGTGTGGGGTGATTAGATGTATTATGTATGACAATATCGGTTGTTGTTGGTTTTTGTATATTTTGAAATTATGTTTGGTGTTGTGTTTGGTGATCGTAAGATCTAGAAAGTTTATTTTATTGTTTTCTTCTAATTCGAGGGTAAATGTTAGGTTTGGTGTATGGTATTAATGTAATTGTGTAGCTGTTTGATTTGCCGTTTGTTGCAATTGTATAATATTAAAATGTCATCTACATATCTACGGTAATAAATTATTTTATGTGTGTGATTATTGTTCTGTAGAATGTATTGTAGTCCGATATGATGTAGGAATATTTCTGCTAGGATGCCCGAGATAGGGGAACCCATAGGGAGACCATAATTGTGTGTGTAGAATTTGTGTTGGTATGCGAAGTAGTTTTGTGATGTGATGACTTTGGTGAGTATGTTGCACCGCCTAATCAACATACCTATGCTACAGAAAGACTACGACGAAGAACTTAATACCATAAAACACATCGCTCAACAAAACGGCTACCAACATACACTCATAGACAAAATACTCAGGAAAATTAAACATAAACACCATCAAATGGCCACTCAGACAAACCACACAAAAAACAACAAATACATAACCTCCACCTAACACAACCAAAACACACACAAAATAGCACCCACATTCAAAAAACTTCATTACCAAATATCCTACAAAACAACAAACACTTTATGACAGCACATACAACCTTTTCAAAAAGAAACTGACAAATACAAACTCTCAGGTATTTACAAATTAACTTGTAACGATTGTGCCAGCTATTACATCGGCCATACCGGCAGGTCATTCTACATACGCTTCGAAGAACACATTACCCCCAACAAAACAAACAAACCCTAAATCCAGCTACGCAAAACACATAAAAAACACTTAACACACACACACCCACACCGACATACACACTAATTTAAATGTTCTACACACTTTAAAACAAACTAAAAAACTAACAACCTTAGAAATATATGAAATATACAAACACTACGCAACAGATAAAGAAAACGTATTAAATGATCACACACATTTTGAAGCCAACAGCCTTTTTTTATTATATGACACACGACTCAAACAACCCACACCATTCCACAGTCATAAATTCATTCCCGTTAGAGCCTTTACACCTAACCGATGCCGCCAGTAGAGGATTAGCTTCGTAAAAGGAACGAATGTTTTGAAACGCGTCAGCAAGTAAGCTATTACGTATTCACTTAGTTAAGTATTTTTAAAATTAGTTAAGTCATTAGAAATTAAGTCATCCACAAGTTATACTTCAGTTAGTGAAAAAAATCTACGGTAGTTAAAATTAAAAACAGTCGAAAAATGTCTTACAAAAAGATGAGAAAATTGTTCCAGGGTTTTGATAAATTTCAAGCTTATTTTATTAAAAAAAACGTTAGCTGCCATTAGACACCAACGGCCAAATATTATACCACATTGGTAAATTATAATTACTGTACTATTGAGCATTTGTCACTTAATAACTTAACGTTATAAACTAATTTAAAAAATGAAAGTTATGCCAATAGCAAAAAAACTAATTAAATATATTTTTAATATATTACTATAAAACTATTATGAAACAAATAATTATATACAAATAAATAATATATACATTAATTTTTTGTTGATATAATACAGGAAAAATAGATTTATTTAAATTAGAAACTTCATGTTTATATAAAATAGAAAAAAACACTAAACAAGACACACATTTAAATTATTTTGATTATAATTTGGAGCTTTAAAATTTAATGATCATATAACTTTTGGCATAAACATCGATGGAAGCAATCAAAAAATACAAAGACATCGCGCAACACAAGGTATTCTATTAAACCCAAGAACCCATTGGGTCGGAACCTTTTAAGAAAAAGGGAGCAACCAACTTCTGTTCCAATGAACCGGAAAATTAAATTACAATAAGAAAGGCAATAGAGGGTGAAATATGTTAGACTTACTCTTTTTCAGTAAGGTTGGATCTTGTCTAGATTAGAATAGAAGTGAATTTCCAAACAATAAAATGTCTAGAGTAAATTGCATCTTTAATTACTTACTATCAAATAGTGAGATTTTCGTTGACAATTTTTTTGAGTTAAGTTAACTTACCTCACAAAACCATAAAATATTTCACAATAAGTTTACGCGGTCTTTTAAATTATTTTTATTGGTTCGTAGTAAATGAATTTGTTAGAACGACTAAATGTTCATTAAATAAAAACACGGTTGATGCGTGAGTCAAAGAAACCTGATTTATTAGAAATTTGGCAACGTTTCGACGACTAAATTGTCGTTCTCATTCAGGCCTGATCTCCTCCTTTGTACTATTTGCAAACCTACTAGAAACACAAGACAACTTCCCTTCTACATTTTTAATTAATTCAAAAACATAACGTCTGTCTAACTGTCTAATCGAACTCTGACAGACAGGGGTTATATGTTTGAATTAATTAAAAATGTAGGAGGGAAACTGTCTTGTGTTTCTAGTAGGTTTGGAAATGGTACAAAGGATGAGATCAGGTCTGAATGAGGACAATTTAGTCGTCGAAACATTGCCAAACTTTTAATAAGTCAGGTTTCATTGACTCACGCATCAACCGTGTTTTTATTTAATAAAAGTTTCTAAGTGTACACCTCATCATCGACGAAGTGTTTAGAAATGAAGACTTACCGCCTATTAAATTAAAAATCTATAATTTTGTTTCTGCCTATATTCTGATTCTTAATGACTTTTGCAACTTCCTATATAATACTTTTTAATAGTTTGTATACAAACGCTTGCTTATTGCTAGTAAATTAGCTTTTATATTATTAAAATCCGGTATAATATACGGAAGCAACCCTTCCCACCCGAACCATCATACTCAATCACTTCCTTTACACGACGATTAGTGTGTCACCTTCCACATGAAGCATCTTTACGGTCTAGCCAATGATAGAGACGCATTTCCTTAAAGCAATGAACAATGCAACTCGTGCCTAAACATATGTCCTTCTTTTAGGGGAATATGTTCAGAGGATTTTCATTTAGATGAATAATGCTTATACATAGATGATAACTACATCTTTTAGCTTCAGACTGGTACAGCAAACCCTAGAATAATGTATTTGTTATTCTAAACATCAAGAATCCATTTTCAGCGATTTGTTTATTGGAGTTTAGCAGATAATTTGTCTTTTCTGGAAACAAATATTCAAGATTTTATCTCTACATCACTGATTCTGTTTAGACGTAGTAACACAAATATCAATGTGTAAAGTTGATTTACCACCACTTATAGTGTTAACTATTAGTTAAATGTTTTAACAATTTATTTTTTTAAATTTCTTTTAAAGAATGGAAATTTAATATCAATAATTTCATTAAATTGACTGAATCAACACCCTACTAAACCGCCTACGTATATCGTAACGCACTATAACGTTCAGTGCCACCTAAACGCATCGTCCGTTTTGAAGTCAGGACGAAATAATTTATTTAGCCTTTAATTTCCGGGTCTATATTAATCCGAAGAGTATAAGCAAGATGTATTTCTGTTCCATGGGGAAACATATTGAGCTTAGTTATGTGTGTTAGTGTAACTTCGTTGTGTACACTCTTATTAATAAATTCTGCTGATAATTCAACTTTTTTAAAATAGAAACTGGGAAATTGCCACTCACAATATCATTATAACTGTTTGTTACATAGCGACCGAAAATCATTTAAATAATTTGTTTATGCCAACACAATTATAATTAAGTGGTAGAGTTACGTCTGGAACTTGCATTCCTATTCGCATAACATATATAACAATGGTAAAAACTTACCTTTAGTAGCACTTACTTGTAAACTAGGTTCAAACTCATTTCGCTAAAGTTTGAGTTAGTAATGCTTATATTTCGCAAAACATATACTTTCCAAGAAACGTAACATGCAATATCAATACACGTTTGCAAATAGTAATGGTTTGATTTTAAGATTTGTTTTGTTATCATATGTTATAGTCAGAATCGATTTCTTCATAGAAGATATAAAAAGAAACTAAGTTATTTTTATAATATTTTTAGAAAAATGTCTAAATTAGGAATTTATTTACTATTTAAAAAAAAAATAGAAGGGCTCTAGACTAATCTAAAGTATTTAGAAATAAAACAGATTAATATTGATATCTTTACTATAAAAATTTATTCTAAATGTTTTAGAATAATTGTGAATAATACACACTATTTATTGAATATCACAAGTACACAGTTACATTATTTTAAATTATTTGAGTACTTTGTACATGCTGACTAAGCAATTGCTTGTAACCTTACAGGCCTACACCACCGACATCGGATCTTTTTAAACATCCTTGGGCAGAAACTTAAATATATTTAATACACATATATGGGATTGTATAGTTGATAATAGGTAGGAATATACGAGGCATGTTTTTAAAGTAAGTACCGTTTCTAAATTTCCCCGCCGCAGCTCTGCGGTCGGCGTTTAGCGCATGCGCGCAGTGTAGCTACATCTGTTGGGAAGCTACAGACGCCATTGTGACCCCGTTTGATCGAGTCTTAGTTTGTTTACGTGATTTTAAAATGCCGCAGACAATCGAGAGTCCCGCCGACTGTGAAGTGCGTGGTGTGATTCGTTTTCTCTGTGCTAAAGGCTTAAAAGCAATTGACATTCAACGTGAAATCAGTGAAGTTTATGGTGAAAACATTATGAGTGAAGGAATGGTGCGGAAATGGGTTAGGGCCTTCAAAGATGGCCGCACAAACGTTCATGATGAGGAACGAAGTGGGCGACCTTCAGTCATTACCGATGATCTCATTCAAAAAGTGGACTGTAAAGTGAAAGAGAACAGACGGTTCACAATTTCGTCCTTAGCTGTAACATTTCCTGCTGTATCAAGAAGTGTTCTCTACGAAATTGTGTCTGAACGTTTAAATTATCGGAAACTGTGTTCACGGTGGGTACCGAAAATGTTGACTGATCAGCACAAAACCAAACGATTGGGCAGTGCATTGAGCTTTCTCGAGCGTTATCGTAACGAGGGCGATGATTTTTTAAGCCATATCGTTACAGGTGATGAAACGATCAAAACAACAGTCAATGGAATGGCGGCATTCAACATCCCCTAGGAAAGTCAAATTCAAGCAAACAATTTCTGCCCAGAAAATTATGTGGACTGTCTTTTGGGACAGAAAGGGTGTGTTGTTGGTCGATTTTCTGCCTCGCGGTGAAACGATCAATGCAGCCGCGTACTGTGAAACTTTAAAAAAACTGTAAATAAAGTTTTGTTTGAAAAAATTTACTTGTTCATTTTTTATATCAAAACGGTACTTACTTTAAAAACATGCCTCGTATATGGTAGAATAGGTATATATAGGTAGAAATGAGCAAATGCTGATACGTATCACTTCACGGATGGAAAAATATGATGAATAGTTATTATCTGGGGTCAACTTAATACCAGTCACTTGAACTGTTTTTGGGTTCTTCTCGTCAATGCTGGATAAGATTCTAGCAAAATGTCGGAATTGCGATTCTATGCACTGCGGAATGAACGGGTGTACTAATAACTATTCATCATATATATATATATATATATATATATATATATATATATATATATATATATATTATATTGAAATATTTTTAAAAATCTGTTTTACTTCATGAGTGAAAAAAAATTTAAATTATTATTTCAAATACTTCTACCGTTCTGAATATATTATTATTTGAATAATAAATTGATAAAATTAAACTTTATATTTTCAGAAAGTCAAAAATTAAAAGAGTTTACTCTAAATCTCACTACTGTAGCCAAGTACTGATAAAGGCGACATCGTCGTCAAAACTATTTCGTTGGTTTTATTGAACTAGTGTGTTTGTTTCAATAAACTAATGTGTAGTGAGATTTACAGTAAACTGTTGAAATATTTACCGTTGTGAATTGTTCCTACCAGCTATGGTTTAATAAACGTAAGATTTTTACTTTCAGTTAGATATATATTTTATTTCTTAAAACTTTATATACATATTACTTGCACACACACATATTTCCTTTAAATCTACTTGTTTATACTGTGTTTACGTTTTAAAGTTTTGTAATAACATATTTCGTAATATAGTGCTAGAGAGCTTAATCCTCCAGTCCATAGATATTAGACATAATTGCGTGCAAATAACAACAAATAAATTTAATAAATATTACAAAAGAATTCAATTTACCTAACAATACGTTATGAATTTATTTGATTAAATAGAATAATTCTAGATAAAAATGCAGGCCACTAAAACATATTTATTTACATCCAATTGATAATAAACGTAAGACTTACAGTACTTTTTTAAACGAAACATTTTTATACAGAATCTTATTTCAAAGTCCCATGATTAAACAACGAAACTAATAATATACAATATCAAGAATACAGTGGTACAATATATTACAATGAAACTATTGGAAAGAACCCCAATACTACAAAGATTGTCAAACATAACAAATGATACAAGCTATTAAAGGTTAAACCCTTATGTACATTTCGATGACCATGTCATCATCATCAGAGGGTCTTATAACAAGTCACTAGATCACTCTAGCTTGTACTTCTTGTTTGCTAGATTGTAATTTTGTCATAAGACCCTGTAATGATGATTACATGGTCATCGAAATGTACATCAGGGTTTAATCTTAAATAAGCTGTATTATTATTAGTTTTTTTTATTATTGTGGTGTTGGGGTCCTTTCTAATATATTCTTTGTAAGATTCTATTAACGACATAAAACCGAAAATTATTAATTAATGCATGCATCTTTGTTATTGAGCATTTGTTAAACTATATGTGTTAACATTGATTTACCTACAGAGGAATTCGTTGCATTTTATCAACTAAATTCGGAAATGTTTATGAGTAAATATTAACGTAATAAAATAAATATATACATTTTATTTGAATTACATTTTGAATAACAAATTTGTCTACATTTTATAACATTTTAACTTACTAATTCTAAAGTTGAAAATATTTTATCTATCAGTTGACCATTAATACTCAACCGTTTAATGATCACAATAGTGTGTTGAGTGACTAATTATGTATAATACTACGCCGTGTTCTTATTCACGAATAGTATTATCTAGTAAATAATCTATGAACAATATGTTCATTTACAAACACTAGGAAACTAAGAGCTAAACACACCCCTAAAATTAAAAACGCTCCTCTCAGGTCGTTTATCGAAAACGGTTGGTTTGTAATGATCAATTTCATTTTGTATTCAGGTATAACATCTTGTATGAATTTTTGCAATAACCCAGATTCCAGAATCCGTGAGATACATGTGTTGAGACAGTTGTAAACAATGGACCCTTTACTCGTGAGCATGCCTATGGGGTAACTCAAGAAGGACACGGGCAATTTGTAAATATTCGCTTTGTATTTGTTAATAAGGAATTCCGCCTGTATATATCTACATATGATGCTAACATTTCCGTACAGGTGAATATACTCCACAATTCCCATGCTTTCGTCACAAAAGACGTTATAGTCGAACAGGGAATTTATCAATTCAGATTCAAATTTTCCGGCATAGCCGTAATGAAAAAATCTGTTTAGACATGTTTTTAGGCCAGACTCTTTTAGTTCTTCCAAAGAGTTGATCCCCTTCTCGTGTATTGGGTCTGTCATGAAGCTAAACAGCTTTTGTTGATACGCTGTAGATAAATGAAGGCTGTACATTGCCCATAGAATTAAAATTACTTTTAAGTAACCAGATTTGGAGGCTTTAGGCTCAGGGACGTTGAGGAACATCCCGTACAGAAGGAGTGCGTTACTTGTCACGGACGAGTATTTCTTGCTAGTGTTATTCCTCAAGCTTAGTTTCTCCATGCCGAAAATCGCCAAGTTTACTGTAAAAAATGTAATGATCAAAAAGAGCCACAAATGAATGTCAAATATTTTTATAAAAACTTTATAAGTTGGGACCAGGTTTGGTCCCGGGACGTACCAAGCGAGAGATTCAGTGTGGTAACAAGTAGTCTGTTCTGAGTACATGAGCTCGTCCCGACCGTACCCGTAGAACCCAAAGGCAATATCCATCTTTAGGTCGTCAAGGTCTGGAAGTATACCAATAGCACTACCGTTGGTTAGAAGATCCATTAGCGGTCGATATACGTCTGGTTTAAAGACAAGCTTTGCGTTGCAATGCTCTGCAAATATCCGCATCATGTGTATTTCTATTCCTGATGTGAAATTTAACTTTTTGTTGTCAGTTGTATTGCTCCACGTTTCATCCACTGCGTAGACGGCGGATGGCTGAGTACCGACGCCCACTGGGCAACCCTTAAATGTATGCGGTAAGTCAAAGCTTAAGAAACGATCAATCGAAGTCGAGTTGTTAAATAAATTTAATAGTTCCAGTTGGTTAATATTGGAAAGCTGGCCGCAAAGTTTATCTGAAGAGTATGGGCTTGCTTTAAACGCTTTGTTCTCCTCGGCATTGTCCTTGTACAGAAGCAGTATCACCGACTTAAAGACATTGCGTCTCCACAAGAAGTTGAGTACTTGCATCGCAGTCAGGCTCTCGTCCTCTTCTAAATGCCCTTCCTCGGCCATCACAACAACTAAGTACGAAGCCCGCGCGTTCCAGTAATCTCGCCGGTTCCGCAGCATGTTCACCTGTGAATCTAAGTCGTCCAGGATTTTCTCTCCATCAACAAACAGTATAATTGAGGAAATTTCTATTTTTACAATAGGGTCTTCTGTATGGTAAATACTATTTTTAAAATCAAATTGTTCCCATTTATAAGTTTCTGAGGAGTTATATCGCGAGATAATTAATTGTTGATGCAAAGCCAATTCTTTAATGAGGTAATGGAGGTTACAAATTGAATTCTCGATCGCATTGCTACAATTATCTGGTAACAATATTTCCAATTGGTCGGTTCTGTTAAAATACAGTTTAGTAATTTGTAAAATATGGTTTTTCATAAGTTTAAAATTTACATTTTCATTTTCAGTGTGCAGTATCTTTTCTAACAGTGTGTAGTTATTCTCTTTGAATTGTGCTGATACTACGTTACATTGCATGTAAGTGATTAGCAGTTTAATGCACAAATATTTTAACACCATGTTTCTTTTGTTTTCTGTTAATACCACCAAAGTTTAAAAACAAGTGATTGACAGTTTAATAGCAAAATATTTTCATTTAATATTTCTATTATTTTTGGGAATTCTATTAGCATATATAAATAGCTAATATAAATCACAAATTTAGTGATCAGGTAATTATATATTATATTTGCTTTTAAAAAGAAGCTAATCTCAACCACCGAAGTTTGAATTTTTCATGTTATTGTGAAAGATAACAAAGTATTATTTTATTTTTAATGCCCAACGCTAAACAAAACTTAATGTTTATATTATACGTTCTACAGAAAGGAACACTCTAGTATATATAGAAAGTTTATCAATGATAGACCGTTGTTAAGTAGTCCGCATCATCCAGAAATTTGGTACGCAGAGACCCTGTCGCTATATTAAGCCAATATTTCATAGTACCAAGTGATCTGTTTAAAATTAAAAAAAAATATTAGAGCAACATAAAAGTATTCTTATAGTTAAGGTTTAAAAATATCGTAATATAGGAAACATTTTCGACAACAAACAAATAGTTGAAACATTTTTGGTTACACATTACGCTTATTTTGAGCCCAATTAAAATACAAATGTGGAAGAAGAAAGTAATACGATTGTAGTTTGTACAAATATACTCAGTATATAAGAGTGATACTGAGGGGTTGTATTAGGAAGCTGTAGTATGAGACAAAACCAGTTTCGAGGCTCTGTGGTAAGGGTCTCTAGAGAGAGGCTTAAGTAATACGAGCTAGCTGTGGTAAATTACAGTAGTGAGAGGCAACCGCCAAGGGTTTTGTTAAGAGCCTGAAGTAAGAGCGATATTGAGGGTTTGAGTTAGGAAGCTTTAGTAAGAGACAAAGCCAGTTTTGAGGGTCTGTGTTATGGGTGTCTAGAGAGAGGCTGAAGTAAGAGCGATATTGAGGGGTTTTATTAAGAAGCTGTAGTATGAGACAAAACCAGTTTTGAGGGTTCGTGGTATGGGCTGAGAGAGAGAGGCTTAAGTAATAGGTCGTGGTAAGTTACAGTAGTAAGAGCCAAAGGGCAAGGGTTTTAGGAAGAGACTGAATTAAAGTGATCATAAATTACAAATAAATATTCAAAAAAGTTAAGAAATTTTTCACAGCATTATTTTGGTTTTTAAATTACTTCAACTATTAGAAAATAAAAATTCAAACAACTTTTTATATTAAATACACTTTTAATTAAAATAATATTATAAATAGATGAAAAATTATATTCGTTAATCCCCTTTTCACCAGAGCTACTAGTGTTTGACTAAAAACACTTAGTAAATATGTTAGGTTACACTTGCATAGAGTAGCACTTACTTTTATAATTGTTGAGGACGGCCGTTTCGGCAGTTGTGTCCCATTTTCTACTTGTACCATTATCCCACCCTAACCTACAAAAACTTTGAGGTCAATTACGGTCTGAGTTGAGAATGGGACTTATCTCCCGAAACGGCCATCTTCAACAATTATAAAATTGTGTGGCTCTATAGGCAAGTGTAACATTTTTACAAGTATTTTTAATTGAATAATAATAGTGTTTGAAGTTTGTTAATGTTATTATTTGTCATCACTAAATGTTCAAGTTATTTACCATTATATTCCCAAAAAACTGTTCATTTGGTACATTTTTAAAATATGCTACTTACATACATATATATATATATATATATATATATATATATATATATATATATATATATATATATATATATATATTAAATATGGTGATATGTTTTCTTGTAATATAGTTGATAAATAAAAATATTTCATAAACAAGAATACTTTTAATGAATATATTATGGATATATTTATTAGCTATAAAAATAACATCATAAACGAACAAATACAAATAAAATAAAAAACGATAAGTTATTCAACCTAATAGACAAAATTAACCCCAAGACAAACTTGAAAGACAAGTACAGTGCAGTGAATCCGAAAATAGAACATAACGGTACACCACACCTTACAACAACGGGAATTCCACGCAGCTCGCAGTCTACTACAACCCCCGGTCAGTGACGCCCGATGATGGAGGCAAGACCAGTCTTTAAAAGTTAACTCGCATAAATACCAAGTAAGATTCTATTTTAACTACATATAGTGAAAGTGATAAGTGAATACAAGAAAACAATCTTGCAAAGCTACAAATATGGATATCACCCCACAAGGTAAACAAGCAACCAAACTATTAAACAAATTTGAAAAACTTAGGAAACAAATCATAAATATTAACCATAACATACATTTTAATAAACAATGCATTAAAAACAAAATAACACCAAAATAATAATAAAAAAAATCCTGTTCTGCACGAAAAACTGCTAAACAAGCAAAAACTTCATGGGTAAAAATCGAAATTAAATTTCTATACACAAAGGAAAACCAATTAACTAATACAGTGTTAATACCCACTTGGAATTAGCTAACATGCCTAAACCGAACCAATAGAATTATAAATATATCAAAATGCAAAACAAATTCAAGAAATTTACTTCAAATAAAAAACAAAAAATAGAATCTAAACTTAAGAAACTAATAGAAAAACAAAACAACATAGACAATATCACAACAATCCATTCCACCCCAGTTTTATAAACCTTACAAAAACAAGTTTCACCAAAGAAGAAGTGAAGGTACTCGAAAATAGCACAAAAACCAACATAAAAGCAAAATTTCTTAGCACAATAATCAAACAAAATCACAAACAAAAAAAATCTAAAAAAGGAAATCACATTGGAAATAAAATACAAATAAACCAAATTAACAAAATAATGAAACATAAACTATTAAAAAATGAAATAATTGCAACAAAAGCGGACAAAAGCAACGCTAGAGTAGTCATATCAAAAACAGAATATAACAAAAAAACAGAAGCATTCATAAAATCCAACAATTGCATAGAATTAAATAAAGACCCCACTAAAAAATACCAAAATGAAATAATACAATTAGCAAAAAAACAATGACAATTTATTCAGCCAAAAACCCCTTACCAATACACAATAGACAATCCAAAGTCCCCAAAATGAACGCGCTCATCAAAATACATAAAATCAACAATCCCATAAGGCCCCTAATAAATTTTAAAAATGCACCTGCCTATAAAATATCACAAATAATCGCCAATAACCTAAAACACGAACTTAAATTGGAAAATAAATACACCATAAAAAATTCCATTAAATTAACCGAAATATTAAAAACAATAAACATAACCGAAAACAACAAATTTATATCATTTGATATCACAAACATGTACTCTAATATACCAATAAACGAAACAATCCAAATAATAAAAAACAAATTAATTGACCTTAAAACCAACCCCAAATACACAAACCAAATCACAAAATGCCTAAAGACCATACTAAATCAAAACTATTTCATATTTAATGATAAGATATAAACAAATAGATGGCTTAGCAATGGGATCACCCTTCTCAAGTATAATATCAGAAATTTACCTCCAAAACCTTGACGAATTAATCACACAAACCATAAAAACACATAACCCCCAACGGAGATTTGATATGATGTGTTGACGATGGATTATACATATCACAAATTTATGCTTTATTTTATATTTATTTATTGCTTTATTTTGTGAGATAATAATAGCATCCTAAATGAAATCAACAACTTACACCATAACATAAAATTCACCATGGAGAAAGAAATAAACAATAAAATAACCTATCTAGACCTAACAATAACCAGAAATACAAGTAACATTGATTACTCAATTTATAGGAAACCCACACAAACCATTAATACAATACCAACCACTCTAACCATCCCCCACAACATAAAATGGCTGCTTACAACTCACTCTTTTACAGAATGCTAAAACTGCCTCTAAAAATGAAGAAAAAAACAAATAATATATCAAATAGCCCAAAAAAAATGGATACAATAAAAAACTTTAAACAGATTAAAATTTAAAATATTAAATAAATTAAAACAACCTAAAATCCAACGACAAACAACAACAAAATCTGCCACATTCACATATACAGGGTACAACATAAAAAGAATAACCAAAACACTAAAAAATAATAATAACATAGCTTACAAAAACACAGGAAACATAATCAATAAAATAAACCAACCGGAAAAAAATATGCTCTACGCCTAATAACGGAATATACAAAATCGAATGCCCAGATTGTAATAAAACATACATATGACAAACAAAAAAGAAATTAAAATACAGATATCAAGAACACCTCAATGCACACATCAATCCTGAAACTTATAACTCAAACTTAGCCACACATGCCATCAAAAACAATCACGCATTCCCTACATTAAAAAACGTACACCTAATAAAAAAAGTAGAAAATGGCGTCAAAATGACAATCTAGGAACAACTACAAATTTATAAATATAAAAATAACATCATAAACGAACAAATACAAATAAAATAAAAAACGATAAGTTATTCAACTTAATAGACAAAATTAACCCCAAGACAAACTAAAAGACTAGTACAGTGCAGTGAATCCGAAAATAGAACATAACGGTACACCACACCTTACAACAACGGGAATTCCACGCAGCTCGCAGTGTACTACAACCCCCAGTCAGTGATGCCCGAGCATGGAGACAAGACCAGTCTTTGAAAGTTAACTCGCATAAATACCAAGTAAGATTCTTGTTTAAGTACATATAGGGAAAGTGATATATATATATAAATTAAATATTTATATATAAATATTTATATATATATTATATATATTAGTGATATATATATAGTTATTATATAAATAAATAAATAAATAAATAAAAATATATATATATATATATATATATATATATATATATATATATATATATATATATATATATGGATAGACATTTAATAATATATACAGAATTTTACAAATATGATATTTTTCAGAATTGTTGTAAAAATGTGTTTAAATCATTGTTTTTCCTGAGATGCTAACACTTATTTTAGTGATGAAAAGCTTTGAATAATACATAAATTACAACTATTCTTGTATTTCAAATATTTTTATTCAATCTCTCTCTCTCTCTCTCCCTATATATATATATATATATATATATATATAGAATATCAAATGTGTTTTCCTGTTAGAATATTTTTAAGATCAAATAATATACACAAATATAGGAATATTTAATTTATTGAATAATAAACTCAAAGCTTTTCGTTGGTTTACATTACCAACATCCTCAGGAGTTACAATACTAAGAATGATCATTCTTAGTATTGTAACTCCTGAGGATGTTGGTAATGTAAACCAACGAAAAGCTTTGAGTTTATTATTCAATAAATTAAATATTCCTGTATTAGTGTATATTATTTGATCTTAAATATATATATATATATATATATATATATATATATATATATATATATACATATATATATATATATATATATATATATACATATATATATATATATATATATATATATATATACATATATATATATATATATATATATATATATATATATAAGGTTTTAATATATTTCAATTGATCAACAGAATATTTAAAAATATGCACATCTTACAAGTACTCTCATCACTCACTGCGTGGAGATTCAGCCAAAATTCTGAACCAAGGCCAACCTTCAACCTTATGCTCCCTCTAAGCTGTACGATGAACGCCTCTCTGCAGCGGTATTATGAAAGCAGTTTCTATCAACTAATATTTTAACGTCTCAAATTAAAAGGTTTCTGACTTCTCTATATCAAGTGCACTTGATGTCAAGACAAAACACGCTGCCTCGTTGACCGTAATTGGATGGAACAAGATTGACGTGGTATTTAATCAACGTTTTCCATAATAAAATGTGTAGGATTATATTAACAGATCTTTCATTAACTAATGAAGTAGATACACAAATTCAACAAACTAAAGACTAAATATTTATGTGATTCGTTAATAAACCGTTCGATAAAAAAACCTCTTGCAAGTACTTACACTTTTAAATGTTTTAAACTTGCCTATAATAGCACTTACTTTGCTTGTTGAGTACGGCCGTTTCGGGAGATGTGTCCCTTTGTCAACTCAGACCGTATCTGATCTCAAGGTTTACGTAGGTTAGGGCGGGGGTGGGATATTTTAGTGGTCTGGGTGTATTTTGTGTGTATTAGGAGTTATGATGTCAAAAAGTGCGTGTGAGTTGTAATGTAATTGTGTATTGAGTATTTGTGTAGGATGTAGTTTGAAGTCAAATTAAATAAAAAGAAATGTATTTGGAATATGATTTTCCTCTATACATACTTATTAGTCCTCATAAAAACATAATTTTAAACTAGTTCTTTTTACTATAAGCACCTCATTAAACCTCCACATTTACATAGATTTTATATGTTGTATTTATCTTGTCGTGTATAAAGAGATACAGCCTACTTTATGCCTCAATGTACAAATACATACAATCTGTGAACAAATAAGAGAGCGGACAGTTAAAAAGGTACAATAACTCTCTACTAAGGTATTTTTACAAGAACAATTAACTGTTCAATAGAGATTGCTAATTTTAAATTAAACGTTTTTGAAAGTATAAATTAATTTTAAGAAGTATTTAAACTTTCTAAATGAAGTATTCTGTAACGCAAGGGCTGTAGAAAAGTGATATTTTCAAATGTTTTTAATGAATTGAATAGTTTCACAATGTAACTCTCTACTCAGCGTACTGAGGATTACTAGTTTACAATTAAAAAGGACAATTACTACTCCCCAATTTAAACCTATTGCACCCGGCTAGCTGGCCTGAGCAACCGGGTGGGTCCACAGGTGGCGGATAGTGGGACGGCCTACAGATATGTAGGTTACCTGTGAATAAGGATTCCGGAAGGTTTCTGAATAAGCAGGCCTGGACCAAGGCAATGGTTCAAAGGTGAGGAATTATCCCTCCTCGTCAGTCAACCGGTTGGGTGTGGTAGAAATAACTGCTCTGACTGGGGAGACTGGGGTAGTTGGGAATTAAGTCCTCACAATGCTACTCTCACCTCCCAGGTGAACCAAGGGCAATGCGGCAGTGAAGTATGGGCGGGAAACTACCCTAACGACACAGTTGTAAAAAAGAGAGTAAAGCAGGCTGTTCGCTCCATGAGCAACAGTTAATAATGTCCTGAACTTGGGGTGTGCTTCAAGGTCAGTGACTGAATACCCAATCTAAGATGTAAGGCATCGTGCCGATGGATGAGTGGCTGCAGGGTATAAAATGCAGTAGCACACGATCCCCTTGAGGAACCAGACAACCTCATTGTATGTTGTCTTGCCAGGGCAGTGGGGGTTCTGCTCTGGTTGACTGTTCTTTCCCCCATACTTGGGAAGCCAATGGACCAAGTAAGTACACAAATTGATGTTGAGTGTGCACAGACAGCGGGAGCCAATGAGACGGCAAACCGTGAGTCTGTAACAGACGTGGCAACGGCAACCACCACTGGGGGTGCGATGGCGGGGGCGGTTACCAAGCTGCCGACTGCAGAAACTAGTGAAATTGTTGTAGAGTTGAGCACGCTTTCTCTACGGAGAAAGCGTATGAGTGGAGCGGCCAGAATGCGGCTCCGAAGAGATCAGGCGAGAGCAGCGGGAGGGCCAATAATCCTGAACACACAACGCAGGGGAGGCCAAAACCGAGCCGAGCATGTTAACGTCCAGGACTTGGATGTTGTGAGAGGTGAGGTGTCACAGGTCGGAAGCAATCAACCACGAGCACCAAACCCCAGCATGGAGATTGCAACTCGAACAACTGGGCTAACCTCCCAGATGTTTCGGGACATATGAGTATCGAGTGTGTGGTCAAAGAACCTGTCTTGGAGATGGGCAGTGACCACCTTACTCGGACGTTTGCACCTGATCAGACCCACCAAACTATGACGGAATGGTCAGGGTCAGTAATATCGGGAGCTCAGATCTAGTACACAGATGGCTCCAAGATGGACTTCGGCACTGGAGCTGGGATGTATTGTTAAAACCCAAGGGCAAAACTAGTTTTTTCCTTGGGGAGGCATACCTCTGTCTTTGAGGCCGAAATATATGCTATAAATGTCTGTCTGGGAGAGATAGTGAGAAGGAGAATACACAGGACCCGGCTTGCTACTTTCTCTGACAGTCAGGCAGCAATTAAAGCACTAAACGGACGTGTGGCCACCTCGGCCATAGTCAGGGAGTGCCTAAATAACTTAAAAGCCCTGGCAAGGCACAATCAAATCAAGATAGGTTGGGTGCCAGGGCATAGGGGAGTATTTGGAAATGAAGCCGCAGATGCACTGGCCAGAGAGGGGTCTTCAACTCCCCTGATTGGACCGGAGCCGGCGGTAGGTATTTCCAAATCTATGGTCAAGATGGCAGTGCGAAGGTGGATGGCTGAAAGACACTGTGAGCACTGGATCAGGGCTGAAGGGATGAGACACAGTAAGCTAACCCTTAGGAAACCTTCCTTGGGGCTGCAGAAGAGTCTCATCTATCTGTCTAGGCAGGAATTGAGGATAGCCACAGGTCTACTCACGGGACACGGTGGTCTAAGGAAACACACATTATTTATAGATGTGAAGCACTTGCCGAGAGGCGCTTCAACCTCTTTGGTGATGGGACAGCTCTGGTGGATACTGAAGGTAAAACACTAGTCAGGAAACACCTAAACCTGGTAAGAGGGAAGGGGCTATTTGACTAGATCAGAGAGGTAAGTACAATATACCTTAAGGTAGCAGTGCTTCGGGCAGTTTAATCCGCTCCCAAGTTAATAAAAAAAAAACCTATTGCAGCACACAACTTTAATTAATATTTCGTTAAAACATTTAGTACCGGAGTATAGATAGCATCGGTTGATAAAAAGGTTTATGGGTGTAATTTCTGATGATGCTCACACCTTTCTGATGACGTAATAATTTATCTTTGTTTATGTTTGTAGTGTCACTAACGGTGCATGAGTACATTTATTAATTATTATTAAAAGATTATTGGCCAACGGTTCCGATTATAATAATTATTATTTTAACAGTTTCACCATTAGTGACACAAGGTGCCTTTCTTAAAATATTAGTTCAAAACTACATCTACTTTTTATCTCTGTTTACAATTAGTAATTTTGAATTTGAACTGTTTATGGTGAGTGAATGAAAGGATAAGCATTTCTGTGGGGGTTTTTAAATGGAAAAGATTTTAACGTACTAAAAACAGGATACAATTTACAATTATGTACAGTAGAGTCCCAACAATCCGAGCCCCTATAGTTTGAGATTCCGTTAAATTCGAGCTAATTTGTATGTGAGCCTATTTTATCTATTTAAAAGAAAATAATATGTCGGACTTCCAAGAAATGTCAATAGTCATACGGTATGTAAAGGAAATGATTCGTCCTTCCAAGAAATGTTTATCACCTTACGTATTAGAAAGGAATTGAGAAGAGCTTCCAAGGTATGTTTCTATCAATATGATATGCAAAGGAAATGGGTCGGGCTTTAAAGAAATATGCAGATACATTTCTATAAACCTATTAAGTACTTACTTACTTTACTTTAGCCAATGCCAGATCTTGGCATTTCTGCCATTCTCCTTCTAGCCTCCCAGTACAGACATTGCTGGCTTCCGCCTTTCACATCTTGCAACGTTGCGCAATTCCGAAGATGTGGAGCATCCATCTTTTGACGGTTTCACAGAAGGCAAATATCTGAGGCAGCTAATCCTATTTTATATAGGCGGGCTTGCAGATAGCCATGGCCCGTAAGCATTCTGAATCTGGCAACAGCTTCCACTCT
Source organism: Prosapia bicincta (assembly GCA_036971475.1). NCBI lineage: Eukaryota > Metazoa > Arthropoda > Insecta > Hemiptera > Cercopidae > Prosapia > Prosapia bicincta. The sequence goes on along the minus strand of JBAIZL010000010.1, from coordinate 38,237,865 downwards.
AGGTAGGCTATGTGGTATTAGCACTGTGTGCTCCATATCTTTCCTGCGCTCATTTCTGTTTGGGTTTCCTTTGTTTTCTCATTGATTGTAGATTCAATCAGACTTCTGGCTGTCACTAGAGATATAGGATTGTCAGGCTGTGGCAAGGTGTTACCTTTCTTCGCTAGCTGGTCTGCGCGTTCATTTCCTTCAATACCGACATGACTAGGGAGTCACTGCAGCACAATGTACCACCCTTCTTCAAACATCCCTGCCAAGGCCTTTCGTCCATTCATTGTTTGAAAACAGTTGGGGGGGGGACAAAGTTGGTCACGTCCACAGCATACTTTAAGCTGTACGTGTCCCCTTGGTAGTGCTAAATGACCATCAGAGTTGGCTGAGAACCCAAGCCCAGAAACAATAAGCCTATTAAGGGCATTTTAACTATAGTATTAGGGTACATTAAAACTCGTATTTTTTCTGATGAACACAAACATATTTCCGTGTAATTCCAGTTTTTGCTAATTCGAAGGGGTCTTGTTCCATCTACCTGGAATTATTAAGATTCTACTACATATATATATATATATTTAAAACAACATAGGTTATTCAAATACAAGAATAATTATTAATTTATTATTAATAATTTTATTATTGTAATTTTCATTCCTGATGATTTTGGTACTGTTTACCAACGAAAAGCTTTGGATATAAATTAATAAATATTTTGTATTTGAATAACCTATGTTGTTTTAAATTATTAAACAAGAAAACGTATTATATATATATATATATATATATATATATATATAAGAGAATATATATAAAAATACAGAGTGGATCATAACCTAACAGGAATATTCTACTGATCTATTTTATTGGTCAATATATCGTAAGAAACTGTAAGCTTCTTGGACAACCAGCGTTTCTTTAGCGAGTTACGTCTTGCGGGCTTCCATAATGTTATGAATTTTCCTTGATTATATGTTTTTATAGTGTTTCATTAAACACAAAGGAAAACATGAACTTTAGTAAAGGTATAAGTAACTGTAAAGGTATAGTAAAGGTATAAACAACTATAAAGGTATAGTAAAGGTATATGTAACTGTAAAGTTATAGTAAAGGTATAAGTAACTGTAAAGGTATAAGTAACTGTAAAGGTATAGTAAAGGTATAAGTAACTGTAAAGGTATAGTAAAGGTATAAGTAACTGTAAAGATATAGTAAAGGTATAAGTAACAGTAAAGGTATAGTAAAGGTGTAAGTAACTGTAAAGGTATAGTAAAGGTATAAGTAACTTTAAAGGTATAAGTAACTGTAAAGATATAGCAAAGGTATAAGTAACTGTAAAGTTATAGTAAAGGTATAAGTAACTGTAAAGTTATAGTAAAGGTATAAGTAACTGTAAAGGTATAAGTAACTGTAAAGGTATAGTAAAGGTATAAGTAACTGTAAAGGTATAGTAAAGGTATAAGTAACTGTAAAGTTATAAGTAACTGTAAAGGTATATTAAAGGTATAAGTAACTGTAAAGGTATAGTAAAGGTATAATTAACTGTAAAGGTAAAGTAAATGTAAAGTTATAGTAAAGGTATAAGTAACTGTAAAGTTATAGTAAAGGTATAAGTAACTGTAAAGGTATGGTAAAGGTATAAGTAACTGTAAAGGTATAGTAAAGGTATAAGTAACTGTAAAGGTATAGTAAAGGTATAAGTAACTGTAAAGGTATAAGTAACTGTAAAGGTATAGTAAAGGTATAAGTAACTGTAAAGGTATAGTAAAGGTATAGGTAACTGTAAACGTATAGTAAAGGTATAAGTAACTGTAAAGGTATAGTAAAGGTATAAGTAACTGTCAAGGTATAGTAAAGGTATAGGTAACTGTAAAGGTATAGTAAAGGTATAAGTAACTGTAAAGGTATAGTGAAGGTATAAGTAACTGTAAAGTTATAGTAAAGTTATAAGTAACTGTAAAGGTATAGTAAAGGTATAAGTAACTGTAAAGGTATAGTAAAGGTATAAGTAACTGTAAAGGTAAAGTAAATGTAAAGTTATAGTAAAGGTATAAGTAACTGTAAAGGTATAGTAAAGGTATAAGTAACTGTAAAGGTATAGTAAAGGTATAAGTAACTGTAAAGGTATAGTAAAGGTATAAGTAACTGTAAAGCTATAGTAAAGGTATAAGTAACTGTAAAGGTATAGTAAAGGTATAAGTAACTGTAAAGGTATAGTAAAGGTATAAGTAACTGTAAAGGTATAGTAAACATGCCCAGGTAACTGGTATGTTTGCCCAGGGGCTAATACTAATGTTTGTCCAGTGGTTCTTACTAATGTTTGTCCAGTGGTTCTTACTAATGTTTGCCAAGAGGCTCGTACTGATGTTTGCCCATGGGCCCATACATATGTTTGTCCAGGGGCTCGTAATTATGTTTGCCAAGGCGCTCATACTTATGTTTGTCCAGGGGCTCATACTTATGTTTACCCAGGGGCTCATACTTATGTTTGTCCAAGGGCTCGTACTAATGTTTGCCAAGGGCCTCGTACTCATGTTTGCCCAGGGGCTCGTACTTATGTTTGTCCAGGGGCTCGTACTTATGTTTGTCCAAGGGCTCGTACTAATGTTTGCCCAGGGGCTCGTACTTATGATTGTCCAAGGGCTCGTACTCTTATTTACCCAGGGGCTCGTACTCATGTTTGTCCAGGGGCTCGTACTTATGTTTGCCCAGGGGCTCATTCTCATGTTTGCCCAGGGGCTCATACTAATGTTTGCCCAGGAGCTCATAATCATGTTTGCCCAGGGGCTAATACTAATGTTTGTCCAGTGGTTCTTACTAATGTTTGCCAAGAGGCTCGTACTGATGTTTGCCCATGGGCTCATACATATGTTTGTCCAGGGGCTCGTAATTATGTTTGCCAAGGCGCTCATACTTATGTTTGTCCAGGGGCTCATACTTATGTTTGCCAAGGCGCTCATACTTATGTTTGTCCAGGGGCTCATACTTATGTTTACCCAGGGGCTCATACTTATGTTTGTCCAAGGGCTCGTACTAATGTTTGCCAAGGGCCTCGTACTCATGTTTGCCCAGGGGCTCGTACTTATGTTTGTCCAGGGGCTCGTACTTATGTTTGTCCAAGGCGCTCATACTTATGTTTCCCCATGGGCTCATACATATGTTTGTCCAGGGGCTCGTAATTATGTTTGCCAAGGCGCTCATACTTATGTTTGTCCAGATGCTCATACTTATGTTTACCCAGGGGCTCATACTTATGTTTGTCCAAGGGCTCATACTTATGTTTGCCCATGGGCTCATACTTATGTTTGCCCATGGGCTCATACATATGTTTGTCCAAGGGCTCATACTTATGTTTGCCCATGGGCTCATACTTATGTTTGCCCATGGGCTCATACATATGTTTGTCCAAGGGCTCATACTTATGTTTGCCCATGGGCTCATACATATGTTTGTCCAAGGGCTCATACTTATGTTTGCCCATGGGCTCATACATATGTTTGTCCAGGGGCTCGTAATTATGTTTGCCAAGGCGCTCATACTTATGTTTGTCCAGGGGCTCATACTTATGTTTACCCAGGGGCTCATACTTATGTTTGTCCAGGGGCTCATACTTATGTTTACCCAGGGGCTTATACTTATGTTTGTCCAAGGGCTCGTACTAATGTTTGCCAAGGGCCTCGTACTCATGTTTGCCCAGGGGCTCGTACTTATGTTTGTCCAGGGGCTCGTACTTATGTTTGTCCAAGGGCTCGTACTCATATTTACCCAGGGGCTCGTACTCAT
>JBAIZL010000010.1:38129091-38226591 GCA_036971475.1 Prosapia bicincta | reverse complement strand
TGTTATTGCTAGTGAGGTAACGAATTCGGTGACCAAAAGCACAGCAACAATCCCATATTTTCATCTATTACCAATTAACAAGACAAATAACATATGAATTTGTTCGACATACAAATAGGCCTACGTGTTTGTATATAGTCCGCAGAATTGTCCCAATATTATTTTTAAAAACTTCATATTTTAAATGCTATTGTTCCTTGAAAACTAATTTGACAAAATATAATTCTGTTAGTAAAGAGAACCACTTTAACCCCCCCCCCCTCGCTGCTCTTTATCTTAACTCGCAATAAAAATGTGGATCAACACACGGTGGAGGTTATAAAAGAAAAATGTATACTTGCTATTACCCGTTGTAAAAACATTTGCTAGCAATTATACACATTCTAGACGCTAACCTTATCGACCAAATAACGGCCAGATATCAAATTATTGGTTAGTAAATATTCACATTCTATTAATATACCTTTGATACAATGGATTTGTGCTATCATTGTTTCATCACAAGTACACCTTTCAAGATAAACTAGATTTTGATTTGACATTAGCTGTTTACACCCCCTCATTGTGGTGCAAAATATACTCACCTATGTAACCTCAGCTGGTTTCCAAATATTTAAATTTGCAGGTAAAACATCAAATCAGAAAATTTGCGACGATGTACTCAAAATACTTGGTAGGTTTTCGGTATAAACATATTCTGCGTCGATGCTTTTGCCATAACCTCAATCATTTATATACCCCTGACTAGTGTTATCATTGTCAAAACAAGTCCATCTCTTAAGATAAACCAGATTTTTTCAAACCTCTCAGCTTGTTTCACCTCTCGTGGTGATAAAAAAAATGCACTTACCTGTTATATAATTCATACCAAAATATTGCATCCAATTACACAAAAACCCCAATATAAACATGACCAAAATGGATTTATCTTCAGCTACACATAACGTTGAGGATGATGAATACAATATATTGGAGTTAAAAATAAAAATTACAACAGTCCTAATTGTGGACAAAAAATATTCATATTAGGAACAAAATTGGTTAGTTTATTATTTTGAAAGAAATGAAAACTGTCCTAATTATAGAGAAAAAATATATTGGGAATACCATAGGTTAGAATTATTAATTTTAAAATGCAACTGTCCTAATTGTACATAAAAAATATTCATATTAGGAACAAAATAGGTTATGTTATTATTCGGAAATAAATGAAAACTGTCCCAATTATGGTGAAAAATATATTGGGAATGCCATAGGTTAGATTATTAATTTCAAATGACAACTGTCCTAATTGTGGACAAAAAATATTCAAATTAGGAACAAAATTTGTTAGATTATTTTGAAAAAAATGAAAACTGTCCTAATTATAGAGAAAAAATATATTGGGAATACCATAGGTTAGAATTATTAATTTTAAAATGCAACTGTCCTAATTGTACATAAAAAATATTCATATTAGGAACAAAATAGGTTATGTTATTATTCGGAAATAAATGAAAACTGTCCCAATTATGGTGAAAAATATATTGGGAATACCATAGGTTAGAATTATTAATTTGAAAAGGCAACTGTCCTAATTATGGACAAAAAATATACATATTAGGATTATAATAGGTTTAGGTTATTATTTTGAAATGAATGAAAACTGCCCTAATTATTGACAAAATATATTGGGAATACCATAGGTTGAGATTAATTTTAAATGAAAACTGTCCTAATTGTGGACAAAAAAATATATTAGGTTCACAATATGTTATTCCAAAATTAATGAAAACTGCCCTAATTATTGACAAAATATATTGGGAATACCATAGGTTGTGATTATTAATTTTAAATGAAAACTGTCCCAATTGTGGACAAAAAAATATATTAGGTTCACCATATGTTATTTTAAAATTAATGAAAACTGCCCTAATTATTGACAACTGTCCTCATTGTGGACAAAAAAAATATTCATATTAGGAACACAGTAAGTTAGGTTATTTTGAAATCATGAAAACTGTCCTAATTATGGAGCAAACTATATTGGGAATACCATAGGTTAGGATTATTAATTTAAAAAGGAAACTGTCCTAATTGTGGAAGAAAAAAATATTCATATTACGTACACAATAGGTTAGGTTATTATTTTAAAATGAATGGAAACTGCCCTAATTATTGACAAAATATATTGGGAATACCATAGGTTGGCATTAATAATTTTAAATGACAACTGTCCTAATTGTGTAAAATTCAAGAACTCAACTTATACAAGTGTTAACGAATTGACATAACCTTTAAACCATCCACTCAACAATTGACAAAAATACAACTTTGTGGATGCGCTTACAAATCAATATGTAAATGTTCTTGAAAAAGCATCATGTTGTATCCTCAAATATATAGACTTTGTATCCATACTTACTAGTAAAAAACACTTGTTCATGGCGATCCCGACCTTATACAAGTGTTAAAGAATTAACATAACCTTTAAACCATCCACTTAAAAAGCCCCAACAATTGACAAAATTACAATTTTGTGGATGCACTTACAAATCAATATGTGAATGTTCTTGAAAAGCATCATGTTGTATCCTCAAATATATAGACTTTGTATCCATACTTACAAGAGTAACTTACCTGCAGTTGCTACTGGAAAAAAAAAGTTTTAAATAACCTAAGCGTTCAAATTTATGCAAATCCCTTTTACATTAAATTCCACTTTAAATGTTGTGAAATGTTTGCTTTATAAAAGGTTGCTTTGAGGTAATTTCAAATGTGCCTTGAAATTGATTGTTCAGTCTTAATTTACATTTAAGATGTCCATGTTATAAACATTATTACGACAAATTGCATATTTTACTTATAGGTTATAACAATTTGTGGATAAAGCTTTGCAAGATATTACACAAAATTCAACTATAACTCAATGAAATATTTATTGTTGTTATTACTTTAATTTGTAGGTAAATTATACTGTCGCAAATATTGTGTTATAAATAATAATAACCAAACATACATTAAATTACAAGCATTTTCTGTTAATTTTTATTATGCACGAATAATATTTTAATTTAATATAGTCAATATAGTTGGATTATGCAAAAATTTTCAATACTGCAATAATATACATCTTATAATACACAAATATGTAATTACAAAGAGCACAGTGGAAGGGTCAGGAATCAAAACTTTTATTTGTATAAAATTTTCAAAAATTGTGTTTTTTATATGATGTGAGTAAATACTTTAAATATTTAAGAAGAAAGATACATACCTGTACAATAGTTCCTTAAAACTTGAACAACAGTTTATAAAATATCAACAGTCATAAACTATTGTTCAAGTGATTAATACTATTCACCGGACGTAATGTACAACAAAATTCAAGATTCCCTTGAGCACTTGTAAATATTTACAATTGCTTAGTGAAAACTAGTAGCTAACGTGAAGATGAAATCAACAAATATGAACATTTCCTTCTTAACTTACCATTATGGAAAATCAAACAGTCTGTCGAACTAGTATGTTGAACAGTACCCAGCAATCTTATACTTAAGACGAAGAGGTCACTAGGCTGTTGAACAGTACCCAGCAATCAGCTGATACTACTGTTTTCTAAATAATCATGTAAACTCTTCAACGTATGCATGACAGGTTAAACAATAATTCTCTTAAATCATAAATGATATTTATACTTAAGACGAACAGGTCACTAGGCTGTTGAACAGTACCCAGCAATCAGCTGATACTACTGTTTTCTAAATAATCATGTAAACTCTTCAACGTATGCATGACAGGTTAAACAATAATTCTCTTAAATCATAAATGATATTTATACTTAAGACGAACAGGTCACTAGGCTGTTGAACAGTACCCAGCAATCAGCTGATACTACTGTTTTCTAAATAATCATGTAAACTCTTCAACGTATGCATGACAGGTTAAACAATAATTCTCTTAAATCATAAATGATATTTATACTTAAGACGAACAGGTCACTAGGCTGTTGAACAGTACCCAGCAATCAGCTGATACTACTGTTTTCTAAATAATCATGTAAACTCTTCAACGTATGCATGACAGGTTAAACAATAATTCTCTTAAATCATAAATGGTATTTATACTTAAGACGAACAGGTCACTAGGCTGTTGAACAGTACCCAGCAATCAGCTGATACTACTGTTTTCTAAATAATCATGTAAACTCTTCAACGTATGCATGACAGGTTAAACAATAATTCTCTTAAATCATAAATGGTATTTATTCTTAAGACGAAGAGGTCACTAGGCTGTTGAACAGTACCCAGCAATCAGCTGATACTACTGTTTTCTAAATAATCATGTAAACTCTTCAACGTATGCATGACAGGTTAAACAATAATTCTCTTAAATCATAAATGATATTTATACTTAAGACGAACAGGTCACTAGGCTGTTGAACAGTACCCAGCAATCAGCTGATACTACTGTTTTCTAAATAATCATGTAAACTCTTCAACGTATGCATGACAGGTTAAACAATAATTCTCTTAAATCATAAATGGTATTTATACTTAAGACGAACAGGTCACTAGGCTGTTGAACAGTACCCAGCAATCAGCTGATACTACTGTTTTCTAAATAATCATGTAGACTCTTCAACGTATGCATGACAGTGTGTGTGTGTGTGTGTGTGTGTGTGTGTGTGTGTGTGTGTGTGTGTGTGTGTGTGTGTGTGTGTGTGTGTGTGTGTGTGTGTGTGTGTGTGTGTGTGTGTGTGTGTGTGTGTGTGTGTGTGTGTGTGTGTGTGTGTGTGTGTGTGTGTGTGTGTGTGTGTGTGTGTGTGTGTGTGTGTGTGTGTGTGTGTGTGTGTGTGTGTGTGTGTGTGTGTGTGTGTGTGTGTGTGTGTGTGTGTGTGTGTGTGTGTGTGTGTGTGTGTGTGTGTGTGTGTGTGTGTGTGTGTGTGTGTGTGTGTGTGTGTGTGTGTGTGTGTGTGTGTGTGTGTGTGTGTGTGTGTGTGTGTGTGTGTGTGTGTGTGTGTGTGTGTGTGTGTGTGTGTGTGTGTGTGTGTGTGTGTGTGTGTGTGTGTGTGTGTGTGTGTGTGTGTGTGTGTGTGTGTGTGTGTGTGTGTGTGTGTGTGTGTGTGTGTGTGTGTGTGTGTGTGTGTGTGTGTGTGTGTGTGTGTGTGTGTGTGTGTGTGTGTGTGTGTGTGTGTGTGTGTGTGTGTGTGTGTGTGTGTGTGTGTGTGTGTGTGTGTGTGTGTGTGTGTGTGTGTGTGTGTGTGTGTGTGTGTGTGTGTGTGTGTGTGTGTGTGTGTGTGTGTGTGTGTGTGTGTGTGTGTGTGTGTGTGTGTGTGTGTGTGTGTGTGTGTGTGTGTGTGTGTGTGTGTGTGTGTGTGTGTGTGTGTGTGTGTGTGTGTGTGTGTGTGTGTGTGTGTGTGTGTGTGTGTGTGTGTGTGTGTGTGTGTGTGTGTGTGTGTGTGTGTGTGTGTGTGTGTGTGTGTGTGTGTGTGTGTGTGTGTGTGTGTGTGTGTGTGTGTGTGTGTGTGTGTGTGTGTGTGTGTGTGTGTGTGTGTGTGTGTGTGTGTGTGTGTGTGTGTGTGTGTGTGTGTGTGTGTGTGTGTGTGTGTGTGTGTGTGTGTGTGTGTGTGTGTGTGTGTGTGTGTGTGTGTGTGTGTGTGTGTGTGTGTGTGTGTGTGTGTGTGTGTGTGTGTGTGTGTGTGTGTGTGTGTGTGTGTGTGTGTGTGTGTGTGTGTGTGTGTGTGTGTGTGTGTGTGTGTGTGTGTGTGTGTGTGTGTGTGTGTGTGTGTGTGTGTGTGTGTGTGTGTGTGTGTGTGTGTGTGTGTGTGTGTGTGTGTGTGTGTGTGTGTGTGTGTGTGTGTGTGTGTGTGTGTGTGTGTGTGTGTGTGTGTGTGTGTGTGTGTGTGTGTGTGTGTGTGTGTGTGTGTGTGTGTGTGTGTGTGTGTGTGTGTGTGTGTGTGTGTGTGTGTGTGTGTGTGTGTGTGTGTGTGTGTGTGTGTGTGTGTGTGTGTGTGTGTGTGTGTGTGTGTGTGTGTGTGTGTGTGTGTGTGTGTGTGTGTGTGTGTGTGTGTGTGTGTGTGTGTGTGTGTGTGTGTGTGTGTGTGTGTGTGTGTGTGTGTGTGTGTGTGTGTGTGTGTGTGTGTGTGTGTGTGTGTGTGTGTGTGTGTGTGTGTGTGTGTGTGTGTGTGTGTGTGTGTGTGTGTGTGTGTGTGTGTGTGTGTGTGTGTGTGTGTGTGTGTGTGTGTGTGTGTGTGTGTGTGTGTGTGTGTGTGTGTGTGTGTGTGTGTGTGTGTGTGTGTGTGTGTGTGTGTGTGTGTGTGTGTGTGTGTGTGTGTGTGTGTGTGTGTGTGTGTGTGTGTGTGTGTGTGTGTGTGTGTGTGTGTGTGTGTGTGTGTGTGTGTGTGTGTGTGTGTGTGTGTGTGTGTGTGTGTGTGTGTGTGTGTGTGTGTGTGTGTGTGTGTGTGTGTGTGTGTGTGTGTGTGTGTGTGTGTGTGTGTGTGTGTGTGTGTGTGTGTGTGTGTGGAATTCATCATATTCTACATTTAAATTAAATGAACAACGATCATCCAACTTGTTTATAGGAGGGATATAAATATACAAAATTCGCATAGATAAATAGTGGAAAATTTGCTAACATATTCAACGGCATGAAACGGATTTCGATTCTAATTGAGATAAAGATTAAAATTCATAACTACAAAAAATAATAAATGAAAATTAAAAAAAAAAAAGAATCGACTTACCAAAAAAATTCCTACTGTATAATTTCAAGTTACGAAAAAAGAAAGTAATATTTTCGTACTCCGAAGACCTATTTAATCATAGGCATATTATACCCACAAAAATTTGAATCGCTTTATTTCCCAAGGTTAGTTATAATTGAGAGGTCTTGAAATTTATTGTAAAAATTATTTCATAATATGTAAATGTTACTGAACCTAAATGCACACTGAAATATACTTTAAAGTTTACAATGTGTTAATCAAATGAATTCCTAGATATAGTCTGGTAAGAGTCTTAACTTAACTAGGGTTTCTGTAAACGCAGATGCTGTGAGCATTCCACTCTTATCTCTCCAAACATAAACAGCTCGCGGTCAATGTACAAATAACAGTGAGGCGACTTAGCTTGCAAACCACGTTTCCACCAATACAACAATTATTAGTAGGCCTATATTTTTGTGTGTGTGTATAGAATTATATCCATTTTAGAAATATGTATTTCAATCGTATGAATGATAAAAATTTTTGGTACTTACATATAAACGCCGAGATAAATTATATAATAAAAACCTTTATTTAAACTGTAGCCGGAGGCTAAGATGAAAGTTTGTGTTTATAAATTAATTAAGTTAATTTCAATACTTTGACTACACATAAAAGAGATTTGCTCAAAATATGCTGCATTATATTTGAATGTAATTAAAAAGTTTAGCCAGTTATCATCTTTATAAAATCCAAACTATATGAAACTAACCACATACATATTTTTAAATAAATATGTAGTTATACATGTGTAACTGGTAAAAAATTATAATAACATTTAATTGCAAGTTCATTTATTACAATAAAACTATATGCGATAAAATTTCATTTAAATTTGTTGAAAAAATCTTGTAGTCTAGAATTTGTTTTTCTACAATGTAGCTCTAAAACGGTTGTAGTTTAGACACCCGTTACTGGGGGTTTGTAAATACCGGTCAGGGCTAGGTGACATTGCTAATAAAATAATAATACGGACTGTTATCGTCTGAGTTAATAGCCTGTAACTAATTTATTAATGTAATATAGATTAATCACTTAAACATTAGTTTATGACTATCCAACCTTTGGATTTATGAAAGTTAAAGTGATTAATTGAGTTTAACTGAACGCAATAGACGACAAAATTCAAGAGGTAATATAAACATTGTAGTACTGTTAGTTGTTATAGTACTGAATCTATGGTTGGGTTCTATCACCCCAACAAATATTATTTCTAGGCCGAACTTGAGAGGAGCAGTAAACAGTAAGGCTTTGTTTATAAATATGTTTGTTATAAGTTAATGCGATTTATTATCTATCACTCCTTTTAAATACCAACAAAACGCCCTTCTGTAATAATATCCTGTCCAAGTGATTTGTCCCTTTAAACTTGTGTTGCCAAAGAAGCGCCTGTAGTCGCAATTAACTCAATTCATAAAGTCGGACTAATAAAAAAGTAAGTGTTATTATCGACATGTGAGTAAAACAAAACCGAAAAAAGGAAATGATACAGCTCATACTACAATATAATGATACATTACATAGGCTAAAATATAACTAGAATCGTAGACAGTTTACAATGCAATTCTAGACTACGCATTGTATTAATATTTTTTTATTTCATTTTACTTCAGGGCAACGTGTGTAGGGATAAGGTTACAGTTGGCATGGGTTAACACATTTTAATATGTGTGAGGTTGTATTAATGTTTTTCAGAAAAAAACAATTTATAATTACTCACAAGAGAAAATTTACTAATTTTATGTCATAAAGATTAAAATTATACTAATCATTAGGGAAACATCCAAGGTGATGCATTCTTGATAAAGTAATACCTTACCTCAAGCATCACATTTAAACTGTATTTTATAAGTGATCGATTAAATGTAATATTATATTATTACAATATTGTTTAGCTATTTATGAATTGTTTAGCAACTCCCACATATAAGTAATCCTTGTAAGCCTTGATGTGCTTTTGTATGGCCTGCGAACAATTACAACAGGTAAAATATAAGAAATTTATAGACAGTTTTTATGCAATTATCGACTATGCAATGTGTTTAAATTTTTTAATTTTAGAGTTGTTCAGTGCAGTGTTGTGTTAAAGGGATTATAATGTTAACACATATTACTATGGGTGGGTTGTTTTTATGTTAGTTGGAAAAGTTAAAAAAAAAACAATTTCTTCAAGTTTCATGTTGTTAAGGAGAAATCGGAGAATATGCAATCTTGGTCAAGTATTATCCCCACAATTACATTTAACATATGTTTTGTAAACAAGTGATCGATTTCATGTAATTTTGTATCAAGAAAATGTTGAATATTAGTAATTATTTAGCCACTGCCAAGGAATTTTAAAAGACAATTTATTAAAAAGTTTTCAAATTGGAAGTACTGTAGTTTCATTTACACTCATCCCTAAGAACATGATCACCTATCCATTACTAATTACTATAATAACGTACAACATAAAGTAGATAGTTACCATAGCTGTCAACAATGACAACTAGACATAAAATTTATGAATATATTTGTAACTAAATCTTATTAAATTAATCACTTAAACAATGGTTTATGATTATTATTAAATTATTTTTTTAGTATGTAATACATTGACAATAAAGTGACAGGCTGTAGTAAGTTTTGAAACTTAAGTAAGGTACACTTATGAACTGTGGTTCAAACCAAAAATATTTGCTTCAAACTGTATGTAGGTTTAACAGCAGGTAAGTGTTAAAGATTACCAAGACATTTAAAAATTCCTATTGCAATACTTACCTAATTCATTCGACCTCTTAATATTTTCATAAGGAATTTATTTTGACGTATTATATTGTCACATTGGTTTCAACTACTTCTCATGTAATATTTCTTTTAATAATTTATTTTTTCCTAACATTTAATACATTTAACTAAACAATTTAAGTATTTATAAACTTTCCTAAAGTAGCACTTACTTATATTTGTTGAGGACGGTCGTTTCGGGACATGTGTCAACAAATATAATTATAAATACTTCTAATTGTTTGGTGAAAACTAGTAGCTCACATGATGATGGAATCAACTAAATATTTATTACATTTGTTCAGTGACCAGACAACTATTTCACATGCCATGCACAGATTATATGTAATGATTCATACTATTTATTAATCATAGAAGATTGACTAGTGTTTGGAAAAAAGAAAAATTATTGTATCATTTTATCTTTATATTAATGAGAATTGGATGTGATTAGTGAATTAGAGGAGATTCATTTCAAGTATTGAGTAGGCCATATTGTGCTCTAAATGCGTTTTTAATGAATATGGAAATTATGGCAATAAAAGTAAAATTTTACCCTACTTGTGTGATTGTTGGACTGAAATATTACAAGAGGAATTTAATACTAGTACTGATATTTTACACTTCGAGTTCAAACGCAATGGTTTTTGATCACTTTAATAGAAAATACTTCGTTTTTTTAATACTTTCACTGCCTACACAGTAACTACAAAAAAAAAAAAAAATAACCTGATGCTCACAGATGTTTCAGCATAGACAACCAATTTACATGGTTAAATGAATGGTTTGAGTATGATTATGATAACCGATGTTTTTGGAACGGGTGTATCGTAAGAAATATCTCTTGGAAGTTTTTTTAAAATGAATAACTAATATTGTAATGAACATCTTTAAAATATCTTAAATATGCAACGTCTTAACATTAAACAGTAATTTTTTGTAATGTTTAATATTATTATCAATGCAAATATTTAACCTACCTTATTAAAGATTTGAACTCACAACTAGTGATATGTGATAAAAAATTTAATTTCAATGTATTAGTGATGGTAATGTTTATTTAAATAATGTCATTTTACGTTTACACATTATCAGGTTGACTCAACAGTTAGAAATTAAATATCTGTGAATGAGTATTTTTCTTTTCATTGTAGACATCTGAGATTTAGGAAATAGCAATATCAAACATGGAATATAATATTTCCTTTACTTGTCAATTTTTGAATTATGTGTTTTTGTGTGTAATTTATTAGTTCCCTCGAAATAAAGATTTTTTAATGGAAATAAACTTTTGAGATTAAATAAAAATTTCAACAGAAAATAGCTAAGTACATGCGGATAGAACTATGCTATAGCCCTCATATGAAACGAACGATTTCATATATAGAATATAGGGTGTGGGATTTTAGCAAAAACTTTAATTACATTTATGGAAAAACAATAATTACAGGACATAGTTTTTGAACAAGCCTTTTTGTAATTTGGAAACAATATCAATATTTTATATATTTTATCACAACTTTAACTATTTGAGGCTTATTGTATTACTGAAAGACTTGTTAATTTTAATTGCTACATGGAATAATTGAACTAAAAAAATATGTAAACCGTTTATAATTACCTTTTTGGTCCGTTTCATGCTTTAGTAACTTAACACAATTAACGTTTTGTTTTTCAACTAATTTAAAGCAAACACAGTTAATACAACTGATAAAAGAAACTAAATGTAATAGTTTATACGCATGTAAACCGTTATTATAAACTTATTTCACAATTCCAATAAAACGTACCCCAAATAAGTTGGTATGGTCTGTAACAAACGCTTCTCAACACAACACTGAATTGGAAATACGAAAAACCTCTGCTGACAGATAGATATTTATGGGGTAAGTAAACAAACCTGATGACATTCATGCCCCTTTTTCTTTGGAGCCAGCTGTTACGCCCTTTGTTTCACGTTGACTGACAGGCCGTATAAACCATGCCTTTGAAAATACAATACAAAACAAAAAAATTCCATGGCTGAAAGTTAACAATAAACTTTACAGCCTGTAAGATAACGGAGAAGTGCTTTTTCCCCCCACAACTTTAATAGGACGTTTCTCTAACACATTCAAGACATGGTCAGGGCATTAGTAACCAAAGGAATATCAGTCTTTTTATAAGGTAGTGGATTTTATTAAACTGCTTTACAAATCTACACCTTTATGCAATTTTATCGATTCTTTTATTATAACATATTGCCAATGTAAGAAGTAATTAAGCCTACTTACTATCCTATTACATCACCTTAACTAAATTTAATGATTTTTTAAATTGAAAATTATCATATAATTTTACATATAATTACATTTTACATTGTCTTAGGCATACAGTATATTAATGATAATGGAATCAATCTAATGACACACGGTATTTGAATATATTGTTTCTGTTTTTGAGAATTAATTCTTTAAATATTTACCTAATAAAATGTTTAACAAAGAAATATATTCCAATAGACACCAACAATATAGTTAGCAAAAAAATATATACATACATATTACAATAGTTATTTTTCTAATAATTACTTCCTATTATTTCACTCTTTGTATTTGTAAGTTGAAAAATTAATATGAACAATATTGGTATGTTACAAATGTAGAGAGTCTTAAAAACTATTTTGCAAAGAGAAAGATTACTTTCGATGTATTAATTAAGAGTCAATATAATGTTATATGTAGAAAATTTTTAAGAAACGTTTGAAAAATAATAACTTGTATCATATTACTTATCGTTCTGTAATTACACTTTCCTTCAACACGATGTTTAAATATTTACAATTGTAATAACATACTTTATAAGTTATGCTATAACCAAGTCGAAAGTTATTGCTGTATTACTTACATTATCATAAATGTATACCGTAGTATTTTGAAACCTGTCTAATGACACACACTGTTTGATTATAGTGTTTCTATTTTTCAGAATTAGGTTTTAAAATATTTACCTAATTAAATTCTTAACAAATACATTTATTTTAAATGCCATCTAAAATATAATTAACGGATTTGACTCTTTATGTATTGTTTTTAAGTTGACAAATGAATATGGACAATATTTGTATATTACAAAAATATAGGTTACAAAAATAACTATTTTACAAAGAGAAAGATTACTTTCGATTTCTTAATTATGCGTCAATATGATGTTAAATATAGAAGAGTTTTGAATAATGAACACTAAAATTATTATCGTTTTGTAAATACTAACTACACTGTTACTCAACACGATGCTTAAATATTTAGACATAATAAGACACTTTCATGAGCTATGCTATAACCAAAAATTGCTACATTACAATTATTTAAATAACAATAAGTTTAAACCGTAGTATTTTGAAGAATTAAAAGTATTATTACAAACTACTTTTCAAAGACTAAGATTACTTTAGATTTACTAATTATGTATTAATTAGTTTTAAAACTACGAATATTACTTGCATCTTAATACTAGATTAGTTTTGTAACTACACACTCTTTAAATATTTACAGAAATAATAATAATGAAAGGTTACTTACCGTTTATGAATTTAAAGGAGTTGTGCAGTGAACGCCTGCGGAGCGGCAATACGATAACCCGCAACAGGCCTTGTTTAGTTGGTCTTCGTGCACCTTGATTATTTGAAATGCGCGTAAGTTGGAACAGACCCTGATTAGTTGACACATTGATTAGTTGAAATGCGCGTAACTTGGAACAGACCACGATTATTTGACACATTGATTAGTTGAAATGCGTGTAACTTGTTTAATTGAAAGTCGTGCACCTTGATTAGTTGGTCATCGCGCACATTGTTCATTTGAAATTTGCGTATACCTTGATTATTTGACACCTTGTTCATTTGAATGCGACCCGTTTGTGTGTATGTGTGTGTGTGTGTTTGTGAGTGTGTGTGTGTGTGTGTTTGATTCTGTGTGTTTGTATATGTGTGTGTTTGTGTGTGTGTATGTGTGTGTCTGTGTATTTATGTGTGTCTGTGTGCGCGCGTGTGTGTGTGTGTGTGTTTGTGTGTGTGTGTGTGTGTCTGTGTGTGCGTGTGTTTGTGTGTGTGTGTGTGTATGTATGTGTGTGTGTGATTTATAAAACCCTGCAGCCGAAAGTGCGCAATGCTCTAATAAAGGAACGCCTTTATCCCATTACACATTGAACAATCGTTTGTTAAAGGATTATGTGTAATTTCACGTCCTGCTTGGGTAAGGCAATAATCTATAGACAGCTGCACTCCTAAATGGGAATCCTTCGTTTTATCGGAGATACAATTACATTCACAATGCCCTCATTTGCAACCACTATTTGTTTTATTACTTTATTAGTCTCATTGTAGATTGAATAATATAAGTTTCAGAGAGCCAGACATGGTGTAGTGGATGTACTTTACAATACATTTGTTAACAATATATATATATATATATATATATATATATATATATATATATATATATATATATATATACATACATACATTTTTTCCTGATTTCCACCAGAGTTGCTTATTAAAACTTATATCAATATAGAAGTAAGGAATAAACAAATCATATAATTAGACTAAACAAGGCATACAATCTACTGTTTGTTGCCAAAATACCAATTTGTAGCCTGATTTGGTTTGGGGGCTATTAAAGACATGCCAAATATCTTTCCTAAGCCTAGAATCGTACCCAGAATATATCAGTTAGTAGTCAATTAATTTACTTTGGGCTTGATTTAAGATTAAAATTAAATAATATTTCAACAACGATTTTTCTTGTACATCCACTTAAAGTGTTACACACCTTTTTCTACTTTACGCTAAGCTGTTTACAAGTCCCTAAGTTGCAATACATGTCTCTGCTATTATTCTTATATTTCCCAAACCGCCGAGAATTGTTGGGGGGGGGATGTTGATAAGCCTTTCACTGCAGCAAAGCAGCTCGCGAACGTCACCGTAAATATAGACTGCTCTTAGAGAACAACCCTCTTAGCTATACGTCGGTTTCTGTCTGTAGTACTTCACTATACTACAGCTAAATAATCAATTTTAATGCTATAACAGACATTTCATAGAGGTACTGCTTGATTTTTTTGAAAATTTATTCCTATTAAAATTCTTTTATTGTTATTAAATTCCTTTTGTTGTGTTATGTCTTCCTATAAATTATTAAAAATCGAATTATCTCATTATTTTTTGTTTTCATTGGTAAAAAATACGAAACCATTTTTTAAATCAATTCATTCTTCAATTTACACTTTACTTGCAAATCATCATTTTTATTTTACAGTTATTTTCATGGTAACGAAACAAATACATTTTTATCATTACTTGAATATCCTCCCTTTTAGCGTACATAATTATATATTACAACGCCCTAAATGCTTGACATTTAGCTACATAAGGGAAACATAATTTTATTGTATTTACTTAACACTCTGACGTAATAAGGTACTTTACACGTCATCTATGATGAAGTAGGGCAAAGATAAAATCATTTACGTGTTACAAAGAACTTCACGACTTTGCGTATTTCTCATATTTTATACCGCATTAATCTTCTTATCTAAACTATGTTGTGCAAATGATGCTCATTTTGTGTGACTTTCTAGATAAATGAAAATGTTAGTACTTGATGTTTATTATTATAATCTACCTGATGTTGGAAACTTCTTTATAAATAACATTCGTCTATTATTTTATATACTTTCTATATCTGTGTTCCATTGTTAGGTACTTTAGCAAAGATTCGTAGATAAAATGAATAAAAGTCAAATAATAATATTAAAGTACCTACATCACATTGTTGATAATAAGGAATCAAACACAGATCTGGGTTTAATAATATAAATCGATTATTAAACCTTTCGTTCTACCATATAAGTAATTTTCCATCAGTACCTGATGGGTTCTAGGATCCTAACATAAAAATAATAATCTAATTCATATCTTTCTAAAACAATACAATTTAGTATAATTATATGTCGGTTACACTAAAGTAATATCTTAGCAAAACACACACACAAATCTATTTTTATTATATAAAATTCACTTAGGTAAATTTATTTTATACTTTAATTTATTTATTACTTACAATTTTAATATGTTTTCAATTCAATAGAATTTTAACCTAAAAATGTAAGGTAAATAAAGTAATATAACTTAAACGATAAAACAGCTGTTATGAATATTAAAATGAACTGTATGAAGTAAAGTTCTCACTTAGCTTAGTACAACTCTATTGGTTTTTCTTTTGAATAATGAAATTGATACCGTTCTAGTTGTTTCTTTTGTATGGTAATATAGCATTTACATTTATTATCAACCTTGTTTGTAGTTTCGTCTGTTTCAAGATCATGGGCTTTTCTTCTTTTCCTTCTAGGTTTAAAGTAAAGATCAATCAAGTCATGTGGTTTAGGAATAATATTTGTTAAAAAAACAAAGGTATTGCTCTACCATCAACTGTACAGACGTCTCTATATCTAACTTCAGTAGAATAGAAACTGTAGTTGTGAATTTAGGAAACGGTTTTTTTGTAGATATGCAAATACCAGGTATCACGTATAAGTCTATTGATACTGTTATGAATCTAGACATACTTGTTTTTATCCAGTTCAAATTGAAAATAAGTGTGCTAGCATTATTCTCTTAGCAGCAACACGACTTTGCAACGATTAGAGGCTGGCAGTAATAAAACAAGTAATATACAAACAAATTTACAAAGTCAATTCTTACTGAGGTTGACAAGAAAAATAACTATTTTAGTTACTTTTTTTAAAATTAAAATTAATATAAACACACACACACACAAACACCAACACACACACGTACACACACACACACACACACACACACACACACACACACACACACACACACACACTCACACTCACACACACACACACACACACACACACACACACACACACACACACACACACACACACACACACACACACACACACACACACACACACACACACATACACACACACACTCACACTCACACACACACACACACACACACACACACACACACACACACACACACACACACACACACACACACACACACACACACACACACACACATACAAACACACACACACACACACACACGTACACACACACACACACACACACACACCACACACACACGTACACACACACACACACCACACACACACAAACACACATACACACGTACACGTACACACACACACACACACACACACACACACACACACACACACACCACACACACACAACACACACACACACACACACACACACACACATATATATATATATATACATATATATATATATATATATATATATATATATATATATATATATATATACGAGTATATATGACAGAATAACAATATTAAGTGGTAAGATATTAAGCGAATTTCCAGTTTTATCTCTGTACAGTATAAGGCGTTGGACTGTTATTTTTGTTTGGTATTATTTATTCGCTTTCTTCTATTTCGTTTCTAATTTATGAGCTGATGGTGGTCTACAATATCTCATTATATCCAACTCTTGTAATGCTTCACTATTGTCTTCACCCTTCTCTCACAATTTGATATAGATGTTTAAGTAAATCATTTCTAGTGTTGGGAAAGTTGGCTTAGTGCGAAAGTACTGGATTTCAAACATGTAGTTCCTCAGTTCAAATCCGACCAAGGCATCAAGATTTTTTAAACTGAATTCTTGAATAAATATTTGAAAAAACTGTATTAACAGCAATTGTTATCCACTGTAGGTTAAACAATGATGAATAAAAACGTTTTTTACTAATGATAAAAAAATTGTACAAGATATATATGAAGAGAGTGTGAGCTAATAGAAGGATATCATCGAAACTACTTATTTAAGTGGAACATATAAAGATCACTTTAACCTTCCTGTAACCATACCAAACATGCGTTTAAAAACCAAACATTTGTAGGCTTCTGCAAAGGAAATCGTCAAAGCACGGAGCAATCTCTACACTTTGGTTGTACGCATCTGTCCAAGCTCATCTTACAAACAACTGTATAGTCGCTCCGCATTGCTTGGAGAACCTTCGAATTTAATAGCCTTCGCTTCTGCTGGAGTAAACAAAAATATGTTTATTTCGATAAAAATATTGGAAAAATACTTGAAAAATAATAAAAAATAACAAATAAAACAAGTTACATAAGATTAAACCCTTATGTACATTACGATGACCATATCATTATCATCATCAGAGGGCCTTATTACAAAATTACAATCTAGCAAACAAGAAGTTACAAACTAGAGTGATGACACTAGTTTGTTGTGACTCTCTAGATGTCCATCACTCTAGTTTGTAACATCTTGTTTGCTAGATTGTAATTTTGTAATAAGACCCTCTGATGAAGATGATATGGTCATCGTAATGTACATAAGGGTTTAATCTTAATTAACTTGAATTATTTGTAATTTTTGAATATTTTTGTGGTATTGGGGTTCTTTTCAATATTTTCATTGTAGTAGACCTATATTGTACCACTGTGCTCTTGATATTGGGTATAAAAATATGTTTTATTGAATACAAATTGAATAAGCCAAAAAGAGACAGAAAGAATATTTTCCTTCGTATGTACGGCGGCTACTGGCCAGTATATCATAACATTTTCTGAGAAAAAGTTAGTTTTCCAAGTAACGACCAAATGGAAATATAGCGCACATATTTAGTTTTTATGTATTCTGAATCCGTACATAAAATACAGATATTATTTCACCGTTAAACAAAAAGTAGTATTAAATTTAAAAAATAAAATTCATCCGGTACTCCATGTCTGATACTCTGGAACTTGTAAAACTCGATCTACTATGAAGCTATATAGTAATAAAACGAATAGTGGTTTCAGATGAGGGCTTTGTGAATGTAATTGAATTCACCGATAAAACCAAGCGTTCCAATTTGGAAGTGCAGCTGTCTAAAGAATATTGCCTTACCCAAGCAGGACGTGAAATTACACTTAATCCTTTACTAAACGATTGTTCAATGTGTAATGGAATAAAGGCGTTCCTTTAATGAAACCCGAAGTACGTTTAGTTTTAGAAGGGTGTGTAAAACATGTAACTAGAAGTCGAGTAAGTTTTTCTAAAAATTTATACCTTCTACAGGATATCAGATTAATACTTTGGTAAGTGATAACTAAAAACCATCAATCCCTGTGTATTAGTCTTAACACATCATCATTCCCTGTACCTTAATCCTATTATTCCGTGTACACCATTATTCCTATTAGTCCTTATACATCATCATTACTTGAACACATTCCTATTCCTCATTGTACATCATCATTACTTGTACACATTCCTATTCCTCATTGTTCATCATCATTACATGAACACATTCCTATTCCTCATTGTACATCATCATTACTTGTACACATTCCTATTCCTCATTGTACATCATCATTACTTGTACACATTCCTATTCCTCATTGTTCATCATCATTACTTGTACACATTCCAATTCCTCATTGTACATCATCACTACTTGTACACATTCCTATTTCTCATTGTACATCATCATTACTTGTACACATTCCTATTCCTCATTGTACACCATCATTACTTGTACACATTCCTATTCCTCATT
The DNA here is from genome assembly GCA_036971475.1 of Prosapia bicincta. Taxonomy (NCBI): domain Eukaryota; kingdom Metazoa; phylum Arthropoda; class Insecta; order Hemiptera; family Cercopidae; genus Prosapia; species Prosapia bicincta. Next base: position 38,207,448 of record JBAIZL010000010.1, on the reverse strand, counting down.
GTACATCATCATTACTTGTACACATTCCTATTCCTCATTGTACATCATCATTACTTGTACACATTCCTATTCCTCATTGTACATCATCACTACTTGTACACATTCCTATTTCTCATTGTACATCATCATTACTTGTACACATTCCTATTTCTCATTGTACATCATCATTACTTGTACACATTCCTATTCCTCATTATACATCATCATTACTTGTACACAATCCTATTCCTCATTGTACATCATCATTACTTGTACACATTCCTATTCCTCATTGTATATCATCACTACTTGTACACATTCCTATTTCTCATTGTACATCATCATTACTTGTACACATTCCTATTTCTCATTGTACATCATCATTACTTGTACACATTCCTATTCCTCATTGTACACCATCATTCCTTTTACACATCCCTATTCTTTCTTGTACATTATCATTCTTTGTACACATTTCTATTTCTTCTTGTACATCATCATTCCTTGTATATCATTCCTATTAGTCCCAGTACATATTCTATCATTGTACATAATTCTTTTTAGTCCTTGTACATCATCATTCCTCATGTTTCACTTCTATTAGACCTTGTACATCATCAGTCTTCATGTTACACTTCTATTAGTCCTTGTACATCATCATTCCTCATGTTTCACTTCTATTAGTCCTTGTACATCATCATTCCTCATGTTTCACTTCTATGAGTCCTTGCACATCATCATTCCTCATATATCACTCCTATTAGTCCTTGTACATCATCATTCCTCATGTTTCACTTCTATTAGTCCTTGTACATCGTCATTCTTCATATATCACTCCTATTAGTCTTTGTACATCATCATTCCTCATATATCACTTATATTAGTCCTTGTACATCAACATTCCTCATGTTTCACTTCTATTAGACCTTGTACAATATCATTCTTCATATATCACTCCTATTAGTCCTTGTACATCATCATTCCTCATGTTTCACTCCTATTAGTCCTTTTACATCATCATTCCTCATGTTTCACTTCTATTAGTCCTTGTACATCGTCATTCTTCATATATCACTCCTATTAGTCCTTGTACATCATCATTCCTCATGTTTCACTTCTATTAGTCCTTGTACATCGTCATTCTTCATATACCACTCCTATTAGTCCTTGTGCATCATCATTCCTCATGTTTCACTTCTATTAGTCCTTGTACATCGTCATTCTTCATATATCACTCCTATTAGTCCTTGTACATCATCATTCTTCATATATAACTCCTATTAGTCCTCGTACATCATCATTCCTCATATTTCACTTCCATTAGTCCTTGTACATCATCATTCTTCATATTTCACTCCTATTAGTCTTTGTACATCATCATTCCTCATGTTTCACTTCTATTAGTCCTTGTACATCATTATTCTTCATATATAACTCCTATTAGTCCTTGTATATCTTCATTCTTCATATATAACTCCCATTAGTCCTTGTACATCATCATTCCTCATGTTTCACTTCTATTAGTCCTTGTACATTATCATTCTTCATATATCACTCCTATTAGTCCTTGTACATCATCATTCTTCATGTTTCACATCTATTAGTCCTTGTACATCGTCATTCTTCATATATCACTTATATTAGTCCTTGTACATCAACATTCCTCATGTTTCACTTCTATTAGTCCTTGTACATCATCATTCCTCATGTTTCACTTCTATTAGTCCTTGCACATCATCATTCCTCATATATCACTCCTATTAGTCCTTGTACATCATCATTCCTCATGTTTCACTTCTATTAGTTCTTGTACATCATCATTTTTCATGTTTCACTTCTATTAGTCCTTGCACATCATCATTCTTCATATATCACTCCTATTAGTCCTTGTACATAATCATTCCTCATGTTTCACTTCTATTAGTCCTTGTACAATATCATTCTTCATATATAACTCCCATTAGTTCTTATACATCATCATTCCTCATATATCACTTCTATTAGTCCTTGTACATCATCATTCCTCATGTTTCACTTCTATTAGTCCTTGTACATCGTCATTCTTCATATATCACTCCTATTAGTCCTTGTACATCATCATTCTTCATATATAACTCCTATTAGTCCTCGTACATCATCATTCCTCATGTTTCACTTCCATTAGTCCTTGTACATCATCACTCTTCATATATCACTCCTATTAGTCTTTGTACATCATCATTCCTCATGTTTCACTTCTATTAGTCCATTTACATCATCATTCTTCATATATAACTCCTATTAGTCCTTGTACATCTTCATTCTTCATATATAACTCCCATTAGTCCTTGTACATCATCATTCCTCATGTTTCACTTCTATTAGTCCTTGTACATTATCATTCTTCATATATCACTCCTATTAGTCCTTGTACATCATCATTCCTCATGTTTCACTTCTATTAGTCCTTGTACATCGTCATTCTCATATATCACTCCTATTAGTCCTTGTACATCATCATTCTTCATATATAACTCCCATTAGTCCTTGTACATCATCATTCCTCATGTTTCACTTCTATTAGTCCTTGTACATTATCATTCTTCATATATCACTCCTATTAGTCCTTGTACATCATCATTCCTCATGTTTCACTTCTATTAGTCCTTGTACATCGTCATTCTCATATATCACTCCTATTAGTCCTTGTACATCATCATTCTTCATATATAACTCCTATTAGTCCTCGTACATCATCATTCCTCATGTTTCACTTCTATTAGTCCTTGTACATCGTCATTCTTCATATATCACTCCTATTAGTCCTTGTACATCATCATTCCTCATGTTTCACTTCTATTAGTCCTTGTACATCGTCATTCTTCATATATCACTCCTATTAGTCCTTGTACATCATCATTCCCCATGTTTCACATCTATTAGTCCTTGTACATCGTCATTCTTCATATATCACTTATATTAGTCCTTGTACATCAACATTCCTTATGTTTCACTTCTATTAGTCCTTGTACATCATCATTCCTCATGTTTCACTTCTATTAGTCCTTGCACATCATCATTCCTCATATATCACTCCTATTAGTCCTTGTACATCATCATTCCTCATGTTTCACTTCTATTAGTTCTTGTACATCATCATTTTTCATGTTTCACTCCTATTAGTCCTTGTACATCTTCATTCTTCATATATAACTCCCATTAGTCCTTGTACATCATCATTCCTCATGTTTCACTTCTATTAGTCCTTGTACATTATCATTCTTCATATATCACTCCTATTAGTCCTTGTACATCATCATTCCTCATGTTTCACTTCTATTAGTCCTTGTACATCGTCATTCTCATATATCACTCCTATTAGTCCTTGTACATCATCATTCTTCATATATAACTCCCATTAGTCCTTGTACATCATCATTCCTCATGTTTCACTTCTATTAGTCCTTGTACATTATCATTCTTCATATATCACTCCTATTAGTCCTTGTACATCAACATTCCTCATGTTTCACTTCTATTAGTCCTTGTACATCGTCATTCTCATATATCACTCCTATTAGTCCTTGTACATCATCATTCTTCATATATAACTCCTATTAGTCCTCGTACATCATCATTCCTCATGTTTCACTTCTATTAGTCCTTGTACATCGTCATTCTTCATATATCACTCCTATTAGTCCTTGTACATCATCATTCCTCATGTTTCACTTCTATTAGTCCTTGTACATCATCATTCTTCATATATCACTCCTATTAGTCCTTGTACATAATCATTCCTTATGTTTCACTTCTATTAGTCCTTGTACAATATCGTTCTTCATATATCACTCCTATTAATCCTTATACATCATCATTCCTCATATATCACTTCTATTAGTCCTTGTACATCATCATTCTTCATATATCACTCCTATTAGTCCTTGTACATCATCATTCCTCATGTTTCACTTCTATTAGTCCTTTTACATCATCATTCCTCATGTTTCACTTCTATTAGTCCTTGTACATCATCATTCTTCATATATCACTCCTATTAGTCCTTATACATCATCATTCCTCATATATCACTTCTATTAGTCCTTGTACATCATCATTCCTCATGTTTCACTTCTATTAGTCCTTGTACATCGTCATTCTTCATATATCACTCCTATTAGTCCTTGTACATCATCATTCTTCATATATAACTCCTATTAGTCCTCGTACATCATCATTCCTCATGTTTCACTTCCATTAGTCCTTGTACATCATCACTCTTCATATATCACTCCTATTAGTCTTTGTACATCATCATTCCTCATGTTTCACTTCTATTAGTCCATTTACATCATCATTCTTCATATATAACTCCTATTAGTCCTTGTACATCTTCATTCTTCATATATAACTCCCATTAGTCCTTGTACATCATCATTCCTCATGTTTCACTTCTATTAGTCCTTGTACATTATCATTCTTCATATATCACTCCTATTAGTCCTTGTACATCATCATTCCTCATGTTTCACTTCTATTAGTCCTTGTACATCGTCATTCTCATATATCACTCCTATTAGTCCTTGTACATCATCATTCTTCATATATAACTCCTATTAGTCCTCGTACATCATCATTCCTCATGTTTCATTTCTATTAGTCCTTGTACATCGTCATTCTTCATATATCACTCCTATTAGTCCTTGTACATCATCATTCTTCATATATAACTCCTATTAGTCCTCGTACATCATCATTCCTCATGTTTCACTTCTATTAGTCCTTGTACATCGTCATTCTTCATATATCACTCCTATTAGTCCTTGTACATCAACATTCCTCATGTTTCACCTCTATTAGTCCTTGTACATCATCATTCCTCATGTTTCACTTCTATTAGTCCTTGCACATCATCATTCCTCATATATCACTTCTATTAGTCCTTGTACATCATCATTCCTCATGTGTCACTTCTATTAGTTCTTGTACATCATCATTTTTCATGGTTCACTTCTATTAGTCCTTGCACATCATCATTCTTCATATATCACTCCTATTAGTCCTTGTACATAATCATTCCTCATGTTTCACTTCTATTAGTCCTTGTACAATATCATTCTTCATATATCACTCCTATTAGTCCTTATACATCATCATTCCTCATATATCACTTCTATTAGTCCTTGTACATCATCATTCTTCATATATCACTCCTATTAGTCCTTGTACATCATCATTCCTCATGTTTCACACCTATTAGTCCTTGCACATCATCATTCCTCATGTTTCACTTCTATTAGTCCTTGTACATCGTCATTCTTCATACATCACTCCTATTAGTCCTTGTACTTCATCATTCCTTGTACGTCATTCCTATTAAAACAGATGGTCTCTTTGCAGTAGTATAACTATAACTTCACTTATTATTTTACGATTGTAAGACTTAATTACCGAACAATATTGGTAGTACGGTATTAGGGTACTATATCTAGTTTTCTAATGTGTTTGTAGCGTCACTATCTAATGTAATAGGTTTGATGTAACATCACTTATGATGATGACATAAGTCATTGGAACGCGTACGAAATTTAAGTTTTATAATTGTGAGTTGTGTATATTTCTTTTATTTGTAATTCAAATTAAATTAGGATTAAATTATCATAGTCGTCCTACAAATGTTATATTACGTAAATATATTGCAAAGGTTATAAATCCATGTACGAGTACATATTCCTTGTTTTAAAGTGTTACAATTTCACGTGCGAGCCTTTACGATTCACTTCTGTGTATTCACGTGTAATATCTGTTAATCATTTATCATTAAAGTGTTATCGGCAACATGTGCGGATTACAAACGTATCCGTGGCTGGATAGAACGAATGAAGGGCGTTGCAAATATTTAACTTGCGTTTGTAAACAACCTGGATTTACTCCCCATTCCTCCTGTCCCGCTCCACTAACAGCCGCTTATACAAAAGTATACTTTATGCTTCTCAAATAAAAGCCTCAGCCTATGCACATTTTTGTAAAAAAGTATACACATAGCTACTTATAAAAGTTCGACTTTCAGATTAAGTACATTATGTACACAACGCAACTACTGTACATTCAAGTCTAGCAAAAGACATACATGGAAAATATTCCTATCACCCTCCTGAAAAAAACATATTGTTTGTTTTTATTATAAAGGAATATAAATATGCACTTGCGTGTAAAAAAGCAAGTTACACAGAGTCTGATTTCATTTACCTAGTTTTATATAAATTTTTATTTAACTAATTGTTACGTATTTAAAATTAATATAGACTCATTTCTTTTATTTAAACCCGCCGCAAAAGTCAGACAAAGCTCACCCGTGATAAGGTTGGTTCTGCAGTTTGAACCAGGCAGAGCACGTTAGACCTTTCCAGAGTGTATACCGATACCCTACGTTCTAATATATTATTATACTTTTCAATCTCCGTACCTTAGGTACTAGAATACGTGAATGTAACTATTTTATTAATGTTTATACCGATTGTGACCAGTGCGGGGAATACGAACAAGTTTTCTGGCCAGAAATCGCTTATTTAATACGCGAGTGTCATAAGTGTGTATTCCACGGTGCACGTAAGTACAAGTCCTCCGAAAAACTATTGTTACCAAACACTATTTTTTTTTTTTGTTTCTTCACAAACAATTATTTAATTAATTTTTACTAGAATGAAGTTTGAAACAAAAAGAAGTTGACCTTGAACTTATGTTGTAAGTAGTTTTTGCAAACGAATTTTTTCATAAACACATTTATGTTTTTAAAATTGACACTAAACGTGAGACTTATTCAATGAACTCTCGTTGGAAAAAAGATAACGATTTTATTCGCAATTTCTCAACTTCGGCTGTGGTTAATGATCTTGTTTCTCGCATAAATTACACTGTTGCTTCAATAGAAGCGAAACAAGCTGCTAGGCAAAAACCGAAGCTAGCTCTTCACTCTCGTCGCAAATCCCACTGCGACTTCCAAAATTGGAACTCAAACATTTCACGGGTGATCCATTTGAATAGATTTCGTTCAAAAATCTCTTTGACTCTACCATACATAAAAATACATCTCTCAATGCTGTCACCAAGCTACAGTATTTGCTCAGTGTACTCTCAGGTGAACCATTAAAATTAATTAACTCTTTACCTATTTCGGAAGTTAATTATCAAGTCGCGTATGACCTTCTTATAGAGAGATATCATTCTCCAAGACGATTAATGTCAATTCATCTCAATAGAATTCTCGACTTGCCGAATATCAATTACACTTCTAACCAAATGCGTAACTTTGTTACAAGCTACACAGAGAACACCCAAGCCTTGTAGGGGCTACAAATTGATATCACGAGTGACGTGATCCCTTATTGTCAGCGATGAGTATATGCAAGCTGGATTCAACTATACTGAAGAAGCTTGAACAATCACGGGATAACACGTCGACCCTGGCAACACCTGCGGAAATTATCTACTTCCTCTCACAAAAATGTATTGAACTTGAACACGCGACACTACATTCCTCTTCAACTATCAACCCTAACTCAAAACCTTCAAACTCACCTCAAATTTCAAAGGGAAAACAGTTAATGTATAAGACTCAGGTTAACCGAAAGGGGACTTCGCTGGTGACTTGTAACTCTGTCAATGACACAGCGTCTGAGACAAAGCATCCTTTATGTTTTCTGTGTAAAGGAACAGACCATAAAATCTATTCATGCCTTAAGCTTCAGGCCGAATTTCCAACAGAGCATTTGAAGATCGCGAAGTCGTATAGTACTTCATGTTTGGGCGCTCACAGTGTAAAGTAATGTAAATCCAAATCGACTTGTTTTCAATGTAAAAGGAAACATCACACTTGTCTCCATTTCGACAACGATCAGCATACACCATTAAAGTCCTCTCTTTCCCAGGACCAAGGTGTAACAGAAGTTGTTCAGTCACCTATTAGTATGACTTCTCAGGCGACTAATCCTGCCTATCAAAGTACAACTGTGCTCCTGGGCACACTTTTAGTAAAACTCTCCTCTCCTACCGGGGCGACCTATGTTTTCCGGGCTCTGGTCGACTCAGGAAGCCGATCCTCATTTATCTCAGAGCAAGTTAGCTCAACTAATATGTGTAACTCGAACGAGAAGTAATCACATTGTTGGACTTTCTCAAACTCTTACTCGCTCAAGGGGCATGACCTCTTTAGGCGTGCACACTCTCGATGGCACAGTAATAGCTGCCAAACATAATTTTCTCATTCTCGATAAAATTTGCGTCGATTTACTTCGTACTCACATTGACGTTAAAGTACTAAATAAGGTACAATCTTATACGCTTGCCGACCCTACTTTTCATTTGCCCAGCCCCATTGATATTCTTCTGGGCGGCGCTCTTTTTCCTTTAATATTGACTCCAACTACGCATTCTCTCGGCTCTAATATGCCGTGCCTGATAGGCACTCACTTTGGATTCATGGTTATGGGAGAAGCTCCATGTCTGCCTACCTGTGAAAGGGAATCTAGTGCTAGTATGTCCACCACATTACTCACGGTGAATGACTTGGAACTGCACAACTCTCTGCAAAAATGCTGGCAATATGAAGAAGTGCCCTTCACCTCAAAACTCTCACTACATGATCAAGCATGTGAAGCTCATTATGTCGCTACTCATACACGCGAGAGTTCAGATCGTTACTGTGTCCGACTTCCTTTCAAACAAGATAAACCTCCTGTCGGGACTTTTCGCGGGAACGCGGAAGTACGATTAAAATCTCTCGAACAAAGGATCATTTCTAAGCCTGGCTTCAAGCCACTTTATGCAGAATTCATGTCTGACTATTTGACTTCTGGACACATGATACTTGCCCAAAACACTCAGCTCAGTTCACCTCACTACTTGTTACCTCATCATGGGGCTCTAAAGGAATCCAGCACCACTACTCGCCTTCGAACAGTCTTTGATGCCAGTGCAAAAACATCCAACGGTTTCTCTCTCAACGACACCCTGTGGACAGGACAGAAAATGCAGACCACCATTTGTGATCGGTTACTCATGTTTTGCTATCATGTGGTTTTTACTTGCGATATACGTCAGATGTATCGTCAGATCAAAGCCCACCCTGATGATCAACCTTATCAGCTGATCCTATGGAGGAACCATGTTGATCAACCTATTTCCACTTATCAATTGACCACAGTAACCTATGGACTTAGTTGTTCACCTTACCTGGCGATAAGAACTCTTCATCAGCTCGCCTTCGATGAAGGTGCTTCATTCCCTCAGGCTGCCGAAGTACTCCGCAAACAAACGTTTGTAGACGACATTATTGCGGGTGGTGATTGCATTGATGAGGCCTCTCATTTGAAAACTCAGCTCATTTCTCTTTTACTTCGAGGGGGCTCGAATTGCGCAAATGGACTACTAACGCTTATCAACTATTACAGGATCTTCCAGACGAACACCTAGAGACACCCACGTTTCTTCAGGATACCGCACAACCTCATTTTAATATTCTCGGACTTCATAGCTCATCCTCTTCGGACGCTTTTACTTACCATTTGAATTTTCCTCGAAAGTCTAAAACTAAATGCTAAGTGCTCAGCGTTATCGCTCAAATTTATGACCCTTGTGATTTCCTTTCGCCTGTTGTCATGTGGGCGAAATGTTTTATGCAGCTCCTCTGGACAAAAGGGTTAGACAGGGACCAATCCCTACCACCTGAACTTCTAACTCAGTGGCAAACATTTGCAAAGACTTCTTATTGTTTAAAAAATATTGTAATTCCTCGCGTTTTACGCTTGAGTCACTCGCCTAACATTGAGTTACACGGTTTCTCAGATGATTCTGAAAGCGGATACGCTGCTGTCATTTACTTAAGATGTCAGGTTAGCGACAACTCGGTGGTAATTCGGCAGCTATTGTCGAAGACTCGGGTAGCCCCACTGAAAAAACTCACTGTACCTCGCTTGGAGCTAAGTGCTGCTCATTTACTCGCCCAATCACTGGCGTATATTATCTCTCTTTACAACAAAATAATGGAATTTTCCTCTATTTGTCTATGGTGCGATTCGAAAGTAATACTGACTTGGATACAAACACCTCCTTATCGACTCAAAACCTTTGTCGCCAATCGGGTAGCGCACGTTCAAGAATTATTGCCTTCTCATTATTGGACGCCCGTATCGAGTGAACACAATCCCGCTTACTGCGCGTCACGTGGATTACTTCCTTCATACCTACCTCAACATAAATTATGGTAGTACGGACCCTCTTGGTTACAACAGTCTCATGATAACTGGCCTATACTCTGACAGTACAGACACTCTGACAGTACATAATCTACGCTCTATTCGAACCATCAAGGCATATATCTGTGTCTTTGTTTGCCTTGTCACCAAGGCTGTTCACATTGAGGTGGTCACTGATCTCTCGACGGACGCGTTCATCACAGCATTCTCTCGATTTGTGTCTAGACGAGGTCTTTGTCAACACATCTATTCCGACTGTGGAACAAACTTTGTGGGAGCTGACAATGCTCTGCGATCTCTACTCAGGACCTCAGGACAAGGTCTCGTTTGTAAATTTTCATTTAAACGTGGAGTTAATTTCCACTTCAATCTTCCTGCTGCACCTCATCAAGCGCAATTAAAAGCGCTAAACATCACTTGCGTCGCGTCATAGGTGAACACGTTCTATCTCTCTCCGAATTCATGACTCTGACAACTCAAGTCGAGTCAATCCTCAACTCTCGACCACTCAGACCTTTGTCTAACGATCCTTCAGATCTCACTGCTCTGACCTCGGTACACTTTTTAATTGGAGCTCCACTCGTCGCCGTACCCGAAAGAAATCTGGCTGAAGTCCCTACTAATCGACTTAAGCATTGGAACCTCGTCCATGCTTTTCACCAATGTGTGTGGAAAAGGTGGCAGCTGGAATATGTTCACACTCTACAGCAGCGGACCAAATGGACGGAAACGACAGACAACCTGCGTATGGGCGACCTAGTGCTAGTGCATCAACCTACTCTGCCTCTCTCTTGGCCATTGGCAAGAGTGATACAAGTGGTCCCTGGCACGGACGGTGTGGTGCGAGTTGTTCAGCTCAAGACACAGCAAGGACTTATAACTCGACCTTCTCATAAGGTTTCCCCCCTGCCCATTAGTGCAGAACATACTTATTATTTTTCCTCATGTCTCTAGAAAAGTAATTTTTATTTTTATTAGTGTATATTTGTTTTTTGTAAAAACTCTCATTTTGTTTATTGTTAATTATTGTTTTTTTCTCTCATGCTGGGGTAGCTTATATTGTATTCTTCTTTGAATCCTAGGAGGAGTCAAGGCCCCCGGTATGTTACGTAATTTTCTTTAAATTAAATATAATTTAAAAACCATTGAAAATGCTTCAGAGAGGGACTCCTTATCGGCCAACTTTTGTCCCTTGCAAGGTTCGGTACGAGACAGTTCATTTCAAGACGTGGGTATAACGACATCCCTCCCGTCACTCTCGACGTGACGTAGATTCTCGTGAGTTCTAAGCAAGGCTCGGTTTAGATCACACATATTTCCCGTTACGCTCTACGTGACGTAGATTCTCGTGAGTTCTAAGCAAGGCTCGGTTTAGATCACACATATTTCCCGTTACGCTCTACGTGACGTAGATTCTCGTGAGTTCTAAGCAAGGCTCGGTTTAGATCACACATATTTCCCGTTACGCTCTACGTGACGTAGATTCTCGTGAGTTCTAAGCAAGGCTCGGTTTAGATCACACATATTTCCCGTTACGCTCTACGTGACGTAGATTCTCGTGAGTTCTAAGCAAGGCTCGGTTTAGATCACACATATTTCCCGTTACGCTCTACGTGACGTAGATTCTCGTGAGTTCTAAGCAAGGCTCGGTTTAGATCACACATATTTCCCGTTACGCTCTACGTGACGTAGATTCTCGTGAGTTCTAAGCAAGGCTCGGTTTAGATCACACATATTTCCCGTTACGCTCTACGTGACGTAGATTCTCGTGAGTTCTAAGCAAGGCTCGGTTTAGATCACACATATTTCCCGTTACGCTCTACGTGACGTAGATTTTGCTTTCTTTGTTTCTCCCGTCGTGTGGCGAAGATATTATTAGCATAAATAAATAGTGTGATTATTTTAAATTATATGTGATTTCTCTTAAGTTACTTAGGTAAGTGATAAGTGCGTGAAAGGGTGCACCCGAACAACTGTCCCTCATCCGACAGGAAGGACAAGTGGTGGTACTTCGCCCAGTGAGGTATGTGCGATAGCTGTTAACTTTTTCCATTTATTGAGTATTTAAGGTCATCCGGAAAACTATGCCGTTACATGGCAAAATATTTAACACCGATAATTTAATCTTTAAATATGTTGTTATTAAATACGCTATAAGAGAAACTGTAAGAGTTATTTTCATAAAAACCTTTGTCCATTACTTTGGACACTCTGCAGTAATGTTCCTTCCCTTTACACCACACACTCTCTTTCTCTCTCTCTCTCTCTCTTTCTCTCTCTCTCTCTCTCTCTCTCTCTCTCTCTCTCTCTCTCTCTCTATATATATATATATATATATATATATATATATATATATATATATATATATGAACCTGCTGTTCTTGCATGTAATTGAATTATTTTATAATATCTTAATTTCATTACTTTTTTTATTTTAAGGTATATTTTCAACAACAACTTATTCAACATTATTTTATTTGAGTGTGATTGAAAGTTATTTATTATTTTACAAATTTAATTTCCATTCCTAAAAAGACATCTCAAAACAAAATTTTGTAAATAGACGATTGACCATTTAACTATCCATAGTTAAAAAAACGTTTGTGTAATACTTAATTAATATTTTTAGTGCCATATGTTTATCTCAAAATGAACAAATGTTTCTGATCACCATGGGAAACAAATGTGCACAAAATTACTCTATTATTGAAGATTAAAATTATCAACAGCATATGGTCATTTCCAGATGAACATACGGTGTTAAATATATATAATTTAGTATATTGCAAAACTGTATTAGAAACTGATTTTAAACTACTTAGCTAAGTGAATACGTACTTGCTTACTTGCTGACGCGTTTCAAAACGATCGTTCCTTTTACGAAGCTAACTCTCTACTGGCGGCATTTTGGAAGTTTACAAACGGTATGACGGGGATAGATTTATGACAGTGTATTAGAAAAATATAAATGCATTTTTTTTCACGTACTACTGCAAATCAGTAATCACGGACACTAAATTTAAAACCAACATTACGTGTCTCGCTAAACCTCTTCAAACTATAGCGTTATAGTTTGTTGCCCGATTTAATATTTTGAGGCCAAGAATTACAACACAACAATGGAATTTTAAGTTAATATCTGTCCAAACAAACACAACAGTAGAGGAACCAAATAATATCATCAGATGATATAAATAACAGGTTTAATATTCTATAATTGATAGGTTAAAGTTCAGATTCATTTTGTTCACGTCCACAATTCCTGACAGGCAGCAATGACGTTATCTATTTAATTTATCCTACAAATTAAAATACAATTGTTAATAATAACTACTGAATGGTTTTATATTTTAAAATGGTTTGATTGCAGATACTTTATGAATAACGTTTATGATATATAAGGGTCAAGTTAACTTAGGTAATAAATATTTTGAAGTGATAACTTCTTTACGCGCAGTGAACAAAACATGAGATTAAATCATTGCTTTCCCGTCACGCTATTTCTGTAACGCATACTTTACAGTATATATTTCCGTCAGAGTAGGCTATATGTCACCTTTAAGTGTATTACATGATTTCATGTAACAGCTGATTTTATGTTATAGGTTAAGTTGTACAACATCCGTTTTACAAGTAGATTATTATGAAATAGTTTTGATAATTTATTAAATGTATTAATTAATTTAAATTTTCATAAATATAAATACAAATAAATAAAAACATGGTTGACGCGTCAAAGAACTTTACTCAACATCAACCGTGTTTTTATTTAACAAAATTTTGTGAGTGTACACCTCATCAACACTCAATACAAATAATTCAATATAACAACAGTAATAAGTTGCGTATTTTTAATCCAATTTTTGAAAGTAAAGCCTTATCAGACCCGTCTTATACTTTTTAAAGATCTGATTTGAACTCTCGTTAACAAAATGTATTTACTAACATATAATTACCCAAATTATATTAGTTATTGTTGTTTTTGTTACCCACATTAATTTATTATTAATGACAGTAAATATTAGTTTTTTTAAATACATTCCTCAAATAAAGATGTAAAAATTTAATGAAAAATGTATAATTTCATATTTTCGAAAATTTTCATTGAAAACATTTTGCAAAACTATTAGCTCTATTTTGTTATTACTTCTGTCGGAACTCCCCCTATTGCCATTTTATTTTGTAGTGTATTGCTGAAAATTTAATAGACATTTTTAAATGCTTGTATCTGTATTGTTGTTCTAGAGTGAACATTCCTCCAATTTAATTATAACTAACAGAACGTGGGAAATATTTTTCAATGCCAGGAATCAAATGTTTTCACAGAAAGTCTCCACCTTTACAAAAGTTATACGCAGATAACTATTAATATTAAATTGAATGTCCTTATTGATTGATTAATCAGTTGAAGGGATGTTCAGAGGTAAATAGTTTTAGAAGCTCAGCCGTTTATCAACGAAGAGGTATAATAATAAATATTTTTGGACAATATTAATCAATCGGGTAGAAAACGCAGAACCAAATAATGAACCTTTTCAAAGTAAATATTTACAGATTATAATTTTAAATATATAAAATGGAATAACATGATTCACGAGATAGAATTCTAACAACGCATGTGTAACCAAATCAGTTTATTATCCGTAAAAAATTGTAAACGTTTATCCGGTGTAAACAATTATACTAAACTTTAATATCTCAAGAACTGTAAACATTTGTTTTAACGACTTTGTTTTCTAAACGAGAGATTGCATTTCATACTTATTAGTCCGCGATGCGAAATAGGTTAGTAGTATATCCGGAGATATAAAATATATTAATAATTTATTATTAGCATTCTTATATGCATTATATTTAAAAGCTAAAGCAAATTATACTGTATATATATATATATATATATATATATATATATATATATATATATATATATTATGTTGGGTTAAGTTATAGAATAATTAGATATTTCATATTTTTTTCATTAATTGTTTAGTAGACAAATACTAATTTCCTATTCCTTTTTTTATCAAATCAAATTTGATAATCCGTTCATAATATTTTAATGAACTTTTTAAAATTACTTATATATATATATATATATATATATATATATATACATATATTTGTTTGTTCTATATCCTAAATAATTGTAAATTTTTAAGTATCACTTACTCTATAGTAATTAATTTAGGAAGTATTTTTAAAATTATAATTAGTATTTATTGAATGTTTAATTCGCTCTTCTGAAACCTAATTCCAAAAACGTAACTCCTTATGGCGAGATAAGACCTACATTTTATTTATAGAATTATAATTTTAAATATAAACTTAATAATAGAATTAAATTATGAATATAAATTTATAGCCACTTCTTCCACCTATTTCATATAAGTATAGTAAAATAACTTTAGGGCCAGTATTCAGTAAAGCTCTTCCATTTCAATATTATTTTTTTAAATTTTAATTTTATGAAATGAAGGATATTAAAGTTTTTAAACAAATATATCTCATTGATTATATAAATGATAAATTAAATATCACTTGTCTTTCATTTATGTATTTTACATTCTGATTTAAGTTTGGTTAAATAAGTTAACAATATTTTTTTTTCAGCCAAATATCTTTATACAGCAATTTTTTAATTACCAATGGTAACAACCTATTTTTAAATACGAATTTGTTATTTATCAAATTCGTTAATTTTGTTTTTTTAGGTATCTTCTGGAATTTCTCAATTAATAATTAGGTAGTTAAATTTGGAGAATGCTTAATAATAACATTTCTTATAAAAGTACGAAGCTAGTAGTATAAGACCGAACTTATATTTTGGCCAATTACCTGAACCTGATTTAGCTGCCATTGGCTCGATGGCTGTTGCTATTTGACTCATGGTAAAAGCTGCCCCCTTCTCATGTCCTGATTGCATGTTCGGTAAAAAGAGACAACTCCTAGGGAAAATCACTTCCACTATGGTTAGCGATGATTAAATAACCACCTTTTTACGATGACCCGGATGCTTTCTAACAGCATCCCTGGTGATACAAACGTGTGCGGATACAGAATTATTTATTGTTTTGCTGAAATATTTCGTCTCCTTCGTACGTACGCGGCTAAATATATTCGAAGTTCAAACTTAAGCTATTTGTCCCTAGCTCTGGTATAATATGATTTTTTTGTCAATATGTTTATTGTTTTTCTGATAATAATTACTTTGTTCAACAATGTTGTTGTACCATAAAGACGTTAATTAGGTTTTACCGAAGTATTAAGTTTAGTGAGAAATAAATATAGGTAAATCTTTCTCTATATACTTAATTATAGAGTTATATAGTTAATTTTGTATTATTACTTTTCTAATAATTACATTTTATTAGTTTTATTGATTAGGTTATATAATCAGTCATAAATTGATGTATTAAAAACTATTTAAATTATATTTTTTGTTACAACTGTCCTATATTTTAAATTCGCAATTAGATTTGAGTGAATCTATTGACAAGGGAAAGGTTTAAATATGAAAACGTCAAAAACAAGTTCTAAAATGACATATATATATATTTTTGTGGCTGTACTTTGACGGATTTTAAGTAAAGTAGTCTATATACTGACGACAACGAAAGCCATTATCATTCTATGCAGAGTTTCTTGATATTTACTTTTCTCGATTCCCTCATTCTTGCACTAAAAGCATTAGCAATGTGTCGGTAGGGCTTATTTCGCAAAGCAGGAAGTCTGTTGGTGGCAGCTAAGTCTCTTACCGGCATTGTGGAGCGTAACATGGGGGAGATAAATTGAATATATTCATTGTTAATAATATGACTGTGTCTTGTTGTTTAGTGAATTGTTTTTATAAACGATTTATTTTGCTTGATAGTTTTTAATCAAATGCTATTAAGTTAGTTTCATGGCATTCATTATTCTCGTGGATGCAGTGAAACAGTTTCAAATTATTGAAAATACAATTTTAATTAAGTAGTGCCCAAAATATAATTTATAATAGTTGTAGTTGTACGTAGATTCTTTTACTAATAGTAAGCGAAACATATTTTCTTACAAATATTTATTTTTCATATATTTATATTGTGCTTGATGTAAATATGTTTCACATAAATTCTTTCTCATTTTTCATTTTACCTATTCATTTACAAACCTTTCAACGTTTTCATAACCGATTGTTGTGCACTGGAATCAAACTACTTGTTCAGATAGATGTGTAACTCCGCCGTAGCCTGGTCCCAAGCCCAGGTTGAGAAAGGAGGAGGGTTGGGCGTGGGGCTTGCCCCCACCCTTTAAAACACATTTCCAACGAAGCGTCAAAGATATATATATATATATATATATATATATATATATATATATATATATATATATATATATATATATATATATATGTCCGGACAGTCACTAAGGAAGCAACACAAGATTCGCCAATAGGACATTACACTTGGACTATGGAACGTTTTATCAACATACATACTCGTGTATACGGGATCTCCGACGTCTCCTAGAACAAATTGACCATAAGAACTGACATAACTGCAACCCAGGAGGTCAGACAGATCGGCAATGTGATTTTGGAAAAGCAGTACCACTCGGTTTACTGCAGTAGCCTTCCGAGGCAACAGATGTTTGGAACAGGGTTCATAGTGAAATGCAGAAGATTAAATGGTAGATTTTACAACAATAGGTCAAAAAATTATAAACTGGCATTTGGCTCTTAGGTAGAAATTGTGTATCAGTCATCTATAAAAACGGTAGCTCACCCGTCCCGTCTTAGCAATCCTATTAGCACGCCTTAGTGAACGCCCTATTTTTATTAGTTGTGATTTTTACTATACATTAAAAAGTATTAATAAGTAACAAAAGAATGAGTCAACTCATATGAGTCAGTGAACTCCAAGGGGCAATGTTTTTGAAAATGATCTGCGAGGACCTCCACCCTACCCTCGTGCCCAAGAGGCAGCTTAAACATTTTTACCTGTACAGCATTATGAGCTGCCATGGCTCTACTGAATCTGCCTCTGATGAGGCGAAGATGAATTCTATGACAACGGGATAAGACTATTGATGACTGTCCCTGGAGTTAGGATAATTCTTGGAGACTATAATGTCAAAAGAGGCATTGCACATTAAACTACACCTCATTGTGAAGATAAATGCAATATAATTATTGTTAAAAACATGACAGTATATTTTCATTTTATTGTATAGTTTTTGATAAATGATATATTTTGCTTGAAAGATTCTAATCAAATTATATTAGGTTTCTTTCATGGCACTCATTATTCTACTACATGGAAGAAAATACTTTCAAATTCTCAAAACATTTTTTTTTTAAATTTATATAAAAGTATAATGTATAATAGTTTGGTTTGTACGTAATTTCCTTTAGTAAAAGTTTGTAAGACGTATTCTTTTACAAATTTAGATTTTTCAGATATTTATTTTTGTATTTGATGCAAATATTTTCCTCTTAGTCTCTCTTTCATTTTCACTATACCTCTTCAATCACTAAAATCTAAACATTTACATAACCGATTGTTGTGCAGTGGAATTGAACTACGCAATGTTCAGGTAGAGTATGTGTGGGTGTGGAGCACAACGTAATGTATAAACCTTTTACTGCTTAGAAATAACTAGACGTGCTATTTACAGATGTTTATTGCCAAGTTGGAACAGTGTTATGTTGGTCTTTCTCATAAAGTAAAATCCCAATCAAACGCAGGCTGTTAATGAGGGTTCTACAGATTAGGCAGCTGGTTTACATTGCACTCCTGCGTAATGAAGTGTAATATTTGCTTAGTTTAACTTTGTACATCCCAAATAAAATCTCACCGCAGACACCATTTGAATGGTTAGCAATTATTTATCTAAAGCATTGGTTTAAACATGAATCTGCAGATAAAAGATTCAACCATCAAATTGCAATAAAAATCATTTGGAATTGAAAAATATTTGCAAATTTTCTATCCATTTTACAGTATATAAAGTTTATTGGATGGTAGGATTCATATGTTTGGGTTAATAAAAACATTTCGTGTACATAAATAATTTTGTTTTCCCAAGTGCTGTGGAATCCCAGGCGATTTCCCAGTAAACACTATTAACTACGACTCAACTGGTCACCAACTCTATGCGGCCACTTATTAATTAACACAAAGTACTTTTCCCCGTGTACATTTCGTTTAGGACTGGAGTGTATAATGAGCGCTGAAAGACAAACTCTTAGGGCTGCTAAGATATAGCTGTGGTCGTTGATCTGACAGCCTCCTTGATCAGACAGAGCACGGAAGAGACAGCAAGGAAGAGTCCTTGCTTAGGTGCCGGAGCCTTCACCATTGACAATTTACATTGATTTTTGTTCCAATTTATAATATTCTAATGAAATTCAATAATTTTCTTTTAGCCGTTCTTTTTTTTACAATTCTATTTTTATATTATTACACGTTCTGCAGTGAGGGCACATACTTTTATATCAAGTATTGTGTCCAATAATTTACTTAAGTTATAAGTTCGACACGTTTTACTCATAACGTTTAGTTATTGTCGATCGTAAAGGTCAAATGTATATTTGTTTCTTCTAATTTCTTTTATTTTAGTTTTAAAGCTTGAATTTCGATATCCATCAATGGCGGATGGACTTTCACATTGATTGAGCCCCAGTCAAGTGAACCACCGTTCGATTCCTTGATGTAGGGCCTACTGACAATTTTTGTGGTGTTTTTTCTAGCTTTCTAAAAGAAATTGGGTAAAATATAAGTTAAGTAACTTTATAACTTAAGTAATTGAAGTTAGTGTTTTTAAAACTAATTTGTAATGGTTTTGGTTAGTTGTCCTACTGAACTTTACAAAGTGAGTTTATTACAGTAAAAACCAATAATCAAAACTTGCACTCTACATTAACTCTCTATGTATATGTAGATTGCAGGCACGCTTAATAGGAAGTACTTAGCTTAGTTTAACATATATTTAAGGTTATTTCGATTTTATTTTGTTTAAATAACGTCATCAAATATTCACAAAAAATAACGTTTTGTGTTCACATATATCAACAAAAATATTGGGAATAAACACAAAAACAACTAATGTAAACAAAAATGATTTAAAGTCAATTTCTACTTAGGTAAACAAAGAAAGATTTTTAATTTTATTTACTTTTCATTAAGTAATTCATAGTAATTCACTATAAATAAACTGTTTATGTACATTTCGGTTACCAGGTAACCATCTTTAGAAGTACATAGTTTAACACATGTTTAAGGTAATTTGGATTGTATTTTGTTTAACTATTCTTATCTATTTTTCACAAAAAACTTACGTTTTTACACAAATAAGCAAAACTGTAGGCAAATAAATACGAAATCAGACATAGATAGTAATGTATTACCTTTAGATACTAACAGTGGCCTATTATTTAACAATAAATGTCTATATGCATAGCGAGATACAATAAATAATTTTACTTTAGCGTATCAAAAACCTAAATTCAGTAACTAGTATAAGTAGCTAGCACGAGGAAATCGGAAATAAAGGCATTTCAATAAATTCTTCACCTGAAAAACAAACATGGACAGCATTTACCTTTGTTGTTATATGATGAAAATACTTGAAACGTTTGGGTATTCTAATATTGGGTTAATTGTCAGTATTATAATTTTTCGTATTTTGGTACATTGATTTACTTTTCA
Source organism: Prosapia bicincta (assembly GCA_036971475.1). Lineage (NCBI taxonomy): Eukaryota > Metazoa > Arthropoda > Insecta > Hemiptera > Cercopidae > Prosapia > Prosapia bicincta. The sequence continues at coordinate 38,186,552 of JBAIZL010000010.1, read as the reverse complement.
GTTTGACTTAATCCTGCAAAAAGCATAAATTGATTAAATAAAAAACCAATATGCCACAGTTGAATATTTATTTATGTAACCCGCCGAGGCTGGCATTCACGAGCTGCTACTACACACCTATAACGTAATTTAATTGCGAAGTTATTAAATATTTCAGTGTTCTAATATTGTTACTGCCGCGCCTCACAATAGCTTAATTAAATCCGACTTTCCTGCGACAAATCCACCCCGCCAGACCGAAGCCATGTCACAGGCATCACATTTTTTTCAATACAAAACGAATTTCATAATTCAATAGTCATTTTTTGTAGAAGCAGCTTTAAATTTTATAAAATCCATTCAATTTTTGTTTTAAAGATTTATGATGTATACAATATGGATTCTCTCTTTCTCTTTCCTCCCCTTCCTCTCTGGCATTTCAAAATTACTTCGTTAAATATTGAGCTTTACAGTAAACAAAAAAAAGTAAATAAAATATTAAATTTCTAAATATATATTATGGCGTTTAGTTAAATAATTTACAAAAACAATTAAACCTAAAATTACGCCATGTTCTTTTATAGCTACTAAGCCATGATGTACAAACACTAATAGCAATGATTTACAAGGAATAACGATGTACAGGGACTAATAGGAATGTGTACAAGCAATAATAATATACAAGGAGTAATAGGAATGATGTACAAGGAATAACGATGTACAGGGACTAATAGGAATGTGTACAAGCAATAATAATATACAAGGAGTAATAGGAATGTGTACAAGGAATAAAAATATACAAGGAGTAATAGGAATGTGTACAAGGAATAAAAATATACAAGGAGTAATAGGAATGATGTACAAGGAATGATGATGCACAGGGACTAATAGCAATGATTTACAAGGAATAACGATGTACAGGGACTAATAGGAATGTGTACAAGCAATAATAATATACAAGGAGTAATAGCAATGATGTACAAGGAATAACGATGTACAAGGACTAATAGGAATGTGTACAAGCAATAATAATATACAAGGAGTAATAGGAATGTGTACAAGGAATAAAAATATACAAGGAGTAATAGGAATGTGTACAAGGAATAAAAATATACAAGGAGTAATAGGAATGATGTACAAGGAATGATGATGCACAGGGACTAATAGCAATGATTTACAAGGAATAACGATGTACAGGGACTAATAGGAATGTGTACAAGCAATAATAATATACAAGGAGTAATAGCAATGATGTACAAGGAATAACGATGTACAGGGACTAATAGGAATGTGTACAAGCAATAATAATATACAAGGAGTAATAGGAATGTGTACAAGGAATAAAAATATACAAGGAGTAATAGGAATGTGTACAAGGAATAAAAATATACAAGGAGTAATAGGAATGATGTACAAGGAATGATGATGCACAGGGACTAATAGCAATGATTTACAAGGAATAACGATGTACAGGGACTAATAGGAATGTGTACAAGCAATAATAATATACAAGGAGTAATAGCAATGATGTACAAGGAATAACGATGTACAGGGACTAATAGGAATGTGTACAAGCAATAATAATATACAAGGAGTAATAGGAATGTGTACAAGGAATAAAAATATACAAGGAGTAATAGGAATGATGTACAAGGAATGATGATGCACAGGGACTAATAGCAATGATTTACAAGGAATAACGATGTACAGGGACTAATAGGAATGTGTACAAGCAATAATAATATACAAGGAGTAATAGGAATGATGTACGAGGAATGATGATGTACAGGGACTAATAGGAATGTGTACAAGCAATAATAATATACAAGGAGTAATAGGAATGATGTACAAGGAATAACGATGTACAGGGACTAATAGGAATGTGTACAAGCAATAATAATATACAAGGAGTAATAGGAATGTGTACAAGGAATAAAAATATACAAGGAATAATAGGAATGTGTACAAGGAATAAAAATATACAAGGAGTAATAGGAATGATGTATAAGGAAAGATGATGCACAGGGACTAATAGCAATGATTTACAAGGAATAACGATGTACAGGGACTAATAGGAATGTGTACAAGCAATAATAATATACAAGGAGTAATAGGAATGTGTACAAGGAATAAAAATATACAAGGAGTAATAGGAATGATGTACAAGGAATGATGATGCACAGGGACTAATAGCAATGATTTACAAGGAATAACGATGTACAGGGACTAATAGGAATGTGTACAAGCAATAATAATATACAAGGAGTAATAGCAATGATGTACGAGGAATGATGATGTACAGGGACTAATAGGAATGTGTACAAGCAATAATAATATACAGGGAGTAATAGCAATGATGTACAAGGAATAACGATGTACAGGGACTAATAGGAATGTGTACAAGCAATAATAATATACAAGGAGTAATAAGAATGATGTACAAGGAATGATGATGCACAGGGACTAATAGGAATGTGTACAAGCAATAATAATATACAAGGAGTAATAGGAATGTGTACAAGGAATAAAAATATACAAGGAGTAATAGGAATGATGTACAAGGAATGATGATGCACAGGGACTAATAGCAATGATTTACAAGGAATAACGATGTACAGGGACTAATAGGAATGTGTACAAGCAATAATAATATACAGGGAGTAATAGCAATGATGTACAAGGAATAACGATGTACAGGGACTAATAGGAATGTGTACAAGCAATAATAATATACAAGGAGTAATAGGAATGTGTACAAGGAATAAAAATATACAAGGAGTAATAGGAATGATGTACAAGGAATGATGATGCACAGGGACTAATAGCAATGATTTACAAGGAATAACGATGTACAGGGACTGTTCGAGTCAGCGCTCGAAGTTTGAACGTGTTACCGCGACCTATATTCAAAACGCTCAGCTGGCCTGGACAGTAATGGTCACGTGACGTCTGACCTACCAATCGATGTATGGATTGCGTATTGATTTTTCTGTGTGGCTCTCTGCCCCACTCCCTCAGCTAGCATTTCCGTAAGTTAGTTGGTTTGTTGTCTTGAAACCGTCGTGCAGTTAACAGCCTTATTGAAGTACCTCGTGCGCAAAGTTGCACCACGTGTGTAAAGTGCCGTTTTGACCGTAAAACCTCGTACAAGTGTTAAAACTATTCGTATTATTGTGTGTTCGTGTAAACGCGTTGTTATAGACGTTATTTGCTTAGACTTTAAGCTACGATCGCCGTTTAGCAGAACTCTTTGTTCAGTTACGCGCCATAGTTATAAATGACTTTATGCCTTTTAAAATGCAGCCTATTGATTTCCCGTTTAAGTTCTAGTTTATACCTCGCCTGGATCGGATTCCTACAAACTGGGTACCCAGGACTTCTGCCGCCACGAGATCTACGCACGCTGCAATTTTGCCCTTTCTTTCTTCACGAGGGTAAGTGCTGCCTAAGCTTAAGTACTTATGATTTATTTATGTGTAAATTCAGTGCGAATTATTTTGTTATTAAATGTGTTTGTACGGAACTAACTATTGCTTTCAAACGTTCGTAATTGCGTGCTTAGCGACTAAAGTAAGACACATTTTGCCGCCACTTCTTATTACTGAACATTTCTATTGTATTATTTCGGATCTTTCTCGAACCTCGCTTTCTTCTAAATTTTAGCTAGCGCCAGTCGCTTCATTGGTCCCCCTCGGGCCGGATAGATTAAATTCAAATTCATTTGGTTTATGACAATCTCACCAAGTGTTGTGCAACTTTTGATTTCTGATTTGATGTTCCTTTGTGCGAGTCACACGCGCGGGAAGTTAGTCATACGTGACGTCATAGGTATACGTAACTTGATTTGATTTGCTCTGTGTTATGAGGAAATGTTTACGTGTCAATCAGAAGATAAGATGCAGTCTCGTAAATACGAATAAGGAAATATTTTACGTTTCATTAAACTATACAGTCCACTCTACCGCTATTTAAAAAATTTGTGAAAGTTAATTTGTGTTGTGTTTTCATTTAGAACTTTATTAAATTATTTATGATGGCGATTAACACCGAATACTACCTCGCTAAATTGAAAAATATATTGAATGATTTAGAGCAAGTAAAAGCCCTTCTTGACGATAAAGAGATGCCGGAAGGCATCGCTCGCGAAATAAGACGCATTCAGGCCAATTTCGTCGATACGTATGAAATATTAGAGCAAACGTTCGCCACCCAGGTGGCAAGTTTAGCTGAAAGTGCGTTTAATATCAAAAGACAATTTCAGGACGCGTATTTGCCCATGTTAGCGAAATATCCTAACCTTATCAAGACAGAGGTGACATCAACCTCGCCCGTCAAATCAGCTGTAGGTTCACCTAACCTCCCTAGTCTTGCGTTGCCTAGTTTTTCAGGAAACAACAATGACTGGACTGACTTTATAACAATGTACGATTCAATGGTCCATTGCAACGACAGTCTTAGTAATATACAGAAATTCCAATATCTAAAATCTGTACTTAAAGGCGACGCTTTAGCAATTGTCACAGGCTTGATAATATCTGACCAAAATTACAGCATTGCATATCGAGCTTTGCGCAATCGGTACGCCAACCCACGCCGTTTGGCTGACCACTATTTCAAAATTATTCAAGACTTTAAACAAATTAAGAATGCTTCGCAAACTGAATTAAACCGCTTCTTGACCGCGCATTCAAACGCTGTGTGTGCGTTGAAGGTTATCCAACTAGATGATTTGGCTGATTTCCTGCTTTTTCAGATGTCTATTAATAACTTGGACCCCCAGACTAGATTAAGTTTTGAAACGAGGCTAGGCACAAATCGTATGCCTACGTACAAACTGTTGAATGATTTTATAACGGAACAGGCCAGGGCTCTAGAGTTGTTGGATCAACCGCCTGCCGCAGCTTCTACGAACGCGAGAGCTGCTCAACAACCCCGCATACTGGTGTCGTCAGTGAATGAGTCGAATTCGCAAGGGGCCCGTGATTTAAATTTTGACCGAATGGAACCTAACCTTAACACGGCACATAGTACAATTGTCCAGCCTTCGGTTTCGCCCGACAATTCTATTACACCTAAGGCTACGCAATATGTATACGAGCCTAGACGTGCTGCGTCAGGCCCTACACGGCCATTCAACGGGCCGCGCCCCGTAAATATACCTCCTGTTATGAACACTCCTAGGATGTCAGTATTCCGTCACCGATTACCACCGCTTCACATGAGTCAAGCCCATGTTTCTACGACACACGCAGGCATGTGTTATTATTGCGGAGAAGGACATCGCATCATTAACTGTCAATCCTTTCTCGAACTGACTTCTGTGGAACGCCAGGATGCCATCAGGAAATTACAACGGTGCTTCAATTGTCTTGGCTCCCATTTCCGAGCTAAATGTAAGTCCAGCCAACGCTGCAAGCAGTGCAACGAGGCACACCATACTTTGTTACATAACAACTCTCCTGCACAACAACGACTATTTTCACCGCGACACTCTCGTTCAACAGCTAGACCTGACCTCGTTACTCAATCGGTACCGCATGCTCTTTCTTGTAATATTGAAGCTCCTCTCGCCCTGTTAGGCACCGCACAAATCGTCATCCAAGACCATTACGGTCAACCTCGTTCCTTAAGAACTATTATTGACCCCGGCAGTCAGATATCTGCCATTACTAAGAAAGCAAGCGTCCTGTTGAGCCTACCTACTCGGAGTTCAAATATGTCTTTGATTGGTGTCGCCGCCAAGACCACAGGTATCCGCGAGTACGTTACGTTGATTTTATTCTCGCGGCATGACCCTGGCGTAATGCTAACTACTGAAGCCGCCGTGCTTAACCACATTACTGACCCGCTGCCGGCTACTAGGTTAGCCTCTCAAATAAGTGCTCAATACCAGCATCTACCTTTAGCTGACCCTCATTTCGACTCGCCTGCCGGTGTTGACATTATACTGGGGGCAGATGTTTTCACCCAAATACTCACTAATGGGCCTTGCACTATCATTCATGGCCAGCCCTCTGCGCTTAACACTCGATTAGGTTGGGTCATTATGGGATCCGTACCGTATAGTATACCCCATCAACCTAGAGTGTTCATTACCTCGCTACAGTCTATTGATGACAATATTCGACGGTTTTGGGAAGTCGAAGAAGTAACTGAGGCTAAATCTTTGAGCCCTGACGAACAGCTTTGTGAAAGCCTGTTTACTACAACTACTGAACGCGATGAAGTCGGGAGATATGTTGTCGCCCTCCCCTTCAAACCTGACGCTGTAACACTTAAGTCAAACCGCAACGTTGTCCTCACCAGTTATCATGCTTTAGAACGACGTTTAAGTCGTCAGCCGGAGGTAGCTCGGCAATATCATCAATTCATGACAGAATATATGACTCTGGGTCATATGTACCCCGCACTTAATACTTCTAACTATTTGATCCCGCATGATTGTGTTTTTAAGACCACCAGTTCTACTACTAAGTTACGAGTAATATTCAACGCATCCTCGCCTGATTGTAACGCGAATTCTTTAAATCAGCAATTGCTTTCCGGTCCTAAACTTCAGAAGGACCTGTCTAACGTCATCATTTCCTTTCGCCTGTATGTTCATGCCGTTTGTGCTGATCTTAAAATGATGTACCGACAAATTGCCGTGCGCCCAGCTGATCGCTGTCATCAGCACATACTATACCGACCGACGCCTCAATCTCCGCTTGTGGAATACGAGTTAGCTACTGTCACGTACGGACTAACCCCGTCTGCGTATTTAGCGTTGCGGACGCTTGAACAACTCGTAAAGGACGAAGGTAGCCGATACCCTGCCGCGTCGCAAGCAATACTTCAGCAGACTTATGTTGATGATGTTGTCACTGGCGCCGATACGCTCGAAGATGCCAAGGAATTGATACAGCAGCTCATTAACATTTTCGCACTCGCCGGCCTGGAACTCAGGAAATGGTCATCAAGTGATCCTGCACTATTGTCAACACTACCTTCCGCTCATCTGGAGAACCCGCTACTGTTCCAGGACGACTCTACCGCCATCAAAATACTGGGACTGCAATGGAATCCTACCTCGAACTCGTTCTCCTACCAGAGTCAGAATTTCGTTTCGGTGCCGACGAAACGCACCATATTATCTTATGTCGCTCGGACTTCCGACCCGCTTGGTTTCTTAACACCTATTACTTTCTGGATCAAATGCTTTCTTAAACGTTTGTGGCTCGAAAAGTTATCTTGGGATCAAACTTTGCCAGCCCCGCTTCTAAATCAATGGGACAGCTTCATTGTTCAATTCGCCAGTTTGTCTTCTATCCAAATACCTCGACACGTTGGCACACGAGCTGCCAAGCATCACCTGTTAGGGTTTTGCGATGCTTCCGAAGCTGGATACGCAGCAGCTATATATTTGAGAACCGAATGGAATGGAGTCGTTACCGTTAGCATTCTGAAGGCTAAGAGCAGGGTAGCTCCAGTTAAACCGATCACCATACCTCGCATGGAGCTTTGTGGCGCAGTGCTGGCCAAACTCTATAAGTCCGTTCAGCCCGTTTTGAATTTTGTGTCTGACGCCGAGACGTTTTTCTTCACCGATTCTGAAATTGTGTTGTATTGGATCAACACCCCGCCTTATTTATTGAAGACTTTTGCTGCCAACCGCGTCACTGAAATCGTTTCAAATACCTCCATGGACCGTTGGTTCCATGTCTCGACTGCTGATAACCCCGCGGACGTTGCTTCCCGTGGGTGTCTACCTAACCAGCTTGCTGAACATCCGCTGTGGTGGCACGGCCCACCATGGGCGCTACAATGTCCTACTGCGTGGCATTTGTCTAAGCCGACCGGCCTTAACCCGGACCAGACCGAACATAAATCTGAACCTAGACTGCTATGTACGGCCGTTCAAGAGCCTAATCGACTATTGACAACTATAGAACGACATTCGAACTTAATTACTCTTCACCATGTTTTCGCTTACGTCCTGCGGTTTGTGAATAATTGCCGTCGTAAAGGCCAGACTACTAACCACGGTCATAACACCCGCTACAAGGCCAAAGTCGCCTTGAGTAAAACTTCATTTACTACGCCTTCGGTGCAGGAGTTAAGTAACGCCAGAGATCTCTGCGTCAAGCTCATACAAGAGCTGGCCTTCAGCGCAACATTGCAACGGCTCCGTCGTGGCGCTCAAATCATCGATCCGCTCCGCAGCCTAACGCCATTTGTCGACGCCCAGGGCTTACTCAGGGTGGGCGGAAGACTTAATCATTCTGAGATGTCGTATGAATCTAAGCACCCCCTTCTGCTTCCTAAACATCATCAGTACGTCAACTTGATCTGCGATCATTACCACAAGTTAGCCTTACATGCCGGACCGCGCACCACTCAAGCGCTGATTAACGGCGAATTTTGGATTATTGCGTTACGCTCCTTACTTCGACAACGCATTCATGCGTGCATGCGGTGTTTCCGTCTGCAATCTAAGCCTCGTCCACCTATGATGGCTGCTTTACCATCATCTAGAGTCACTCCATCGCCGCCTTTCTGCAGGGTGGGAATTGATTTCGCTGGACCCTTTGACACAAAGGCAAATCATTTGCGTACCTCGAAGCTTTTAAAATCTTATCTTTGTCTATTTGTCTGCATGGCTACTAAGGCTGTGCACTTGGAGATGGTATCTGACCTATCCACCGATGCCTTTCTCGCAGCTTTACACCGTTTCACGTCAAGACGAGGGCTACCCTCTGATATTTATTCTGACAACGGCACGAATTTTGTTGGAGCCGCGAACCGCCTGAGTGAGGTCTATCAACTGCTTGACCACTCGAAATCGCTTATCAAGCGCAAACTCGCCGACCAACGCATTGAATGGCACTTCAAACCTCCAGCCGCACCACATTTCGGCGGACTTTGGGAGGCTGCCGTCAAATCCACTAAAGGACTTATGCACCGCACGATTGGTAATACGGTATTAAACCCTGAGGAATTGTCTACGTTGTTTACCCGGATAGAGGCTATTCTTAACAGTCGACCTATTTTCGAGGTTTCGCCTGACCCCAGCGAAGGATCGTCTTTCCTCACTCCCGGACATTTTCTTATTGGACGACCGCTCCTTGCACTTCCGGAGAGATGTTACCCCGAACCGCCTCTTAAATCTCGTTGGTTCAAGGTTCAACGCCGCAAGTGGCACAAGAACTCCTCACCGCTTCAGGAGGATCAACTCGTCTTTATCACTGGAGAGCATCCAAGCCCCCTTCATTGGCCTATGGGTCGGATCATACGTCTACATCCTGGACACGACCAGGTATCCCGTGTAGCTACTGTCAAAACCTCGCACGGCCAGCTGAAGCGACCTGTCCACAAGCTTGTTGGTTTTCCGCTGCAGTTTTCACCTTTGGTTTCTTCGGCACTCTTGCCCCTTCCTTTTGTTTCTCTTGTTTTTCCTTCGTTTCCCCCTGCTATTTTCTTCGGCACCCTCGGTTTCCGGTGCTTTAATCGTTCTTCGCCCACTACCCACCTGGCGGATTAAAAACATTCGTTTTGGTGGGCGGTATGTTCGAGTCAGCGCTCGAAGTTTGAACGTGTTACCGCGACCTATATTCAAAACGCTCAGCTGGCCTGGACAGTAATGGTCACGTGACGTCTGACCTACCAATCGATGTATGGATTGCGTATTGATTTTTCTGTGTGGCTCTCTGCCCCACTCCCTCAGCTAGCATTTCCGTAAGTTAGTTGGTTCGTTGTCTTGAAACCGTCGTGCAGTTAACAGCCTTATTGAAGTACCTCGTGCGCAAAGTTGCACCACGTGTGTAAAGTGCCGTTTTGACCGTAAAACCTCGTACAAGTGTTAAAACTATTCGTATTATTGTGTGTTCGTGTAAACGCGTTGTTATAGACGTTATTTGCTTAGACTTTAAGCTACGATCGCCGTTTAGCAGAACTCTTTGTTCAGTTACGCGCCATAGTTATAAATGACTTTATGCCTTTTAAAATGCAGCCTATTGATTTCCCGTTTAAGTTCTAGTTTATACCTCGCCTGGATCGGATTCCTACAAACTGGGTACCCAGGACTTCTGCCGCCACGAGATCTACGCACGCTGCAATTTTGCCCTTTCTTTCTTCACGAGGGTAAGTGCTGCCTAAGCTTAAGTACTTATGATTTATTTATGTGTAAATTCAGTGCGAATTATTTTGTTATTAAATGTGTTTGTACGGAACTAACTATTGCTTTCAAACGTTCGTAATTGCGTGCTTAGCGACTAAAGTAAGACACATTTTGCCGCCACTTCTTATTACTGAACATTTCTATTGTATTATTTCGGATCTTTCTCGAACCTCGCTTTCTTCTAAATTTTAGCTAGCGCCAGTCGCTTCAGGGACTAATAGGAATGTGTACAAGCAATAATAATATACAGGGAGTAATAGCAATGATGTACAAGGAATAACGATGTACAGGGACTAATAGGAATGTGTACAAGCAATAATAATATACAGGGAGTAATAGCAATGATGTACAAGGAATAATGATGTACAGGGACTAACTGGAATGTGTACAAGCAATAATAATATACAGGGAGTAATAGCAATGATGTACAAGGAATAACGATGTACAGGGACTAATAGGAATGTGTACAAGCAATAATAATATACAGGGAGTAATAGCAATGATGTACAACGAATGATGATCTATAAGGACTAACAGGAATGGTGCATAACGAATGATGATGCACAGCAACTAATAACAATGATGTACAAGGAATAATGATGTACAGGGACTAATAGGAATGTGTACAAGCAATAATAATATACAAGGAGTAATAGCAATGATGTACAAGGAATAACGATGTACAGGGACTAATAGGAATGTGTACGCGCAATAATAATATACAGGGAGTAATAGCAATGATGTACAACGAATGATGATCTATAAGGACTAACAGGAATGGTGCATAACGAATGATGATGCACAGCAACTAATAGCAATGATGTACAAGGAATAATGAAGTACAGGGAGTAATAGCAATGATGTACAACGAATGATGATCTACAAGGAATAATAGGAGTGGTGTATAACGAATGATGATGTACAGCGACTAATAGCAATGGTGTACAAGGAATAATGAAGTACAGGGAGTAATAGCAGTGATGTACAACGAATGATGATCTATAAGGACTAACAGGAATGGTGCATAACGAATGATGATGCACAGCAACTAATAGCAATGATGTACAAGGAAAAATGATGTACAGGGACTAATAGGAATGTGTACAAGCAATAATAATATACAAGGAGTAATAGCAATGATGTACAAGGAATAACGATGTACAGGGACTAATAGGAATGTGTACAAGCAATAATAATATACAGGGAGTAATAGCAATGATGTACAACGAATGATGATCTATAAGGACTAACAGGAATGGTGCATAACGAATGATGATGCACAGCAACTAATAGCAATGATGTACAAGGAATAATGAAGTACAGGGAGTAATAGCAATGATGTACAACGAATGATGATCTACAAGGAATAATAGGAGTGGTGTATAACGAATGATGATGTACAGCGACTAATAGCAATGGTGTACAAGGAATAATGAAGTACAGGGAGTAATAGCAATGATGTACAACGAATGATGATCTATAAGGACTAACAGGAATGGTGCATAACGAATGATGATGCACAGCAACTAATAGCAATGATGTACAAGGAATAATGAAGTACAGGGAGTAATAGCAATGATGTACAACGAATGATGATCTATAAGGACTAATAGGAATGGTGTATAACGAATAATGATGTACAGCGACTAATAGCAATGATGTACAAGGAATAATGAAGTACAGGGAGTAATAGCAATGATGTACAACGAATGATGATCTACAAGGACTAATAGGGATGGTGTATAACGAATAATGATGTACAGCGACTAATAGCAATGATGTACAAGGAATAATGAAGTACAGGGAGTAATAGCAATGATGTACAACGAATGATGATCTACAAGGACTAATAGGAATAGTGTATAACGAATAATGATGTACAGCGACTAATAGCAATGATGTACAAGGAATAATGAAGTACAGGGAGTAATAGCAATGATGTACAACGAATGATGATCTATAAGGACTAATAGGAATGGTGTATAACGAATATTGATGTACAGCGACTAATAGGAATGATGTATAAGGAATATTGAAGTACAGGGAGTAATAGCAATGATGTACAACGAATAATGATCTACAAGGACTAATAGGAATGGTGTATAACGAATAATGATGTACAGCGACTAATAGCAATGTTGTACAAGGAATAATGAAGTACAGGGAGTAATAGCAAAGATGTACAACGAATGATGATCTACAAGGACTAATAGGGATGGTGTATAACGAATAATGATGTACAGCGACTAATAGCAATGTTGTACAAGGAATAATGAAGTACAGGGAGTAATAGCAAAGATGTACAACGAATGATGATCTACAAGGACTAATAGGGATGGTGTATAACGAATAATGATGTACAGCGACTAATAGCAATGATGTACAAGGAATAATGAAGTACAGGGAGTAATAGCAATGATGTACAACGAATGATGATCTACAAGGACTAATAGGAATGGTGTATAACGAATAATGATGTACAGCGACTAATAGCAATGATGTACAAGGAATAATGAAGTACAGGGAGTAATAGCAATGATGTACAACGAATGATGATCTATAAGGACTAATAGGAATGGTGTATAACGAATATTGATGTACAGCGACTAATAGGAATGATGTATAAGGAATATTGAAGTACAGGGAGTAATAGCAATGATGTACAACGAATGATGATCTACAAGGACTAATAGGAATGGTGTATAACGAATAATGATGTACAGCGACTAATAGCAATGATGTACAAGGAATAATGAAGTACAGGGAGTAATAGCAATGATGTACAACGAATGATGATCTATAAGGACTAATAGGAATGATGTATAACGAATAATGATGTACAGCGACTAATAGCAATGATGTACAAGGAATGATAATCTACAAGGACTAATAGGAATGACGTACAAGGAATGATGATGAGCACGGACTAGTAGGATTGATGTGCAAGCAATGATGAGCACGGACTAGTAGGATTGATGTGCAAGCAATGATTATGAGCACGGACTAGTAGGATTGATGTGCAAGCAATGATGATGAGCACGGACTAGTAGGATTGACGTGCAAGCAATGATGATGAGCACGGACTAGTAGGATTGATGTGCAAGCAATGATGATGAGCACGGACTAGTAAGATTGACGTGCAAGCAATGATGATGAGCACGGACTAGTAGGATTGATGTACAAGCAATGATGATAAGCACGGACTAGTAGGATTGATGTGGAAGCAATGATGATGAGCACTGACTAGTAGGATTGATGTGCAAGCAATGATGATGAGCACGGACTAGTAGGATTGATGTGCAAGCAATGATGATAGGCACGGACTAGTAGGATTGATGTGCAAGCAATGATTATGAGCACGGACTAGTAGGATTGATGTGCAAGCAATGATTATGAGCACGGACTAGTAGGATTGATGTGCAAGCAATGATGATGAGCACGACTAGTAGGATTGACGTGCAAGCAATGATGATTAGCACAGACTAGTAGGATTGACTTGCAAGCAATGATGATGATCACGGACTAGTAGGATTGATGTGCAAGCAATGATGATGAGCACGGACTAGTAGGAATGATGTGCAATCGATGATGATGAGCACGGTCTAGTAGGATAGAAGTGGAAGCAATAATTATGAGCACGGACTAGTAGGATTGACATGCAAGCAATGATGATGAGCACGGACTAGTAGGAAGGATGTGCAAGCAATGATGATGAGCACGGACTAGTAGGATTGATGTGCAAGCAATGATGATGAGCACGGACTAGTAGGATTGAAGTGCAAGTAATGATGATGAGCACGGACTAGTAGGAATGCTGTGCAAGCAATGATGATGAGCACGGACTAGTAGGATTGATGTGCAAGCAATGATGATAGGCACGGGCTAGTAGGATTGATGTGCAAGCAATGATGATGAGCACGGACTAGTAGGATTGACGTGCAAGCAATGATTATGAGCACGGACTAGTAGAATTGACGTGCAAGCAATGATGATGAGCACGGTCTAGTAGGATTGACGTGCAAGCAATGATTATGAGCACGGACTAGTAGGATTGACGTGCAAGCAATGATGATGAGCACGGACTAGTAGGATTGATGTGCAAGCAATGATGATGAGCACGGACTAGTAGGATTGATGTGCAAGCAATGATGATCACGGACTAGTAGGATTGACGTGCAAGTAATGATGATGAGCACGGACTAGTAGAAATGCTGTGCAAGCAATGATGATGAGCACGGACTAGTAGGATTGATGTGCAAGCAATGATGATGAGCACGGACTAGTAGGATTAATGTGCAAGCAATGAGGATGAGCACGGACTGGTAGGATTGGTGTGCAAGCAATGATGATGAGCACGGACCAGTAGGATTGACGTGCAAGCAATGATTATGAGCACGGACTAGTAGAATTGACGTGCAAGCAATGATGATGAGCACGGTCTAGTAGGATTGACGTGCAAGCAATGATTATGAGCACGGACTAGTAGGATTGACGTGCAAGCAATGATGATAGGCACGGACTAGTAGGATTGACGTGCAAGCAATGATGATGAGCACGGACTAGTAGGATTGATGTGCAAGCAATGAGGATGAGCACGGACTAGTAGGATTGGTGTGCAAGCAATGATGAAGAGCAAGGACTAGTAGGAATGATGTGCAAGCAAGGATGATGAGCAAGGACTAGTAGGAATGATGTGCAAGCAATGATTATGAGCACGGACTAGTAGAATTGACGTGCAAGCAATGATGATGAGCACGGACCAGTAGGATTGACGTGCAAGCAATGATTATGAGCACGGACTAGTAGAATTGACGTGCAAGCAATGTTGATGAGCACGGTCTAGTAGGATTGACGTGCAAGCAATGATTATGAGCACGGACTAGTAGAATTGACGTGCAAGCAATGATGATGATTACGGTCTAGTAGGATTGACGTGCAAGCAATGATTATGAGCACGGACTAGTAGGATTGACGTGCAAGCAATGATGATGAGCACGGACTAGTAGGAATGATGTGCAAGCAATGATGATGAGCACGGACTAGTAGGATTTATGTGCAAGCAATGATGATGATCACGGACTAGTAGGATTGACGTGCAAGTAATGATGATGAGCACGGTCTAGTAGGAATGATGTGCAAGCAATGATGATGAGCAAGGACTAGTAGGAATGATGTGCAAGCAAGGATGATGAGCAAGGACTAGTAGGAATGATGTGCAAGCAATGATGATGAGCACGGACTAGTAGGATTGACGTGCAAGCAATGATTATGATCACGGACTAGTAGGATTGACGTGCAAGTAATGATGATGAGCACGGACTAGTAGGAATGCTGTGCAAGCAATGATGATGAGCACGGACTAGTAGGATTGATGTGCAAGCAATGATGATGAGCACGGACTAGTAGGATTGATGTGCAAGCAATGAGGATGAGCACGGACTAGTAGGATTGGTGTGCAAGCAATGATGATGAGCAAGGACTAGTAGGAATGATGTGCAAGCAAGGATGATGAGCAAGGACTAGTAGGAATGATGTGCAGGCAATGATGATGAGCAAGGACTAGTAGGAATGATGTGCAAGCAAGGATGATGAGCAAGGACTAGTAGGAATGATGTGCAAGCAAGGATGATGAGCAAGGACTAGTAGGAATGATGTGCAAGCAATGATGATGAGCACGGACTAGTAGGATTGACGTGCAAGCAATGATTATGAGCACGGACTAGTAGGATTGATGTGCAACCAATGATGATGAGCACGGACCAGTAGGATTGACGTGCAAGCAATGATTATGAGCACGGACTAGTAGGATTGATGTGCAAGCAATGATGATGAGCACGGACTAGTAGGATTGATGTGCAAGCAATGATGATGAGCACGGACTAGTAGGATTGATGTGCAAGCAATGAGGATGAGCACGGACTAGTAGGATTGGTGTGCAAGCAATGATGATGAGCAAGGACTAGTAGGAATGATGTGCAAGCAAGGATGATGAGCAAGGACTAGTAGGAATGATGTGCAAGCAATGAATATGAGCACGGACTAGTAGAATTGACGTGCAAGCAATGAGGATGAGCACGGACCAGTAGGATTGACGTGCAAGCAATGATTATGAGCACGGACTAGTAGAATTGACGTGCAAGCAATGATGATGAGCACGGTCTAGTAGGATTGACGTGCAAGCAATGATTATGAGCACGGGCTAGTAGAATTGACGTGCAAGCAATGATGATGATTACGGTCTAGTAGGATTGACGTGCAAGCAATGATTATGAGCACGGACTAGTAGGATTGACGTGCAAGCAATGATGATGAGCTCGGACTAGTAGGAATGATGTGCAAGCAATGATGATGAGCACGGATTAGTAGGAATGATGTGCAAGCAAGGATGATGAGCAAGGACTAGTAGGAATGATGTGCAAGCAATGATGATGAGCAAGGACTAGTAGGAATGATGTGCAAGCAAGGATTATGAGCAAGGACTAGTAGGAATGATGTGCAAGCAAGGATGATGAGCAAGGACTAGTAGGATTGACGTGCAAGCAATGATGATGAGCTCGGACTAGTAGGATTGACGTGCATGCAATGATGATGAGCACGGATTAGTAGGAATGATGTGCAAGCAAGGATGATGAGCAAGGACTAGTAGGAATGATGTGCAAGCAATGATGATGAGCAAGGACTAGTAGGAATGATGTGCAAGCAAGGATGATGAGCAAGGACTAGTAGGAATGATGTGCAAGCAAGGATGATGAGCAAGGACTAGTAGGAATGATGTGCAAGCAATGATGATGAGCACGGACCAGTAGGATTGACGTGCAAGCAATGATTATGAGCACGGACTAGTAGAATTGACGTGCAAGCAATGATGATGAGCACGGTCTAGTAGGATTGACGTGCAAGCAATGATTATGAGCACGGACTAGTAGAATTGACGTGCAAGCAATGATGATGATTACGGTCTAGTAGGATTGACGTGCAAGCAATGATTATGAGCACGGACTAGTAGGATTGACGTGCAAGCAATGATGATGAGCACGGACTAGTAGGAATGATGTGCAAGCAATGATGATGAGCACGGATTAGTAGGAATGATGTGCAAGCAATGATGATGAGCACGGACTAGTAGGATTGACGTGCAAGCAATGATGATGAGCTCGGACTAGTAGGAATGATGTGCAAGCAATGATGATGAGCACGGATTAGTAGGAATGATGTGCAAGCAAGGATTATGAGCAAGGACTAGTAGGAATGATGTGCAAGCAAGGATGATGAGCAAGGACTAGTAGGATTGACGTGCAAGCAATGATGATGAGCTCGGACTAGTAGGATTGACGTGCATGCAATGATGATGAGCACGGATTAGTAGGAATGATGTGCAAGCAAGGATGATGAGCAAGGACTAGTAGGAATGATGTGCAAGCAATGATGATGAGCAAGGACTAGTAGGAATGATGTGCAAGCAAGGATGATGAGCAAGGACTAGTAGGAATGATGTGCAAGCAAGGATGATGAGCAAGGACTAGTAGGAATGATGTGCAAGCAATGATGATGAGCACGGACCAGTAGGATTGACGTGCAAGCAATGATTATGAGCACGGACTAGTAGAATTGACGTGCAAGCAATGATGATGAGCACGGTCTAGTAGGATTGACGTGCAAGCAATGATTATGAGCACGGACTAGTAGAATTGACGTGCAAGCAATGATGATGATTACGGTCTAGTAGGATTGACGTGCAAGCAATGATTATGAGCACGGACTAGTAGGATTGACGTGCAAGCAATGATGATGAGCACGGACTAGTAGGAATGATGTGCAAGCAATGATGATGAGCACGGACTAGTAGGATTTATGTGCAAGCAATGATGATGATCACGGACTAGTAGGATTGACGTGCAAGTAATGATGATGAGCACGGACTAGTAGGAATGCTGTGCAAGCAATGATGATGAGCACGGACTAGTAGGATTGATATGCAAGCAATGATGATGAGCACGGACTAGTAGGATTGATGTGCAAGCAATGAGGATGAGCACGGACTAGTAGGATTGGTGTGCAAGCAATGATGATGAGCAAGGACTAGTAGGAATGATGTGCAAGCAAGGATGATGAGCAAGGACTAGTAGGAATGATGTGCAAGCAATGATGATGAGCACGGACCAGTAGGATTGACGTGCAAGCAATGATTATGAGCACGGACTAGTAGAATTGACGTGCAAGCAATGATGATGAGCACGGTCTAGTAGGATTGACGTGCAAGCAATGATGATAAGCACGGACCAGTAGGATTGACGTGCAAGCAATGATGATAAGCACGGACCAGTAGGATTGACGTGCAAGCAATGATTATGAGCACGGACTAGTAGAATTGACGTGCAAGCAATGATGATGATTACGGTCTAGTAGGATTGACGTGCAAGCAATGATTATGAGCACGGACTAGTAGGATTGACGTGCAAGCAATGATGATGAGCACGGACTAGTAGGAATGATGTGCAAGCAATGATGATGAGCACGGACTAGTAGGATTTATGTGCAAGCAATGATGATGATCACGGACTAGTAGGATTGACGTGCAAGTAATGATGATGAGCACGGACTAGTAGGAATGCTGTGCAAGCAATGATGATGAGCACGGACTAGTAGGATTGATGTGCAAGCAAGGATGATGAGCAAGGACTAGTAGGAATGATGTGCAAGCAAGGATGATGAGCACGGACTAGTAGGATTGACGTGCAAGCAATGAGGATGAGCACGGACTAGTAGGAATGATGTGCAAGCAAGGATGATGAGCAAGGACTAGTAGGAATGATGTGCAAGCAATGATGATGAGCACGGACCAGTAGGATTGACGTGCAAGCAATGATTATGAGCACGGACTAGTAGAATTGACGTGCAAGCAATGATGATGAGCACGGTCTAGTAGGATTGACGTGCAAGCAATGATTATGAGCACGGACTAGTAGAATTGACGTGCAAGCAATGATGATGATTACGGTCTAGTAGGATTGACGTGCAAGCAATGATTATGAGCACGGACTAGTAGGATTGACGTGCATGCAATGATGATGAGCACGGATTAGTAGGAATGATGTGCAAGCAATGATGATGAGCACGGACTAGTAGGATTTATGTGCAAGCAATGATGATGATCACGGACTAGTAGGATTGACGTGCAAGTAATGATGATGAGCACGGACTAGTAGGAATGCTGTGCAAGCAATGATGATGAGCACGGACTAGTAGGATTGATGTGCAAGCAATGATGATAGGCACGGACTAGTAGGATTGATGTGCAAGCAATGATGATGAGCACGGACTAGTAGGATTGATGAGCAAGCAATGATGATGAGCACGGACTAGTAGGACTGATGGTTTTTAGTCATCACATACAAAAGTATAAAACTAATATTCCGTAGTAGGTATTACTTCTCACAGAAACCTATTCGACTTTTAGTAAAATATTTTACGATTCCCTTTAAAACTAAACCTACTCCGTGTGATTATAAAGGAACGCCTTTACTACATTACACATTGAACAATCGTTTGGTAAGGGATTAAGTGTAATTTCACGTCCTGCTTGGGTAAGGCAATAATCTATAGACAGCTGCACTCCTAATTTGGAACCCTTCGTTTTATCGGAGATTCAATTACATTCACAAAGGCCTCATCTGGAACCACTATTCGTTTTATTACTTTATTGCTTCATTATAGAAATAATTCAGTAAATTTCAGTGTTTCTGTCAGAGAGCTGGGGATATAGGCCTATTTATTTTTTAAATAATTGATTCAATGATTGCGTATTTTTATTTATCTATACCTAACCTGAATGTTAAATCCATTAAATCCACGTATTTTATTATTAATTGTTCGGTTGAAAACAAACTTCTCTTTCGATGACAGGTTTTTACGAAACACTAGGGTAGTCGACATGCCTTGTAACAACTTGGAGAAGAAGATAGTTTGTTGTTTTTTCTGGTTTATTTATATCATTACAAATTAGGTTTATTTGATACATTAACGTAATTTTCATTTAAAAATATTAGCGTTTATTATACGTAATAGAGTTGAGGAGTAAGTATCAATTACCCATTTCCATTACAAATGTTTTATATTATTAATAAAGTAAACGTTACATTTTATAAAAGGTAAATCAGAGAGACAAAGATAGAATGTAAGTGTACCAACATACTAACTTAAAATATTCCATCTGTTCCAACATATTCTTCCTATTTATTAGTTTTTTTACTTGAACTATTTGTTTTTAAGTAACATATGAGTTTCCAAATGCCTACTGTCTTTTATAGTGTGTAACACAAAGGTCATACACAGTAGAAGTTATTAAATATCCACGCCGAAATGTTTCAGAGCTTACAAATATTGTATTGTTTCCCACATAATTCTTGATATGTAACTTCAAAGTTACCAAAGATATTACAATATATTTTTTTGTTACCTAAACATATGTTTAAAGGATACTTAGAACATTTAAATTGATAAATGGTAAATAGTTTATAATTTATTTATTTATAAATAACTTTCTAATATACGTTACAATACGTATTTCCATCTTTCTGTAAATGGACACAAAATGAGCCTCATTTGAACAAAAGAATACATACATGAATAAATTATTGCTTGACTAAGTATGGGAAGTACGCAAGGTCGTGTAGTGCTTTATAATACATAAACTTTTTATCTTTGCCCTACTTTACCCAGTAACGACGTGCAGGCTACTTTATTACGTCACATTCTTAACTAAATACAAACACATTTGCGTTTGTCTTCTTTAACTAAATGTCAAGTATTTAGAAGTTTGTAATATATATTTGTGAATGCTAACACGAGAAATGTACAGGTAATAATTAAATTATTTTAAAACAATTTACAAGTAAGTAATAATATATTTAAAATATGCAGGTAAAATATAAACTCAAAAATGTTGGGGATTGAAAAAGTGGTTCATATTTTTACCGTTGAAAATAAAAGATAATAAGAGATAATTTGATTGTTACTAATTTATAGAAATACGTAAAATAGTACAAAGGAATTTAATAACGATTAAATAATTTAAAATGGGAATAAGTAGCCTATTCGAAAAAAATCAAGCACTAACTATATGAAATTGATTATTTAGCCGTGATATAACGAAGTACTACCGGTAGAAACTGGTGAAGGGGTTGTTCTCTAAGAGACGTCTATATTTACGGTGACGTTCGCGAGCTGCTTTGCTGCAGTGAAAGGCTTATCACACCCCAACCATTCTCTGCTACGATTGGGAAATACAGAAATAATAGCAGAGACATACATTACAACTTAGGGACTTGTAAACAGCTTAGCGTAAGATAGCAAGGGCTTGTAACACTTAAAGTGGATGTACACGAAAAGCCGTTGTTGAAGTATTATTTTATTTTATTTCTAAATGAAATCTAAATCAATATTTTCAAAATAGAATAGAATTTTACAATTTTGCTGGTAAATAGTATTTTTGAATGAAATGCATAGTTTAATAAAATAATGGAGTTTCGGCAGAGCGGTGTAATGGATAAACCACTTCACTACTAACCTAAATGATCTGACTTCGATTCCAGATAGCGGAAAACAATATTGGTGCCTCTTCTTACACCAAACCAACTTTGCACTGAAAATATGACTGACGTAATTTACGTTGAAAGGTTACATTTTTATTTGAGTTATTATGGCAGGGACTAATTATAAATCGATTTAACGCCTCCTTCATTCGATTAATATCAAATAATATATGGCGCATACATTAATAAATTAATAACCAAATAAACATTTCTCGTGGAAACCAAAGAAAATCATAATATTTTTTTTAAACACTAAAATAGCTGAAAAGGAAGCTCAATAAATTACTTTCTCTAGATCCACACACACCCACACACACACACACACACACACACACCCACCCACCCACCCACACACACACACACACACACACACACACACACACACACACACACACACACACACACACACACACACACACACACACACACACACACACACACACACACACACACATACACATACACACACACACACACACACACATATATATATATATATATATATATAAGCTCCTGTACTTAACTATACCATTGCCCTAATATTTTATTACTAAGAGACATTTAATAGATTTATTGTTTATTTTTATTATATGTGCCAATATTTGTAAAAGTAAAGACAGAATCCTCAATTTCAGTTTATAACGTATGAAGAAGTCACACATGAATGCAACATAATATCATAAATTTTTAGTTGTAAAAAAGATATGAAATGAATTCTTAAATCTGCCCTACGTTTTTGTTAAAAAAATTTACTTGTATTTTCATATCTAATAGAACTGAATAATAAAATGTAATAAAGCTATACTAATATACTATGATTTTATATATATATATATATATATATATATATATATATATATATATATATAATTATATATATATATATATATATATATATATATATATATATATATATATATATATATACACACACACACACACACACACACACACACACACACACACACATATATATATATGCTGATACGTATTCCTTCACGGATGGAAAAATATGATGAATAGTTACTATCTGGAGTACATCCGTTCATTCTGTAGTCCATAAATTGGCAGATCCAACGTTTATTAGTGGTACCACTGATAGGATTGGCAGACTCTTTAGGAGGCATGGTTTATTTTCCGTTTACAAACCTTACATCACAATCGATAAGGTTGTTGGTAACACCAAAGATAAGATCTTCTTGGAAAACCATGGTGTTTACAGCGTTTCCTGTGGAGTTTGTAAGAAATCGTACATTGGCCAAACGAACAGACGTATCTCAGCTAGGCTTGAGGAGCACAAACTGGGCCTTAAAAACAAGCAGAAAACGTCGGCTCTGTACAGGCACCACTGCGATACAGGGTATACCATTGATTTCCAATATTGCCGACAGATTGCTCAAGTGGGAAACTACAGGACTAGAGTTATTCGCGAGGCCATCGAAATAGAGAAGCAAGGGAGTCTTAACAAACGCGATGATACTTTGAATTTGCCCGCAGTGTGGAAGTATGTCATCGATAGATTTTATCGGCAGAAAGGTGAACAAAGGTAAAGGAATGTGAGTAATTGTTTGGATCAGGTGCGTATGGATTGATGTCAATGTGTGATTGACGTCATTGTGTGTATTGACGTCAATGGGCGTGGCTTTACTCCTCTATATATAGAAGCCGAGTTATCTGCGCTTTTCACTCGCTCTTCTACTGTTGTTGGGTTCACCTCGTCAATGCTGGATGAGATTCTAGCGAAACGTCGGAATGCAGAATGAACGGATGTACTAATAACTATTCATCTTATATATATATATATATATATATATATATATTATATACATTATATTGAAATAATTAAAAAAATCATCATACATACATATATATATATATATATATATATATATATATATATATATGTACATATATATATATATAAATATATATTATTTTTGGCTTACCTAGCTCATATGATATCTATATAGTGAACATTAGTTCATACGTTGCTATTTTCCCGATTTATTTTCTTTTGAAAAATACATTTAAACATTTTTCTAAGGTTTTTGATCTTGCATGATTAATTTAAAATATTGAAATCGCCCAATCACCCAGTGTTATTACACTGTAAAACTGTCTTACCTCGAGTGTAGTTTTATGTTTCTGGCACATCGGAAAGTTAGTTTTAATTTAATTGAAAAATTAGTAGAGTACAAAAAATGACTAAATCCGTGTTAACAGAACAGAATGCGCTCTGTTTCATTAAATTAGTTGGGAAATAAATTTACGAAAACCTAGCTTTCAACAGTTTGCGTAAAGTGTCGTTGATATTATCAAAGAACGTTTACAACTCCCCAGGCTCGAATCCCTCTCCACTTATTCTTTTTGTACTCCTTTCTTCCTGCCGTTTATATCCCATCCCCATAGACGTGTAATCTTGACAACGTTACGACTTTGCACTTAAAAAGGATTTATGTATGAAACCGTATCTCAGTACTTGCAGCGTTTACATCAGCGCTACCTGGTGGAGAATTTAATTCAATTTATATTAATTAAATTTAAAATAATTTAGTTAAAGTCAGTTTTATTAGAAAATAGCAAATGGTAACGATTTGAAATTAATGTAATATTTGTATTAAAACGAAAAAAATAATACACATATTTCTTAATTTATTTTATTGTTTTAAATTATATCTGTTTTATTTAAACTGTATTTAAGTAGGTGAGACTTATCTTTTCTTTAATTTCAAATTAATCTCAACCAAAAAAGAAATTTGAAAGTCGTTATTTCAGAAAATAAGTCAATATTTACTTTAATAAAATATATTAGGTGCTGTGACCGCCACTATCCTGTTTCCAATAGCTTCAAAAATATGTTTGTGCATATAATTTATGAAATAGAACGCTTTTAAGTTTTGTCTGTGTCTTTTTAAATAGCCAAATCTGTTCTATGTTTATTACGTAGCTTTCCACCTACTTGTTATTTGAACTTATAAAATTGCTTTTTAAATAGCTACCTGTTCTATGTTTATTACGTAGCTTTCCAGCTACTTGTTATTTGAACTTATTAAATTGTTTTTAGAAAGCTAAATCTGTTCTATGTTTATTACGTAGCTTTCCACCTACTTGTTATTTGAACTTATAAAATTGCTTTTTAAATATCTATGTGTTCTATGTTTATTGCGTAGCTTTCCAGGTACTTGTTATTTGAACTTATTAAATTGTTTTTTAGAAAGCTAAATCTGTTCTATGTTTATTACGAAGCTTTCCAACTACTTATTATTTGAGCATAAAAAATTATTCGGATGAATAATATCATCCTTGAAGAAAGGAAAGGCATGTGCATATAGAAAGGATTAAGGAAGGAAAATTAAACACTAAATCAGCCTGCGCAGATACAAAACCTTGTCAAGGATTGCGTAATTGACGAAAACTTACTCTAATTTGGAGTCATTAAGTGGAGTCTATACGCTACTCACCCTTATACGAATAAAATAAGAAAGTATAGATGATAAAAGGATAGGCTGTAAAGATCTCCTGATACTAGAAATAGGGGAAAGTGCAATAGGGATGGTCGATTTGGTGACTTTAACGGATCGGTGATGCTTAGTGACAGTGCCAGGTTTGGATCAGTGACTATTATCGGTGACTTTAGTACCAGTGACAAGGGATACTGAGACTGCTCTGTATATGCTAATAACTGGCAGGCATACCACATCGGTGAAATGGTTCCACATCTCGCTTTTTTTTTGGAGCGCTCATTGTATTAAAAAATAAACTCCAACGAAATTAAGAGCTGCGAAAGCGTCTACTGTACACAAAATTGTTTTTTCAAAAAAATCTTGAAAAATAACACAAAACGTCCATTCCCACATGACGTAAATGAGTAGAGTCAGTGACAGCGACAAATCAAACAATGACAGCCGCGTTAAAATATCAGTAACTTTCTAGCCAGTGACAGCGAAATTTCACCCACTCACGACAGAGGCAACCTCCAAACGAACCATTGTTACTAGAACCATTTTCCATATTTTGTCACTTGTACCATCAGCGACAAACGAATATCAGTGACAAGTCACCGTGGCAGAAAATATGGTCCATCCTTAAGTGCATCTCGTAGGTGGGGTTGCTTCCGTGAAATAGAACTGCTCTAGAGTGCGATAAAAAGAGGTGTCTCCACAGTACCAGTTTGAATATATTGCAGCAAGTAAACAATGAGAGCCACATTGCTCAGTTTGATATGTAAAGACCCAAAGTTGGCAAACTCCTTTTATTATTTCATAGTTTTGAAAACCAACAACAACAATGAGTTTAATTTTATTTAATGTTAATTTTGTATCA
Source organism: Prosapia bicincta (assembly GCA_036971475.1). Taxonomy (NCBI): domain Eukaryota; kingdom Metazoa; phylum Arthropoda; class Insecta; order Hemiptera; family Cercopidae; genus Prosapia; species Prosapia bicincta. The sequence continues at coordinate 38,160,503 of JBAIZL010000010.1, read as the reverse complement.
GACTTTAGAATGAAAAAATTTAAGTTCATATTCGGATAGGTATTTAACATAACCAAATCTTATGGTGTAATAAAATTATTGTCATAACATATTAATGTATTTAAATTCTATAATACAATAAAATTATTCCATAATTTAATAGCATATGTACTAATTCTACAGATAAATTCAGGAAATCTTGATGAAATGAAATAAAGGTTGATACTTGAAACAAAAAGGACTAGATTTGCGGTAATTGTTAATTAGAATGTACATTTAATTTTTATTTACTACATTCAATTAGTAGTGGTTTTGTCAGAAAGTATTTTGAACTAGCAAGCACATTAAGGAAATGCAGTTTGTTTTGGAACACTGCCCAGAACAATGCTACACTCAGACCATTTGTCTCTATTTACAAAACGTTGTGTCCAAAGAAAACAAATTACTTTTCTTTGTTTTATTAAAATAAAATAATCTGTTTAATATACTAAGTAGCACAGATAGGGTTTAGAAATCACTTTGCAAGCTTTACAGATGAGTTACTTTTATTATATATTAATAATATATGTTCTGAATTTAAATGCACCTTGAGGGTCAGATTTTGAAAATTATAATACTGTACAAATATATATTGAATTATTGATATTACCATGAACGTAATTGATAGTGTCTAGGAACTAGTCTAATCTTGATATTGGACTGGACAGTCAAAAACAACATAAAAACTAATTTGAAAGAATAAACAAGAGCTAAATAGAGGCAAGGCCCAGAAGGCAAGGCCCAGGAGGCAAGGCCTAGAAGGCAAGGCCCAGGAGGCAAGGCCCGGGAGGCAAAACCCAGGAGGCAAGGCCCAGGAGGCAAGGCCCAGGAGGCAAGGCCCAGGAGCCATGGTCAGGGAGGCAAGGCCCAGGAGGCAAGGCGCAGAAGGCAAGGCCCAGGAGGCAAGGCCTAGAAGGCAAGACCCAGGAGGCAAGACCCGGAAGGCAAAGCCCAGGAGGCAAGGCCCGGGATGTAAGGTCAGGGAGGCAAGGGTCGGGAGGCAAGGCCCCGGAATTCATAGAGACTTATTAATAATGATAAAAATATATATAACAATAATAAGAATAGTTTTTCAAAAGACAAAACGAGTAAACATACGTAACACTGGGTTTCAAATGAAAGCCGTAGTAGTGAAATTTATTTAACGAAATACTAATTCAAGTGATAAACTGTACTACTGCCAAATTACATACATACTCAATGTAAACAAAAAACCAAGAAATACATTTTTAACATAGATTATTTTGAGAAATGTTTAAAAGTAAAATCTTTGATAAAGGTATATCAGAAATATGTTTCATTAATATACGTTATCTAATATTAGAAATATCCATAAGACGCATAAGTTACAAGTTTAGTCAAAGTTGCCTCTGAATCTTAAACACGGTAACAACTTGCTACTTTTAACTTAGGAAATATATTTGGTTAATGTACGTTATCTAATATTAGAAATATCCATAAGACGCATAAGTTACAAGTTTAGTCAAAGTTGCCTCTGAATCTTAAACACGGTAACAACTTGCTACTTTTAACTTAGGAAATATATTTGGTTAATGTACGTTATCTAATATTAGAAATATCCATAAGACGCATAAGTTACAAGTTTAGTCAAAGTTGCCTCTGAATCTTAAACACGGTAACAACTTGCTACTTTTAACTTAGAAAATATATTTGGTTAATGTACGTTATCTAATATTAGAAATATCCATAAGACGCATAAGTTACAAGTTTAGTCAAAGTTGCCTCTGAATCTTAAACACGGTAACAACTTGCTACTTTTAACTTAGGAAATATATTTGGTTAATGTACGTTATCTAATATTAGAAATATCCATAAGACGCATAAGTTACAAGTTTAGTCAAAGTTGCCTCTGAATCTTAAACACGGTAACAACTTGCTACTTTTAACTTAGGAAATATATTTGGTTAATGTACGTTATCTAATATTAGAAATATCCATAAGACGCATAAGTTACAAGTTTAGTCAAAGTTGCCTCTGAATCTTAAACACGGTAACAACTTGCTACTTTTAACTTAGGAAATATATTTGGTTAATGTACGTTATCTAATATTAGAAATATCCATAAGACGCATAAGTTACAAGTTTAGTCAAAGTTGCCTCTGAATCTTAAACACGGCAACAACTTGCTACTTTTAACTTAGGAAATACATTTTCCAAATTTTATGCGTAGGGTTCTCTTTCACTCATAATTGCTAAATTATTAGTAAATTTCATTTAATTAATCTTCAAAATTATAATAAATCTATAACGGAAAAATCGTCTCTTTAAAAATATAATTGGTTAACTCTCTCGTGTGCATTTTATACTTTTAAATATTTTTATCTCACACACACACACACACACACACACACACACACACACACACACACACACACACATACACACACACACACACACATACACACACACACATACACACACACACACACACACACACACACACACACACACACACACACACACACACACACACACACACACACACACACACACACACACACACACACACACACACACACACACACACACACACACACACACACACACACACACACACACACACACACACACACACACACACACACACACACACACACACACACACACACACACACACACACACACACACACACACACACACACACACACACACACACACATACACACACACAAGTTCAAATTAGATATACTTCGGTTAGGAAAAATTAAATAGCTAAGACTGAAGATAATGCTCTTAAGTACTTTAAGTTTTGTTAATATCCACATTTGTTTTGATAAACATATCTATAATTTAAATTTCGTTATAATGACAATGTATTCGTTATCATCATGTGTTTGTGTGAATAGCGTTGTGGAACTAATTTGAGCTTTTGCTGTAATGTTTTACTGTATTTTATACCTAGTGTTGGTGCTGAACTTATAACCGGAAAAAGGCTTCCCCTCCTTCAGTACTTCCTACTAATAACATAAATCTCACCAAAGCTGCTTCGAAATGTAACCTAGTAAGTTAGAGAGCTAGAAAACAAATTCTGATACATGTTATCATGATTTATAGAAATACCTGAATGGCTTCACAATCTATAAACCTACATGGACTTGGGAGTTTTTTTAAAATAAATTCTATAAGAAATATTCTATGGAAAAATATTATAAGTTGTAAGGAACTCTAAAGAAACAATGCGTTTAGGTACAAAACAGAATTTAAGGCTGTAAAATTGCAAACAATGTAAATTTGACAAATCCGAAGCAAACGAGTGCAACTAAATGCGTACATAGTTAGGCTATACATAATTGTACATCCGTGACCTGCATTTATAAAAACACAGATATATGTAAAGAAATATAATGAAGTTATTTCATAACTAAAACTGCTCACGTACGATAAATAGAGGGCCCGAGGGTTTATTTTGAATATAGTTGGATTTATCAGCATTGTGATATTCCTGAGCCCGTGCTTGATTAAATACGTGACGAAAATAACGCGCCATAGATTTAACCTGACATTTGAAAGTAGCTGTTTACGTTGCCCTTAATTGTTTCTAGTCATTTGTTCGGTTGCTTCATACATAGAGCAAATTCACAATTTGTATATAGCTGACTTAATTTGTACAGATAACATTTAGAAAATACCTAGGCCTAATAACTGGATCTATAAAAAATGATCAAGAAAATAAAAAAAGAATCTGAGGCCAATTTTTTTTAAAATTTCGAATATTATCTAAACACGTTAACTTAATAAAGAACTGCGTTATATGCTTTTACTGAAGCAAAAAAACAGTTAAATTTGTATGACTATAAAAATGTTAAAGCCTGAGCCACTATTCCCGAAGGAAATTTTCCTCCTTCTAACCCAATCGCACTCGGAGTCATTTTGAAAGCAAACACAGCCTAACTAATTAGCAAAAAATGAAAAAAAACTTGGAACAGTGTAAAAAATTAAAAATTAAATAAAAAAACGTAAATATCCTCTTTGGAAAACAAAACTTATGAACATAACATAGAACGACTAATTTATCGCACAATAAAATGTCTAAGACACATTTACGTTCGCTTACTCACAAGCTAAATGTGTCTCACTAAAATAACTAACACCTGAAACATTAAATTCTCAAACATTCGCAAACAATTGACGAGCATTGTCGTAATCTTAGACGCACACGTTCTAGAAATTCTGTCCCTAAAACCTGCTTTGCATCTTTAAAGTTATTTTCCCTAACTTCTCTATTTGCTTTAGCAAAATTGTTATTATTAAAATCACATTACCAAATTTTCAACAGAAACAAATATTATTATTTTTTATTACAAATAATATCTGCCTGAAAATACAAGGTCATAATTACATGTCACAAAATAATAAATACTTATTTAATAAACATACATGATTATTATATATAAATCTACATAAATGTTATTTTATTATAAAAGAATAATTCAAATTAAACATTTACTTCAAATTATAACAGAAGGAGGAATATAACTCAATACGGAAAGAAAATCACGGTCATAATTACTTTTAAAATTAAAAAAACACCAAATTTGATTTAAATATTATTGCCTACATATAAATTAAAACTCTTTGCTACTCATGGTGGAATATAGGTTATGCAATTACAATTCTAGCTGTCGATGTAAGATAGGTGGAGTAAAATATATAAAATCAACGTGCTTTTGATAATACAAATCGTGAATTGTTTGGTACCAGTTTTATTCATTTTACGTTTTACAATATTTACTAAATAAACAAAAAATAATAAGACGACAACAAATATGACGAATGTGGATTCTTAACTAGCTTAAGTTAGGCATCACAGGAAAACATAATAATTAAATATAAAACCAATCAGACGTGAAATGGCACTAAAGCCTGAAAACCGATCCAAACGTTGCCTAAAACAAGGAAAGTAATGCACATGCAGTCCTCTCTCGGTTAGCTAGCTTGGAGTAATTTAGTTTTCCAGTTCATTGAAACACAAGAGAGTTACGCGCATATCCATGAATGGTTTCAATGAAACGGTTTTTTCTGTTTTTCACGGAATTTATAATATTTTATATTAAATTTAAAAAAATAATAATGTTTGTTTATTTACTTTATATTGCAAAGCAACGCCTCCCTGATCGCGCTATAACTTAGGTAGTTTAATTAATTAAATATCTAATCTTTATTTAATGTCTTTTAATTTATTTAATGTGTTTATGTTTAATGCCAGATCACAGACTAATTTATGCTACTACGAACACTCTACGTTTCGATTTTCTATCCGAAAATCATTTTCAAGAGCTAAGAGTTAATCTAATATTAAACCAAAATTTACAGTTTTAACATTTATAAACAATACTTTTAACAAAACAAAATTTGTTAAATATATTTTTTGAAGTCATTAAGTTTAATACCATTAGCACTTAGGTTGGGCTTAGCCTAATTATGGCAGAAAAATAAGTATTACACCAGGTATTAAGCTTTCCTGTAAGGAGTTGTGAGGGACCTAATTAGAAAAATATGCACACGTTTTATAAATTTGATTTGAAACATCATGAAACAATCTGAAATGGTATTGATTCATCCACCTTACAATAATATTTTCTTATATATTCATTCTCTTTTTATCTTACACCCTTCTGTCTCTATCTACTTCTGTGTTTCTCAAAATTACAAGTAGTATTTATAAACATCTTATTTTTTATTTCATTCGCTTAAGCTCGTTATTTTGCCCTTAACACTATTCAATATCTGATCTGTCGTAGCCATCTTGCAAGCCATCGTGCTTTACATGGTCTCGTTGGCAGTTGTCATCCTTTACATTTTCCTTTAGGTCATACTGTAAGAGCCTTAGGTAAGGAAATCCCTTAGGTCGCTCTGCAAGCACTGGTCCTGCAAGAGGTCGTGCTGTAAGTAATTATCCGTTCATTATTTTATCAAACCGTCGTCTGTAGACAATTGTCCTTATGATCGTCCTACAAACCGTCGTCCTTTTCTGAAAAGCATTTTTCTTTATGGACTACTGTAAGATATTTTTCTTCAGGTTGTTCTGCAAACCGTCGTCCTGTAAGTTACTGTCCCTTAGGTCACACTCTAAGACGTTTTCCCTTAAGTCGTTCTGCAAGAGGAGGTCATGCAAGAGACCGTCCTCTAAAACCAGTCAGCCAGTATCCTTACAAAATTACCATTATCCGTTATTCCTATCACCTCTTACATTAGGAAGTCCTATCACCAACAGCCACACCCAAGAGCACTGTACACAGATTGATTCAAGCAGTCAGTGTTTCTCAACAGACCTCAACGTCCTGTAAACCGTTGTCCTTTTCTGACAACCATTTTTCTTTACTGTGAGATATGTTCTTCCAGGTCGTCCTGTAAGTTATCGTCCTTAGGTCATACTCTAGGACTTTTTCTTCAGAACGTCCTGCAACAGGTCGTCCTGTAAGTAGTTCTCCTTTTAGTCGTCTGGCAAACCGTCGGCCTGTAGGTAGTTATCGTTTTGGTCGCCCTGGAAACGTCGTCCTTTAGATCACCTTTAGATATCATCAAAATCTCATTTGCGACTAGCGCCGTCACTATATAAATTTTGATACCCTAAAGCCTATTTCTCTTAATAATAAATTGATACACACAAATATTGTAGCTGCTATTCATTCATTGTAACGCCTATTTCCCTTAGTAATACATTGATACCCACAAATATTGTAGCTGCTATTCATACATTGTAACGCCTATTTCCCTTAATAATACATTGATACCCACAACAATTGTAGCTGCTATTCATACATTGTAACGCCTATTTCCCTTAATAATACATTGATACCCACAAATATTGTAGCTGCTATTCACACATTGTAACGCCTATTTCCCTTAATAATACATTGATACCCACAACAATTGTAGCTGCTATTCATACATTGTAACGCCTATTTCCTTTAATAATACATTGATACCCACAACAATTGTAGCTGCTATTCATACATTGTAACGCCTATTTCCCTTAATAATACATTGATACCCACAAATATTGTAGCTGCTATTCATACATTGTAACGCCTATTTCCTTTAATAATACATTGATACCCACAACAATTGTAGCTGCTATTCATACATTGTAACGCCTATTTCCCTTAATAATACATTGATACCCACAAATATTGTAGCGCGCTATTCATACATTGTAACGCCTATTTCCCGTTAATATTACATTTATACCCTCAAATATTGTAGCTGCTATTCATACATTGTAACGCCTATTTCTCTTAATGATACATTGATACCCACAAATATTGTAGCGTGCTATTCATACATTGTAACGCCAATTTCCCTTATTAATACATTGATACCCACAAAAATTGTAGCTGCTATTCATACATTGTAACTCCTATTTCTCTTAATGATACATTGATACCCACAAATATTGTAGCTGCTATTCATACATTGTAACGCCAATTTCCCTTATTAATACATTGATACCCACAAATATTGTAGCGCGCTATTCATACATTGTAACGCCAATTTCCCTTATTAATACATTGATACCCTCAAATATTGTAGCTGCTATTCATACATTGTAACTCCTATTTCTCTTAATGATACATTGATACCCACAAATATTGTAGCTGCTATTCATACATTGTAACGCCAATTTCCCTTATTAATACATTGATACACACAAATATTGTAGCTGCTATTCATACATTGTAACGCCAATTTCCCTTATTAATACATTGATACCCACAAAAATTGTAGCTGCTATTCATACATTGTAACTCCTATTTCTCTTAATGATACATTGATACCCACAAATATTGTAGCTGCTATTCATACATTGTAACTCCTATTTCTCTTAATGATACATTGATACCCACAAATATTGTAGCGCGCTATTCATACATTGTAACGCCAATTTCCCTTATTAATACATTGATACCCACAAAAATTGTAGCTGCTATTCATACATTGTAACTCCTATTTCTCTTAATGATACATTGATACCCACAAATATTGTAGCTGCTATTCATACATTGTAACTCCTATTTCTCTTAATGATACATTGATACCCACAAATATTGTAGCGCGCTATTCATACATTGTAACGCCAATTTCCCTTATTAATACATTGATACCCACAAAAATTGTAGCTGCTATTCATACATTGTAACTCCTATTTCTCTTAATGATACATTGATACCCACAAATATTGTAGCTGCTATTCATACATTGTAACGCCTATTTCTCTTAATGATACATTGATACCCACAAATATTGTAGCGCGCTATTCATACATTGTAACGCCAATTTCCCTTATTAATACATTGATACCCACAAAAATTGTAGCTGCTATTCATACATTGTAACTCCTATTTCTCTTAATGATACATTGATACCCACAAATATTGTAGCTGCTATTCATACATTGTAACGCCAATTTCCCTTATTAATACATTGATACCCACAAATATTGTAGCGCGCTATTCATACATTGTAACGCCAATTTCTCTTAATGATACATTGATACCCACAAATATTGTAGCTGCTATTCATACATTGTAACTCCTATTTCTCTTAATGATACATTGATACCCACAAATATTGTAGCTGCTATTCATACATTGTAACGCCAATTTCCCTTATTAATACATTGATACCCACAACAATTGTAGCTGCTATTCATACATTGTAACTCCTATTTCTCTTAATGATACATTGATACCCACAAATATTGTAGCTGCTATTCATACATTGTAACTCCTATTTCTCTTAATGATACATTGATACCCACAAATATTGTAGCTGCTATTCATACATTGTAACTCCTATTTCTCTTAATGATACATTGATACCCACAAATATTGTAGCTGCTATTCATACATTGTAACGCCAATTTCTCTTAATGATACATTGATACCCACAAATATTGTAGCTGCTATTCATACATTGTAACTCCTATTTCTCTTAATGATACATTGATACCCACAAATATTGTAGCTGCTATTCATACATTGTAACGCCAATTTCTCTTAATGATACATTGATACCCACAAATATTGTAGCTGCTATTCATACATTGTAACTCCTATTTCTCTTAATGATACATTGATACCCACAAATATTGTAGCTGCTATTCATACATTGTAACGCCAATTTCCCTTATTAATACATTGATACCCACAAATATTGTAGCGCGCTATTCATACATTGTAACGCCAATTTCCCTTATTAATACATTGATACCCACAAAAATTGTAGCTGCTATTCATACATTGTAACTCCTATTTCTCTTAATGATACATTGATACCCACAAATATTGTAGCTGCTATTCATACATTGTAACTCCTATTTCTCTTAATGATACATTGATACCCACAAATATTGTAGCGCGCTATTCATACATTGTAACGCCAATTTCCCTTATTAATACATTGATACCCACAAAAATTGTAGCTGCTATTCATACATTGTAACTCCTATTTCTCTTAATGATACATTGATACCCACAAATATTGTAGCGCGCTATTCATACATTGTAACGCCAATTTCCCTTATTAATACATTGATACCCACAAAAATTGTAGCTGCTATTCATACATTGTAACTCCTATTTCTCTTAATGATACATTGATACCCACAAATATTGTAGCTGCTATTCATACATTGTAACTCCTATTTCTCTTAATGATACATTGATACCCACAAATATTGTAGCGCGCTATTCATACATTGTAACGCCAATTTCCCTTATTAATACATTGATACCCACAAAAATTGTAGCTGCTATTCATACATTGTAACTCCTATTTCTCTTAATGATACATTGATACCCACAAATATTGTAGCGCGCTATTCATACATTGTAACGCCTATTTCCCGTTAATATTACATTTATACCCTCAAATATTGTAGCTGCTATTCATACATTGTAACGCCTATTTCTCTTAATAATACATTGATACCCACAAATATTGTAGCGCGCTATTCATACATTGTAACGCCTATTTCCCGTTAATATTACATTTATACCCTCAAATATTGTAGCTGCTATTCATACATTGTAACTCCTATTTCTCTTAATGATACATTGATACCCACAAATATTGTAGCTGCTATTCATACATTGTAACTCCTATTTCTCTTAATGATACATTGATACCCACAAATATTGTAGCGCGCTATTCATACATTGTAACGCCAATTTCCCTTATTAATACATTGATACCCACAAAAATTGTAGCTGCTATTCATACATTGTAACTCCTATTTCTCTTAATGATACATTGATACCCACAAATATTGTAGCGCGCTATTCATACATTGTAACGCCAATTTCCCTTATTAATACATTGATACCCTCAAATATTGTAGCTGCTATTCATACATTGTAACGCCTATTTCCCTTAATAATACATTGATACCCTCAAATATTGTAGCTGCTATTCATACATTGTAACGCCTATTTCCCTTAGTAATACATTGATACCCACAAATATTGTAGCTGCTATTCATACATTGTAACGCCTATTTCCCTTAGTAATACATTGATACCCACAAATATTGTAGCGCGCTATTCATACATTGTAACGCCTATTTCCCTTAATAATACATTGATACCCACAACAATTGTAGCTGCTATTCATACATTGTAACTCCTATTTCCCTTAATAATACATTGATACCCACAAATATTGTAGCGCGCTATTCATACATTGTAACGCCTATTTTCCTTAGTAATACATTGATACCCTCAAATATTGTAGCGCGCTATTCATACATTGTAACGCCTATTTCCCTTAGTAATACATTGATACCCACAAATATTGTAGCGCGCTATTCATACATTGTAACGCCTATTTCCCTTAGTAATACATTGATACCCACAAATATTGTAGCTGCTATTCATACATTGTAACGCCTATTTCCCTTAGTAATACATTGATACCCACAAATATTGTAGCGCGCTATTCATACATTGTAACGCCTATTTCCCTTAGTAATACATTGATACCCACAAATATTGTAGCTGCTATTCATACATTGTAACGCCTATTTCCCTTAGTATTACATTGATACCCACAAATATTGTAGCGCGCTATTCATACATTGTAACGCCTATTTCCCTTAGTAATACATTGATACCCACAAATATTGTAGCTGCTATTCATACATTGTAACGCCTATTTCCCTTAGTAATACATTGATACCCACAAATATTGTAGCGCGCTATTCATACATTGTAACGCCTATTTCCCTTAATAATACATTGATACCCACAAATATTGTAGCGCGCTATTCATACATTGTAACGCCAATTTCCCTTATTAATACATTGATACCCTCAAATATTGTAGCTGCTATTCATACATTGTAACGCCTATTTCCCTTAATAATACATTGATACCCTCAAATATTGTAGCTGCTATTCATACATTGTAACGCCTATTTCCCTTAGTAATACATTGATACCCACAAATATTGTAGCTGCTATTCATACATTGTAACGCCTATTTCCCTTAGTAATACATTGATACCCACAAATATTGTAGCGCGCTATTCATACATTGTAACGCCTATTTCCCTTAATAATACATTGATACCCTCAAATATTGTAGCGCGCTATTCATACATTGTAACGCCTATTTCCCTTAGTAATACATTGATACCCACAAATATTGTAGCGCGCTATTCATACATTGTAACGCCTATTTCCCTTAGTAATACATTGATACCCACAAATATTGTAGCTGCTATTCATACATTGTAACGCCTATTTCCCTTAGTAATACATTGATACCCACAAATATTGTAGCGCGCTATTTATACATTGTAACGCCTATTTCCCTTAGTAATACATTGATACCCACAAATATTGTAGCTGCTATTCATACATTGTAACGCCTATTTCCCTTAGTATTACATTGATACCCACAAATATTGTAGCGCGCTATTCATACATTGTAACGCCTATTTCCCTTAGTAATACATTGATACCCACAAATATTGTAGCTGCTATTCATACATTGTAACGCCTATTTCCCTTAGTAATACATTGATACCCACAAATATTGTAGCTGCTATTCATACATTGTAACGCCTATTTCCCTTAGTAATACATTGATACCCACAAATATTGTAGCGCGCTATTCATACATTGTAACGCCTATTTCCCTTAATAATACATTGATACCCACAAATATTGTAGCGCGCTATTCATACATTGTAACGCCTATTTCCCTTAGTAATACATTGATACCCACAAATATTGTAGCTGCTATTCATACATTGTAACGCCTATTTCCCTTAGTAATACATTGATACCCACAAATATTGTAGCGCGCTATTCACACATTGTAACGCCTATTTCCCTTAATAATATATTGATACCCACAAATATTGTAGCTGCTATTCACACATTGTAACGCCTATTTCCCTTAATAATATATTGATACCCGCAAATATTGTAGCGCGCTATTCATACATTGTAACGCCTATTTCCCTTAATAATACATTGATACCCACAAATATTGTAGCTGCTATTCATACATTGTAACGCCTATTTCCCTTAATAATATTTTGATACCCACAAATATTGTAGCTGCTATTCATACATTGTAACGCCTATTTCCCTTAGTAATACATTGATACCCACAAATATTGTAGCGCGCTATTCATACATTGTAACGCCTATTTCCCTTAGTAATACATTGATACCCACAAATATTGTAGCTGCTATTCATACATTGTAACGCCTATTTCCCTTAGTAATACATTGATACCCACAAATATTGTAGCGCGCTATTCATACATTGTAACGCCTATTTCCCTTAATAATACATTGATACCCACAAATATTGTAGCGCGCTATTCATACATTGTAACGCCTATTTCCCTTAGTAATACATTGATACCCACAAATATTGTAGCTGCTATTCATACATTGTAACGCCTATTTCCCTTAGTAATACATTGATACCCACAAATATTGTAGCGCGCTATTCATACATTGTAACGCCTATTTCCCTTAGTAATACATTGATACCCACAAATATTGTAGCTGCTATTCATACATTGTAACGCCTATTTCCCTTAGTAATACATTGATACCCACAAATATTGTAGCGCGCTATTCATACATTGTAACGCCTATTTCCCTTAGTAATACATTGATACCCACAAATATTGTAGCTGCTATTCATACATTGTAACGCCTATTTCCCTTAGTAATACATTGATACCCACAAATATTGTAGCGCGCTATTCATACATTGTAACGCCTATTTCCCTTAATAATACATTGATACCCACAAATATTGTAGCGCGCTATTCATACATTGTAACGCCTATTTCCCTTAGTAATACATTGATACCCACAAATATTGTAGCTGCTATTCATACATTGTAACGCCTATTTCCCTTAATAATACATTGATACCCACAAATATTGTAGCGCGCTATTCATACATTGTAACGCCAATTTCCCTTAGTATTACATTGATACCCACAAATATTGTAGCGCGCTATTCATACATTGTAACGCCTATTTCCCTTAGTAATACATTGATACCCACAAATATTGTAGCTGCTATTCATACATTGTAACGCCTATTTCCCTTAGTAATACATTGATACCCACAAATATTGTAGCGCGCTATTCATACATTGTAACGCCTATTTCCCTTAGTAATACATTGATACCCACAAATATTGTAGCGCGCTATTCATACATTGTAACGCCTATTTCCCTTAGTAATACATTGATACCCACAAATATTGTAGCTGCTATTCATACATTGTAACGCCTATTTCCCTTAGTAATACATTGATACCCACAAATATTGTAGCGCGCTATTCATACATTGTAACGCCTATTTCCCTTATTAATACATTGATACCCACAAATATTGTAGCGCGCTATTCATACATTGTAACGCCTATTTCCCTTAGTAATACATTGATACCCACAAATATTGTAGCTGCTATTCATACATTGTAACGCCTATTTCCCTTAGTAATACATTGATACCCACTAATATTGTAGCTGCTATTCATACATTGTAACGCCTATTTCTCTTATTAATACATTGATACCCACAAATATTGTAGTATACAAACTTATTGATTTCATTTATAAGTGAATAATCTGAATGTCGAATGAAAGTGATTGAGTAATACCAGAAAGACACGAGTTACATTAGGTTAAACTTTAGTCAATGTTGACGCCTTAGCTGACAATATGTCAACGAGTTGATCGTTTCAACTCCGCTGATAAATCGTCTCCTTGCAACTGACGTCTTTCGTCCTTGGAAATACGAAACTGTATTGAAACCACCGTAGTTACAGAACTTGTTTATTTAAGTACTTTCATATAATTTATTTCCCTAACCTTTTTATACATAAATATAAATTGTTTTTTGTTTTTTTTTAAATTAACAACTAGTATAACTATGCCTGTTTATCTTTATTTTGATTCTTTGGAAATATTAAGGAATTGTACTTTTCTTAACTGATCCTGGCAAACTTTTTGTCAGTCACTATCAGCAAATCAGCAAAAGTATTCAGTAGTAAAAGTGTTTAGCCTAAGAACCACAATGAAGGATCATAAACTGGGTTTAAATGCAGGTATTGCATAGAAGGTGTGAATACCGTTTCAGTCCCTTCAAACAATCCCTTCAGAGCCTTCGAAAAGCCTGTGTATTCCCAATCCTACTTGCCTTTCGAGCTGTGGAAGCAATAGCCCCAGTACAACTACTCCCATCAAGGACAGATCTCATAAAAGTATCTCAAGTCTCCCTCATAGGCCTAGAGATGTCATTACAGATCAGAACAATTCAGGTTCGATAGTTTTCCTAAAGATAATCGTAATTTTGTTTTGTATTGGAAGTGTGTTATAATGAATTTTTAAAAATTATATGTTATTGATTAAACTCAATAAAAATTACATTTACTTGAATTTTGTAGTCCATTATGTTCGATGAAACTTAATTAATCACTTTTTTACATTAGTTTATGGCTATCTGAACTTAATGTTAAAGTCAACTTTAAAGTTCGGATACTCATAAACTAATGTAAAAGTGTATAATTACGTCTAGATATTATTTATCTTTTTATTCAGAATCAAACCCGATATTGATTATAAAAATATAAATATAGTATTATATACATTAATAAATTTTATTTGATACAAAAATATATGCATTTTATGCCTAGTAACACGGACATTTTATAAGCTTTCAGGTGTTATACGCATTTCTGATTGTAAAAAATGTTTTAGAACCTAATATATTGGTTGAAATTAGAGTTAAAATTAGACATTAGTTCTAAAAGTGTTGCAGAGAGAGTAGAAAACGGAAGGTTCTCAAAGCCAACAGGTGGTCGGAGAGCCCTAGGGGTTGGCGAGAAATGTCTTAAGGGTCCGTCAGATGTCACCAGAATTAAAATATTTTATTTAACGCGTTCGCTGTGACCGTATCCGTAGCTACTGTATATGCTTCATGAGAAATAAGTATAGTTTTTCGGCATCGGTTTGTTCTACAATATGATTTCAGGGTAAAAGTGCCGAGTATGCAACCTAACGTTTCAGGAATCATGAGCACAAAGGACAGATTCTACCCATCTCACTGAAATTATTATTTTGTTGTGAGTTACTGAAATTGCATTGTATAATAATTTTGAACCAATAATAATATTAATATTGTTATTAAATTTTTATTCAATTCTATTTCTCTGTTTATCGTGATTAGAACAGACTTATGATGCTTGTTTTTACTTCATTATCTCTTTGTTTCAAACAAATAATAATACAAATAAGTTTAAAAAATTTCACCTGGACCTTTTGAATGTTGATAGTCTTACTTCTTGTATCTTAAATAAAAATAAAACACTTCATGAATGTAATTTTAATAACGTGTGTTAGTATCGATATAATTCTCATATGTAAGAACAGTTGCCACCTTAAAGTAAGTGGGTAGGCAAACCATAAATGACTTACTAATATAATTCAAATTATTTTGCGTGTAATCTACAATTTAAGTTTAAGAATTGTAGGAATCCTTGTCTACATATCGACCAATGAGGGGGGTCATTGAAAACATTTGGGAGCCACTGCTCTAAGCTGTTGTTAATATATAATATAGAGCCTTACGCAAAACTTTTACATTCTACCGTAAAGTGATTTATTAAGTAGACCTGTAAGTAATGAGTGGTATTCAATTAACGATATTATAACGCGACTATATTTATCTTCTTAGGTTGGATATAAATCTTCTTTCTTTATTTTGAGTGAAAAGTATTATTTTAATAAATGGCAATATTTTTAATAGTTTACGTGATTTTACTATATTACAAAACCATTAAAGCAAATAACTTCCTTTATCAAAAACTGCCTTTTTATTAAATGGAATGAACAAACACGTGTGATAATTTTTAAATTGTCAATTTAAACGTTTGTGTCTGCACTGGGGCTTATCTACAGAATACAGCTGTAGAAGAATAAAGACATGTAATGCGGAGCTTAGAATATAAATCACGGAAAAGACTCGAGATAACGTTCGGTAATAAATCTTAGTTAGTGAATAAAGTAGAAAACAAGATTTACTTTACAGAGCAGCGCCCCCCCCCCCACAATTAGTTATGAATGTAATAATTTCCTCTGCTTATTAGTTATTACAATTTATAACAACAATGAACTATTTAAGGATATTAATTTTAAAACGTGAAATATTTGTGTAAAACGTATTTCTTCAAATGTGTTCGTATTATAGAAATTTTTCTTTTATATTCTTGTAGCCACGAACTAATTTGTGGTAAAATTAACACACAAAAACACCCAAAGATACATATACCCAAACGAGTATGCATTCACACATAAAACAAACCACCTATTTTAAAAACAAATGTGAGATTAAGTTTTCCCATGATATATATATATATATCATGAAGATTTAGTAAAAATCTTTCATGTTTCCGGTACGTTTTATAACAATAACTTTTTACCGTGTGTTATATAGCTTGTTAAAATAACTTTGAAAGTATTCTTAATTGTGTGAAAAACGTTTAGTAATTTTAAGTGTATTATGCCTGTAATTCACAAAACCCCTTTGTACATTTGGGGTCGACTTATTATAATATAGGTCTTGCCATATCTTATAATATAAGATAAGATTATTATAAGTGGGTCTTTAGGACCAAAATAGTTTTCAATCACTATTTTAAGATGTATTTATCTTAGAAAAAATAAATTGTTATGGTTATTATGGTTTCAAAATTTTTTTTTAAAAACATATTATTGCTTGTAAAAAGGATTTTATAACAAGCTTAATGTAAACAAATTTATATCTGATTACCTGTTGTTGCACTTCAATGTTTATTTTTATTTCTTTATATAATGAAATATATATTTCCTTTTAAGAAAGTAATAAAAAATATTTCTTTAACTTTTTGCCTTCTGGTAGAATAAAAAAGTTATTTTCTTTTGTGTATAATCCTGTTTTATTCGGAAAGTCAACTTTTCGTATAAGAATGCATGTAAAACTTTTAGACTAAAATGTATCCATTGGAATGTTTTATTAGAGACTTGAATATCTTTGGCAAAGTAGCTATTAGTGGAGTGGGGCAGGAGGAAGGAGAAATAGATCCAGACTGTTTACAAACAGAAGTTTAATGTTTGCAGGTCAGTCACTTCCAGCCACGAATACCCAAACAGGTTTAAATATAATATACATATGCTTATAAGCTTTGTATCATTTTTTAGGTAACTGAAAAACTATTAAATGGAAGAACATCCAATTAGACATACAATAAAATAGATTATTGTTACAAAACAATAAATACGACACACTCTGACATATCACAGGAAGTAGCCATAGAATACAAGAATGTATCTTACACCACCAGCGTGCGGACGTAACAAAATTGCAATTGTATCACTAGTTTTTAAACTATGATAATAAACAATATACGAGCTGGCTTGTGAGTTAATGTTATAACACAAGAAATACATACAACTCACAGTTATGGAAAACTTTAATCTCAAACGCGTTTCAATGACAATAGGTCATCATATTCAGTAATGCTATCATAAACATAGAACTTTAAAAAAAAATTAAATAGGTAATGCTCCATTTTTTATTTAAAGTTTTGTTTGTGATAGCATTACTAGAGATGATGACATAAAGCCATTGAAACGCGTTTGAGATTAAAGTTTTACAATTGTGAGTTGTATATATTTCTTGTGTTTATGATAAGTATACGTAGGCCTATAATATGGTGGTTTTAGTAACTTGCTTTGTATATGTAGCGGTGTCTAAGAAGTAATGCACTTTATAACTAACGGTAGTGGACTTTCGGCTTGGCAAATTAGGCACAACGATTAAGGGATATTCTTATTAATACTTGGGAATTATGTAAAAAGACAATGTTTAGATTCTTAACCGCAAATCTATATTGTTATGGGACTTTAAGAATATTAAAGTAAAAGAAAATCCAATCAATTTCAATAATTTTCTTTCTTTGTATATTTGGGGAAGATTTTATTATGTACAATAAGTATTGTTTTTTACTAATTAGGGAATCTGCAGAAACAAATCCGTTAGTTAGACAAAAACATTGGAAAGTTCTTACAATCATAGGCAATATTATCAGGAACCAACATCCTTGGGGGATTCAGAGAGAGAGAGAGAGAGAGAGAGGGGGAGAGAGAGAGAGAGAGAGCTTTATTCATCCCATAAGACTAAAATAACCGAGTATAAATGGTTTTCTTAACTTTCCAATAATGAGCCATAGCTATCTGTCATGACACAACTTGTTAAACATTGTTACGGTAAATTACATTACATGGAGATATATTTAATTATTTTTCAAGAGTATTTTGTTTACGAGTGATGTTTATAAAATATTAAAATTCTATTGTTACAAAATTAAAAGACCAGGTTTAGCTAGAAAATTACAAGAATTATAGTCCATTTATTAAAAATGTAATAACATGCAAATCTATTTAAATAGACTTTCATGAGTGAAACTAAAAATAAATACAATTAAAAAACTAATAAAAAAGCACGGATAAGAAAATACAAGCTATTGTGTATTAAATATTGTAATGTTTTAAATTTCAACCCATTATTTATAATCTAGAATAAACTACAGCTTAGAAAATGCACTGCCAACTAATAATTATTTATCGGAAGGAAGTGTGAAACCGAATTAAATATAATTAAAAATAAACCCAACCTTTTTTTAAAACCAAGTGAAAGATAAAAGGCTGTTTTCAATAAGATATATCATTCCGTTTTTTTGTACGGCCTATGAGACATATTTTTCGGGAATTTATAAATAACTTTTAACATAAATATAATACTTCCTATTTCCAATGCCTGAGTAAAGTGTGTGTATACATATATACATATATATATATATATATATATATATATATATATATATATATATATAATCTCGACAACCCTCATGCGTAGTTTTAAATTTAAACAGGCTTAAGTTGGGTTTATTTAGATGAAACACGTGAAAACTAAATAAAATACAAGTTTAAGAGTTAATACAGCTATTTTATTTATTAGACGGAAAACATATTTAGTCCTATTTGAAGAGATATAAAATAATTCTTTAACACAAATAATGAAAAACCAGACATTTAACGTTAGGAAAAGTTTGTTAACGTATTGAAGGTTAGTTACACATTGATATACCATGGATAAACGCCCAATGCCCTTCCTGCACAGCCTTCAATCTACCGCACACCTGCCACTCAATTCCATCTCTCTGCTTTATCAGCTGGAAAATACGTTTTTACAAAAGATGAATTTTGTGATGTGATCATAATTTGTTTCACTCTAATTCGTAGACTTGCCTCCCACAAGCAACAGGAAAACCACTGTCAAGGCACCATTTTCTTTATAAAATAATACCGAACAATTAATTTAAATGACAATTTAAGCCTCATAAGAAATACACTGTTTTATAATCTAATTGTCTAGAGTTTCTAAAGTAGATGTTTTTTCTAAAAATTTTAAAAATTAAAAATAAATATTTCAACTGTTAAATTAGTCACGTTTCGATGCTTTAAAAAATTGTAAAACCTTATTGGATGGTTTATACTTTAAATATTTAGTTTTTCCCTATCTAGTAGGTTACCCGTTTCTCGTTGAAGTTACATCAGTAGAAAGAGAAATCTAAAGAAAAACTTGTTATAAAATTATTTATTTTGTGTCATGGTATAGACTACATGTTGCAAACCATAAATAATGCTTCCAATTGGAGAAAAATAAGAACACAACCTGATTTAATAACAAGTGCAAAATAAAATAAAAGGGTAAACAAATTTAAAAATCCTGTCACCGTCAATAATGAAGTTTTTAGAAACAATTGTTAAATTGCCTACGTTATATGGGAAGGAGAAAAACGATAATGTTAGTGCTAAAATCTGTTATATTCTTTTTGGAAAAGTTTTTATTTACAGCTACTTCTTTATTTTTAGTTAAACTGCACATTGTTGATTGTTTATTGTTTCATTGTTTTTATCGGTTGAATGTGCTTCTAGTGATTCTATTGATATACTTTGTTATATTAATTTTTCTAGTACGGTAACGTTTTACGATGTAACTTATTTGGAATAACTTTTAAAGTTAAATCACCTGCGATTAATTATTTCAAACCCTTCACGGGCGTTTTGTTTCGTATTTTTACTGCACCGCCATGAATCAGTAATCATATATAACTCAATACGCTATTGTTATAAGCAGGAATATATGTAATATTTACAATACGATACTCCAATTATAATTTCACCTCAGATTCTTACTTTAGATTCAATAAGCAGGAATATATGTAATATTTACAATACGATACTCCAATTATAATTTCACCTCAGATTCTTACTTTAGATTCAATAAGCAGGAATATATGTAATATTTACAATACAATACTCCAATTATAATTTCACCTCAGATTCTTACTTTAGATTCAATAAGCAGGAATATATGTAATATTTACAATACGATACTCCAATTATAATTTCACCTCAGATTCTTACTTTAGATTCAATAAGCAGGAATATATGTAATATTTACAATACGATACTCCAATTATAATTTCACCTCAGATTCTTACTTTAGATTCAATAAGCAGGAATATATGTAATATTTACAATACGATACTCCAATTATAATTTCACCTCAGATTCTTACTTTAGATTCAATAAGCAGGAATATATGTAATATTTACAATACGATACTCCAATTATAATTTCACCTCAGATTCTTACTTTAGATTCAATAAGCAGGAATATATGTAATATTTACAATACGATACTCCAATTATAATTTCACCTCAGATTCTTACTTTAGATTCAATAAGCAGGAATATATGTAATATTTACAATACAATACTCCAATTATAATTTCACCTCAGATTCTTACTTTAGATTCAATAAGCAGGAATATATGTAATATTTACAATACGATACTCCAATTATAATTTCACCTCAGATTCTTACTTTAGATTCAATAAGCAGGAATATATGTAATATTTACAATACGATACTCCAATTATAATTTCACCTCAGATTCTTACTTTAGATTCACCTTCAAGGATGAGGATTTGATGCGGCAAACGATCCCATTATAACTACACACGAATGTATATAGTGTAATGTAACGAGATACACTCTGCGGGGCACATTCAACCCTCTGACGTTGCTAACTCACACTGTCAGCCAAATGTACAATCAGCTTTTTGTTGCAAACAGTCTATTAAACGTCGCAATCCCTACAATATACTTTAATCTTGCTTCTATCTACAAGAAATATATTATGTGAATGGTTCAGAAGTGGTTCAAGTCCAATGAACAAGAATCTGACAAAATCGACTATAAAGTTCTGGAGCCTATAATACTGGTAAATAAGTATTTACATTAAAGTATAGGCTTCCATAGAATAGTAGATTAAAAGAACATTCAATAAGAACACTAAATTAAATAGAATAATATGGAATTGATCTTAGTACCCGGGTCAAGGCACCCCAGAACCAGCTTAGTCCACGTGAGAGCCAACCTCTAACGAGCTGCCTGCGTCTCACAAAGGAAACGGCTTTGATTTCCCATATACCAAGCTGATAACCTCTTATTGCTATGAAACAGTATATTGAGTGTCGCATTAAGAGCGGGATGTAAAAACCTGACTAGAACGCCAAGAAAAAAACCCTGTCCGAAAACACTCCGCGACAATTTGCACATTTTTTGTTTGCTGGTTCAGCCCAACTTTAAAAAAAATTACAATTGGCTTCTATTAGTACATTTGGAAACTGTTTACTTGGTTAAATTATACTATGAAATATATAGAATGTGCAATGTTTAATAGCAATATAAACTTGGAAAAAAATAGGTCTCTAACAAATATTTATATACTTGCTCTAGTCAGCCATATAGTTTATAGGATATGTATATATATATATATATATATATATATATATATATATATATATATATATATATATTTATATATATGTATATATGTATTGTTTTTTTAGACAAATTATTTTGCCTAAACATGAAAAACTTACGCTGATAATGTGAACATTAATTTCCTGTAGAAACTCTGATTTTTCCATAGACCAAATTCCCTTCAAAACAACGGTTATTTGCAACACCTATCCTGCACTGCATTAACATCTCTGATGCTATTATAAATCACAGATACCATCATTGCAGCGTGGTAACATATGTAGAGAATGGTAGTTATAAATTACTCGAATTTTGAGGTGTAAAGTTGGCAAAACTGCAATTGTTTTTACACAGCTCGAGAAGCGTGAGTGTCCAGGCAAATAAAAAGTATAATGGGTTTCACTACAAGTAATGCAAATTATTAACCATCGCGTTCAATATTATTTTCTTATTATAGAATTATTTTTATTAGGGATGGGCCGATTCCTAAAATTTTCGATTCCGATTCCGATTCCGATTCTAAAATTTTCCTTTCGATTCTCGATTCTTTACTCGATTCTCGATTCTCGATTCCTTCAAGTTATATTAGCTTATATGCTAGTTCTCTAATAATTAATTTAGTTAACATCTTGGTCATATGGCAAAACCTTTTAAAAGTTCCGTTTTAATGTAATAGGCTACACAAAACCTTCAACCGTGAGAGTGATATCTGTCTATAATATAATTTATTAAGGTTAAGTTTCGGAGGAATAATACAGTGTTTCTGTTATCCGTCTATTCGCTCAACCGTCATGGCCACGGTTCCGACGGTGACGGTTAATCGAGTTTTTACTGTACTTTTTTGTGTTTTGTTCTGACATCTATAAATCAGTGGCAGTAAGACACGTGGGTGAGAGAGAGAGAGCAAAAGAGAGTATCGAACCCACTCTAGTGAGAGAGAGAGACGAGCGATGTCAAACGACCAGAAATGGTTACGATCTTGATTGCTGTTGCTTCATAAATAATAATATTTTCGTTTACTTTAATCATTTAATTCATTCAAATCAACTAATACATAAATAAGACATAGTTGGTAATTAATTATTTTTCCACACAAATATAATAAATTTTGTTTGGTAATAAATTACTCCACACGCATATTTTAATAGTTAACAAAATAGGAATCGGAATCGACACTTTTATGAATGAAGAATCGAGTATCGACGATTCCTCGATACCACCTAGAATCGACGATTCCTGGAATCGAGAATCGGAATCGGCCCATCCCTAATTTTTATGTTCCTTACTATGTTTTAAAAATAAAATGTAAAGAACAATTCATTATACACTGGAATTTCAAGAGCTACGCCATCCGTGTTAGGCAAACACAGTTTACTAACTTTCAGCCTTTTTACGCATTAAAATATTTAACTTGAAGCAAAGTTGTTTTATATTTGTAAATAAAAAAATAGTTTACATTGTTTATCCCCACTCTGAGCCTAATCCACTGACACTTTAAAAATTCATGCACAGATCTCTCAGTATCAGCAGCGCACCCAAAATGTCGTTGGGGGGGGCAAGAACATCAACAACAGGGGTAGGGGACAGCAACTAGGTTGGTAAATTATCCCAAATCTATTGAAGTACTTTAGGGCTCAAAAAATAGCTATGTATTTTTAAGGGATATTCCTGAAGCTTTTATTATTGATGCATTTAAATATTATTAACATTTTAATTTGCTAATTAACTAATGCTCCTAATACGTCAGACACAAATGTATAATGAACGCATATTTATTGATCAATCTTGGCAGTTGAATTTATATACGGCACATGGACACTGTATATTTTTAAATGATGGATGGAGTGTATTAATTTTCTTTTATATGGATAGCAAAGGGGGCAGGCCCTCTTTGCCCCCTTCGGTACCCCACTTTTGAGAATATACTAGATTTACAAACTAAATCTCTGAGTAAGAAATCAAAATGGCCGATGCAAGGGATGTGTCTAATTGCCTATTAACCTCAAACCCAACTGATAACTGATAGCGTCTTACGTGGAACGTATTTTTGAAATGTTTCAATGACGCTCCAAAGATTTCATATACAATAACATATATAGAGGAAATTTAGATTTAACTATAATAAATAATACTACACCAAATTATGTAAATACTTATATCAAGTAACTTTTAACACAATATTACAACTATTACAGAACCGTCAACTGTACATTCCTCCCTTCACCAACCTTATTACCAAATCAAGTCTGTTATACTTTCAGTTGACAATTGGACACATCTACCAAAATGGAGGCACAATTCAAAATCAAAATAAGGGTAATACATAACAAAATTTGTAACACCAGCAGTTTTTTTTTTTTACATGTATCACCTAAACGTACGAAATAAACAAGAAAAATGTGATTTAAGAGTTGAAAACGTACGTAGCGACTAATACTTATCTTAATCAACGCCATAACATAACCTCACTTTACAAACAAACTGTCTTAAATTCTTCAGGAATGACTATATGATAAATTATATACACGGATTATCCGATAGGGTTAGGTTTAATTATGAAAGATTATCGTAACATAAGATAACCCTTTGTTGAAGTAAACGTTAGCATAGTCTAGGGTAGCTTGCTTATAGAGACTGCGAAAGTGCTAAGCTATCTAGGCATACGATATGTTTAAAGTAGAGAAATTGTGTTTTAAATTATGTGTTGCCTTTATATTCTTTTGACAAATAAAAAATACCACCCACTCTATAAAACGGATTCAATATATCTGATTAGAGCGGTAAATTCAACACCAGCTTGTCATAGTCACTAAGATGCTCTGGGTTCTTCGCATTTAGAGTCAGCCATGCATCATCACATTTATCTTTATCTAGAAGTGTTACGTCATATCTCATCCCACAAGAGTTTATGTAGTTTAGCGTGTACACAAATGTAATTTTATTAAGAATTATCAACCGTAAAAAATAACAGTTTACTATAAATCTCACTACACACGAGTTTATTAAAGCACATTAGTTTATTAAAACAAACAGACTAGTTTCGACGACGATGTCGCTTTCATCAGTGCTTGCCTACTACACTAGTTTTAATAAACTATTGTGTTTATTTTAATAAACTAATGCGTAGTGAGATTTAGAGTGAACTGTTTTAAATTTTACTATTGCGAATTGTTGTCAGTAGCTAAAGTCTAATAAACTTAATATTAAGAGTTATATTTACTAAATAAGTTTAACATTCAGTGTTACTGTAAAATGTTTTGTTCTAGCTCTTATTTTCTGAGTTTTATATTATTTAATAACATTGTTTTTTCTCATTCGCTGTTATCCAATTGCACCAAATAATTTCGAAGTACTTTTTCAATTCTGAAGAAGACTCACCCTGTGGAAACAAGTACCTAATGTCAAATGTAGGGTGGATGGTTGAAACTTAATGCCTACCTTTCCTTCCTTATTTTTCGAAAATACAATGGTGGTAGTTCTCTTTCAGGAAAACTTAGCTTGATTCCTAGAATATGTTCATAATGTAAGAGTGCTGGGACAACATATTCTTCGACATTATACTATCATCCATTTGCCATTACGTCGTCGTTCCGTTCTTGGACCTTCCATACAAACAGGGGTTGTGTATTATTATTATTATTATTACCATCCTTACTCTATATTATAAAATAGAGTAAAAGGATGTTTCAACTTAGTCTGAAGGGGTAAAGCTACAACCTAATTTTTGATCGATTTTATTCTCGTCTATAACGAATTAAGATATTTTCTTATAAAATGGTTAATATTGAGGATGAATGAAGTAAACATCTTTGCTAGGTATTTGATAGCAAGGATGCCATTCATTATTTGCATATTTATCGGTTATACAATGTTATCCGTGTAAACACGATTCAATCGTAACATATTGTTTTTTCCATCCCATCAACTTAATTCTACACGAATATTCTTATGTAAATTCACACGACCTACGTTTATAGAAATTGATATAAATATATTTATATGTAAACATTCGATAAAACATTTCAAGTTTATTCATGTAAAGTGCTATCTCTCGCTTAATTTTGCTAACAAGCACTTTCGACTTCGACCACGTTTTGAACAAAACATTTTGGTGTCTGCTCTCAAGTCCTCAGCCATCTCTGGCGGTGACAGCCCATTGTCAAACAAATAAATCAATTAATTGTTAAACGAGAACCATATTTGGGACAACACATTTAATTATATCTCCTCTTTACATCATATTTACACTGCTACTAAATTTACAATATGCTAATATTCCTTTAATACTAACATTACCAATGTAAATTCCTTTTGTGAAACGGTTATATATATAAATAAAACCGTTTCACATTATACGAGTATTTTGTTTATTAGTTATTTTTGTTGTGCAACTAAGACGTGCCCTATCTAGCTGCTGGCTTTCTGAGGGCGGTTGAAATGTCAGGCTTGTTCTAGTGAACGACACTGACTTCATATTCATTGCTGATTATGTGCAGTTAATATTGCCCTTGAATCAGGTACAAAGGCTTGGTTCGCTTAAGTCTACCCACTGGCACCCTGTGAGCCAGCCGTGGGCTCGAGTGCAGCAGCGGGCTCCTCTCTCACGCTCTTCATATTTAGGTGTCTACGAATGAGACCTCGCTATGGGTCTCAAAACCTTATTTTGGAAGCGCTGCAGGTTGCTGCTCTTGGTGCATTCTCAGATTGGCAACCCTTATGTCTATACGGGCTTGAGTAGTTGTGTTTACACAAGTAATTTTTGAGAGGGGCTCAACCTAAAACACGGACTTACGAGTCATGCTATCCTTCTGCACGGGATTTCCAGTTCGTCTCTATTTCACGTGAGATTACTTTAGTATAGCGTTCAACGATAGACTTAGGTATTCCACCTCTTTGCTATAAGGAAATAGCTGGATATATATTGTGACGTCAGTTTTGCGCTCTGACTTATTGTTAAATATAACTTGAGCTGATTTGCTTTTTCTGCAGAATCTGACGGTGTCCAATATAACTGTTTATTTTGCTTTGCGGACAAGATGCGGTGTCATGTGTGAAGGTCACAGTGATGATCCAGATTACTTCCTCTTGTATAGAGAAGCACCGGGCCGAGGATAATAAATACCCTAAGGAGCCTCTGCGACGAGTCCTTGAAACTGCAGTCACCTTACCTAGTTTAATGCAGATAATTCTATAGAGTATGCAAGTACTTTCCAAAATTCATCTGGATGGTAGCTAAAGTCCCAGACCTAGGAGATATCAAGAAAGACGCTAGAGCATCCCTTCTTTGACTTCAAGGTCTTTTAAATTTCTTCCACAATTCGGTATAATTGGCCTATAGTATAGTGCTTACTCCGGTTTAAGGCTTAGCCGCATTAAGGTTTGGAACCAAACCCTTCAATCATTGGTTTTATTCACTGCAGTGAATGTCTCAATAACCCACCACGTAACTGGAAGCAATAATACCGGACTAACTGATGTTTTGTTGTTCGGAGGTTTTCCATCCATTAGCATTTTGGCGTCCGAAACACAAATATTTCAAGTGTTATAATTATGTTATAACTATCTTGCTTTTAAGCCTGAATCAGGTTTATTCAGAAAAGACAACACTGGTATTTAATTCCGGTGCCCTTTCCAAGGCGTCGACGAAAATACTAAGACGGTAGGTTATTCTATTTTGAAGTAAGGCGTATCCAAGAAGGGTATTGTGACGTAAACATAACTAAAGTAAGGCGTATCCAAGAAGGGTATTGTGACGTAAACATAACTAAAGTAAGGCGTATCCAAGAAGGGTATTGTGACGTAAACATAACTAAAGTAAGGCGTATCCAAGAAGGGTATTGTGACGTAAACATAACTAAAGTAAGGCGTATCCAAGAAGGGTATTGTGACGTAAACATAACTAAAGTAAGGCGTATCCAAGAAGGGTATTGTGACGTAAACATAACTAAAGTAAGGCGTATCCAAGAAGGGTATTGTGACGTAAACATAACTAAAGTAAAGCGTATCCAAGAAGGGTATTGTGACGTAAACATAATTAAAGTAAGGCGTATCCAAGAAGGGTATTGTGACGTAAGCATAACTAAAGTAAGGCGTATCCAAGAAGGGTATTGTGACGTAAACATAACTAAAGTAAGGCGTATCCAAGAAGGATATTGTGACGTAAACATAACTAAAGTAAGGCGTATCCAAGAAGGGTATTGTGACGTAAACATAACTAAAGTAAGGAGTATCCAAGTAAGGTAATGGAACGTAAGGCGTAGTTGAAAAAAAGGGATGATGATAGGTTCATAAAAAACGTAAATTGTTTATTCATGAAACAATCTTAGTCATCAAAAGTCTGTAGCCTGTAACAAGCACTGATGTAAGTAAAATAACAGGACGGGAATCTATATGATTTTTTTGTATAAGTATGTATGTTTGCGCGACTAAACCAATTATTAGGTTGATATCTCAACGTGAGGCTAAGAAATTTAATGCAGAACCACTACATGAAACTATTTCATAATAAAGTGGGTTCTAAACAAAAGAAGTTTTAAAGTACGTATTAAAAAATATAAAATTAAAATCAGTAACCATTTGAAATTGGGAGTAAAAATATTTGTATCTCGTTAAAAGATAAGTTTTTATCTCAACACGTTTGAAACTTCCGGCAGTTCGTCTCGAATTGTTTGTTGTTCTGGCTTCAACATCAGTATAACTTTTTCAATATTTACTTTTCTATCAAACTTTAACAACTAAAGAATCGCTTCAAATAAAGTATGACAATTCGCAATGTATAACAGTAAGTGCCTTAGTGTGTTAGCTTCCAACGAAAGTATACGTTCCTAATTTCACATGCCTATACTTGTATAGCCTTCTCTAGGAACGCATGGTAGTTTTAGCGTACGTAACATTATTTGTGGAGAAAATTGTTTCCAGCTGTCCGCAGTAGGTCTCCGGGTGGGGCTTCACTCTGTATTCTATGAAGCGGCGCAAACTATTGTTATTTGTCACAGTCGGATATGTTCCGTAAGCTCCCTTCCATGATAATTATTTGTGCAGAATAACGTTTTTTGTGCACCTCTTTAAGTTACAAAAGTCTACGTAGAGTTATATTTAATTAGTGTTTTATATTTTTTAAATGCAAAATTATTCTATACATTAAATTAAAAAATTACTTCTGAGAAACAGCCCAAGGGATCATTTAAAGTGGATCAGACAAATGGTTTGGTGATCAAAAACGATAATTCCACTACATTTGAACAGCAGACATTGTCTTATTCTGTAATGCAACAAAGGGAGGCGTAGATGCCTTCGTCGAGTACAGGTCATCTTACTCTGTCTCGGGGGTAACCAACCACTGGTTAGTGTCCATGTTTTGTTCGACACTGAATGCTGCGGCTCTGAACAGTTTTGTAATACCGACGCAGAACACCAACAAGCATAGAATGATTAGGAGATGATTTATACAAGACTTATCAAAGCTATAGTTGGGGCTTTATGGTATCTCGCCTAGCTGCAAAGAGTCTGCCCTCAAACGCAAATAGGTAAATTTGGCAAATCCTTGAAGATGTAGGAAGACCAACCGGAATATAAAACCAAAGACTGATGTTACATTTGTGATCGAAAGAAGAATCGTTTATCACTAGGAAGAAGTGGAAACCGCGAGTTTTTCATCCGCAAGGAGCATGAAGTACCCGCTTGTAGCGTGAACTGCATAAAAAATGTTTCAGAACTTTACAATACTTTTAAAATGATTTACGACCTATTTATATGGTACTTAAATGGTTAAGTCACTCACAAATTTAAAAAAAAAACATTAGGTTTCAAAGGATTTTTAACCTTTTGTTTGAAACAATATGAGCCTCTGGAATCTTGTACACTGTATTTACTATAAGACAAAAATAACCTTCTCTCTGTCTCGAATATTTAATAAACAATATTTCCAGCTCCTTCCTTTTATATCAAGTTATCTGCTTTGGTGCTCTATTACTAAAACAATGTCATGAAAGATAATCTCAGAAATATTATTTTCCAGGATTTTAATTTAAAGTATAAAACTTTTGATTACACCCTCGAGTTTAATTAAACAAAAATCACGTAGAAAATTCATAATCTATTTTCAATTCATTCACAATTCAGTTAATATTGACGCCTTAGGAATTATTAAATAATTAAGTCTGAATTTAATTCAACGCCACCTGAAATTTAAAAAAAAATTAAATTAATTCACTTTTATGATAAATACTATTTACATATTTATTAATAAGTAAAAATAATTTAAATAAATGACACCTCTATACCACAAATAACTTTTATTTTTATTTAAAACCTTATGTATGGTTCAATTGCATAGCAACCATCCTCAGAGGTAATTTACAATAACAATATTTATTGTAAATTACATCGGAAGATGACTGCTATGAAATTGAAATGTACTTAAGGTTTTAAATAAAGGAAACAGTCATTTGGGGTATAGAGGTTTCATTTATTTAAATTAAACATTACGCCACAGTTGTTTTATAAAGTTATACGTAATAATAAGGTAATCTTACTTATGTTTATTCCAAAGTAGGTTTTAATTTTTATATGCTCAAAGATTAAATACTTGAAGACAATTGTTAAGATACGTAAGAAAGGTAAGTTCTCAGGTAGAATTGTATTATCTCCTTCTATATTGTTGATAATAAAACGGCATTTTTTCCACGTGTTACTTACAAGTGTTTGAACTTCGATACAACTTATATCTGCAAAGGTAAACTTTCATACTTGTTATGTGGGATTATAATCCTATAAAAGTCATCCGAGTTGAACGGCGTTCAGTGGCAAGGCTTAAATTGAAGGGCGTTGGCTGAGTAAATATAGAATTTTTTTAAGGATCCTATACAACATTCTCGGAGGGGTCATCCGAGATGGAGCGACGTTAAGTAGCAGATCTCTAATGGAAGGGGATTGGCTGGGAAGGAGTATTT
>JBAIZL010000010.1:38039091-38116591 GCA_036971475.1 Prosapia bicincta | reverse complement strand
ACTATTTAATTAATTTTTTTTATTTTTAATTTATGAAGCTGATGGTGTCCTATAATTTTTCATTATATCCATCTCTTGTAAAGCTTCGTTACTGCAAGAGACGTTTTTCTAATAATTTCATTACATCTTTAAGTAACAGATTTCTAGTTGTGGGAAATGTGGCTCAGTGCCAAAGTACTGGATTTCAACATGTAGTCATTCAGTTTGAATCCTACCGAGATATTAGGTTTTATAAAGTTATTTAATGGATAAATACTTAAAAAATTGTACCAACATTAATTGTAACCCAATACAGTTAAAAAATGTAATTGAACTTGTTTGGATTAATTAAAACGTATTTTATTAACGACTGAAAATTTATGCAACATATAGTGAGAGAGTGAGCTAATAGAAGGAATTGTAAAAGCAACATACTTTCTGAATTATGTTTGGTCCAACGAGTTTTTACCACTTAATTCAACTTAATATCTCAGAGACCAATTTATGTACAGTTAAACATAGACATGGTTTTCATAGTGTCAGCCGATACAAGTGTCCACTCTCTGACTGTACAAACAATGCAATCATTAAAATCCTCTAACTATGCAAATTAAATGCACTTAATTAATTTAAATGCCGCTAATGAACCCTGTGTCAACTATCTCTGGTTCATTGAAATACAATTCTTATGACATATAGCCCTCGTGAAATTAAAAAAAAATATTTTCCCAGTGCTATATATTCTTTTCTTTTTTTTATAAGCTAATGACAGATCACAGACAATTTTCCTTTTTTAAACACT
This sequence comes from Prosapia bicincta, assembly GCA_036971475.1. Lineage (NCBI taxonomy): Eukaryota > Metazoa > Arthropoda > Insecta > Hemiptera > Cercopidae > Prosapia > Prosapia bicincta. The sequence goes on along the minus strand of JBAIZL010000010.1, from coordinate 38,115,810 downwards.
CAACGTTTCGAATTTCTTTCCGAGATTCCTTTTCAAGCTCAGATTTATTTAAACAACTTTACAACATAACTTACTATTTATAAATTACATAACATTATATAAAACATAATAAATATCAACAAATTATAAAACTCTTAATAAATCTCCATTTACAAGTCAAAATGTTTTTTTATCACAATCACAATTCTTTTCTTCTTTTTCGCCTTTTTATGCAGAAACATTTGGTTGTCCCTCTTTAAGTTTAAAGATTGTCACTTCGTGGTATAAATATGCAACAATAATAACATACTATTTGGTCATTAAATATCATAAATAGTGAACGAAAATAAACTGCGAAGTATCTTTAAAAAGTAATACAAGTATATAAATAGTTGAATCTAAATCGTAAACTGGATTTGTTAAAAAGAACTGATTTCAATTTTAGTGCAATTTCCGCTCAATAATAATTTTATTTTATTGTTTGTTCATAGCTCAATGGAAATTTTGTTTAAATTTAATTTGAGTGTAACCTAAACATTTACTATATAATTACGCTATAATTCATATTAATTATAAGAGATAAGGGTTAGATAAAGGGAAGTAGTGTATAATAAACCCATTTGGGCTTTATTAGAGGCCAACGTGGTTTAATGATTGTTTTCAAAGTTCATTTCGCGCTGGTTAGTATCAGTTACATTTGCATCACCAGTTACAATATCAATTTAACGTTAATTTACTTAATCTTATATTTCCGGCAAGTTCTGAGAAAAGAAATAGGTTGTATGAACATTACTGACTGACAATATGTTCTATTAGTGAAAATAATTTACCTGATTTTAAACTATCAGCTGTTGTTTGAGTACCTCCAAAGTAGACATCATTCAATAGAAGGCTTACATGTTTGAATTGCGCATTTCCTCATTAGCTTCGTTACGTAGCATTGTGATGGTCTGACAGACATGCAACTCTCCCAGCATCGGCCATTACCGCCTTATGTATTTATAATATAAATAATAGGAAGAGTCATTTATTTATGTAAGCCTAATATACCTTTACTATACAAAGATCTTCACTACTTGGTAAATGTCTGAATCTTGCTTGTGGATTGATTCAAAACTGAAAGTTGAATCTTGATTTGACAAATCTGAGTAAAACTAATGGTTATCTACAAAAATGTATTCATATGCTATGCAAAGGGATATTAATGGTAAAACGTGGCACATTTTGGGCAATATTTAAAATTGTTAAAAAAATACCACTCGTTTAATCTATGTTTGCAAATGTTAGGCTTTTAGGTTGAGTTTTTAATTTTTATAAATAAGTCATAGCAATTGAATGGAAATTCTGTACGTTAATTCGGTGAGTGTAATAATTAACTTTGGTCAAAAATTAAAAAAATAATCTAATTTCAAACGTTAATTAAAAAATAATTAAAAATAGTCGTAAACTAAAAAATGGGTTTAAACCATTAGTTATTAGGTTTATTATATAAGATGTTATAGTAGTTACTAATATATTATGTATTCTTTATGTATTATAAATTATATTATATTGCATACTTGAAAACAATCAACCCATTTAGATGTTGAAAAGTCCTCAATTGAATGAAAAGGGGACAATATATCACTCGAAAAATCAATTTAATTCTTCTTCCTAAATATGTTTCATTTGAGTCATAAATTATAAATAAATTTATTTTATGTATCGTTTTTAAATTTAATATTTATTGTTTGTAAATTTATGAACAATTTTAAAATTTTAATTTCCAATATGATTTTCGAAAATAATTATAAAAACATAAGGGAGTGTTTCAAATATTCGAAACAATTAAAAAATACTTTCCTTTTATAGTATGTTATTGTTTTTTAAATTGATTTAAAAGTAAGTACAAGTTCCTAGCAGTTGTTATTTTAAACACACACACACACACACACACACACGCGCGCGCACGCACGCACACACACACACACACACACACACACACACATATATATATATATATATATATATATATATATATATATATATATATATATATATGAATTCAAAATAAATATCTTGGTAAATCTATGGAATACTATAATCTCTTGTTAACTTGATAACATATTTTGTACTACAATAACTTGTACGTTCAAAAACCGACAGAAAATTGGGCTGTCACAACCAGCCCTGACCAAACACGTTGAAGAGTTTCTAAAGCTCGGTTATTTACAGTTTTTTAAAGGGTCGTCAAGCTGAAATAAATAACAAAATATAAGTATGCAAACCCTGTTTTAATGTTATTCATTTGTTCAAACTACAGTGTAATGCAAATCGATCATAGAACATTGATTTTAGCTTCTTCATGGGAATCGATTAGATAATTATCAAACTAAGAAGCATGTTAAAGGAAAAGAAGTAAATATTTAACAATTTTATTGCCAAATAAATATAGCAAAAATCTTCTAATGTAAATATCTATTTATTACAATTTTTATAGTTATAATATTAACTTGAATAAATTAGCACGTGGAATATAAAACGTTATTTTTTTGTTTTTATTTGCAGAAAAATATATTTTGTGCTGAAAGTTCTGAATAGAGGATTTATGCTAATTTATCATTTCCGAGTAACTTCACAAACATAAAATTAAATGTGTCGAGGCCCATTCACTGCACCGTCCTGCAAGTATTGATTCCGGCGACGCTCTACTGGCTGCCAGATTTATTATTCGGAAGGCACAAAACGATTATTACACTTTTTAAAACTAATGTCAGTTCTACTGGAATCGTATATCAAATTACATAGCATTCGTGTAGTAGTTTCAAGTACATAGCTTTCGTGGAGTAGTTTCAAGTACATAGCTTTCGTGGAGTAGTTTCAAGTACATAGGTTTCGTGGAGTAGTTTCAAGTACATAGGTTTCGTGGAGTAGTTTCAAGTACATAGCTTTCGTGGAGTAGTTTCAAGTACATAGGTTTCGTGGAGTAGTTTCAAGTACATAGCTTTCGTGGAGTAGTTTCAAGTACATAGGTTTCGTGAAGTAGTTTCAAGTACATAGGTTTCGTGAAGTAGTTTCAAGTAAATAGCTTTCGTGGAGTAGTTTCAAGTACATAGCTTTCGTGGAGTAGTTTCAAGTACATAGCTTTCGTGAAGTAGTTTCAAGTACATAGGTTTCGTGAAGTAGTTTCAAGTACATAGCTTTCGTGGAGTAGTTTCAAGTACATAGCTTTCGTGGAGTAGTTTCAAGTACATAGCTTTCGTGAAGTAGTTTCAAGTACATAGCTTTCGTGAAGTAGTTTCAAGTACATAGGTTTCGTGAAGTAGTTTCAAGTACATAGGTTTCGTGAAGTAGTTTCAAGTACATAGCTTTCGTGAAGTAGTTTCAAGTACATAGGTTTCGTGGAGTAGTTTCAAGTACATAGGTTTCGTGGAGTAGTTTCAAGTACATAGGTTTCGTGGAGTAGTTTCAAGTACATAGGTTTCGTGAAGTAGTTTCAAGTACATAGGTTTCGTGAAGTAGTTTCAAGTACATAGGTTTCGTGAAGTAGTTTCAAGTACATAGGTTTCGTGGAGTAGTTTCAAGTACATAGGTTTCGATACTGTAATATTATTATTTTTAAATGTTTCTGTATAAAATTTCAAATCTATATAAATAAACATGAATGTTCCTATGTGTGTATGTATGTGCCCTATGCATTATTAAACCACTGATCCGACAGTAATGGAACTTTGGGAAACTGTTGAGTACATTCCTGGGAAAGCCTCTAGCATAGTAACTCATAGTAAACCCTGGCGGGACACAGAGGGAACGTGACCTACCCTAACCAATTATTTCAGCAGAAAAATATGAACCTATAAAACTGTCTATCTATCAATCTTATCAAGCTTATCTATATATATATATAAATGAATAAAATACATACAAATGAATGGTCTCAGGGAACACGGGGGCTCGTGACCCTCCCAAACTAATAATTTTAACAGAAAAATATTAAATTATATATATATATATATATATATATATATATATATATATATATTAAATTATATATATATGAATGATTGTATGTACGTGTGTATTTTTCACCTTATACATTATTGAACAACTGATCCAATCGCCATGAAACTTTGGGAAACTGTTGAGTACATTCCTGGGAAGGTTTATGGCATAGTAAGTCTCAAGGACGTGGCCAGGTTGACACGGGAGCTTGTGACCCTATCAAACCATTTAATTTAACCAATAAAACGGCGCTACGTATTTTAAAAACAACTACCCGAATAAATAAAAATCTTTTTCAACGTATTTTTTAAGTACCAAAATAGCATAAAATCATATTTTCTATCTTATCTTGTCCTAAGACCTTTTTTTAAATAAATTCCAGATTTTGGTGTCGAAGCAACACTCAACAAATTTAAAGCTTATTTAATATTTGCAAAATATGAATATTTAATTCTTATTTGAAAAAGATCTGGCTGCAGATTATGCACTTGGCAATTACTCTAAAGACCCTGAGTACCATCTTCGATATCAATGAATTTATTTGGGTGGGTTTAGCCTTCAGCTCAACTTTTCATATCGACTCAACTTTGGAAATACTTTACCTAACGTAACGTGGTGGTTACAGTGTACCTGACCATGTTACTTTCTTCAATACCGTATGACCTAAAGGAAGAAAGAAAATAAAATATAATGCTTTAATTATTATATAACAACTTTATCTATAAGGCGAGGGTCAAATATTATTTGATCTGATCGTTTGAATGAGATGAAAGTCTTTTTCTCATTACTTGCATTAGGAAAACTGCCCATCAATACATAAAACCTTATATTTCATACGAAATTAGCCTTAAAACAAAGTAAACAAAGTGGGTTTAAGGGAAACAAGAGATGTTTTTAATGAGGTTTTATATATGGACGAATTTTGGAAATTATGAAAATATGAATAAATACCCAAATATTTAAAACAAGGGATTGTAAAATGTGAGTGGGGCTAGCTAATAAATTAAAATAAATTGTTTTCAGATTAATTATAAGTTTATTATGATTATTTCAGGGTTTATGTATATACGAAAATTTCATTTTGTTGTTAGTGATAGGGAAAACTAAATAGAAAAATAAAATCTTTGCAAGTTTTTGTAATTCAAGTTATATGATTTCTGTAAATGGGTTAATTTCCATTCAGTAAATGTTAATTAAATATTAGTAAGTATAAATTTCCTTCAGAAATTGCGTTTATAAATTTTCAGTAAATATTAGTTAATTTCCAGTTTGTATGACTTTCTTGCAGAAAGGGTTAATTAAATTTTTAGTAAAAGGGTTCAATATTTTCTATTAAATTTGTTAAATAATTTTCAGTAAATGTGAGGATTTCTTTTAGTAAATGATAAAGGATCTGTCAGAAAGGCTTTTAAATATGTTTCAGTAAACGTTTTAATTAAAATATGCAGTAAATATTGTAATTTCCATTCAGTAAATGTTTGATTTCACTCAGCAAATGTTTTAACATTTTTTATTAAATATAATTTGTTATTCAGTAAATATTTTGGATATCTTTTGGTAGATATATCTATATGTTTATAAATATAATTTCTTTTTCAGTATGTGCTTTGATATTTTTTATTTATAAATATAATGTAATTTATGAAATTGTTTTAAGGATGTGCGGTAAAGTAGAATTAATTTCTACATATAAAAGGAAGTAGAAAATTACTTTGAAAAGTTAATTCAAGTTAATAGAGAAAGTTAATAGGAAAAATTGTAACACATACATGGCTATATAGGATGTTGTCATTAATAAGTTGTTTTGTATAGATTTTAACTAGTTCAACAAAATGTAAAGGTTAGGGAGCTTTCGGAGTGTACTGAAGAGTAAAGCTTTGCCAGAAACAAAAGGGTTAAAGCGAAAATTAGTAGAATGTAGCAAATAACTTTTAATTAAAAATCTAAGTAAACATCAACGAATATTGTCAATTAAATTTTCAAGGTTACATAACCAGGGATTTTGAAATAACAATAGATCAAGTAGTCAAATATTTTGAAGATTCACTTAAGGGGAAAGAGATATTTAAATTGAAGGTAACAACCAAATTTCAGATGGAAAGGGTTAAAGTTTGGCAAACTATATTGAGAAATTAATTGGGTAAAGTTTTACGCTTCTTTATATTCCGATAGTTAGTAAACAAAAGTTGTAAAATCTTAGTTAAATGTAAAATTTTCAAATAAAATAAACAAATATTATGTTTTCTAAAAATTAGCAAGATACCAAGTAAATGTAATTCAAGGTTAAAGAAATGCATACTGTGCTATGCATATTTAAATTAATAGATTTCAAAATTAAAAAATAAATATTTTTTAACTAACTTGCAAACAAACTGAGTATTCTTTTAAACAAGTTTCTTACACTCTCCTACAATCGATATGGTCATTTCGCCGATTATATGTCTTTCAAAAGAACTCCTTCCCCGGGATGATTCACCCGTAAAGGGTAAATTTCTCAGCAAGTTAGATTTTTTGTTCTTTAAGTCAAGTGACTTGTTCTCTGGCAGATTTTGGCGAGCACTGCACAGCGTTCGTAGCTTTGGCTACGAACGGCTCGTTTCAAAATTCTTGCTCTGCAGCGGGCGCGTGTGCTGGTTATGCGCTAGAGAGTTGGTCAACGAAAGGGTAAGTTAGCGTATGATGCGGAAGTGGTGAGCGGGCCCGTTGCAACACACACACGCACACACACACATACACACACACACACACACACACACACACACACACACACACACACACACACACACACACACACACACACACACACATACACACACACACACACACACACATATATATATATATATATATATATATATTTATATATATATATATTATATAATATGTTTTCTTGTATCGTAATCAAAAATAATTGAGGTTATTCAAATACAAGAATTATTTATTACCATTAAATTTGAATCACCTCAATTGTTTTTAATTTTATACAAGAAAACATATTTTTTCCATATGTATTGAATGTGAAGTGGCATATATCATGTTGTATATGAAATTATGACGGTCTCCTACTTTTTCAAAACAAATATTGTATGAATATTTCCCGTCTTTCGACCTTTAAAACTAAACCTATACCTCAAACGATAGTCACACTCACGCATGAATTGCTATGTATGAAATATGAAACCTCCTGGATACCGTGTGCAATAGCGATTTGAGATTTAAAGTGTTTTGGCATCGGTGACGAGGGCAGAGTAGTTACTTTAAAACTATTCGCTAAGTGAAATACGAAATGTTATTTTAAACCAATATTAAAATATAAAGTTATATATATATATATTGTGTGTATATATAGTAAATAAACAACTAACGGGAATAAAAACTAAACGGTTTCTATCAAACATATATTCACAATAACTCATTTTGATAAATCCGAAGTCAATTAGTCTTATTTATTTGTTTTTGAGATATTGTCTTTTAAAGTTCAATATAACTACCTCGGCGTTTCCCCTAACCTGAAAGAAAATTACAGTTAAGCAAAATAAATATATATAAATAAAATTATATATATATATATATATATATATATAACAAGAGATTGGAATATGTTGGGTACAAAATTAACAGTATAGTTGTCTTTAAGTTACCATTTGCGGATGAACAATCAATTATAGATCTAGAAAAAAATACACACACACACACACACACACAAATATAAAAACTATATATAAGTAAAATAAAAAATAAGTAATTCTTCAAAATGAAGTTGTTGTACCAACATTTATGTATATACTTCACTTCCATATAAATCAAATGAATATTCAATTTATGTTAACACATTTAAGCATACACTGATGAGAGAGCACGCTCTCGTGCTCGCGCGCGCGCACACACACACACATACACCCCCCACACACACTCACACACAGTGTTTAGAGGAAAAACAATAAATGTGTGGATTGTTGTAGGATAACGTATTATAAACAATATTATAAAATATGAATAAAATCGATATATTTTTTACCAGCCCTATGTTTCAATAGATAATGTATCAACCAAACCAATAATTTCCTTCTTTAATTAGACTTTCAACTGTTATATACTAAGTGTGCAACAATGATCCACACTAGTGCTGCAATGTTGATTGTAATTCTCAAGCCTAATGTTATATTAAAGAGCATCAAATATCGCACTAAATAGACTTACGATTTGTTAAATTTGTGTTATCAGATTAATGGGATATGCCGAATGTACGGCCTATCGTAACTAGCAATATATTAACTTGCTTAACATTTTAAACGTATTAAAAATAATTTGAAATATAGTCTCCTACATAAATTTATAAATAACATTACAAAGCCAATATACACGATTTATTTATATAAATATTTGGACATCATTATTTACGTAGATATCTGCTAGACTACTTAGCATATACCATTTATTTTCTCTTCAGAGACTCCTAGCTTTATTGCATGAATTACTCTTAACACACTGTAAGTGTCATTTTTTAATGATTCAATGCATAATTTATTTATCACTTTTAGCAAATTCCTCATAAAAACAGCTACAGGAACAGTTAGACATTTTGTATTGAGATAAGTGGGAATATTTTGTAATAGTGAGTGTCCTTCTACTTACTGTACATATAACTCAGTATCGTCTCGTTCATTTTAATATATTTATAGCAATATGCATTTTATGCACGTAATATATTGATAAGCATTTAAAATAAATACTGATGCTAAATGAAGTTATGCCTGTCTATTAAATATCATGAGGAATGTGTAACCTAAATGGTATTATTTTCGTACATTAGGGATATATAAATGCAATTATTTATATTTACTGCCCTTTATATCTCTAGTTGACTTACTAGAGCCCATTTATTAAATATTAAAACAAAAAAATATAATAAACTTTTAATTTTTTATTTAAAAGGATAAGTAGTAGGATTTCAAATCTCTAGAAGTTACAAATTTGTCGGTAGCATGTGACTTTTATTATTGTTTAATGTTACATCAACTTGTTTATTGATATAAACGGCGCAACCTCTTTATCAGCATAACCTTGAAGGAACTAATTACAGCGAGAATTGCAGGTAGTTGACCGGCCTCTTGTTACAGCTTAATGCTATTTGCAATAAAGGTAAAGTGGCCCACAGTAGAGGCGTTAGGAAAGTCGTTTCCCCTAACGTCTTCCTTTAAGCACTGGGTATAGCGTAGCGGGATGCAGCCGTTTGCCAATGGAGTGATAATACGGTCGGTTGTTAAAGAGAATAAGATTTTTTCAATTCCTGGAAGAATAAGCTTGACTCGTCATGTAGTTTTCATGAACACTTACTTTTAATTGAAATACAAGTAAGTTTGTGCAAATTTTACAGTGTTGTGATTTTTATAAAGGTTACAAGAAGTAAAAAGTAATTTGTGAGGAATTATAATTGTTATGCAATACATCCATATGCATTTATACTTAGGAAAAATTGAAGCCGTTTATTTAAGCGATATAATGGTTTTATGGAGAAATGATAATTCTCTAGGAAATTAAATTTAAATAAAGAAATTAAAACGATCCTGTTTATGGTAAAATGATTGTTAGGGTTGAATAATATACAGTAGAGTTTCGATAATTCAAAGTAATTGGGACCAAGACCCCCTTGAATCACCAAAAACTTGGATTTCCCTGTACATTAGAAAAAATAGGAGTTTCATTGAACTGTAGTAATATCAGTAATTAAAAATGAACTAAATAAGTTTATAGAACTTTATATAAATATTCCTTGGAAGCCTGGCTCGTTTCCTTTGTATATTCTGCAGCTATAAACATTTCTTGAAAGCCCGGCTAATCATTTTATTCCGAATAGACAAAATAGGCTCAAATAGAGATAGACTGGAATCTAACGGAAGCTCAAAATATCAGGACTCGGAATTTCGAGACTCTACTGTATTAAGAATAGCATTACAGGTCATAAACAAAAACTTAAACTTTTTGTATCTATGTTACTAAAACAATTAGAGATAATGTTGAAGGAAAATAAAAGTTGAAACACTAAATTTAACTGACTTAAACCTAACACCGTTATAGCTTTAATGTTAGTTAATTATTAAATTTTGTCAATCAACAGTTATATATATATATATATATATATATATATATATATTGTAATCCTTAGATGAATTATTTTTCTTGTTGAATATGTATGCTGAAATAAAATAACTTACATAAACAAGAATATACGAGTATCACTTCATTTTATTGTTGATTGAAGCTTTTTGCTAAATTACATTATTAGCATTTTCAAAATTTATAAATCACTGTCCAGTTACGTGACTAGAGTAAGACTAGAGTTATTTTATTTCACCATATATATATATATATATATATATATATATTTAAATGTTGATTTTTACTCGTTGCTTAGATAACTGAATAGTGTTTTTCTAAATTACAGTCCTTTTTATCTTCCACGTAAACATTGACAAACACATTTTAGCTTTCTTTTAGTATATTTTAATTTAAATAAACCTACAATAATATATAAAAACACAGAAGATGCTATATAGGGTTAATATTTTGTTCTTCATATTTGTTTGGAAATTAAAACTAAACCAATATATCTTCATTAAACCCACCGTTATACTCGGCTATTTGGGAGACAAGCATCTGTATGAAAATAAATGGGTTTAATTTTACAAATGCATTGAAAAAATTCCATCCAAAAGAAAAGTTAGTGTGTACGGTGTTCTTTATTATTTTTTACCTAATGATGGGAAATAATTAATTTTACCTAATGTATCTTTTATTATCTGACAGTAATTATTACAATTTTATTCACTTGACAATACTGAAATCAAATCAAATATTTGACCTGAAATTCCCTTGATTTTTAAACATAGGCTACGATAGAGTTATACCTTGTGAATATATTTTATAATAAACTCCATTTTGAAGAAGAAATTAATAAATAATACAACAAAGGCGTCTGGTAATACTGCAACAAGCAGCGTTGTTGCAGCATTAAAGTACCTGTTCTGTTCATGGCAGGAACTCCTGAATGTCTGTTATATTACGGCATCTGTGAAGACTCCCAGGGTGTTATACATATGTTTCTGCGTTGAACAGCAGAAATCACAGAGATACAGCACCAACATATGGGCAGTCACCTATAAGTGATCGCTCGGTCTTTCGATAGAAAGTGCTTCCCACAACCTATAGGGTTATACCGTCCTTCCGCTACCGCCGTCCGATATAAGTCATCTGTTATTCCCTTTCGGCTAAATAATAACATTAAATAATTGTGAAGATGAAAATGATGCCTGTTAAATATGTTTGGGAGATGATTCAATTATTATCCAAAAGACATCGTCGAATAAGATGGGTTCTGGCAGTTGTAGCATTATTGATAGTCGTCAACCTGTCAGTGAGATGGGAGTACGTTACGATTCCAGAAGGTGGTGAGGACCCACGATAAAGTCCTCAAAGAATGTGTCAGCTGCAATTAAAAATGCCACAGGATTGTAATGATAAAAATTATTCCAGAGTGTGGAGTTGTAGGATCTGGATAAGTTAGATTACGGGAACGGTTCGGGACGAGGGTCAACGACGATCTTCTGTATATTCAGGTATTATCATTTAATACGCATTATTGTTCTGTAATAAACCTTTATTTTAAAGGAGTATTACTTGTGTTAATATTTATTGAAATAAAAATACTCACTCATTTGACACCTGAACTTATCTGAAATTTACCTGAATATTACACCTATTTATAAATATAAATATGTAAACTCTGTCTAAATAAGGGCCACCATTTCGAAAGATATATTTTCGATGACTGATCAAAGACCAATTCATGCAAACACAATCTACGTTTTGATTTTCTATCTAAAAACCTTTTCCAAGAGCTAAGGGAGTTTTTCAATATAATAATAAACGTTAATTTTATCATGAAAAGAATTTTTTGATAGGATCGTATTTGTAGTAGCATGAATTGGTCTGTGATCAGTCATTAACCTTAAACACATTAAGTAATAGTTACTAACAAACACTAAACAAAGTTTAAGTCAAGAAATATCTTGTTACCAGTTCAGACAGTTCTAAAGTTAACGACAGATTTACAGTCACATTTTTCTAAGTGGTCGTCCTTACTTAAACCTGACGTAACCGCTACTATGGAGGAGTTAGAGCAAACTAATAACTGAAGTTTTATATGGGATAAAACTACATTACCTAATAATATGTCCCTGCTTATCCCTAATCAGTGCAATGTTGCATACACAATGCATCGTGACCCATTTAAGGGGTTGAGCACGTTCAAAACACACCAGGGATACTGGTTGCAGTGTTGCAAAGAGCTTCTGCATCCGTCTAAGATTAAACACGTGACAGAAATATCCAATCACATTTCGAACTTGATACGTCCATATTGGATATTTCCACGATACAACTATTTCTATTATTTTCCGTGAGCTTGTAGAAGTATAAAATACATCTGTAAACATAAGAATCGTGGGCTATATATCACATGTAAACCTATGATTTCTCTATTTATACAAACTTCATGAAAGAATTGTTGCAAAGGGTACTATATACCTCTCTAATTTTATAATAAACTTACAATAGTTAATTCAAGGCCAAAGAGATAATTGAGAAACTGAGTATGATTCACACCATATGATATGTACAATTAGTAAAGACCTGGCCCAGTAAGCATTAGTCTCCAATATACACTATTAATTCCAATACCGTTTTAGTATTTAATGTGTCTAAGTGTAAATATAGGTAAAATATAATAAACGTTATTAACCTCTTATAATTAAGTCTACTAATGGATAGAATCAGAAAGGTAATAAAGATTAACACTTTTATATAACACATTGACTTGTGGAACACAACTTTCTAACGGTAAAACTATACTAGGGTAATCCATGGACATAACTGATATTTAGATTCACCATGTTCTCCTGAATCAAACATGACATTCTTTAAGTACTGTTAGCCAACGAAAGGCTTTGAATTGTAAATTCAATTATAATTCTTGTATTTTGACTTAGTTCTTTATTAATCACACAAGAATACATATTGCGATATATATATATATATATATATATATATATATATATATATATATATATGACTATTTTAAGTACAAATAAGCACGAGCTATACAAATTGTTGGTACCTGGACAACATTGCTTCAAAATTGCTCCTTCAGGATACACAAGATGCTCGTATTTGAAGAAGCCAATTAAATTTAATTTTACAATATTAAAGAAGTACCTCTTAAATGAAAATAATGATAATTCTTTCTCATTTTAATTGCTTGACATGCACTGTTTGTAATGATTATGTTCTGATAAGAGCAAAGAAAAGATATTCCTTCTCTTGCACATCTCTGAAAACAGATAACACAGTTTTCTGACGTCGGTTAATAGACATTCTTAGATGAGAACTTTGAATTTCATTTTATTAATAAATATGTATATTATATATATATTAAAACAAGAACTTTTTTGTATTAATAAAAAAACAATAATAATATAAATTATATATTAAATATATATATATATATATATATAAAACATAAGTCAAAATACAAATACAAGAATTATAATTGAATTTACATTCAAAGCTTTTCGTTGGCTAACAGTACCAACATCATCAGGAATATTAAACAATTAAAATTAACATAAGTGCAAATTAGATCAAATAAATAGCTATGCCAAATCAACTACAATATTGTTAAAAATTTTTTATTTTGATGCCCTAACATTACAAACACTGAATATATTATCAAATTTAGATTTTACTTGTATTTGTTCATTTATAAACTCATTATTAGTATTATATTTATGTATTTCTAAAGCTTCATAAATATTCATTCTCAGGCTTTTGTTAATTTCTTTTACAAGTATCATATTATCTATATTAGGAAATAAGTGATTATTATTAATACAATGACTAGCAAAATTTGATTTATAAATTTCTGGCTTTTTATATGCATTAAAATGCTCTTTATATCTATCTTTAAGTTTTTTCTTAGTTTGTCCTATATAAACTTTATTACAATAATCACATTCTAATTTATATACACCGTTTTTTTTCATGCATACTAATGATATTATTATTATTCATTAAATTTATTAATTTATTATTAGTATTATATGCGAATTTTATGTTGCTACCTTTAAACAATTTTGTGATATTTTTTACTTCATTACCAAAAAATGTAAATGAAGTCCATATGACATTTTCATCATTATTTTTGTAAATTAGATTATTATTTTGTTTCTTTAAAATATTATAATTAAGTTTATCAAAAGTTTTCCTTTTTATAGCCATTCTCAATTGCAATTTGATAGATAATGTTTTTCTCTCTTATCTTGTTTTCATTATTCATAGGTATTTTATGTAATCTATATAATAAATTGTATAATGTAGCCATTTTTTGATTATACGGATGGTTAAAATTATTAGGTATAATTTGGTTAGTTTGTGTCGGTTTACGATATATGTTAAATTCAAATGCAATAATATGTCTTATAATTGTTATATCTAGAAAGTTGATCTTATTATTTTTCTCCATATCATAAGTAAAATTAATATTTTTATTTATCATATTTATTTTATCTAAAATAGTTATTAAGTATATACCATTATTATTAGATACATACAAACCATCATCTACATATCTAATCCATTAACCGTTTTTATCAAATGTCTGTATAATTTTATTTATTTTATCATCTATATATTGTAAAAATATTTCAGATATTATATTCGATAAGGGAGAACCCATGGCAAGACCACCTTCCTATTTGTAAATTTTATTATTATTTAAAAAATAATTTTGATTTAATATTATATTTAATGTATTTATAATTTCTAATATTAATTTTCTATCTTTTTCATTTTTAAAATTAACGGAAAATTCAGTTAATGAACACAAATTGTATTATATATTTTAATAAACAATGTATTATAAACAATATTATTCCAAAATATGCAAAAATTACAATAAAAAACAAAAGTGATACTGCCAAAAAAACTTGTAGACAAGCAGAGAAATTATGGGTTAAAAATGAAATAAGAAATTTATATAAAAAACAAAACATTTTAACTACTGAAATATATAAATTACATTTAAAATTAGCTTCTACAATGAATAGTATAAAATTGGAAGAAAAATACAATAAAATCAACTTCATGATAAATAAAATTAGAAATATAAAAATAAATAATATATCCAAAAAACTAAATAATTTGAAACTTGAAAAACAAATGAAAGTAATACCTGAAGTTAAATATCATAGCTTTCACCCTAATGTTGTTAATTTATCTAATAATAAATTTAATAATTGCGAAATAAACTACTTGAAAATAATAAAATCAAATAAAAAGAAACATAAATAAAGATATTGATAATATAATAATAGATACAGAAATAGCTATTAGTAAATTAAATGAATATATGCAAGATAGTACCAGAATCGAAGCAGCTCATGAAATAAAAACAATTATTAAAACTAATAAAATTAATAAAACCCATAGACAAACATATTTAGGAGTTAAAGATTTAAAAGATAAACTACAAAATAACAATCTAATTACAGTAAAGGCTGATAAAAGTAATGCTATTGTAATTATTGATAAGGACGAACACATAAATAAAACAGAAAAATATATAAATGAAAATCAATTTAGTGAAATATATAAGGATCCTACAAAGAAATACCAAAATGAAATAAAAATATTAATAAAATCTTCTTATACATTATTTAATAAATATAATATTAGTAATTATATGATCGATAATCCAAAAATTCCAATAATGAATGGACTTATTAAATTACACAAAATAGAGAAACCAATTAGACCATTAGTAAATTTTATGAATGCCCCTTCTTATAAAATATCTAAAATCATAACATCTATTCTTAAGGATAAAATGAAACTAAATAATAATCATACCATAAGTAATTCTATTAACCTTATTGAAAAATTAAAAATAATTAATATTGATAATAAAACAAAATTAATATCATTAGATATAAAAAATATGTACACAAATATTCCTATAAAAGAGACTCTCAATATTATAAAATCTAGATTAGAGCAAAATGAAAAAGATAGAAAATTAATATTAGAAATTATAAATACATTAAATATAATATTAAATCAAAATTATTTTTCATATAATAATAAAATTTACAAACAGGAAGATGGTCTTGCCATGGGTTCTCCCTTATCGAATATATTATCTGAAATATTTTTACAATATATAGATGATAAAATAAATAAAATTATACAGACATTTGATAAAAATGGTTATTGATTTAGATATGTAGATGATGGTTTGTATGCATCTAATAATAATGGTATAAACTTAATAACTATTTTAGATAAAATAAATATGATAAATAAAAATATTAATTTTACTTATGAAATGGAGAAAAATTATAAGATCAACTTTCTGGATATAACAATTATAAGACATATTAATGAATTTTAATTTAACATATATCGTAAACCGACACAAACTAACCAAATTATACCTAATAATTCTAACCATCCGTATAATCAAAAAATGGCTGCATTATACAATTTATTATATAGATTACATAAAATACCCATGAATAATGAAAACAAGATAAGAGAGAAAAACATTATCTATCAAATTGCAATTGAGAATTGCTATAAAAAGAAAATTGTTGATAAACCTAATTATAATATTTTAAAGAAACAAAATAATAATCTAATTTACAAAAATAATGATGAAAATGTCATATGGACTTCATTTACATTTTTTGGTAATAAAGTAAAAAATATCACAAAATTGATTAAAGGTAGCAACATAAAATTCGCATATAATACTAATAATAAATTAATAAATATAATGAATAATAATAATATTATTAATACGCATGAAAAAAACGGTGTATATAAATTAGAATGTGATTATTGTAATAAAGTTTACATAGGACAAACTAAGAAAAAACTTAAAGATAGATATAAAGAGCATTTTAATGCATATAAAAAGCCAGAAATTTATAAATCAAATTTTGCTAGTCATTGTATTAATAATAATCACTTATTTCCTAATATAGATAATATGATACTTGTAAAAGAAATTAACAAAGGCCTGAGAATGAATACTTATGAAGCTTTAGAAATACATAAATATAATACTAATAATGAGTTGATAAATGAACAAATACAAGTAAAATCTAAATTTGATAATATATTCAGTGTTTGTAATGTTAGGGCATCAAAATAAAAATTTTTTAACAACACTGTAATTGATTTGGCATAGCTATTTATTTGATCTAAATTGCACATATGTTAACTTTAATAGTTTAATATTCCTGATGATGTTGGTACTGTTAGCCAACGAAAAGCTTTGAATTGTAAATTCAATTATAATTCTTGTATTTGTATTTAGACTTATGTTCTTTATTAATACACAAGAATACATATTGCGATATATATATATATGTGTGTGTGTGTGTGTGTGTGTGTGTGTGTGTGTGTGTGTGTGTGTGTGTGTGTGTTGTTCATCCTAATGAAATGACGAAAACATTCTCTGAAATAGGTCAGTATTTACTTCATTTTATCTTAACGAAAGCTAAATATGTATTTTTAAATAAATATTAGGTGTTTTGTAAATATATCAAATCTTTAATATCAAGTGCATTAGAACCTAACTCTAGTGAGGACAATTCACAACGGTAAATATTAAAACATTTCACTCAAAATATCCCTACACACATTTAATAATACATACTACTTTCGACGACAATGTCTCCTTCATCTATGATCGCCCACGCACTGATAGAAGTTGACGAAGGCTTCATCTTCGTCGAAACTATTCTGTAATGAAATTTTGAGTGAACACTTTTGATATTTGCCGTTGTTAATCAAAGCTTTTTTTAGATGTTACATTGAAATAATTAAACATTTATACAACTGTAACGCCAAAGTATTTCATATTTGTTGCATAATTTAGTCAATTATTCAAAAAGTTTCTAATAATAAGATAACTCTTAATTGTAAAGTTTCCTATAAAATAAAGATTTAATTACAAATTAATGACTGAAATTTTATTATTTATAACGGTGTAGCTGAACTTCAGATATTTTACAGTAAAAAGTATGTCATTCCTACAGGACGTGATTAATTGAATCTGGAGGAAATGTGGAGTGGAACTAATTTTGACACTTTGGGGACATTAAAATTTATTTGCAATTTGCTTTATTAAGCTAGTTTATTTTCTAGGTCCCTATTGCAAAAGTAGGTTAAGAATTCTAAACCGTCAATTAAACGGTGGAATGCGCAATTAATAACAAATGTAATTTATACTCTTGAAGTGTTTTATTGACTATTTAATAGATTTCTTTCAAATGAAAAAAAACGAGTTTATTAATTTCTTATCCAGTGTCCGGTCAAGAAAGGGAAGGAGTTCTATTATAAAGTTTGTAACCATAAACAAATCCAGAAAGAATGGGGTTGGAGTTTGGTTGGGGAAAAGGGCAGGGCATGGCTTTTGCATAGTCAGAATGCTTTCAGGGGTCCAGAATGGACAGGATCATTGCCTGGGTTTCATTTGTTCATTCGTTCCCAACCTTTACTGTAGCTACATACTTTAAGTATTGTTCGTATAATGTAACAACTATCTCCTCCCTTCGGAGAGCTGGTAGGCCCTTCTCTGAAACTTTGGTAGAGTGGGTTTACTTTACGAAAGCAACCCTAACTCCAGACCCCCACTTAGTACAGGAGGATAATTGTGTTACAATTGAATGTATGCACGCTCCATTGTCAGTCTGCATCGAAACCTTCTTTCGTGCACGAGGCGAGATCGTTTTTGTCCTTTATTTCTATTCGGAAAACCTAAAGGACCCACCCCAATTCTACTTGTTACATTACGAGTACTGACCGTCTTAAAACCCCCTAAGAACTTTAAAGTCCAGATTTTTTTATAAATGAAATTCACTGTGAATATCCTTCAATGCCCTGACTGAATCACTGACATATCAACGCATAGTCTAAACTATAAACACCATGCACAGTAGAGTCTCGAAACTCGACATAATGCGAACTAAAAGAGTGTCGAGTTTGCAGAAAATCAAGTTAAACACCAAACAAAACAAAAACTTGTTTGCTAAAATATTTTCAAGTAAAATTATTTACAACGATAAAGAAAACCTATTGTTAGATGTTTTATGTTATAATGCTGGTATAAAGTAGGCTAAATAATAAATACAAGCTTACTTGATTGAAAAATATAGAACATTCATAATTAATAATAACTATCAATGAAAGAAGTATACAAATAATAATATGAAATCAAGTAACAATCATCAAGTAATAGGCTGTAATAAGTAATTATTGCTCTGACAATAACAATAGAGATGCCATCGCAGCTCCTCTCACCCCCTTTTTACACGCCGCTACCCTGAAATTTATTCATCCTCAGACGTGTCGGGTAGTACGGAATGTCGAGTTTTCGAGACTCTACTGTACTTGAAATTTATACGGAAAGGAACTCTTGGTAATTCGTACGTACGAACTAAGTGTTTAAATAAAAAAATGTAGTCTCCAAAAGAAGTGCACAAATGGTAAGAGATATTGCATAACTAAATATTAGGCAGCAATCTACGTAAATAAAATAAATTTGCAAATTAATAAAAAAGCAACGTATAGATTGCCAGCATAAACACTACGCATGAATAATCTATCCTGATTTGCTCAAAGAGCTTCATTGTACAGATGGACCTTGAAGCTGTCAGGATTTATTCACAATTTCTCACATAATGGTGCAGTAAGAATGTTTTAGCTAAATTTTAATTTTAACAAGACAATTTGAAACTATGAGATAAAAACACTTTTATAAAGACACATCTACTTAACACATATATATATGTATATACTTAGGCTACGTAGCTTAAATACCTAGACCTTAGGGAAGACCCACGATGACGTAATAGGAGACTGCTCTCCCAGTAAAACGTTCTTATTTACATAAAGAACCTAAATACAGCAAACATACTAGCCTGTATGCTATGAACAAACAGTTCCATTTTCTACTTATTCAAATAAAGAATAATTAATTAAAATTTAAATTTATCTGTTTAAAAAGGTAATCAAATAAAAAGAGATCACTTTTGAAAAACTTACTCAGAGGTGATAGCATAGGAAACTCACTCACAGCCACACTTTTTAACATTTAAAGGCACTTAAAGAATAACGGAAAGTAATTCTCAAATCTTTCGTTTACAAAGTAAAGGAAATGTTTATACTATAGACATATGATATTCATTAGCTTAGTCCTATAGTATCAATGTATAGAAATAACCTTATTATTCTATAACAAAAAGCGTGGTTTAAATGTTTAATCAGTCACGATGCGCTCTGACACAGAGGGTTTTTTTTTTTAAAATTCCTTTAATTATTTCAAACGTACCAGATGCATATCTTGTACACATTTTATATTCATCCAGTCAAATTAAAATACATTTTTCTATACCCATAGGGGATGACAGTTGATGTTAATTCAGTTTTTTCAAATATATATTCAATAATTAAATTACAATTTGGAGCTCTAGGTCGGATTCGAATTGAGTATCTTCATGACACTTGGCCAACTTTCCTATAGCTAGAAATTTACTTCACAAAGATGTATTTGAACATTTCTTCTGGACCCATTTGTTTGTCGTTGAAACCTCCATTGAACAGCCTTAAATTGTTGCCAAGGTACCACAGAATGTTATAAATAAAGTTCTAGAATTCAAAATGATGGAAAAGCATAAAATAAATAAACTGGATTAACGTTATAGAACCGTGCCTTACAAACGGTCAGTGCAAAAGTAGAGTGAAAAGAAACTAAAACACATGCAAGCGATGAAAAAAGGAGCGTATAAAAAGTAACAAAAAAAAAATATTAGTCAAACACCATACACAGAAAAGAAAATGGAAAATTGTAAGGAAATTTGTTTTCCATTTTGTCCCTTAATATTGTTATTCTGACATATGTATATACTTATTTATATAAATTGTAATTATAAAATAAAAAGAATCTAAATTAAAGTTATTATTATTTGTTAATTTAAGTAGGAACTGACTGTAAAAAGAAGTTTGTATTTCTTGTTTACTTAAAAGTCCATTGGCACGTAATAGGTCTTTGGGCAAATGGATTAGCTAATTAGATGTAATACTAACTCAATATACAATTTATTATTGTGATTGACTGTGAAGCTAAAAAATTGAAAACTATGGGTAGGTTGGAATTGTATTGCAGAAGAGCATTAAGGAATTTTTGCAATATATAAAATTTTAATGAATATAAAGGCAAAACATTCTACAACTTTGTGTTTTTCTCACTCGACATCAACGTGTCACCTTGAAGTTAAAAATGTATAAATGTCAAAATTCCTTTTGGCAGTAGCCGATCACCTGTTGTTACTTACCATCGATTTCGTCGCAGAGTGTGACGCAGTCCATTGTACCTGACTCTATCGTTCTCGCTTTAGTCATGAGAATAATTCCTGGAATTGCATTTTTCTTTAGTTCCAACGATCTTCAGAATATTTCGTCTATATTAGAGCTAAGAGTCTATACTACAATTAATCCAGTGTTTTCGTCAAATTGCCTCTAGAGTATTAAGCTGGAATTAAGTTATGTACTCAGATTACAAAGAAATCGTTTCTTTTATTGATTGGCTGAAAACGGAAATTATAATAAAATCTTAGAATACTGATTAAAAAGTTTTCAAGAAAACAATTTCAATTCATTCACATACGTGTATTATTTTCCAAGAAAAACTCAGTTCAATTGACTTGATTCAATACGTTGCAACAGAAGGGAAGTTTTATTCGCGACGCCTCTTTACATAAAGCGTTAGGAATCCCATACAGCTTTACAGCCTATAGAGTTCTTGTTTTAATTAAAAATACGTTTTTTCCTTTGTAAATGGAGCATTTTACTAAATATTATATTCTACTTTCTGAGAAAGCGTTAATGAAGTAAAGTAATATTGCCGGCAGCGATACCAACCTATAATAAAGTGACGGAATTCCGGGAAATTCATTAAAGGAATTTGAAAAAGAAAACTTTTAAAAGAGTTTTTGCCAACAGATTGAACTATATAGAATCACAATTTCTCTAGTGGTATTTGTTTCTTTATTTAAAAACCTTTATGATGTTTGTATGATGGTAGAAACATGATTGGCACATTAGTCGCTAATAATACTGCTTTTAAGGTTAATGACAGATCAGAGACCAATCCATTCTAATACAATATGCATGCGGATGTCTGGGATTTGTTATTAACCTTAAAGACATTAAATATTGAATAACAGGCATTGAATAAAGTTTAAATAATATTGTTATTTTCTTACCTGGAGAATGCTGAAAGTTCCAAAAGAGACAAAAACACGCAAAATCACGCTTAATTATTACAATTAAATGCTTCATTGAAATACATTTTAAATATTCCTAACAGTGGTTTTATAATTGCTTTGGTACAAACATCTATATAAAAACATATTTTTAATCCACTACTTTATTTAAAACTAAAATATTCTTATGGAATTTACAACATTCCCAATGACGTAACTACCATTTTACGGCCTCTGTTTATGTCCATTCATCTTTACGCCTCATCTTATACTTTTACTGGAGTCGTTAGAAATAAAATTCGGGGTGAGTTATAAAAAAGGCCTTTACACGGCGACTTTTCACGCAATTTAATTAACACAAAAGGATGCATTTTAATTTTGTACAGTGTCAAGAAGTTATTAATAAGAAAATAAATAGGAAGCTACAAAATATTTGGTTTAAGACTTGAGCTCTAAAACTGGAAGCACATTATTAACCGTCTAGTTTACAAGACTTCACACAGTCAAGGTTTAGTCCGGACACGTAACCGTGCACTTTGCGTGTACTACCACTTCTGAAAACATGTTAAATATTCAGAATGTTCGATACATCAACAGCCTCTGCATCCGATATGTCTACACATATTTTAGGAATGTTTGTTATTTAATACCGAAGCTAATTTATTTAATATCGACCGTCTCATGCAAGTCAGTGTTTTGACAGTCCTTATGTTTGTAGGAAAGTATTTATACTGACCCCCTACCTCCCGACTCTCCTACCGCGATCTCTTAAGACCAAGTGCACGGTTACGTGGTCCGCACTTTAGCACTGACGAACGTTTGAGCTGTAAAGTGTATTGTGAGTACACTGAGGCATATGTCTAACTTTTACTCCAGTTAATATTTATTTATATATTACAGGATACTTTACAGCTATATTGTAATTTACGTGTATAGTAACATGGTAGAGTAAACAAAACTAAATTAACTGTGCAGATGTTATCGAGTGGTTGCCGACATTTCAAGTCACATGATTCTAGTTTAGATTATATCGTTGAATAACATTGTAGAACAAAAAAAATATTGGAATGTTACGAAAACTTTGTTTCTGTTAGCCTTAATAAGAAAAAAATTGTATTGAGAGAATTTTACTAGCACTGTCTTACAAATTTCGGTTGTATTATAAGTTACATATAATTAAGGCCAATGACACCAGCTGGTATAGTTATAAGATAGAAACAATTCTTAACATTATTCCTAAGGGTATAAGAAAGATATATTGTTTAAATTCTCGGTATTGTTTTACACTGAAAGAGCAAAAACCTACTATATTTTATGTGCCGCTCCATACCGCCGTATTTCACTAAAATAAACATGGCATAAATAATATTACAGAGCACAACATACAAAACAGATTGAATAATGATATCAAGTATAACGGATGTATTTTTGTATCTTATACGTTATTATTAAAACCGCGTCCCGTTGAGATTCCGTGTATAGTTACACGGTTGACGTTTCTATAGCACGAAACACGGCTTTTCATGTAGGTAACCTGGAAAAACAAAAATTGAGTATAGAAATAATACTCTAATTAAAATTACATTAATTATAAAATTGGAAGAACATGAAATCCTAAAACCCAATCCTTTGGTAACTAAAACCAGGGACTTTATTCATACGAGGAACTTAAAGAGTTCGTTGAGTTAAAGTATATAGCTGAATTTTGTTTCAAATAATAGATTGAGGGTAACAAAGAAAACTCTTTACTAGAAGTGAAATAAAGATATATTTATCTGAAACAGGCAGCATAAACTCAGGCGGCAGATATAAGGTTATAACTCAACTATCATTAGTGTCAGTAAGTCCCACTCTATCAGCCTCTACAACTTTCTCAACTTATCAGGGATTAAACCCATTTAACTACTATTAGTGTCAGTTAGTCCCACCCTTCCAGCCTCTACAACCTTCTCGACTTATCAGGGATTATTCACATTCAACTACTATTAGTGTCAGTTAGACCCATTCTTACAGCCTCTACAACCTTCTCGACTTATCAGGGATTAAACCCATTTAACTACCTTTAGTGTCAGTTAGTTACACTCTTACAGCCTCTACAACCTTCTCGACTTATCAGGGATTAAACCCATTTAACTACCTTTAGTGTCAGTTAGTCCCACTCTTCCAGCCTCTACAACCTTCTCGACTTATCAGGGATTATTCACATTCAACTACTATTAGTGTCAGTTAGTCCCACTCTTTCAGCCTCTACAACCATCTCGACTTATCAGGGATTAAACCCATTTAACTACCTTTAGTGTCAGTTAGTCCCACTCTTCCAGCCTCTACAACCTTCTTGACTTATCAGGTATTATTCACATTCAACTACTATTAGTGTCAGTTAGTCCCATTCTTACAGCCTCTACAACCTTCTCGAGTTATCAAGGATTAAAACCATTTAACTACCTTTAGTGTCAGTTAGTCACACTCTTCCAGCCTCTACAACCTTCTCGACTTATCAGGGATTAAACCCATTAAACTACTATTAGTGTCAGTTAGTCACACTCTTCCAGCCTCTACAACCTTCTCGACTTATCAGGGATTATTCACATTCAACTACTATTAGTGTCAGTTAGTCCCATTCTTACAGCCTCTACAATCTTCTCGACTTATCAGGGATTAAACCCATTTAACTACCTTTAGTGTCAGTTAGTTCCACTCTTCAAGCCTCTACAACCTTCTCGACTTATCAGGGATTAAACCCATTTAACTACCTTTAGTGTCAGTTAGTCACACTCTTACAGCCTCTACAATCTTCTCGACTTATCAGGGATTAAACCCATTTAACTACCTTTGTGTCAGTTAGTCACACTCTTACAGCCTCTACCATCTTCTCGACTTATCAGGGATTAAAACAATCAACTACTATTAGTGTCGGTTAGTCCCTCTTTTACAGCCTCTACAATCTTCTCGACTTATCAGGGATTAAACCCATTTAACTAACTTTGTGTCAGTTAGTCACACTCTTACAGCCTCTACAATCTTCTCGACTTATCAGGGATTAAAACAATCAACTACTATTAGTGTCGGTTAGTCCCTCTTTTACAGCCTCTACAATCTTCTCGACTTATCAGGGATTAAACCCATTTAACTACCTTTAGTGTCAGTTAGTCACACTCTTACAGCCTCTACAATCTTCTTGACTTATCAGGGATTAAACCCATTTAACAACTATTAGTGTCAGTTAGTCCCACTCTTCCAGCCTCTACAACCTTCTCGACTTATCAGGGATTATTCACATTCAACTATTATCAGTGTCAGTTAGAACCATTCTTACAGCCTTTACAATCTTCTCGACTTATCAGGGATTAAACCCATTTAACTACCTTTAGTGTCAGTTAGTCCCACTCTTACAGCCTCTACAATCTTCTCGACTTATCAGGGATTAAACCCATTTAACAACTATTAGTGTCAGTTAGTCCCACTCTTCCAGCCTCTACAACCTTCTCGACTTATCAGGGATTATTCACATTCAACTATTATCAGTGTCAGTTAGACCCATTCTTACAGCCTCTACAACCTTCTCGACTTATCAAGGATTAAACCCATTTAACAACTATTAGTGTCAGTTAGTCTAATTCTTACAGCCTCTACAACTTTCTCGACTTATCAGGGATTAAACCCATTTAACTACCTTTAGTGTCAGTTAGTCCCACTCTTCCAGCCTCTACAACCTTCTCGACTTATCAGGGATTATTCACATTCAACTACTAATAGTGTCAGTTAGTCCCATTCTTACAGCCTTTACAACCTTCTCGACTTATCAAGGATTAAACCCATTTAACAACTATTAGTGTCAGTTAGTCCCACTCTTCCAGCCTCTACAACCCTCTCAATTTATCAGGGATTAAACCCAATTAACTACTATTAATGTCAGTAAGTCACACTCTTCCAGCCTCTACAACCTTCTCGACTTATCAGGGATTAAACCCATTTAACTACTATTAGTGTCAGTTAGTCCCATTAATCCAGCCTCTACAACCTTCTCGACTTATCAGGGATTAAACCCATTTAACAACTATTAGTCTCAGTTAGTCCCACTCTTTCAGCCTCTACAACCTTCTCGTCTTATCAGGGATTAAACCCATTTAACAACTATTAGTGTCAGTTAGTCCCACTCTTTCAGCCTCTACAACCTTCTCGTCTTATCAGGGATTAAACCCATTTAACAACTATTAGTGTCAGTTAGTCCCATTAATCCAGCCTCTACAACCTTCTCGACTTATCAGGGATTAAACCCATTTAACAACTATTAGTCTCAGTTAGTCCCACTCTTTCAGCCTCTACAACCTTCTCGTCTTATCAGGGATTAAACCCATTTAACAACTATTAGTGTCAGTTAGTCAAACTCTTTCAGCCTCTACAACCTTCTCGTCTTATCAGGGATTAAACCCATTTAACTGCCTTTAATGTCAGTTAGTCACATTATTACAGCCTCTATAATCTTCTCGACTTATCAGGGATTATTCACATTCAACTACTATTAGTGTCAGATAATCCCATTCTTTCAGCCTCTACAACCTTCTCGACTTATCAGGGATTAAACCCATTTAACAACTGTTAGTGTCAGTTATTCCCACTCTTCCAGCCTCTACAACCTTCTCGACTTATCAGGGATTAAACCCATTTAACTAATATTAGTGTCAGTTAGTCCCATTAATCCAGCCTCTACAACCTTCTCGACTTATCAGGGATTAAACCCATTTAACAACTATTAGTGTCAGTTAGTCCCACTCTTTCAGCCTCTACAACCTTCTCGTCTTATCAGGGATTAAACCCATTTAACAACTATTAGTGTCGGTTAGTCCCACTCTTTCAGCCTCTACAACCTTCTCGTCTTATCAGGGATTAAACCCATTTAACTGCCTTTAGTGTCAGTTAGTCACATTATTACAGCCTCTATAATCTTCTCGACTTATCAGGGATTATTCACATTCAACTACTATTAGTGTCAGATAATCCCATTCTTTCAGCCTCTACAACCTTCTCGACTTATCAGGGATTAGACGCATTTAACTACTATTAGTGTCAGTTAGTCCCACTCTTCCAGCCTCTACAACCTTCTCGACCTATCAGGGATTAAACCCATTGCACTACTATTAGTGTCAGTTAGTCCCACTATTCCAGCCTCTACAACCTTCTCGACGTATCAGGGATTAAACCCATTGCACTACTATTAGTGTCAGTTAGTCCCACTCTTCCAGCCTCTACAACCTTCTCGACTTATCAGGGATTAAACCCATTGCACTACTATTAGTGTCAGTTAGTCCCACTATTCCAGCCTCTACAACCTTCTCGACTTAACAGGCCTTAAACCCATTTTACTGCTATTAGTGTAGTTAGTCCCACTATTACAGCCTCTACCACCTTCTCGACTTATCAGGGATTAAACCCATTTAACTGCCATTAGTGTCGGTTTGTCCCACTCTTACTGCCTCTACAACCTTCTCGAATTATCAGGGATTAAACCCACTTAACTGCTATTAGTGTAGTTAGTCCCACTCTTCCGGCCTCTACAACCTTCTCGACTTATCAGGTATTAAACCCATTTAACTGCTATTAGTGTAGTTAGTCCCTCTCTTCCATCCTCTACAACCTTCTCGACTTTCAGGGATGAAACCAATTTATCTACCATTAGTGTCGGTTAGTCCCACAGTTACAGCATCTACAACCTTCTCGGCTTATCAGGGATTAAACCCATTTGACTACTATTAGTGCCAGTAAGTCCCACTCTTCCAGCCTCTAAAACCTTCTCGACTTAACAAGGATTAAACCCATTGCAATACTATTAGTGTCAGTAAGTCACACTCTTCCAGCCTCTACAACCTTCTCGACTTTCAGGGATGAAACCAATTTATCTACCATTAGTGTCGGTTAGTCCCACAGTTACAGCATCTACAACCTTCTCGGCTTATCAGGGATTAAACCCATTTAACTACTATTAGTGCCAGTAAGTCCCACTCTTCCAGCCTCTACAACCTTCTCGACTTAACAGGCCCTAAACCCATTTTACTGCTATTAGTGTAGTTAGTCCCACTATTACAGCCTCTACCACCTTCTCGACTTATCAGGGATTAAACCCATTTAACTACCATTAGTGTCGGTTAGTCCCACTCTTACTGCCTCTACAACCTTCTCGAATTATCAGGGATTAAACCCACTTAACTGCTATTAGTGTAGTTAGTCCCACTCTTCCAGCCTCTACAACCTTCTCGACTTTCAGGGATGAAACCAATTTATCTACCATTAGTGTCGGTTAGTCCCACAGTTACAGCATCTACAACCTTCTCGGCTTATCAGGGATTAAACCCATTTAACTACTATTAGTGCCAGTAAGTCCCACTCTTCCAGCCTCTACAACCTTCTCGACTTTCAGGGATGAAACCAATTTATCTACCATTAGTGTCGGTTAGTCCCACAGTTACAGCATCTACAACCTTCTCGACTTATCAGGGATTAAACCCACTTAACTGCTATTAGTGTAGTTAGTCCCACTCTTCCGGCCTCTACAACCTTCTCGACTTATCAGGTATTAAACCCATTTAACTGCTATTAGTGTAGTTAGTCCCACTCTTCCAGCCTCTACAACCTTCTCGACTTTCAGGGATGAAACCAATTTATCTACCATTAGTGTCGGTTAGTCCCACAGTTACAGCATCTACAACCTTCTCGACCTATCATGTATTAAACCCATTTAACTGCTATTAGTGTAGTTAGTCCCAATCTTTCTGCCTCTACAACCTTCCCGACCTATCAGGGATTAAACCCATATAACTACCATTAGTGTTGGTTAGTCCCACTGTTACTGTCTCTACAACATTCTCAACTTATCATACATTAAGTCCATTTAACTACTATTAGTGTCAGTTAGTCCCACTATTCCAGCCTCTACAACCTTCTCGACGTATCAGGGATTAAACCCATTGCACTACTATTAGTGTCAGTTAGTCCCACTCTTCCAGCCTCTACAACCTTCTCGACTTATCAGGGATTAAACCCATTGCACTACTATTAGTGTCAGTTAGTCCCACTATTCCAGCCTCTACAACCTTCTCGACTTAACAGGCCTTAAACCCATTTTACTGCTATTAGTGTAGTTAGTCCCACTATTACAGCCTCTACCACCTTCTCGACTTATCAGGGATTAAACCAATTTAACTGCCATTAGTGTCGGTTTGTCCCACTCTTACTGCCTCTACAACCTTCTCGAATTATCAGGGATTAAACCCACTTAACTGCTATTAGTGTAGTTAGTCCCACTCTTCCGGCCTCTACAACCTTCTCGACTTATCAGGTATTAAACCCATTTAACTGCTATTAGTGTAGTTAGTCCCTCTCTTCCATCCTCTACAACCTTCTCGACTTTCAGGGATGAAACCAATTTATCTACCATTAGTGTCGGTTAGTCCCACAGTTACAGCATCTACAACCTTCTCGGCTTATCAGGGATTAAACCCATTTGACTACTATTAGTGCCAGTAAGTCCCACTCTTCCAGCCTCTAAAACCTTCTCGACTTAACAAGGATTAAACCCATTGCACTACTATTAGTGTCAGTAAGTCACACTCTTCCAGCCTCTACAACCTTCTCGACTTTCAGGGATGAAACCAATTTATCTACCATTAGTGTCGGTTAGTCCCACAGTTACAGCATCTACAACCTTCTCGGCTTATCAGGGATTAAACCCATTTAACTACTATTAGTGCCAGTAAGTCCCACTCTTCCAGCCTCTACAACCTTCTCGACTTAACAGGCCCTAAACCCATTTTACTGCTATTAGTGTAGTTAGTCCCACTATTACAGCCTCTACCACCTTCTCCACTTATCAGGGATTAAACCCATTTAACTACCATTAGTGTCGGTTAGTCCCACTCTTACTGCCTCTACAACCTTCTCGAATTATCAGGGATTAAACCCACTTAACTGCTATTAGTGTAGTTAGTCCCACTCTTCCAGCCTCTACAACCTTCTCGACTTTCAGGGATGAAACCAATTTATCTACCATTAGTGTCGGTTAGTCCCACAGTTACAGCATCTACAACCTTCTCGGCTTATCAGGGATTAAACCCATTTAACTACTATTAGTGCCAGTAAGTCCCACTCTTCCAGCCTCTACAACCTTCTCGACTTTCAGGGATGAAACCAATTTATCTACCATTAGTGTCGGTTAGTCCCACAGTTACAGCATCTACAACCTTCTCGACTTATCATGTATTAAACCCATTTAACTGCTATTAGTGTAGTTAGTCCCAATCTTTCTGCCTCTACAACCTTCCCGACCTATCAGGGATTAAACCCATATAACTACCATTAGTGTTGGTTAGTCCCACTGTTACTGTCTCTACAACATTCTCAACTTATCATACATTAAGTCCATTTAACTACTATTAGTGTCAGTTAGTCCCATTCATCCAGCCTCTTCAACCTTCTCGACTTATCAGGGATTAAACCCATTTAACTACTATTAATGTCAGTAAGTCACACTCTTCCAGCCTCTACAACCTTCTCGACGTTCAGGGATGAAACCAATTTATCTACCATTAGTGTCGGTTAGTCCCACAGTTACAGCATCTACAACCTTCTCGGCTTATCAGGGATTAAACTCATTTAACTACTATTAGTGTCAGTTAGTCCCACTCTTCCAGCCTCTACAACCTTCTCGACTTATCAGGGAATAAACCCATTAAAATACTATTAATGTCAGTAAGTCACACTTTTCCAGCCTCTACAAACTTCTCGATTTATCAGGGATTAAATCCATTTAACAACTATTAGTATCAGTTAGTCCCACTCTTCCAGTCTCTACAACCTTCTCGACTTATCAGGGATTATTCACATTCAACTACTATTAGTTTCAGTTAGTCCCATTCTTACAGCCTCTACAACCTTCTCGACTTACCAGGGATTAAACCCATTAAACTACCTTTAGTGTCAGTTAGTCAAACTCTTACAGCCTCTATAATCTTCTCGACTTATCAGGGATTATTCACATTCAACTAGTATTAGTTTCATTTAGTCCCATTCTTACAGCCTCTTCAACCGTCTCGACTTATCAAGGATTAAACCCATTTAACAACTACTAGTGTCAGTTAGTTCCACTCTTCCAGCCTCTACAACCTTCTCGAATTATCAGGGATTAAACCCACTTAACTGCTATTAGTGTAGTTAGTC
Source organism: Prosapia bicincta (assembly GCA_036971475.1). Classification (NCBI taxonomy): domain Eukaryota; kingdom Metazoa; phylum Arthropoda; class Insecta; order Hemiptera; family Cercopidae; genus Prosapia; species Prosapia bicincta. Next base: position 38,084,254 of record JBAIZL010000010.1, on the reverse strand, counting down.
CCACTCTTCCGGCCTCTACAACCTTCTCGACTTATCAGGTATTAAACCCATTTAACTGCTATTAGTGTAGTTAGTCCCACTCTTCCAGCCTCTACAACCTTCTCGACTTTCAGGAATGAAACCAATTTATCTACCATTAGTGTCGGTTAGTCCCACAGTTACAGCATCTACAACCTTCTCGGCTTATCAGGGATTAAACCCATTTGACTACTATTAGTGCCAGTAAGTCCCACTCTTCCAGCCTCTACAACCTTCTCGACGTATCAGGTATTAAACCCATTTAACTGCTATTATTGTAGTAAGTCCCACTCTTCCAGCCTCTACAACCTTCTCGACTTAACAGGCCCTAAACCCATTTTACTGCTATTAGTGTAGTTAGTCCCACTATTACAGCCTCTACCACCATCTCGACTTATCAGGGATTAAACCCATTTAACTACCATTAGTGTCGGTTAGTCCCACACTTACTGCCTCTACAACCTTCTCGAATTATCAGGGATTAAACCCACTTAACTGCTATTAGTGTAGTTAGTCCCACTCTTCCAGCCTCTACAACCTTCTCGACTTTCAGGGATGAAACCAATTTATCTACAATTAGTGTCGGTTAGTCCCACAGTTACAGCATCTACAACCTTCTCGGCTTATCAGGGATTAAACCCATTTAACTACTATTAGTGCCAGTAAGTCCCACTCTTCCAGCCTCTACAACCTTCTCGACTTTCAGGGATGAAACCAATTTAACTACCATTAGTGTCGGTTAGTCCCACAGTTACAGCATCTACAACCTTCTCGACTTATCAGGGATTAAACCCACTTAACTGCTATTAGTGTAGTTAGTCCCACTCTTCCGGCCTCTACAACCTTCTCGACTTATCAGGTATTAAACCCATTTAACTGCTATTAGTGTAGTTAGTCCCACTCTTCCAGCCTCTACAACCTTCTCGACTTTCCGGGATGAAACCAATTTATCTACCATTAGTGTCGGTTAGTCCCACAGTTACAGCATCTACAACCTTCTCGACTTATCATGTATTAAACCCATTTAACTGCTATTAGTGTAGTTAGTCCCAATCTTTCTGCCTCTACAACCTTCCCGACCTATCAGGGATTAAACCCATATAACTACCATTAGTGTTGGTTAGTCCCACAGTTACTGTCTCTACAACATTCTCAATTTATCATACATTAAGTCCATTTAACTACTATTAGTGTCAGTTAGTCCCATTCATCCAGCCTCTTCAACCTTCTCGACTTATCAATGATTAAACTCATTTAACTACTATTAATGTCAGTAAGTCACACTCTTCCAGCCTCTACAACCTTCTCGACGTTCAGGGATGAAACCAATTTATCTACCATTAGTGTCGGTTAGTCCCACAGTTACAGCATCTACAACCTTCTCGGCTTATCAGGGATTAAACTCATTTAACTACTATTAGTGTCAGTTAGTCCCACTCTTCCAGCCTCTACAACCTTCTCGACTTATCAGGGAATAAACCCATTAAAATACTATTAATGTCAGTAAGTCACACTTTTCCAGCCTCTACAAACTTCTCGATTTATCAGGGATTAAATCCATTTAACAACTATTAGTATCAGTTAGTCCCACTCTTCCAGTCTCTACAACCTTCTCGACTTATCAGGGATTATTCACATTCAACTACTATTAGTGTCAGTTAGTCCCACTCTTCCAGTCTCTACAACCTTCTCGACTTATCAGGGATTATTCACATTCAACTACCTTTAGTGTCAGTTAGTCCCATTCTTACAGCCTCTACAACCTTCTCGACTTACCAGGGATTAAACCTATTTAAATACCTTTAGTGTCAGTTAGTCAAACTCTTACAGCCTCTATAATCTTCTCGACTTATCAGGGATTATTCACATTCAACTAGTATTAGTGTCATTTAGTCCCATTCTTACAGCCTCTACAACCGTCTCGACTTATCAAGGATTAAACCCATTTAACAACTACTAGTGTCAGTTAGTTCCACTCTTCCAGCCTCTACAACCTTCTCGAATTATCAGGGATTAAACCCACTTAACTGCTATTAGTGTAGTTAGTCCCACTCTTCCGGCCTCTACAACCTTCTCGACTTATCAGGTATTAAACCCATTTAACTGCTATTAGTGTAGTTAGTCCCACTCTTCCAGCCTCTACAACCTTCTCGACGTATCAGGTATTAAACCCATTTAACTGCTATTATTGTAGTTAGTCCCAATCTTTCTGCCTCTACAACCTTCCCGACCTATCAGGGATTAAACTCATTTAACTACTATTATTGTCAGTTAGTCCCACTCTTCCAGCCTCTACAACCTTCTCGACTTATCAGGGAATAAACCCATTAAAATACTATTAATGTCAGTAAGTCACACTTTTCCAGCCTCTATAAACTTCTCGATTTATCAGGGAATAAATCCATTTAACAACTATTAGTGGCAGTTAGTCCCACTCTTCCAGTCTCTACAACCTTCTCGACTTATCAGGGATTATTCACATTCAACTACTATTAGTTTCAGTTAGTCCCATTCTTACAGCCTCTACAATCTTCTCGACTTATCAGGGATTAAACCCAGTTAATAACTATAAGTTTCAGTTAGTCCCACTCTTCCAGCCTCTACAACCTTCTCGACTTATCAGGGATTATTCACATTCAACTAGTATTAGTGCCAGTTAGTCCCAATCTTTCTGCCTCTACAACCTTCCCGACCTATCAGGGATTAAACTCATTTAACTACTATTATTGTCAGTTAGTCCCACTCTTCCAGCCTCTACAACCTTCTCGACTTATCAGGGAATAAACCCATTAAAATACTATTAATGTCAGTAAGTCACACTTTTCCAGCCTCTATAAACTTCTCGATTTATCAGGGAATAAATCCATTTAACAACTATTAGTGGCAGTTAGTCCCACTCTTCCAGTCTCTACAACCTTCTCGACTTATCAGGGATTATTCACATTCAACTACTATTAGTTTCAGTTAGTCCCATTCTTACAGCCTCTACAATCTTCTCGACTTATCAGGGATTAAACCCAGTTAATAACTATAAGTTTCAGTTAGTCCCACTCTTCCAGCCTCTACAACCTTCTCGACTTATCAGGGATTATTCACATTCAACTAGTATTAGTGTCAGTTAGTCCCATTCTTACAGCCTCTACAACCGTCTCGACTTATCAAGGATTAAACCCATTTAACAAATACTAGTGTCAGTTAGTTCCACTCTTCCAGCCTCTACAACCTTCTCAACTTATCAGGGATTAAACCCATTTAACTACTATTAATGTCAGTAAGTCTCACTCTTCCAGCCTCTACAACCTTCTCGACTTATCAGGGATTATTCACATTCAACTAGTATTAGTGTCAGTTAGTCCCATTCTTACAGCCTCTACAACCGTCTCGACTTATCAAGGATTAAACCCATTTAACAACTACTAGTGTCAGTTAGTTCCACTCTTCCAGCCTCTACAACCTTCTCAACTTATCAGGGATTAAACCCATTTAACTACTATTAGTGTCAGTTAGTCCCACTCTTCCAACCTCTACAACCTTCTGGACATATCAGGGATTAAACCCATTTAACTACCATTAATGTCAGTTAGTCCCACTCTTCCAGCCTCTACAACCTTCTGGACATATCAGGGATTAAACCCATTTAACTACCATTAGTGTCAGTTAGTCCCATTAATCCATGCTCTACAACCTTCTCGATTTATCAGGGATTAAACCCATTTAACTACTATTAATGTTAGTAAGTCAAACTCTTCCAGCCTCTACAACCTTTTCGATTTATCAGGGATTAAACCCATTTAACTACTATTAGTGCCAGTTAGTTCCACTCTTCCAGCCTCTACAACCTTCTCGACTTATCAGGGATTAAACCCATTTAACTACTATTAATGTTAGTAAGTCAAACTCTTCCAGCCTCTACAACCTTTTCGATTTATCAGGGATTAAACCCATTTAACTACTATTAGTGCCAGTTAGTTCCACTCTTCCAGCCTCTACAACCTTTTCGACATATCAGGGATTAAACCCATTTAACTACCTTTAGTGTCAGTTAGTCCCACTCTTCCAGCCTCTACAACCTCCTCGACTATCAGGAATGAAACCAATTTATCTACCATTAGTGTCGGTTAGTCCCACAGTTACAGCATCTACAACCTTCTCGGCTTATCAGGGATTAAACTCATTTAACTACTATTAATGTCAGTAAGTCACACTCTTCTAGCCTCTACAACCTTTTCGACATATCAGGGATTAAACCCATTTAACTACCTTTAGTGTCAGTTAGTCCCACTCTTACAGCCTCTACAACCTTCTCGACTTATCAGGGATTAAATCCATTTAACTACTATTAGTGTCGGTTAGTCCCACAGTTACAGCATCTACAACCTTCTCGGCTTATCAGGGATTAAACTCATTTAACTACTATTAATGTCAGTAAGTCACACTCTTCTAGCCTCTACAACCTTTTCGACATATCAGGGATTAAACCCATTTAACTACCTTTAGTGTCAGTTAGTCCCACTCTTCCAGCCTCTACAACCTTCTCGACTTTCAGGAATGAAACCAATTTATCTACCATTAGTGTCGGTTAGTCCCACAGTTACAGCATCTACAACCTTCTCGACGTAACAGGGATTAAACCCATTTAACTACTATTAGTGTCAGTTAGTCACACTCTTCCATGCTCTACAACCTTCTCGATTTATCAGGGATTAAACTCATTTAACTATCATTAGTGTCAGTTAGTCCCATTAATCCATGCTCTACAACCTTCTCGATTTATCAGGGATTAAACTCATTTAACTATCATTAGTGTCAGTTAGTCCCATTAATCCAGCCTCTACAACCTTCTCGATTTATCAGGGATTAAACTCATTTAACAACTATTAATGTCAGTTAGTCACACTCTTCCAGCTTCTACAACCTTCTCGATTTATCAGGGATTAAACTCATTTAACTACTATTAGTGTCAGTTAGTCACACTCTTCCATGCTCTACAACCTTCTCGATTTATCAGGGATTAAACTCATTTAACTATCATTAGTGTCAGTTAGTCCCATTAATCCATGCTCTACAACCTTCTCGATTTATCAGGGATTAAACTCATTTAACAACTATTAATGTCAGTTAGTCACACTCTTCCAGCTTCTACAACCTTCTCGATTTATCAGGGATTAAACTCATTTAACTATCATTAGTGTCAGTTAGTCCCATTAATCCATGATCTACAACCTTCTCGATTTATCAGGGATTAAACTCATTTAACAACTATTAATGTCAGTTAGTCACACTCTTCCAGCTTCTACAACCTTCTCGATTTATCAGGGATTAAACTCATTTAACTACTATTAGTGTCAGTTAGTCACACTCTTCCATGCTCTACAACCTTCTCGATTTATCAGGGATTAAACTCATTTAACTATCATTAGTGTCAGTTAGTCCCATTAATCCATGCTCTACAACCCTCTCGATTTATCAGGGATTAAACTCATTTAACAACTATTAATGTCAGTTAGTCACACTCTTCCATGCTCTACAACCTTCTCGATTTATCAGGGAATAAACCCATTTAACTACTATTAGTGTCAGTTAGTCCCATTAATCCAGCCTCTACAACCTTCTCGATTTATCAGGGATTAAACTCATGTAACAACTATTAATGTCAGTTAGTCACACTCTTCCAGCTTCTACAACCTTCTCGATTTATCAGGGATTAAACTCATTTAACTATCATTAGTGTCAGTTAGTCCCATTAGTCCATGCTCTACAACCTTCTCGATTTATCAGGGATTAAACTCATTTAACAACTATTAATGTCAGTTAGTCACACTCTTCCAGCTTCTACAACCTTCTCGATTTATCAGGGATTAAACTCATTTAACTATCATTAGTGTCAGTTAGTCCCATTAATCCATGCTCTACAACCTTCTCGATTTATCAGGGATTAAACTCATTTAACAACTATTAATGTCAGTTAGTCACACTCTTCCATGCTCTACAACCTTCTCGATTTATCAGGGAATAAACCCATTTAACTACTATTAGTGTCAGTTAGTCCCATTAATCCAGCCTCTACAACCTTCTCGATTTATCAGGGATTAAACTCATTTAACAACTATTAATGTCAGTTAGTCACACTCTTCCAGCTTCTACAACCTTCTCGATTTATCAGGGATTAAACTCATTTAACTATCATTAGTGTCAGTTAGTCCCATTAATCCAGCCTCTACAACCTTCTCGATTTATCAGGGATTAAACTCATTTAACAACTATTAATGTCAGTTAGTCACACTCTTCCAGCTTCTACAACCTTCTGGATTTATCAGGGATTAAACTCATTTAACAACTATTAATGTCAGTTAGTCACACTCTTCCAGCTTCTACAACCTTCTCGATTTATCAGGGATTAAACTCATTTAACTACTATTAGTGCCAGTTAGTCCCATTCTTACAGCCTTTACAACCTTCTCGACTTATCAGGGATTAAACTCATTTAACAACTATTAATGTCAGTTAGTCACACTCTTCCATGCTCTACAACCTTCTCGATTTATCAGGGAATAAACCCATTTAACTACTATTAGTGTCAGTTAGTCCCATTAATCCAGCCTCTACAAGCTTCTCGATTTATCAGGGATTAAACTCATTTAACAACTATTAATGTCAGTTAGTCACACTCTTCCAGCTTCTACAACCTTCTCGATTTATCAGGGATTAAACTCATTTAACTACTATTAGTGTCAGTTAGTCCCATTAATCCATGCTCTACAACCTTCTCGATTTATCAGGGATTAAACTCATTTAACAACTATTAATGTCAGTTAGTCACACTCTTCCAGCTTCTACAACCTTCTCGATTTATCAGGGATTAAACTCATTTAACTACTATTAGTGTCAGTTAGTCCCATTAATCCATGCTCTACAACCTTCTCGATTTATCAGGGATTAAACTCATTTAACAACTATTAATGTCAGTTAGTCACACTCTTCCAGCTTCTACAACCTTCTCGATTTATCAGGGATTAAACTCATTTAACTACTATTAGTGTCAGTTAGTCCCATTAATCCATGCTCTACAACCTTCTCGATTTATCAGGGATTAAACTCATTTAACAACTATTAATGTCAGGTAGTCACACTCTTCCATGCTCTACAACATTCTCGATTTATCAGGGAATAAACCCATTTAACTACTATTAATGTCAGTTAGTCACACTCTTCCATGCTCTACAACCTTCTCGATTTATCAGGGAATAAACCCATTTAACTATCATTAGTGTCAGTTAGTCACACTCTTCCATGCTCTACAACCTTCTCGATTTATCAGGGATTAAACTCATTTAACAACTATTAATGTCAGTTAGTCACACTCTTCCATGCTCTACAACCTTCTCGATTTATCAGGGATTAAACTCATTTAACTACCAATAGTGTCAGTTAGTCCCATTAATCCATGCTCTACAACCTTCTCGATTTATCAGGGATTAAACTCATTTAACAACTATTAATGTCAGTTAGTCACACTCTTCCAGCCTCTACAACCTTCTCGATTTATCAGGGATTAAACTCATTTAACTACTATTAGTGCCAGTTAGTCCCATTCTTACAGCCTTTACAACCTTCTCGACTTATCAGGGATTAAACCCATTTAACTACTATTAGTGTCAGTTAGTCACACTCTTCCATGCTCTACAACCTTCTCGATTTATCAGGGATTAAACTCATTTAACTATCATTAGTGTCAGTTAGTCCCATTAATCCATGCTCTACAACCTTCTCGATTTATCAGGGATTAAACTCATTTAACAACTATTAATGTCAGTTAGTCACACTCTTCCAGCTTCTACAACCTTCTCGATTTATCAGGGATTAAACTCATTTAACTATCATTAGTGTCAGTTAGTCCCATTAATCCATGCTCTACAACCTTCTCGATTTATCAGGGATTAAACCCATTTAACTATCATTAGTGTCATTTATTCCCATTAATCCATGCTCTACAACCTTCTCGATTTATCAGGGATTAAACTCATTTAACAACTATTAATGTCAGTTAGTCCCACTCTTCCAGTCTCTACAACCTTCTCGACTTATCAGGGATTATTCACATTCAACTACTATTAGTGTCAGTTAGTCCCATTAATCCAGCATCTATAACCTTCTCGACTTATCAGGAATTAAACCCATTTAACTACTATTAGTGTCAGTTAGTCACACTCTTCCATGCTCTACAACCTTCTCGATTTATCAGGGATTAAACTCATTTAACTATCATTAGTGTCAGTTAGTCCCATTAATCCATGCTCTACAACCTTCTCGATTTATCAGGGATTAAACTCATTTAACAACTATTAATGTCAGTTAGTCACACTCTTCCAGCTTCTACAACCTTCTCGATTTATCAGGGATTAAACTCATTTAACTACTATTAGTGTCAGTTAGTCACACTCTTCCATGCTCTACAACCTTCTCGATTTATCAGGGATTAAACTCATTTAACTATCATTAGTGTCAGTTAGTCCCATTAATCCATGCTCTACAACCCTCTCGATTTATCAGGGATTAAACTCATTTAACAACTATTAATGTCAGTTAGCCACACTCTTCCATGCTCTACAACCTTCTCGATTTATCAGGGAATAAACCCATTTAACTACTATTAATGTCAGTTAGTCCCATTAATCCAGCCTCTACAACCTTCTCGATTTATCAGGGATTAAACTCATGTAACAACTATTAATGTCAGTTAGTCACACTCTTCCAGCTTCTACAACCTTCTCGATTTATCAGGGATTAAACTCATTTAACTATCATTAGTGTCAGTTAGTCCCATTAGTCCATGCTCTACAACCTTCTCGATTTATCAGGGATTAAACTCATTTAACAACTATTAATGTCAGTTAGTCACACTCTTCCAGCTTCTACAACCTTCTCGATTTATCAGGGAATAAACCCATTTAACTACTATTAGTGTCAGTTAGTCCCATTAATCCAGCCTCTACAACCTTCTCGATTTATCAGGGATTAAACTCATGTAACAACTATTAATGTCAGTTAGTCACACTCTTCCAGCTTCTACAACCTTCTCGACTTATCAGGGATTAAACTCATTTAACTATCATTAGTGTCAGTTAGTCCCATTAGTCCATGCTCTACAACCTTCTCGATTTATCAGGGATTAAACTCATTTAACAACTATTAATGTCAGTTAGTCACACTCTTCCAGCTTCTACAACCTTCTCGAATTATCAGGGATTAAACTCATTTAACTATCATTAGTGTCAGTTAGTCCCATTAATCCATGCTCTACAACCTTCTCGATTTATCAGGGATTAAACTCATTTAACAACTATTAATGTCAGTTAGTCACACTCTTCCATGCTCTACAACCTTCTCGATTTATCAGGGAATAAACCCATTTAACTACTGTTAGTGTCAGTTAGTCCCATTAATCCAGCCTCTACAACCTTCTCGATTTATCAGGGATTAAACTCATTTAACAACTATTAATGTCAGTTAGTCACACTCTTCCAGCTTCTACAACCTTCTCGATTTATCAGGGATTAAACTCATGTAACAACTATTAATGTCAGTTAGTCACACTCTTCCAGCTTCTACAACCTTCTCGATTTATCAGGGATTAAACTCATTTAACTATCATTAGTGTCAGTTAGTCCCATTAGTCCATGCTCTACAACCTTCTCGATTTATCAGGGATTAAACTCATTTAACAACTATTAATGTCAGTTAGTCACACTCTTCCAGCTTCTACAACCTTCTCGAATTATCAGGGATTAAACTCATTTAACTATCATTAGTGTCAGTTAGTCCCATTAGTCCATGCTCTACAACCTTCTCGATTTATCAGGGATTAAACTCATTTAACAACTATTAATGTCAGTTAGTCACACTCTTCCAGCTTCTGCAACCTTCTCGATTTATCAGGGAATAAACCCATTTAACTACTGTTAGTGTCAGTTAGTCCCATTAATCCAGCCTCTACAACCTTCTCGATTTATCAGGGATTAAACTCATTTAACAACTATTAATGTCAGTTAGTCACACTCTTCCATGCTCTACAACCTTCTCGATTTATCAGGGAATAAACCCATTTAACTACTGTTAGTGTCAGTTAGTCCCATTAATCCAGCCTCTACAACCTTCTCGATTTATCAGGGATTAAACGCATTTAACAACTATTAATGTCAGTTAGTCACACTCTTCCAGCTTCTACAACCTTCTCGATTTATCAGGGATTAAACTCATTTAACTATCATTAGTGTCAGTTAGTCCCATTAATCCAGCCTCTACAACCTTCTCGATTTATCAGGGATTAAACTCATTTAACAACTATTAATGTCAGTTAGTCACACTCTTTCAGCTTCTACAACCTTCTCGATTTATCAGGGATTAAACTCATTTAACAACTATTAATGTCAGTTAGTCACACTCTTCCAGCTTCTACAACCTTCTCGATTTATCAGGGATTAAACTCATTTAACTACTATTAGTGCCAGTTAGTCCCATTCTTACAGCCTTTACAACCTTCTCGACTTATCAGGGATTAAACTCATTTAACAACTATTAATGTCAGTTAGTCACACTCTTCCATGCTCTACAACCTTCTCGATTTATCAGGGAATAAACCCATTTAACTACTATTAGTGTCAGTTAGTCCCATTAATCCAGCCTCTACAAGCTTCTCGATTTATCAGGGATTAAACTCATTTAACAACTATTAATGTCAGTTAGTCACACTCTTCCAGCTTCTACAACCTTCTCGATTTATCAGGGATTAAACTCATTTAACTACTATTAGTGTCAGTTAGTCCCAATAATCCATGCTCTACAACCTTCTCGATTTATCAGGGATTAAACTCATTTAACAACTATTAATGTCAGTTAGTCACACTCTTCCAGCTTCTACAACCTTCTCGATTTATCAGGGATTAAACTCATTTAACTACTATTAGTGTCAGTTAGTCCCAATAATCCATGCTCTACAACCTTCTCGATTTATCAGGGATTAAACTCATTTAACAACTATTAATGTCAGTTAGTCACACTCTTCCAGCTTCTACAACCTTCTCGATTTATCAGGGATTAAACTCATTTAACTACTATTAGTGTCAGTTAGTCCCATTAATCCATGCTCTACAACCTTCTCGATTTATCAGGGATTAAACTCATTTAACAACTATTAATGTCAGTTAGTCACACTCTTCCATGCTCTACAACATTCTCGATTTATCAGGGAATAAACCCATTTAACTACTATTAATGTCAGTTAGTCACACTCTTCCATGCTCTACAACCTTCTCGATTTATCAGGGAATAAACCCATTTAACTAACATTAGTGTCAGTTAGTCACACTCTTCCATGCTCTACAACCTTCTCGATTTATCAGGGATTAAACTCATTTAACAACTATTAATGTCAGTTAGTCACACTCTTCCATGCTCTACAACCTTCTCGATTTATCAGGGATTAAACTCATTTAACTACCAATAGTGTCAGTTAGTCCCATTAATCCATGCTCTACAACCTTCTCGATTTATCAGGGATTAAACTCATTTAACTACTATTAGTGTCAGTTAGTCACACTCTTCCAGCCTCTACAACCTTCTCGATTTATCAGGGATTAAACTCATTTAACAACTATTAATGTCAGTTAGTCCCACTCTTCCAGTCTCTACAACCTTCTCGACTTATCAGGGATTATTCACATTCAACTACTATTAGTGTCAGTTAGTCCCATTAATCCAGCATCTATAACCTTCTCGACTTATCAGGAATTAAACCCATTTAACTACTATTAGTGTCAGTTAGTCACACTCTTCCATGCTCTACAACCTTCTCGATTTATCAGGGATTAAACTCATTTAACTATCATTAGTGTCAGTTAGTCCCATTAATCCATGCTCTACAACCTTCTCGATTTATCAGGGATTAAACTCATTTAACAACTATTAATGTCAGTTAGTCACACTCTTCCAGCTTCTACAACCTTCTCGATTTATCAGGGATTAAACTCATTTAACTATCATTAGTGTCAGTTAGTCCCATTAATCCATGCTCTACAACCTTCTCGATTTATCAGGGCTTAAACTCATTTAACAACTATTAATGTCAGTTAGTCACACTCTTCCAGCTTCTACAACCTTCTCGATTTATCAAGGATTAGACCCATTTAACTACCTTTAGTGTCAGTTTGTCACATTCTTACAGCCTCTACAATCTTCTCGACTTATCAGAGATTATTTACATTCAACTACTATTAGTGTCAGTTAGTCCCATTCTTACAGCCTCTACAACCTTCTCGACTTATCAGGGGTTATACCTATTTACCAATTATTAGTGTCAGATAGTCCCACTCTTCTAGCCTCTACAACCTTCTCGACTTATCAGGGATTAGACCCATTTAACTACTATTAGTGTCAGTTAGTCCCACTCTTCCAGCCTCTATAACCATCTCAACTTATCATATATTAAGGAAATTTAACGACTATTAGTGTCAGTTAGTCCCATTCAACCAGCCTCTACAAACTTCTCGACTTATCAGGGATTAGACCCATTTAACTGCTATTATTGTAGTTAGTCCCACTATTCCAGCCTCTACAACCTTCTCGACTTATCAGGGATTAAACCCATTTAAAACTATTAGTGTCAGTTAGTCCCACTCTTTCAGCCTCTACAACCTTCTCGACTTATCAGGGATTAGACCCATTTAACTACCTTTAGTGTCAGTTTGTCACATTCTTACAGCCTCTACAATCTTCTCGACTTATCAGAGATTATTTACATTCAACTACTATTAGTGTCAGTTAGTCCCATTCTTACAGCCTCTACAACCTTCTCGACTTATCAGGGGTTATACCTATTTACCAATTATTAGTGTCAGATAGTCCCACTCTTCTAGCCTCTACAACCTTCTCGACTTATCAGGGATTAGACCCATTTAACTACTATTAGTGTCAGTTAGTCCCACTCTTCCAGCCTCTATAACCATCTCAACTTATCATATATTAGGCAAATTTAACGACTATTAGTGTCAGTTAGTCCCATTCATCCAGCCTCTACAAACTTCTCGACTTATCAGGGATTAGACCCATTTAACTGCTATTATTGTAGTTCGTCCCACTATTCCAGCCTCTACAACCTTCTCGACTTATCAGGGATTAAACCCATTTAACTACCATTAGTGTCGGTTAGTCCCACTCTTACTGCCTCTATAACCTTCTCGACTTATCAGGTATTAAACTCATTTAACTGCTATTAGTGTAGTTAGTCCCACTCTTCCAGCCTCTATTACATTCTCGACTTTCAGGTATTAAACCAATTTATCTATCATTAGTGTCGGTTAGTCCCACAGTTACCGCATCTACAACCGTCTCGACTTATCAGGGATTATTCACATTCAACTACTATTAGTGTCAGTTAGTCCCACTCCTCCAGCCTCTACAAACTTCTCGACGTTTCAGGGATTAAACCCACTTAACTAGTATTAGTGTCAGTTAGTCCCACTCTTCCAGCCTCTACAACCCTCTTTACTTATTGTATATTAAGCCCATTTAACTACCATTAGTGTCAGTTTGTCCCATTCATCCAGCCTCTACAACCTTCTCGACTTATCAGGGATTAAACCCATTGAACTACTATTAGTGTCAGTTAGTCCCACTCTTACTGCTTCTACAACCTTCTCGACTTATCAGGGATTAAACCCATTTAACTACTATTAGTGTCGGTTAGTCCCATTCATCCAACCTCTACAACCTTCCAGACTTATCAGGGATTAAACCCATTTAAATAATATTAGTGTCGGTTAGTCCCTTTCTTACAGCCTCTACAAATCTCTCGACTTATCAGCGATTAAACCCATTTAACAGCTATTAGTGTAGTTAGTCCCACTCTTCCAGCCTCTACAACTTTCTTGACTTATCAGGGATTAAAAACATTTAACTACTATTAGTGTCGCTTAGTCCCACTCTTCCAACCTCTACAACATTCTCGATTTATCAGGGATTAAACCCATTTAACTACTATTAGTGTCAGTAAGTCCCACTCGTCCAGCCTTTACAACCTTCTCGATTTATCAGGGAATAAACCAATTTAAATACTATTAGTGTCAGTTAGTCTCACTCTACCAGCCTCTACAACCTTCTCGCACTTATCAGGAACTAAACCCATTTAACTACCATTAGTGTCAGTAAGTCCCACTCGTCCAGCCTTTACAACCTTCTCGATTTATCAGGGAATAAACCAATTTAAATACTATTAGTGTCAGTTAGTCTCACTCTACCAGCCTCTACAACCTTCTCGCACTTATCAGGAACTAAACCCATTTAACTACCATTAGTGTCAGTAAGTCCCACTCGTCCAGCCTTTACAACCTTCTCGATTTATCAGGGAATAAACCAATTTAAATACTATTAGTGTCAGTTAGTCACACTCGTCCAGCCTCTACAACCTTCTCGCACTTATCAGGAACTAAACCCATTTAACTACCATTAGTGTCAGTAAGTCCCACTCGTCCAGCCTTTACAACCTTCTCGATTTATCAGGGAATAAACCAATTTAAATACTATTAGTGTAGTTAGTCCCACTCTTCCAGCCTCTACAACCTTCTTGACATATCAGGGATTAAACCAAATTAAATACTATTAGTGTCAGTTAGTCTCACTCTACGAGCCTCTACAACCTTCTCGCACTTATCAGGAACTAAACCCATTTAACTATCACTAGTGTCAGTTATTCCCACTTTTCCAGCCTCTACACCTTTCTCGATTTATCAGGGATTAAACCCATTTTACAACTATTAGTGTCAGTTAGTCCTACTCTTCCAGCCTCTACATCCTTCTCGACGTAACAGGGATTAAACCCATTAAACTACTATTAGTGTCAGTTAGTCTCACTCTTCCAGCTTCTACAACCTTCTCGACTTATCAGGGATTAAAAACATTTAACTACTATTAGTGTCATATAGTCTCACTATTCCAGCCTCTACAACCTTCTCGACTTATCAGGGATTAAAAACATTTAACTACTATTAGTGTCGGTTAGCCCCACTCTTCCTGCCTCCACAACCTTCTCAACTTGTCAGGGACTAAAAACAATTAACAACTATTAGTGTCAGTTAGTCCTACTCTTCCAGCCTCTACATCCTTCTCGACGTAACAGGGATTAAACCCATTAAACAACTATTAGTGTCAGTTATTCTCACTCTTCCAGCTTCTACAAACTTCTCGACTTCTCAGGGATTAAAAACATTTAACTACTATTAGTGTCATATAGTCCCACTATTCCAGCCTCTACAACCTTCTCGACTTATCAGGGATTAAAAACATTTAACTACTATTAGTGTCGGTTAGTCCCACTCTTCCTGCCTCCACAACCTTCTCAACTTGTCAGGGACTAAAAACAATTAACAACTATTAGTGTCAGTTAGTCCTACTCTTCCAGCCTCTACATCCTTCTCGACGTAACAGGGATTAAACCCATTAAACTACTATTAGTGTCAGTTAGTCTCACTCTTCCAGCTTCTACAACCTTCTCGACTTATCAGGGATTAAAAACATTTAACTACTATTAGTGTCATATAGTCTCACTATTCCAGCCTCTACAACCTTCTCGACTTATCAGGGATTAAAATCATTTAACTACCATTAGTGTCAGTTAGTCAAACAGTTTCAGCCTCTACAACTTTCTCGACTTATCAGGGATTAAACCCGTTTAACTATCATTAGTGTCAGTTATTCCCACTTTTCCAGCCTCTACACCTTTCTCGATTTATCAGGGATTAAACCCATTTAACAACTATTAGTGTCAGTTAGTCCTACTCTTCCAGCCTCTACATACTTCTCGACGTAACAGGGATTAAACCCATTAAACTACTATTAGTGTCAGTTAGTCTCACTCTTCCAGCTTCTACAACCTTCTCGACTTATCAGGGATTAAAAACATTTAACTACTATTAGTGTCATATAGTCTCACTATTCCAGCCTCTACAACCTTCTCGACTTATCAGGGATTAAAATCATTTAACTACCATTAGTGTCAGTTAGTCAAACAGTTTCAGCCTCTACAACTTTCTCGACTTATCAGGGATTAAACCCGTTTAACTATCATTAGTGTCAGTTATTCCCACTTTTCCAGCCTCTACACCTTTCTCGATTTATCAGGGATTAAACCCATTTTACAACTATTAGTGTCAGTTAGTCCTACTCTTCCAGCCTCTACATCCTTCTCGACGTATCAGGGATTAAACCCATTTAACAACTATTAGTGTCAGTTAGTCCTACTCTTCCAGCCTCTACATACTTCTCGACGTAACAGGGATTAAACCCATTAAACTACTATTAGTGTCAGTTAGTCTCACTCTTCCAGCTTCTACAACCTTCTCGACTTATCAGAGATGAAAGCCATTTAACTACTATTAGTGTCATATAGTCTCACTATTCCAGCCTCTACGACCTTCTCGATTTATCAGGGATTAAACTCATTTAACTACTATTAGTGCCAGTTAGTCCCATTCTTACAGCCTTTACAACCTTCTCGACTTATCAGGGATTAAACCCATTTAACTACTATTAGTGTCAGTTAGTCACACTCTTCCATGCTCTACAAACTTCTCGATTTATCAGGGATTAAACTCATTTAACTATCATTAGTGTCAGTTAGTCCCATTAATCCATGCTCTACAACCTTCTCGATTTATCAGGGATTAAACTCATTTAACAACTATTAATGTCAGTTAGTCACACTCTTCCAGCTTCTACAACCTTCTCGATTTATCAGGGATTAAACTCATTTAACTATCATTAGTGTCAGTTAGTCCCATTAATCCATGCTCTACAACCTTCTCGATTTATCAGGGATTAAACTCATTTAACAACTATTAATGTCAGTTAGTCCCACTCTTCCAGTCTCTACAACCTTCTCGACTTATCAGGGATTATTCACATTCAACTACTATTAGTGTCAGTTAGTCCCATTAATCCAGCATCTATAACCTTCTCGACTTATCAGGAATTAAACCCATTTAACAACTATTAATGTCAGTTAGTCACACTCTTCCATGCTCTACAACCTTCTCGATTTATCAGGGATTAAACTCATTTAACTATCATTAGTGTCAGTTAGTCAAACAGTTCCAGCCTCTACATACTTCTCGACGTAACAGGGATTAAACCCATTAAACTACTATTAGTGTCAGTTAGTCTCACTCTTCCAGCTTCTACAACCTTCTCGACTTATCAGAGATGAAAGCCATTTAACTACTATTAGTGTCATATAGTCTCACTATTCCAGCCTCTACAACCTTCTCGATTTGTTAGGGATTAAACTCATTTAACAACTATTAATGTCAGTTAGTTACACTCTTCCAGCCTCTACGACCTTCTCGATTTATCAGGGATTAAACTCATTTAACTACTATTAGTGCCAGTTAGTCCCATTCTTACAGCCTTTACAACCTTCTCGACTTATCAGGGATTAGACCCATTTAACTACTATTAGTGTCAGTTAGTCGCACTCTTCCATGCTCTACAACTTTCTCGATTTATCAGGGATTAAACTCATTTAACTATCATTAGTGTCAGTTAGTCCCATTAATCCATGCTCTACAACCTTCTCGATTTATCAGGGATTAAACTCATTTAACAACTATTAATGTCAGTTAGTCACACTCTTCCAGCTTCTACAACCTTCTCGATTTATCAGGGATTAAACTCATTTAACTATCATTAGTGTCAGTTAGTCCCACTCTTCTAGCCTCTACATCCTTCTCGACGTAACAGGGATTAAACCCATTAAACTACTATTAGTGTCAGTTAGTCTCACTCTTCCAGCTTCTACAATCTTCTCGACTTATCAGGGATTAAAAACATTTAACTACTATTAGTGTCATATTGTCTCACTATTCCAGCCTCTACAACCTTCACGACTTATCAGGGATTAAAAACATTTAACTACTATTAGTGTCGGTTAGTCCCACTCTTCCTGCCTCCACAACCTTCTCAACTTGTCAGGGACTAAAAACAATTAACAACTATTAGTGTCAGTTAGTCCTACTTTTCCAGCCTCTACATCCTTCTCGACGTAACAGGGATTAAACCCATTAGACAACTATTAGTATCAGTTAGTCTCACTCTTCCAGCTTCTACAACCTTCTCGACTTATCAGGGATTAAAAACATTTAACTACTATTAGTGTCGGTTAGTCCCACTCTTCCTGCCTCCACAACCTTCTCAACTTGTCAGGGACTAAAAACAATTAACAACTATTAGTGTCAGGTAGTCCTACTCTTCCAGCCTCTACATCCTTCTCGACGTAACAGGGATTAAACCCATTAAACTACCATTAATGTCAGTTAGTCTCACTCTTCCAGCTTCTACATCCTTCTCGACGTAACAGGGATTAAACCCAATAAACTACCATTAATGTCAGTTAGTCTCACTCTTCCAGCTTCTACAACCTTCTCGACTTATCAGGGATTAAAAACATTTAACTACTATTAGTGTCATATAGTCTCACTATTCCAGCCTCTACAACCTTCTCGACTTATCAGGGATTAAAATCATTTAACTACCATTAGTGTCAGTTAGTCAAACAGTTCCAGCCTCTACAACTTTCTCGACTTATCAGGGATTAAACCCGTTTAACTATCATTAGTGTCAGTTAGTCCCATTAATCCATGCTCTACAACCTTCTCGATTTATCAGGGATTAAACTCATTTAACAACTATTAATGTCAGTTAGTCACACTCTTCCAGCTTCTACAACCTTCTCGATTTATCAGGGATTAAACTCATTTAACTATCATTAGTGTCAGTTAGTCCCATTAATCCATGCTCTACAACCTTCTCGATTTATCAGGGATTAAACTCATTTAACAACTATTAATGTCAGTTAGTCACACTCTTCCAGCTTCTACAACCTTCTCGATTTATCAGGGATTAAACTCATTTAACTATCATTAGTGTCAGTTAGTCCCATTAATCCATGCTCTACAACCTTCTCGATTTATCAGGGATTAAACTCATTTAACAACTATTAATGTCAGTTAGTCCCACTCTTCCAGTCTCTACAACCTTCTCGACTTATCAGGGATTATTCACATTCAACTACTATTAGTGTCAGTTAGTCCCATTAATCCAGCATCTATAACCTTCTCGACTTATCAGGAATTAAACCCATTTAACAACTATTAATGTCAGTTAGTCACACTCTTCCATGCTCTACAACCTTCTCGATTTATCAGGGATTAAACTCATTTAACTATCATTAGTGTCAGTTAGTCAAACAGTTCCAGCCTCTACATACTTCTCGACGTAACAGGGATTAAACCCATTAAACTACTATTAGTGTCAGTTAGTCTCACTCTTCCAGCTTCTACAACCTTCTCGACTTATCAGAGATGAAAGCCATTTAACTACTATTAGTGTCATATAGTCTCACTATTCCAGCCTCTACAACCTTCTCGATTTGTTAGGGATTAAACTCATTTAACAACTATTAATGTCAGTTAGTTACACTCTTCCAGCCTCTACGACCTTCTCGATTTATCAGGGATTAAACTCATTTAACTACTATTAGTGCCAGTTAGTCCCATTCTTACAGCCTTTACAACCTTCTCGACTTATCAGGGATTAGACCCATTTAACTACTATTAGTGTCAGTTAGTCGCACTCTTCCATGCTCTACAACCTTCTCGATTTATCAGGGATTAAACTCATTTAACTATCATTAGTGTCAGTTAGTCCCATTAATCCATGCTCTACAACCTTCTCGATTTATCAGGGATTAAACTCATTTAACAACTATTAATGTCAGTTAGTCACACTCTTCCAGCTTCTACAACCTTCTCGATTTATCAGGGATTAATCTCATTTAACTATCATTAGTGTCAGTTAGTCCCACTCTTCTAGCCTCTACATCCTTCTCGACGTAACAGGGATTAAACCCATTAAACTACTATTAGTGTCAGTTAGTCTCACTCTTCCAGCTTCTACAATCTTCTCGACTTATCAGGGATTAAAAACATTTAACTACTATTAGTGTCGGTTAGTCCCACTCTTCCTGCCTCCACAACCTTCTCAACTTGTCAGGGACTAAAAACAATTAACAACTATTAGTGTCAGTTAGTCCTACTTTTCCAGCCTCTACATCCTTCTCGACGTAACAGGGATTAAACCCATTAGACAACTATTAGTATCAGTTAGTCTCACTCTTCCAGCTTCTACAACCTTCTCGACTTATCAGGGATTAAAAACATTTAACTACTATTAGTGTCGGTTAGTCCCACTCTTCCTGCCTCCACAACCTTCTCAACTTGTCAGGGACTAAAAACAATTAACAACTATTAGTGTCAGTTAGTCCTACTCTTCCAGCCTCTACATCCTTCTCGACGTAACAGGGATTAAACCCATTAAACAACTATTAGTGTCAGTTAGTCTCACTCTTCCAGCTTCTACAACCTTCTCGACTTATCAGGGATTAAAAACATTTAACTACTATTAGTGTCGGTTAGTCCCACTCTTCCTGCCTCCACAACCTTCTCAACTTGTCAGGGACTAAAAACAATTAACAACTATTAGTGTCAGGTAGTCCTACTCTTCCAGCCTCTACATCCTTCTCGACGTAACAGGGATTAAACCCATTAAACTACCATTAATGTCAGTTAGTCTCACTCTTCCAGCTTCTACATCCTTCTCGACGTAACAGGGATTAAACCCAATAAACTACCATTAATGTCAGTTAGTCTCACTCTTCCAGCTTCTACAACCTTCTCGACTTATCAGGGATTAAAAACATTTAACTACTATTAGTGTCATATAGTCTCACTATTCCAGCCTCTACAACCTTCTCGACTTATCAGGGATTAAAATCATTTAACTACCATTAGTGTCAGTTAGTCAAACAGTTCCAGCCTCTACAACTTTCTCGACTTATCAGGGATTAAACCCGTTTAACTATCATTAGTGTCAGTTAGTCCCATTAATCCATGCTCTACAACCTTCTCGATTTATCAGGGATTAAACTCATTTAACAACTATTAATGTCAGTTAGTCACACTCTTCCAGCTTCTACAACCTTCTCGATTTATCAGGGATTAAACTCATTTAACTATCATTAGTGTCAGTTAGTCCCATTAATCCATGCTCTACAACCTTCTCGATTTATCAGGGATTAAACTCATTTAACAACTATTAATGTCAGTTAGTCACACTCTTCCAGCTTCTACAACCTTCTCGATTTATCAGGGATTAAACTCATTTAACTATCATTAGTGTCAGTTAGTCCCATTAATCCATGCTCTACAACCTTCTCGATTTATCAGGGATTAAACTCATTTAACAACTATTAATGTCAGTTAGTCCCACTCTTCCAGTCTCTACAACCTTCTCGACTTATCAGGGATTATTCACATTCAACTACTATTAGTGTCAGTTAGTCCCATTAATCCAGCATCTATAACCTTCTCGACTTATCAGGAATTAAACCCATTTAACAACTATTAATGTCAGTTAGTCACACTCTTCCATGCTCTACAACCTTCTCGATTTATCAGGGATTAAACTCATTTAACTATCATTAGTGTCAGTTAGTCAAACAGTTCCAGCCTCTACATACTTCTCGACGTAACAGGGATTAAACCCATTAAACTACTATTAGTGTCAGTTAGTCTCACTCTTCCAGCTTCTACAACCTTCTCGACTTATCAGAGATGAAAGCCATTTAACTACTATTAGTGTCATATAGTCTCACTATTCCAGCCTCTACAACCTTCTCGATTTGTTAGGGATTAAACTCATTTAACAACTATTAATGTCAGTTAGTTACACTCTTCCAGCCTCTACGACCTTCTCGATTTATCAGGGATTAAACTCATTTAACTACTATTAGTGCCAGTTAGTCCCATTCTTACAGCCTTTACAACCTTCTCGACTTATCAGGGATTAGACCCATTTAACTACTATTAGTGTCAGTTAGTCGCACTCTTCCATGCTCTACAACCTTCTCGATTTATCAGGGATTAAACTCATTTAACTATCATTAGTGTCAGTTAGTCCCATTAATCCATGCTCTACAACCTTCTCGATTTATCAGGGATTAAACTCATTTAACAACTATTAATGTCAGTTAGTCACACTCTTCCAGCTTCTACAACCTTCTCGATTTATCAGGGATTAAACTCATTTAACTATCATTAGTGTCAGTTAGTCCCACTCTTCTAGCCTCTACATCCTTCTCGACGTAACAGGGATTAAACCCATTAAACTACTATTAGTGTCAGTTAGTCTCACTCTTCCAGCTTCTACAACCTTCTCGACTTATCAGGGATTAAAAACATTTAACTACTATTAGTGTCATATTGTCTCACTATTCCAGCCTCTACAACCTTCTCGACTTATCAGGGATTAAAAACATTTAACTACTATTAGTGTCGGTTAGTCCCACTCTTCCTGCCTCCACAACCTTCTCAACTTGTCAGGGACTAAAAACAATTAACAACTATTACTGTCAGTTAGTCCTACTCTTCCAGCCTCTACATCCTTCTCGACGTAACAGGGATTAAACCCATTAAACAACTATTAGTATCAGTTAGTCTCACTCTTCCAGCTTCTACAACCTTCTCGACTTATCAGGGATTAAAAACATTTAACTACTATTAGTGTCGGTTAGTCCCACTCTTCCTGCCTCCACAACCTTCTCAACTTGTCAGGGACTAAAAACAATTAACAACTATTAGTGTCAGTTAGTCCTACTCTTCCAGCCTCTACATCCTTCTCGACGTAACAGGGATTAAACCCATTAAACAACTATTAGTGTCAGTTAGTCTCACTCTTCCAGCTTCTACAACCTTCTCGACTTATCAGGGATTAAAAACATTTAACTACTATTAGTGTCGGTTAGTCCCACTCTTCCTGCCTCCACAACCTTCTCAACTTGTCAGGGACTAAAAACAATTAACAACTATTAGTGTCAGGTAGTCCTACTCTTCCAGCCTCTACATCCTTCTCGACGTAACAGGGATTAAACCCATTAAACTACCATTAATGTCAGTTAGTCTCACTCTTCCAGCTTCTACATCCTTCTCGACGTAACAGGGATTAAACCCATTAAACTACCATTAATGTCAGTTAGTCTCACTCTTCCAGCTTCTACAACCTTCTCGACTTATCAGGGATTAAAAACATTTAACTACTATTAGTGTCATATAGTCTCACTATTCCAGCCTCTACAACCTTCTCGACTTATCAGGGATTAAAATCATTTAACTACCATTAGTGTCAGTTAGTCAAACAGTTCCAGCCTCTACAACTTTCTCGACTTATCAGGGATTAAACCCGTTTAACTATCATTAGTGTCAGTTAGTCCCATTAATCCATGCTCTACAACCTTCTCGATTTATCAGGGATTAAACTCATTTAACAACTATTAATGTCAGTTAGTCACACTCTTCCAGCTTCTACAACCTTCTCGATTTATCAGGAATTAAACTCATTTAACTATCATTAGTGTCAGTTAGTCCCATTAATCCATGCTCTACAACCTTCTCGATTTATCATGGATTAAACTCATTTAACAACTATTAATGTCAGTTAGTCCCACTCTTCCAGTCTCTACAACCTTCTCGACTTATCAGGGATTATTCACATTCAACTACTATTAGTGTCAGTTAGTCCCATTAATCCAGCATCTATAACCTTCTCGACTTATCAGGATTTAAACCCATTTAACTACTATTAGTGTCAGTTAGTCACACTCTTCCATGCTCTACAACCTTCTCGATTTATCAGGGATTAAACTCATTTAACTATCATTAGTGTCAGTTAGTCCCATTAATCCATGCTCTACAACCTTCTCGATTTATCAGGGATTAAACTCATTTAACAACTATTAATGTCAGTTAGTCACACTCTTCCAGCTTCTACAACCTTCTCGATTTATCAGGGATTAAACTCATTTAACTATCATTAGTGTCAGTTAGTCCCATTAATCCATGCTCTACAACCTTCTCGATTTATCAGGGCTTAAACTCATTTAACAACTATTAATGTCAGTTAGTCCCACTCTTCCAGTCTCTACAACCTTCTCGACTTATCAGGGATTATTCACATTCAACTACTATTAGTGTCAGTTAGTCCCATTATTCCAGCATCTATAACCTTCTCGACTTATCATGAATTAAACCCATTTAACACTATTAGTGTCAGTTAGTCCCACTCTTTCAGCCTCTACAACCTTCTCTACTTATCAGGGATTAGACCCATTTAACTACCTTTAGTGTCAGTTTGTCACATTCTTACAGCCTCTACAATCTTCTCGACTTATCAGAGATTATTTACATTCAACTACTATTAGTGTCAGTTAGTCCCATTCTTACAGCCTCTACAACCTTCTCGACTTATCAGGGGTTATACCTATTTAACAATTATTAGTGTCAGATAGTCCCACTCTTCTAGCCTCTACAACCTTCTCGACTTATCAGGGATTAGACCCATTTAACTACTATTAGTGTCAGTTAGTCCCACTCTTCCAGCCTCTATAACCATCTCAACTTATCATATATTAAGCAAATTTAACGACTATTAGTGTCAGTTAGTCCCATTCATCCAGCCTCTACAAACTTCTCGACTTATCAGGGATTAGACCCATTTAACTGCTATTAGTGTAGTTAGTCCCACTATTCCAGCCTCTACAACCTTCTCGACTTATCAGGGATTAAACCCATTTAACTACCATTAGTGTCGGTTAGTCCCACTCTTACTGCCTCTATTACCTTCTCGACTTATCAGGTATTAAACTCATTTAACTGCTATTAGTGTAGTTAGTCCCACTCTTCCAGCCTCTACAACATTCTCGACTTTCAGGTATTAAACCAATTTATCTATCATTAGTGTCAGTTAGTCCCACAGTTACCGCATCTACAACCGTTTCGACTTATCAGGGATTATTCACATTCAACTACTATTAGTGTCAGTTAGTCCCACTCCTCCAGCCTCTACAAACTTCTCGACGTTTCAGGGATTAAACCCACTTAACTAGTATTAGTGTCAGTTAGTCCCACTCTTCCAGCCTCTACAACCCTCTTTACTTATTGTATATTAAGCCCATTTAACTACCATTAGTGTCAGTTTGTCCAATTCATCCAGCCTCTACAACCTTCTCGACTTATCAGGGATTAAACCCATTTAACTACTATTAGTGTCGGTTAGTCCCATTCATCCAACCTCTACAACCTTCCAGACTTATCAGGGATTAAACCCATTTAAATAATATTAGTGTCGGTTAGTCCCTTTCTTACAGCCTCTACAAATCTCTCGACTTATCAGCGATTAAACCCATTTAACAGCTATTAGTGTAGTTAGTCCCACTCTTCCAGCCTCTACAACTTTCTTGACTTATCAGGGATTAAAAACATTTAACTACTATTAGTGTCGCTTAGTCCCACTCTTCCAACCTCTACAACCTTCTCGATTTATCAGGGATTAAACCCATTTAACTACTATTAGTGTCAGTAAGTCCCACTCGTCCAGCTTTTACAACCTTCTCGATTTATCAGGGATTAAACCAATTTAAATACTATTAGTGTCAGTTAGTCTCACTCTACCAGCCTCTACAACCTTCTCGCACTTATCAGGAACTAAACCCATTTAACTACCATTAGTGTCAGTTAGTCCCACTCGTCCAGCCTTTACAGTCTTCTCGGCTTATCAGGGATTAAACCCATTTAACTACTATTAGTGTCAGTTAGTCCCACTCTTCCAGCCTCTACAACCATCTTGACATATCAGGGATTAAACCAATTTAAATACTATTAGTGTCAGTTAGTCTCACTCTACGAGCCTCTACAACCTTCTCGCTCTTATCAGGAACTAAACCCATTTAACTACCATTAGTGTCAGTTAGTCCCACTCTTCCAGCCTCTACAACCTTCTCGACGTAACAGGGATTAAACTCGATAAACAACTATTAGTGTCAGTTAGTCTCACTCTTCCAGCTTCTACAACCTTCTCGACTTATCAGGGATTAAAAGCATTTAACTACTATTAGTGTCATATAGTCTCACTATTCCAGCCTCTACAACCTTCTCGACTTATCAGGGATTAAAATCATTTAACTACCATTAGTGTCAGTTAGTCAAACAGTTCCAGCCTCTACAACTTTCTCGACTTATCAGGGATTAAACCCGTTTAACTATCATTAGTGTCAGTTATTCCCACTTTTCCAGCCTCTACACCTTTCTCGATTTATCAGGGATTAAACCCATTTAACAACTATTAGTGTCAGTTAGTCCTACTCTTCCAGCCTCTACATACTTCTCGACGTAACAGGGATTAAACCCATTAAACTACTATTAGTGTCAGTTAGTCTCACTCTTCCAGCTTCTACAACCTTCTCGACTTATCAGAGATGAAAGCCATTTAACTACTATTAGTGTCATATAGTCTCACTATTCCAGCCTCTACAACCTTCTCGATTTATCAGAGATTAAACTCATTTAACAACTATTAATGTCAGTTAGTTACACTCTTCCAGCCTCTACGACCTTCTCGATTTATCAGGGATTAAACTCATTTAACTACTATTAGTGCCAGTTAGTCCCATTCTTACAGCCTTTACAACCTTCTCGACTTATCAGGGATTAAACCCATTTAACTACTATTAGTGTCAGTTAGTCACACTCTTTCATGCTCTACAACCTTCTCGATTTATCAGGGATTAAACTCATTTAACTATCATTAGTGTCAGTTAGTCCCATTAATCCATGCTCTACAACCTTCTCGATTTATCAGGGATTAAACTCATTTAACAACTATTAATGTCAGTTAGTCACACTCTTCCAGCTTCTACAACCTTCTCGATTTATCAGGGATTAAACTCATTTAACTATCATTAGTGTCAGTTAGTCCCATTAATCCATGCTCTACAACCTTCTCGATTTATCAGGGATTAAACTCATTTAACAACTATTAATGTCAGTTAGTCCCACTCTTCCAGTCTCTACAACCTTCTCGACTTATCAGGGATTATTCACATTCAACTACTATTAGTGTCAGTTAGTCCCATTAATCCATGCTCTACAAATCTCTCGATTTATCAGGGATTAAACTCATTTAACAACTATTAATGTCAGTTAGTCACACTCTTCCAGCTTCTACAACCTTCTCGATTTATCAGGGATTAAACTCATTTAACTATCATTAGTGTCAGTTAGTCCCATTAATCCATGCTCTACAACCTTCTCGATTTATCAGGGCTTAAACTCATTTAACAACTATTAATGTCAGTTAGTCCCACTCTTCCAGTCTCTACAACCTTCTCGACTTATCAGGGATTATTCACATTCAACTGCTATTAGTGTCAGTTAGTCCCATTATTCCAGCATCTATAACCTTCTCGACTTATCATGAATTAAACCCATTTAACACTATTAGTGTCAGTTAGTCCCTTTCTTTCAGCCTCTACAACCTTCTCGACTTATCAGGGATTAGACCCATTTAACTACCTTTAGTGTCAGTTTGTCACATTCTTACAGCCTCTACAATCTTCTCGACTTATCAGAGATTATTTACATTCAACTACTATTAGTGTCAGTTAGTCCCATTCTTACAGCCTCTACAACCTTCTCGACTTATCAGGGGTTATACCTATTTAACAATTATTAGTGTCAGATAGTCCCACTCTTCTAGCCTCTACAACCTTCTCGACTTATCAGGGATTAGACCCATTTAACTACTATTAGTGTCAGTTAGTCCCACTCTTCCAGCCTCTATAACCATCTCAACTTATCATATATTAAGCAAATTTAACGACTATTAGTGTCAGTTAGTCCGATTCATCCAGCCTCTACAAACTTCTCGACTTATCAGGGATTAGACCCATTTAACTGCTATTAGTGTAGTTAGTCCCACTATTCCAGCCTCTACAACCTTCTCGACTTATCAGGGATTAAACCCATTTAACTACCATTAGTGTCGGTTAGTCCCACTCTTACTGCCTCTATTACCTTCTCGACTTATCAGGTATTAAACTCATTTAACTGCTATTAGTGTAGTTAGTCCCACTCTTCCAGCCTCTACAACATTCTCGACTTTCAGGTATTAAACCAATTTATCTATCATTAGTGTCGGTTAGTCCCACAGTTACCGCATCTACAACCGTCTCGACTTATCAGGGATTATTCACATTCAACTACTATTAGTGTCAGTTAGTCCCACTCCTCCAGCCTCTACAAACTTCTCGACGTTTCAGGGATTAAACCCACTTAACTAGTATTAGTGTCAGTTAGTCCCACTCTTCCAGCCTCTACAACCCTCTTTACTTATTGTATATTAAGCCCATTTAACTACCAATAGTGTCAGTTTGTCCAATTCATCCAGCCTCTACAACCTTCTCGACTTATCAGGGATTAAACCCATTTAACTACTATTAGTGTCGGTTAGTCCCATTCATCCAACCTCTACAACCTTCCAGACTTATCAGGGATTAAACCCATTTAAATAATATTAGTGTCGGTTAGTCCCTTTCTTACAGCCTCTACAAATCTCTCGACTTATCAGCGATTAAACCCATTTAACAGCTATTAGTGTAGTTAGTCCCACTCTTCCAGCCTCTACAACTTTCTTGACTTATCAGGGATTAAAAACATTTAACTACTATTAGTGTCGCTTAGTCCCACTCTTCCAACCTCTACAACCTTCTCGATTTATCAGGGATTAAACCCATTTAACTACTATTAGTGTCAGTAAGTCCCACTCGTCCAGCCTTTACAACCTTCTCGATTTATCAGGGATTAAACCAATTTAAATACTATTAGTGTCAGTTAGTCTCACTCTACCAGCCTCTACAACCTTCTCGCACTTATCAGGAACTAAACCCATTTAACTACCATTAGTGTCAGTTAGTCCCACTCGTCCAGCCTCTACAACCTTTTCGACCTATCAGGAATTAAAATCATTTAACTACCATTAGTGTCAGTTAGTCAAACAGTTCCAGCCTCTACAACTTTCTCGACTTATCAGGGATTAAACCCGTTTAACTATCATTAGTGTCAGTTATTCCCACTTTTCCAGCCTCTACACCTTTCTCGATTTATCAGGGATTAAACCCATTTTACAACTATTAGTGTCAGTTAGTCCTACTCTTCCAGCCTCTACATCCTTCTCGACGTAACAGGGATTAAACCCATTAAACTACTATTAGTGTCAGTTAGTCTCACTCTTCCAGCTTCTACAACCTTCTCGACTTATCAGGGATTAAAAACATTTAACTACTATTATTGTCATATAGTCTCACTATTCCAGCCTCTACAACCTTCTCGACTTATCAGGGATTAAAAACATTTAACTACTATTAGTGTCGGTTAGTCCCACTCTTCCTGCCTCCACAACCTTCTCAACTTGTCAGGGACTAAAAACAATTAACAACTATTAGTGTCAGTTAGTCCTACTCTTCCAGCCTCTACATCCTTCAAGACGTAACAGGGATTAAACCCATTAAACAACTATTAGTGTCAGTTAGTCTCACTCTTCCAGCTTCTACAACCTTCTCGACTTATCAGGGATTAAAAACATTTAACTACTATTAGTGTCATATAGTCTCACTATTCCAGCCTCTACAACCTTCTCGACTTATCAGGGATTAAAAACATTTAACTACTATTAGTGTCGGTTAGTCCCACTCTTCCTGCCTCCACAACCTTCTCAACTTGTCAGGGACTAAAAACAATTAACAACTATTAGTGTCAGGTAGTCCTACTCTTCCAGCCTCTACATCCTTCTCTACGTAACAGGGATTAAACCCATTAAACTACTATTAGTGTCAGTTACTCTCACTCTTCCAGTCTCTACAACCTTCTCGATTTATCAGGGATTAAACTCATTTAACTATCATTAGTGTCAGTTAGTCCCATTAATCCATGCTCTACAACCTTCTCGATTTATCAGGGCTTAAACTCATTTAACAACTATTAATGTCAGTTAGTCCCACTCTTCCAGTCTCTACAACCTTCTCGACTTATCAGGGATTATTCACATTCAACTGCTATTAGTGTCAGTTAGTCCCATTATTCCAGCATCTATAACCTTCTCGACTTATCATGAATTAAACCCATTTAACACTATTAGTGTCAGTTAGTCCCACTCTTTCAGCCTCTACAACCTTCTCGACTTATCAGGGATTAGACCCATTTAACTACCTTTAGTGTCAGTTTGTCACATTCTTACAGCCTCTACAATCTTCTCGACTTATCAGAGATTATTTACATTCAACTACTATTAGTGTCAGTTAGTCCCATTCTTACAGCCTCTACAACCTTCTCGACTTATCAGGGGTTATACCTATTTAACAATTATTAGTGTCAGATAGTCCCACTCTTCTAGCCTCTACAACCTTCTCGACTTATCAGGGATTAGACCCATTTAACTACTATTAGTGTCAGTTAGTCCCACTCTTTCAGCCTCTATAACCATCTCAACTTATCATATATTAAGCAAATTTAACGACTATTAGTGTCAGTTAGTCCCATTCATCCAGCCTCTACAAACTTCTCGACTTATCAGGGATTAGACCCATTTAACTGCTATTAGTGTAGTTAGTCCCACTATTCCAGCCTCTACAACCTTCTCGACTTATCAGGGATTAAACCCATTTAACTACCATTAGTGTCGGTTAGTCCCACTCTTACTGCCTCTATTACCTTCTCGACTTATCAGGTATTAAACTCATTTAACTGCTATTAGTGTAGTTAGTCCCACTCTTCCAGCCTCTACAACATTCTCGACTTTCAGGTATTAAACCAATTTATCTATCATTAGTGTCGGTTAGTCCCACAGTTACCGCATCTACAACCGTCTCGACTTATCAGGGATTATTCACATTCAACTACTATTAGTGTCAGTTAGTCCCACTCGTCCAGCCTCTACAAACTTCTCGACGTTTCAGGGATTAAACCCACTTAACTAGTATTAGTGTCAGTTAGTCCCACTCTTCCAGCCTCTACAACCCTCTTTACTTATTGTATATTAAGCCCATTTAACTACCATTAGTGTCAGTTTGTCCAATTCATCCAGCCTCTACAACCTTCTCGACTTATCAGGGATTAAACCCATTTAACTACTATTAGTGTCGGTTAGTCCCATTCATCCAACCTCTACAACCTTCCAGACTTATCAGGGATTAAACCCATTTAAATAATATTAGTGTCGGTTAGTCCCTTTCTTACAGCCTCTACAAATCTCTCGACTTATCAGCGATTAAACCCATTTAACAGCTATTAGTGTAGTTAGTCCCACTCTTCCAGCCTCTACAACTTTCTTGACTTATCAGGGATTAAAAACATTTAACTACTATTAGTGTCGCTTAGTCCCACTCTTCCAACCTCTACAACCTTCTCGATTTATCAGGGATTAAACCCATTTAACTACTATTAGTGTCAGTAAGTCCCACTCGTCCAGCCTTTACAACCTTCTCGATTTATCAGGGATTAAACCAATTTAAATACTATTAGTGTCAGTTAGTCTCACTCTACCAGCCTCTACAACCTTCTCGCACTTATCAGGAACTAAACCCATTTAACTACCATTAGTGTCAGTTAGTCCCACTCGTCCAGCCTTTACAATCTTCTCGGCTTATCAGGGATTAAACCCATTTAACTACTATTAGTGTCAGTTAGTCCCACTCTTCCAGCCTCTACAACCATCTTGACATATCAGGGATTAAACCAATTTAAATACTATTAGTGTCAGTTAGTCTCACTCTACGAGCCCCTACAACCTTCTCGCACTTATCAGGAACTAAACCCATTTAACTACCATTAGTGTCAGTTAGTCCCACTCTTCCAGCCTCTACAACCTTTTCGACCTATCAGGAATTAAAATCATTTAACTACCATTAGTGTCAGTTAGTCAAACAGTTCCAGCCTCTACAACTTTCTCGACTCATCAGGGATTAAACCCGTTTAACTATCATTAGTGTCAGTTATTCCCACTTTTCCAGCCTCTACACCTTTCTCGATTTATCAGGGATTAAACCCATTTTACAACTATTAGTGTCAGTTAGTCCTACTCTTCCAGCCTCTACATCCTTCTCGACGTAACAGGGATTAAACCCATTAAACTACTATTAGTGTCAGTTAGTCTCACTCTTCCAGCTTCTACAACCTTCTCGACTTATCAGGGATTAAAAACATTTAACTACTATTATTGTCATATAGTCTCACTATTCCAGCCTCTACAACCTTCTCGACTTATCAGGGATTAAAAACATTTAACTACTATTAGTGTCGGTTAGTCCCACTCTTCCTGCCTCCACAACATTCTCAACTTGTCAGGGACTAAAAACAATTAACAACTATTAGTGTCAGTTAGTCCTACTCTTCCAGCCTCTACATCCTTCTCGACGTAACAGGGATTAAACCCATTAAACAACTATTAGTGTCAGTTAGTCTCACTCTTCCAGCTTCTACAACCTTCTCGACTTATCAGGGATTAAAAACATTTAACTACTATTAGTGTCATATAGTCTCACTATTCCAGCCTCTACAACCTTCTCGACTTATCAGGGATTAAAAACATTTAACTACTATTAGTGTCGGTTAGTCCCACTCTTCCTGCCTCCACAACCTTCTCAACTTGTCAGGGACTAAAAACAATTAACAACTATTAGTGTCAGGTAGTCCTACTCTTCCAGCCTCTACATCCTTCTCGACGTAACAGGGATTAAACCCATTAAACTACTATTAGTGTCAGTTAGTCTCACTCTTCCAGCTTCTACAACCTTCTCGACTTATCAGGGATTAAAAACATTTAACTACTATTAGTGTCATATAGTCTCACTATTCCAGCCTCTACAACCTTCTCGACTTATCAGGGATTAAAATCATTTAACTACCATTAGTGTCAGTTAGTCAAACAGTTCCAGCCTCTACAACTTTCTCGAATTATCAGGGATTAAACCCGTTTAACTATCATTAGTGTCAGTTATTCCCACTTTTCCAGCCTCTACACCTTTCTCGATTTATCAGGGATTAAACCCATTTAACAACTATTAGTGTCAGTTAGTCCTACTCTTCCAGCCTCTACATCCTTCTCGACGTAACAGGGATTAAACCCATTAAACTACTATTAGTGTCAGTTAGTCTCACTCTTCCAGCTTCTACAACCTTCTCGACTTATCAGAGATGAAAGCCATTTAACTACTATTAGTGTCATATAGTCTCACTATTCCAGCCTCTACAACCTTCTCGACTTATCAGGGATTAAAAACATTTAACTACTATTAGTGTCGGTTAGTCCCACTCTTCCTGCCTCCACAACCTTCTCAACTTGTCAGGGACTAAAAACAATCAACTACTATTAGTGTCAGTATGTCCCACTCTACCAGACTCTACAAGCTTTTCGACTTATCACGGATTAAACCCATTTAACAACTATTAGTGTCAGATAGTCCCACTCTTCCAGCCTCTACATCCTTCTCGACCTTTCAGGTATTAAACCCATTAAACCACTATTAGTGTCAGTAAGTCCCACTCTTCCAGCTTCTACAACCATCTTTACTTATTTTATATTAAGCCCATTTAACTACTTTAATGTCAGTTAGTCCCATTCAGCCAGCAGGGATTAACCCATTTAATCCCGTATCAGGGATTAAACCCATTTAACTACCATTAGTGTCAGTTATTCCCACTCTTCCAGCCTCTACAACTTTCTCGACCTATCAGGGATTAAACTCATTTAACTACCATTAGTGTCAGTTAGTCCCACTCTTCCAGCCTCTACAACTTTCTCGACCTATCAGGGATTAAAACCATTTAACTACCATTAGTGTCAGTTATTCCCACTCTTCCATCCTTTACAACTTTCTCGACCTATCAGGAACTAAATCCATTTAACTACCATTAGTGTCAGTTATTCCCACTCTTCCAGCCTCTACACCTTTCTCGACCTATCAGGAACTACCCCATTTAACTACCATTAGTGTCAGTTAGTCCCACTCTTCCAGCCTCTACAACCATCTCGACCTATCAGGGATTAAACCCATTTAACTACTAGAATATTCTAGTTTGTAACTTCTTGTGTGCTAGATTGTATTTTGTAACAAGACCCTGTGAAGATGATGACGTGGTCATCGATATGTACATAAGGTTTTAATCTTAAGTACCTTGTTTTATTTGTTATTTTTGATATTTGTTGTGGTATTGGGGTTCTTTTCAATATTTTTATTGTACCATTAGTGTCAGTTAGTCTCACTCTTCCAGTCTTTACAACTTTCTCGACCTATCAGGGATTAAACCCATTTGACTGCCATTAGTGTCAGTTAGTCTCACTCTTCCAGTCTTTACAACCTTCTCGACCTATCAGGGATTAAACCCATTTGACTGCCATTAGTGTCAGTTAGTCCCACTCTTCCAGCCTCTACAACTTTCTCGATCTATCCGGAACTAAACCCATTTAACTACCATTAGTGTCCGTTAGTTCCACTCTTCCAGCATCTACAACTATCTCGACCTATCAGGGATTAAACCCATTTAACTACCATTAGTGTCAGTTTGTCCCACTCTTACAGCCTCTACAACTTTCTCGACTTATCGAGAAATGGGTATTAAACCCATTTAACATTTAAGTTAATCGGAAAGAGTTACAATCCCACTTCAGCACTGGAATTCGGAAGCACACGGCTTGTGACGGTTTCAATAAATTTAAAATTATTCATTTCTTTACTTTTGACTCTGGAAAATCGAAACAATACCATTTATCACTCTTTTCCTATATATCTTTCTCCGTTCCAGACGTCGACGACCATTTTGTCTACTTAATCTTATTCACGACTGTTCTATGCAGGTCATTAGTGCTCATGTAGAATTAGCTTAGACATTTCCTAATCGAGAATATATGTCCTGAATTCTTCTTCAATTAGCTCTTCTATCTAATTTCTTCTATAATATTTAATATTATTACTGCTGATATGTGCAAGGTTTTGAGGTTAACTAAATTTTACACTGGCTTTGCCTTCGCATTCGTTGAAGAACCTCTTGTATACGCAAAATTATGTGTACCACCTCTTCAGCATAAAGTAACTACCAAACCAATCCCCCGTAAGACAACGAAGAATATATACTATAAATCAGAAGCGCTATATTTTGACCAATGGAATATAAATATTTCTACTCATCATATAAATATTTCTACTACTTTCACTCATAGGGACGTACAACCCTGACCTTCCTATTTTTTTCGAGAGATCGTGCTGAGCAAAGCATATGACGCTATGATAAAACTTAAACTCTAACGCTTTCAATGAATGGGAGCATAATGCCAAAGAAAGTATCCAGCACACAAAGCTTATTGCACATCATAAATTTTGTCTTCCTGATATTGATTTCCAGCTCATTTGTCTTTCTTCCAACAATTCTGTCAATAAAAAACGAATGACGTCATGTCGTGTGTAAATAATACGTCTCTCTATAAAACCCAAGTAAGTCCATCATATGTCAATAGTTTACTTTTATCTTTGAATAAATGAATAGCTGGTTAAACATTGAGTCCGAAGCTTATTTATTTAGTGCAACGTTTAGGCAACTAATTTAATGCCCTTATCAAGCCTGTAGGGCTGTGGAAAATGAAGTCCTTACATTCAGAGTTCAAAAGAGTATGCGCAACAAATTAGTCGCCCAAACGTTGCAATAAATAAATAAACTTTTGACTCCATATTCGACCAGCTTCTCATTTATTCAAAACTTATCTCGAGTGCTGGAATAAACATGAAATTCTTCCATCTTTAATGCTCTATATTTAAAATAATATAGCATTAAACTTTGATAGAATAACAGTATTGACGTCTACCAAATATTTTCAAATATACTTCAATGTGTAGTTAAAATAAAAGCTATAACTGATTCTACCGCAGAGAAAGCACTACAGCTGCGTAAGGTTAACAGTTTTCCGTGCAGGTAATTATACGTTATTCAACCTTCACGAACTGTAACCCGAAATTAAATAGAACCTGCAATCATGTTGTAAGTTATATGCAAAACTTTCAATAAAGTAAGGTAAAATCGCAAGATAATATTTATTTTGCAACGGTTTTACCTTTTGTTATTTTGTTACAGTGATATTATCTTACATTTTAGCTGAGTTACACAAATTTAGTTCATTTTCGATGCTGCTTTTTCATTACGAAAGTTAAGCAAAATATATATTACTTTTTGAGGTTATTTTTACATAATTCTACAACATATATTTTTATTTTATGCGTATAAAAATAAAATGTTGCATTTTTTTAGCCTAATATATTTATTATTTTCTTATACTTTGTTATCTATAGGGACGATTCATACTATTCTCAATTCATTACTAAATGCGTTACACCGTTAGTAAAAGTATATTGAGAGCAAAAATCTATCCGCTTTGGTGAAACAAATTTCAAACTTACAGTACCTAATGTAATATTTGTGTATTACTAGACAACTATAACAAAACACACGTTTGAAAATGTTTAGAATAAAAGTCAGAAGTTTTACCAAGCGAAGAACGGTTATTTAATAAGCCATGTATCTGCAAGTATTTCCCCTTCAAGGTGTATTTACAGGGATGTTGTTCATGTTTCTCAGAAGGAATATATTTAATAATGAGCTATTACAACAAATTAAGATTATATATAACTTTATAAACAATTACACACTTCTACTTATTGGATAAAATTCATGATCGACTCGTCTGAACAAGCTTCTTCTTATGCTAAAGAAACCACGACATTATAGCAAGACGAAAGTTAAAATGGCAAAGTTATTATCACTAAAGACTAGGGCTGCATTTGATAACACAGAAATATAGACTGTGGTAATTATATAAAATAAACCTTGCAATTTAAAAACACAAGTGCTGTCAAAAGTACGTCTCAGTACTGTTGGTTAGGATTGAGTCTACTACGTACGATTTCAATGCAGTTAGTGATAAAATATATGTAAATATGGTTGTGTGTGTGTATGTGTGTGTGTTTGGTGTGTGTGTGTGTGTGTGTGTGTGTGGGTGGGTGTGTGCGTGTTAGGTGTGTGTGTGTGTTTGTGTGTGTGTGTGTGTGTGTGTATTTGTGTGTGTGTGTGTGTGTGTGTGTGTTTGTGTGTGTGTGTGTGTGTGTGTGTGTGTGTACGTGTGTATGTGTGTGTGTGTGTGTGTGTGCGCGAGCGTGTGTGTGTGTGTGTGTGTGTGTGTGTGTGCGCGTGTGTGTGTGTGTGTATGTGTATGTGTGATGTTTATCTTTTAGTAATTTCCAGATAATGAAATTACAAAAGATCCATCGTATGAGATAAAATGTAAGACGTTGAGAGTGTATAATATATATATATATATATATATATATATATATATATATATATATATATATATATATATATAGAAAAATAAACGGCAATAACATTAAATACAGTTTACTTGCACTATTTGCCACATGTAAATATTTAAATATACATCATTGAAAGTACTTGTATATGATTATAAAAAAAATATGTGTAAAGTGCATATCATCTTGAACTATATAATTATGAAAATATTAAACTGATACTGAAACATATTTTTTTAATTTAGTGGATTGTAAGTAAAGAAGCGAATATTCTTCATACTAAACTGTTGAACATTTTACTATAATCGTATAAATACAGTGTTAGTTTTATTTTACACATTGTACAATAATTTTTATTATAATAATAAAGAAAAAACATCTAAAATACAATAAATCTTTCAGTTTATAGTTTGAAAGATATTAAAAAGTTAATAAATATTTTAATTTTTAAAAGTACGAAAATAATTTGTTTTCTGATAATTAACGCAATTTTATTCTAATATTAAAAAGTGTCATAAATAACCTCACGCTTTTCTCCATCAGTTAATCCATCACCCAAGAATATATAATAAATATATCCTAAATACTTGGAAAAGAATAATGGCAAGCAAACCTATTTACTTTCGCAACCAACAGCGTAACTACTCCTCAGGCAATAGGCTGTATTACAACATACTCAGCGCTTAAGGCAAGCATTAAGGTAAACGAGTTCTTCAATGTATCTACACGAGGCCACTTTACTGCAAGTTGTTCCAGGCTCGTTCCTCATGAGATGAGTTAACAGCTCTCTTAACACCTGAATGTTAATGTAAGTGCTGATAGCTGTAATTTGAAAGCTATTAGGTTTCCATTTTATGGACTTAATTTCGTGTCAAAAACTGTGTGCTATGTTTAATAAAATATGGTAATGATTTGAAAACAATACAAATGTTTAATTAGGAAGAAACAAGCAATGTAAAAAACTTTTTAAAAAAATAATAATAATATAATAATCTCTACTTAAAACAACAGAGAAAAGTTTTATTTATTTTCTATTTATTTTAGCAATAAATTGAGCGAAAGCCTAATTATTAGCGTAACGGGGCCTCGACATGTGCTTTCTTCCTAGCAACTGGAACTTGGCCAAGTCAAAGTATCTTCTCACTTTGGCACCATTTTACGCCATATAAAGCAGCATGTTGCTATACAATTTACGAAATTTAGTTTCTATAAAACTACATGAAGAGGTTGATATTTATTTAGCATATATAATGGATATTTTTTTAATTCAAATTTTTAAACAATATCAAATTTTGGAATTTTCTGTATTTATAAACCGTTGTTTGACACACATCGTTGAAATTTTTGTCAGTGGTTGTTAAAGTAGTTAATGTATATTACCAAAAATTTAACATAGATTTTGCTGTGCTGTGGTACTCTTCACAAAATTATTTTTTTTTTTTGCTCTTCAGCAGTTATTAAAAGCAATATAATGTTTACAAATACAAAAAATGTCTGAAAAATATAAAAAGATCACTCAATTTGAAAATGTAAGCGTAAAACACCATAAATGGGATACCTTTTGAGTAAATTCAAAAGTAGTTTGGTAATATAAACGAGTAAGTTTAAAAGATAGAATGTATATGGAAAAGCTGTATATGACGTCACGTTGTTCAGAAACCCTTCCCGAATGAGTTTTTGTAATTGTGTTTGACCCATATCTCTGTCATTCATCTCTAGGAACGTCGCGCGACCTTTCATCATGATTGTTGTTTCTTATCAACGAAACAGAAGACAATTTGTTCACTATCTTCTATGTATAAGATACTTTATGCTACGGTGTGCAGTACAAAGTACAGTGTGTGCTTATACTTAGGCAATCTGTATGTATAAATACAAATGTGTACCATATACATGAAATAAACGGACAATCATATTACAAACTAAAAACTCCTCGTTTAGTGGAAAATTCGATTCTAAAAGGAAAGAATTATTTTGAACAAACATTGCGAAAATCATATTATATGAGATATAATATAGGTTGATTAAAAAATCAGCCACAATAAGGGATTAGAAATGTGTAAAGAAATGTGAAAATTGAAATATAAGTAAAAATTAGAAAAGTTTAATAATACAAAGTGAAATGATAGCAGCAATAAAGGGTTGCGATATTTATATTACAAAGAAGACCTGAAAATTGTATGAATTAGTTTAACTGAAAAACGTTTGTACTTTGAAAGATATATTGTTTTGGAGATTTATCGTAAACAAAGTGTGATGAGACAAAAACTACCTCTTCGGAATAGGTAATACAAACTTAGTTTCTCAGCATGAAGGCTTACCTATAATAAATACCTTCTGGTAGTTTTTCTATTATATAATTAAAATAATATAATACCTTATTATTTGTTAATAAAAAGCGTCTGTATTTTGTGTATATATGTGTGTGTGTGTGTGTGTGTGTGTGTGTGTGTGTGTGTGTGTGTGTGTGTGTGTGTGTGTGTGTGTGTGTGTGTGTGTGTGAGTGAGTGTGTGTGTGTGTGTGTGTCTGTGTCTGTGTGTGTGAGTGTGTGTGTGTGTGTGTGTGTGTGTATGTGTGTGTGTGTGTGTGTGTGTGTGTGTGTGTGTGTGTGTGTGTGTGTGTGTGTCTGTGTGTGTGTGTGTGTGTGTGTGTGTGTGTGTGTGTGTGTGTGTGTATGTGTGAATTAGCGCGCTTTTTACAAGGAGGAATGTAGCCATAAATAAAGGTAAGAAGAGAGAAAGAAAGAGAGAGAAAGAGATAAAGAGAGATTACGTATATCCGTAGTATTGACAAGTTTTACCTAAATGGAAGCAATTACTTTCAGTAAAGCATTTCATCTATGGCCTGCCATGCAATCCACCATTGTTCATTCTATATCCGTAGCCGTGTCTGAGAACTTTGTTTACAGGTGAATGGATTTCAGCCCAATTAAAAGAAGGGAAGTGTTCATGACAAATAATAAAATACTTACGAATAATAATAGAAGATCTATTTGTAAATTTCTTGAATGTATTCAAACAATTATACCTCCTATTCAATTAGATTTCAATGTTTTAAAAGTTATATGTAACATAATAATATCGGTACTAATGCAATTTTATTAATCGTAAAATTAACTCTTCAAGGCATTTGCTGTACACGAATAAACGAATAGCCAAGAAAGCGTTCATAATACGTCACGTAGATAGTTTGATCTTGATTCTTCATCTTCTGAACACATGGACGGCACTACATCGTAACCCACTTTTATTGCAAACGTATTTTATTCCGACTAACATATCAGCTACTTTATTGCCCTGTATTTATGGCTATTCCCATTAATATGTACCGTTATATTTTTATTACCTGTCGTTAAATCCAAAGCACGGAGTGTGAGAGTATAGAAATTGCTAATATATTTATTGCTTGTTGTTTAGTAATAAGAAAGTAAATGGGAAATATAATGACCTAAGTATTTCCTGGCATAAGCGATTAACATAATAGTAAGTTGTCTAATTTTAAAGAGTCTTCCAGTCACTGGGTAAATAGACGTTCATCTAAGGTTAGGTAACCATAATTTCAACCCATGGTAACTGTCTCTTATTTTACAAAAACTTAGGTGTTAATTTTTAATAAGAAAAACATAATGTATTACAATACTTGGTGTTATAATGTTAAAAAACCTTATTATGACACCAGTCATAATTAATGATAATAAGATTGTAGTAGATAAAAACTATGTTACAAATTGATTTATTTCAGACATCTTGTAATGTTTAGTTCAAACACTAATTTGATTACAATCGCATTTGATGTAAATCACGATGTTAATCCTAAACAAATTTATGACAAGTATCTTTGGATTGCTACTTGTATTTACACATATTGGTACCGAATCTCGAGGTTATTTCTCTAGCTTTTAATGTTTGGGAGGATTCATCTAAGTAACATTCTAGAAAACATAATTTCCATAGAAAAACATTTTTTTCATTATGTTGTTTATTTGGAGACAGTTAATATAACTGTATGAACATCATCTCTAGCCATGATTACCCTTTTACGTACATGAGCTTCTCTTTCTGATCATAGTAGCTTATCTACGTAGTTGAACCTTCGTATTAACAATTTCAAATATATTTAAATACTATATCACCTAGAACACTATATCACCCAGAACACGATATACCCTAAGACACTATATCACCTAGAACACTACATCACCTAGAATACTACATCACCTAGAACACTATATCACCTAGAACACTATATCACCTAGAACACTATATCTCCTAGAACACTATATCACCTAGAACACTATATCACCTAGAACACTATATCCCCTAGGACACTACATCACCTAGAACACTATATCACCTAGAACTCTATATCCCCTAGAAAAATATATCATCTAGAACACTATATCACATAGAACACTATGTCACCTAGAACACTATATCACTTAGAACACTATATTACACAGTATAAGAAGTTCCTGAATCAATGAAACCATCCATAATCTTCAATAGTATTATTACTATAATTATTAATATAATGTCCCTATATTAGATGCTCGTTAATCTAATAATAGCTACAAGCAAGTTTAAATTTCGTGAAATTTTCATCAGCTAAAGGAATTTTCTCCTAAAGCAGATTATAAATATAGTGTTCGTAGGCAAACACAATTAGCAAATTGACGGAGCTGGGCACGACGTTTCTAAACTCAAGTATCCCGAAAGTTTTTGAGACACTAACTTAATTACGATAAACTTCCCCCATCCAATTTAACTCCTGTTTAAACTTCACTAACGCAACTGACGTATAAAATATGTTTCTAGTTAGTAACGGAAATTTCAATTTCAGATGGTACAAGTCACATTTCCCAGATCACATATTGGGAATATTATTTTATTTTCAGAAACGATTCTAATTCCAAAGAAATTTAAACTAATTACAGTAGAGTATTTGATTTCCGAGTCCCGATATTCCGTGATTCCGTTAAATTCCAGCCCGTTTCTAATTGAGGCTATTTTATCTATTTGACAGAAAATGACGAGTCGGGCTTCCAAGAAATGTTTATAATCATATGGTATGCAAAAAAATATTTCTAGCTTCCAAGATATGTTTATATCAATGCGGTTTGAAAGGAAACGTCCGGCATCCAAAATATGTCTATATATCAATACGGTTTGTACGAGTAAAGGAAATGAGTTGGACTTCCAAAATATATTTATATCATTACGGTACGCAAAGGAAACGATCCGAGCTTTTAAGATATGTTTATATCAAAAAGGTTTCAAGAAGGTATAATCACTAAGTGTCAGTTAACGCACTTAAATTTAAGTGAAAGTTAAAACTTTAGAGCATTTTAAAGAAATGTCATTATACAAGGTTTGGAAAAGCTACTGAGTCACTAATGAGCAGCAAGCTGTTTGAGTAAGGAATTAAGCAATACGTTATGATATTTTACCAAAAGCAACTCACTTAATCCCTGGTGGCGAGGGTTCTGGTTCCTTTGGTGGAAGTTTTACAAAGTTTGATCATGCTTCTAGGCTAAACGTAGAGGTCGGCAAACAGTCTAAGCCGAGCTAAAGTAAGGAATAATTAACTGGTAAAGACAAGTTGTTGTAAACGGTGACTCGATGGTAGCTCGAAAGTAATGAACAGACCGAATATACACAAACATTTTTTTTAAATAGGCCTACATTAAAGCTAGTCTTTTATCAGTACGTACTAGTAATCTGTACTATAGGTGCACGTCGGACATTTGGTAGACACTTCCCTCCACCCTGGTAGAACGCAGTTTTAATGCGTACAAATTTGCCCTAGCGGTAGCAAAAGTTTCCAACTGTTTCCAATAAAAGGTTACCAAAATCTTCTCTAATAGTAATTAGAGAAGATAATTAACATTTTTAATGATTTCTTGAGCAACTGTGGCCTAATGTTATAATATTTTAAATAACAAACCCAATAATCACAATATAACTTTATTTACTCACTTGATGTACATTTCGGTTACCAGGTAACCATCTTCAGAAGTACTGAACAAAATTAATTTAATTTACAACGCAACATATATAGCAAAAAATATTGAGGTTATTAATTTATTGTTATTTTGTCTTAAACATTGTCACTTAAAATCAGCTGTTTTTTAAATTTAATCAATCAAGGAATATAAAACTGACTTAGGAATAGGCCCTTGGCCACAATTCATTAAATATTATGTCTACATTTATATATATATATATATATATATATATAAATACTTTAAAATACATTTAATAAACTTATGTTATTAACATTTTTCATTAACTTAATATTATTGGAATCTAAGCTATGGTTTGTGTCTTTATATGTTCTGCTTCACTAGATTTTTCTGGTCGGAGGTACTTGATATGGGAAATATGTTCTTTATATCTAGTGATAAATCTAGTGACGATTTTTCTTCTAGACTGTCTTATATAAATTTGATCACAATCTTCACAATTTATTTGATATATACCCGATTTTTCTAACATAGGAATCATCTTTCGGATTCCCTAACAAACTTCCTAAATTATTTGAACTTTTATAAGCGATTGTAATATTAAACTTGTTAAAAATACTGTTCAATCCTCTTGTCCTATGTCATACGGTAAACTAATGTAGGCCTAGCTTCCATTTCCTTTTTCCTGTAATAAATTTGAGGCATCTTTCATTAACAGTTTTCTTTTTTGTTTCCGTAATATGTTGTCAATAACTTTAATATCAAAATGGTTCCACCTAGCAATATCTTTAATATTTGTTAATTCATTATAAAATTATTTTTTGTTAGCGGGACTTTAAGAAGTCTATTCACCATCGAATTAAAAGTTGCTCGTTTGTGTTGAAAGCAATGGTTAGAACTATTTAGTAAATATCTGTTATTATTCGTTGGTTTACTGTAGATGTCGAACTCCAGTTTGTTACCTACTTTGATCCAAAAAATTTAAGAAATATCCAAAAAATTTAACTTGTTACTCTCTTCCATTTCAAACGTAAATGGGCTTAATTTAATTGGGTCCTTGATTGATTACATTTCAAAAAACAGCTGATTTTAAGTGACAATGCTTAAGACAAAATAACAATAAATTTATAACCTCAATATTTTTTGCTTTATATGTTACGTTGTAAATTAAATTAATTTTGTTCAGTACTTCTGAAGATGGTTACCTGGTAACCGAAATGTACATCAAGTGATTAAATAAAGTTATATTGTTGTTAGTGGGTTTGTTATTTAAAACATTATAAGATAATTACCAGCATAACCTTTCTATTTTTATTTCCTTACCTTATTGGTAAGAAGTAGTTATTTCTCTTGCCACTGATAGAGACTACATTAATTTTAGGTTCCCTGTTCATGGAATTAAATGATCCTTCTTGAATCTCTTCACTCGGGAGGTTTCACATCCTTTAAACCTGTCTACAGCCACAATCCTTTTGTGGTCACAA
Organism: Prosapia bicincta; assembly: GCA_036971475.1. Lineage (NCBI taxonomy): Eukaryota > Metazoa > Arthropoda > Insecta > Hemiptera > Cercopidae > Prosapia > Prosapia bicincta. The sequence goes on along the minus strand of JBAIZL010000010.1, from coordinate 38,039,453 downwards.
TAGTCCATGCTGGAACTGATTACATATAGATGTTTACCCCTTTTGAAGACATTTTTTTATTTTATCTTGTTTCTAAAGGCATCTTTAATATAATATTTCCTCTGTAACTATACGTGCAGCTATTCTCTATCCTGAATGAAATAATTATACAAATATGAAAATAAATGTCGGTAAATATAGTTTATAACCAAGATAGGCGTAAGAAAGGTTATAAGGTTCGCACTACAAATGATCTTTTTATAATAATATCACGCCCCATAAGTTAGATTTAACGACTGTCATAAACGTATAAGTTATGAAGTCAAGGCGAACAGTGATAAAAGTAGCTATAAAGCTGTACCAATGATACTTTGAGTAGAATC